>BCNH02000010.1:21528639-21544875 GCA_001662345.2 Metrosideros polymorpha var. glaberrima
TCATAGGGCACGATGATGACGCTTTGTTCTTGCCTCGCGGATATTCACGAAGGACGCGGAGACAGTCGCGTTCCGCTAGATGGTTCAAGACATGTAACATGCATTATATCTTTCTAAAATGGGGTCGCGATTTGTGACCCCCGCGCTTCATCGTCGTCACGATTCGTCGTCGCGGATCAGAACAAATCAGCGATCCGTATGTCTTTTCACAAAGTTTGGTGCGGTGGGGCCCCCGCGCCTCCCTCAATGGATATAAAGCCTCAACCTTACTATATAAAACTGATTAATAAATCGAAGCATCGATTAGGGCATGGAACATAAGACGTCGCTACTTAAGAAATGTGCCTTTTTTTTTCCTTTTGGGGGCGACCCAGCACCAATAAAAAAAATTTAATACTCAAGACTCATCGTAATCTATATAATGGGAGAGATTACCAGCCTGGCCGATGCGGAATGTGAAAAAAAAAAATCAATTTTCGAAATTAAATTTACGAAATTACGGGATAGACTATCATTTTTTGTTTTTACTTTAATCTGTCATTTATTTTTGAAACTTGTAAATTCAAGTTTGTTTTCCTAATTTTACGAGGGTAAGCAAGTAATTATGAGCACCGATCAAAACAAAGAGGAAGAAAATAGATTGTGACGACTTGACGAGGCCGCCAGTTTACAAAACCCAGATGCTGCGCCAGCTGGTTTTGGATCCCGCCCCCACACAGAGCCGTCGTGATGAGTCAGATCCAACGGGTTGCATGCCCGACACGCCAGCCCACGATCTGCGTGGCAAGATCGCGTTGAAAGATGGAACCAAGGCCTCGGAGGAGGTCGCAGCAGAGGATCTCAGCCGGAGGGGTTTTGAAGAGTGGTTTCAATTTGGGGATTTGGTTAACTATTTGTTGCATTTTTCGTCGAGACATATAACCATCTCTTGCGCAAGAATTCGTGAAATAGAAACATTCATCTACAAAATATGATGAATTTATTGAAGAAAGAAATATCACGAAACATCCTAAACTGGCACGTCTCCAATAAATTTAGCCCAAATTAACTTTGGGTCACAAAAAATTTCAAACTGATATAATTATGACAAATTTATTGAATTATTGACATATGTCATTTAATTGAGCAATTTCACTGTAGATATTGATAAAAGCTAATGAAATATAAATACGTCACATATATTAGTTTGATATTTTTTTGTGATATCACCTCTTTATTTAAAGATTAAGTGTGCCGAATATTCTGACAAAAAAAAAGAGAGAGTGCCGAATGAAATAATAAATATCTGGAATTGGTTATTCAAAGGAAGGCAGAATCGTAATTTTGGGGGAAAGGTCCGGATGCTCCTGGGTTATAACTAGGAAGTTAGAGACGGAGGCGAAGTAGGAAAGATAGTGGGCGGGGTTTTTGGGTTTTCGCGTGCGTTCGTTCGTTCTGAGTCAGTGAGAGTGGCGGTTCTGAGGGCACCGGGAAACGCGACTTCGTGTATTATCGAGAAGACCCCCAACCTTTTTCTCTCGTTCCGAATTATTTTCCGGGAAAGGGAGAGAAAAAGAAAAAGAAAAAGAAAAGGGAAAGGGAAAAAAAAGAAGCTTGTCGTCGGTCGGTGGATTGGAGGGGTTGGAGGGGGCGCGTCGGATGAGAAGCACCGTCTTCCGAGCAGAAGAAGAAGAAGAAGAAAGAAGGGAGCCATGAGTAATAAGTCGCCGTTCAGGGATTCTCTCAAAGCTCTCGAAGCTGATATTCAGCACGCCAACACTCTGTAACTCTCTCTCTCTCTCTCTCTCTCTCTATGCTTTCTACTTTCGTTTCATTCGGATTGCCGAGAGTGAAATGGAATGTGGGAAATCAGTGGTCTTCAGAGTTTAGCTGACTTTTTTTCCTTTCCCTTTTTGTCCTTGGTGTTGGTTCTTTTGGGTTGTGCTTCATTGCGTCTGCTAGCTGCCGCTGCGTTTCTTGAATTTTGGGCTTAGTTCTTTCAGACGGTGAACTAATCGAGGCGAAGGAGGGGGTTGTCGCCAAATCGGTTGTGCATGCTGTGCCGGCGGGTCTCGTCGACCCTTGTTTTAGTTTGAGCTTGATTTGCAATCGTTTCCCTGTATATGTTGAACGAAATAGCGCTCCTGAGATTGTATGTTGCGGCCACGTCCAGACGCGCCGGTCTTTCATTTACCTACTGCTGCTACTGGGAAGGAAGGAGCTGGAAATCGGCTAGTAGTAGAGTGGGTGTGCTGTATCATGGGCTCTTGGTTAACCTTTCCTCGTTGAAATTTGTAAAGAATCTGAAATGACTTTGCCTTTGGAAGTTTATCTCCCATCAAGCTGTTACAAGTCAAGGGTTACTAGGTTGGTGTGAGGAGCTTCTCTAATTGCAATGGGGTCGATGTTAGCATTAGGATATGGGTTACCATCAAATAGTGGAAACATTTCGGCATTTTGGTTTGTTTCTGCTGATTGGACTGCCCCTCGTTATACTTGCGAGCCAGTCTTCACTTTGTTTGGTACTTAACCTTCGACTGCATCCATATCTAGGACCAGGGTCTTCTCGTGTTTTTGTTGCATTGCTAGTTTTCTCATCGGTTATTGTTTCTAAAATATAGCTTTTGGTGATGGGTTGGCAGTGCCTTACCTGTATGTTTTCGCGGTGCGTTTGTTGACGATTTCATTACCTGTGTGTTGACTCTTTTCCGTTTTCTCAGGGCCTTGGACTATCCGAGGGAAAATGGAGCGTACCTTCAGATGAGATTATCTTACAGTCCAGTTGCCCACTTGTTTCTTTTTCTTGTCCAATGGACTGACTGTCACCTGGCTGGTGCACTTGGGCTGCTTAGAATTCTTATATACATGGTACATGTCTTTCCATCTTCAGTTGGGCCAGTTCTTTCTTGTTCTTGTACAAAATTGTGTCTGCACCGGTTTGCATTATCTTCTTGGATGGATTAAGTTACCATTGTTTCATGTGCAGCATGACTTATCTTGAGTCTGTGGATTGATGCAGAACTATGCAGATGGCAAGACCACTATGTCTGTTTATGAGAGGAAAGCAAGCATTAGAGACTTTTATGGTGCGTGCATATGCTTAGAATTGGGTTATTCTTTATGCTGCTTATGCACTCCAAATTTATCTCCCCTTCCTGATAAAAACATCCATGTGTCGTCTATTTTTGCTTTTGACAAGCAGCAATTATATTCCCTTCTCTGTTGCAACTTCAAAGAGGCATCACAGATTTGGAAGAGAGGAAGCAGAGAGAGGTTTGTTCTAACCGGTATAGGAAAAAGGAAGAGTCGCTTTGGGGGAAGTTCTCTGAACTTGACTTAGAAAGAGAAGAGGAGTGTGGGATTTGCTTGGAGACGACCAGCAGGGTCATCTTGCCTAACTGCTGTCATTCTTTGTGTTTAAGGTGCTATCAGAATTGGTAATGTTCTGCTTCCTGGATCATTTACACGCAACTCATTCTTGAGTCAGAGATACTAGTTCATTCGCTCATAATTCTTGCACAGGATTGTTGCTATCTTAAATACATGACCTGTTTGAAAACAGTTTCTTATGGTTCAGTGGATGGTTTTAGTTGTCTGGTTGCGTTTTCATCTTCGCCAATTACTTCATACATGCACTCTTCTGCATTTGTCTAGAAACTGATGATGTGTTTGTGGGTGTTTGATCAGGGTTGCACGATGTCAGTCATGTCCATTCTGTAGGGATAGTCTCAAAAGAACCAAATCTGAAGACCTCTGGATTTACACAGACAAGCATGATATCGTTGATTTGCCGACCATTCTGAAGGAGAATGCCAGGAGGCTGTTCATGTACATCGATAAGTTGCCTCTTGTCGTTCCGGACACAGTTTTTGTTCCCCACGACACTCATTGTAGGTGAGCCAATTGTCTACTGTACAGGCTTTCGATGTACAGAGCTAGCCGATATTTAAGATCTTTTGAAGTGTTGAAGTTAATTAGTTTTCACTTCAATGGGTGTTTAACTCTTGCAATCCCTGGAGTTTTCTGAAGCATTGCATCTTGTTCTGCCTGTCTCAGGTTACTTTATTTACTTTTTTGGCTTCTTTTCCATATACTGGAAAACATGGTATTCTTGACGTTCTCAGAAGTTGAATGTGTATTGAGTTCGTTACAGAAATGTTTCTTTTTATCATGATTGTCTGATAGACACCTGACAGACACGCCTCTTAAGATACGCTTGATTGTTCAGGTGAAAGAATGGTATCTTGGAAAGAACGTGACACAAAGGCCAAAAGGATTTGAGATTCCTGGACAGCCGAACGTGTCTTTTTCCCTCTTTGATTATTACATAAACAATTTGGTATAGAATAACACGCGACAAATTGGATGGAATTTGGAAATGCCCCTAGTTGACAGATCAAAATAGCCTAGTTGCTCAAAGAATTACGAAATCATTTGCTGCAAATGGGTCTTGACGGGATAATCCGCTAGGATTGATCTTGAAGGTGCACGTAATCGGTGTAGAAGTGAGGACGGCTTTCCTCGGCGTGGCCGGTGTAAGCATAGCCACCGTGGCTGGAGATGTCGAGACCCGCCATTTCTTCATCGACTGAGATCCTCAGGATCTTGAGCTTGTGAAGGGCATAGAAGAGGGGACCCATGGTCGCACTGACCCAGCCCACAATCACCAGAACCTCGATCAACTGGGCTCCAAGCAAGGCCCATCCCCCGCCCATGAAAAGCCCGTAGGGCCGCGACACCCCGCTCTCTCCGGAATCGTAGGCTTGGATCACGAATTCCTCCTTTGCAAACAGGCCCGTGAATATGAGCCCCCACGCGCCGCATCCCCCATGCAACTGGGTCGCCTCCAGCGGGTCGTCGAATTTCAACTTCAGCGCCGCGATGTTGAGCCCAATCAGAACCCAAGCAGAGACGAAACCGCAAATGATGGCAGCCCACGGTTCGACTACAGAGCAACCGGACGTGATCGCGACGAACCCGCCAAGCAGGCCATTGCACACGTCCAGCGCATCCCAGTGGCCCACTAGCAGGCGCCGACCAAATAGGGTCACTAGCCCTGCAGTTGAACCTGCCAGCGTGGTCGTGACCGCAGTACGGCCGATCGCTGTCCAATTACCTTGGTTGGACGTGGTGGGGTATGGCACGAGGATCTTGTCGAAAGAGCCCGGGTTGAATCCAAACCAGCCGAACCACAGCAGGAACGTCCCGAGCACTACAAGAGTCGCATTATGTCCTCGCATCGGCACGGCATTACCGAACGCATCGAACCTACCGGCTCGTGGGCCTTCAATCAATGCGCCCCAGAGACCAGCAATCCCTCCAACCAAATGCACCACGCCGCTCCCTGCGAAATCTATAGCCCCCGACCCGAATAGCAAGTCGCTCGAGCTCGGGCTGAGCCACCCGCTCGACGACCAGACCCAATGGGCCACAATCGGGTACACAAACCCAGTGAGGAAGAAGGAGAATACGAGGTAAGCGCTGAACTGGGTTCGCTCGGCAATGGAGCCGCTAGTGATCCCAGCAGCCGCAATAGCAAAAGCCCATTGGTACAGAAAGAAACTGTAGTCGTAGGTGCTGTTGGGGATGTCATTGAGAGCAAAGAAGTAGGTGCCGATGAAGGGGTTGGAACTGGACCCTTCGCCGAACGCGAAAGCGAAGCCGAACAGGTAGTAGGAGATGCTGCCGACCACGGCGTCGACGACGTTGGTGAGCATGATGTTCATGGCGTTCTTGGCGCGGACCGAGCCGGCGCACAGCATGGCGAAGCCGAGCTGCATCACAAAGACCAGGTAGGCCGAGAAGAGGAGGTAGATGGTGTTGATTGAATCGGCGACGCTCGCTTCCCACGAGACCTCCATGGCTGCTTGGACGAGAGAGAGAGAGAGAGAGAGAGAGAGAGAGGGATGACTGGTGCTCAAGAGAGTTGAAAGATAAAGTCCATCCTTTGGGATTTCTTGGAAGAGAGATCCACTGGTACGTTGACTGGTAGATGCGTCACTGCCACAACCCGCATGTGTAATAATACAAGAATGGTGGGTCAACGTCTTGGAGCTTGATAGCAATGCTTTTAGTATTTCGCTAATTATTTCCATTGATGATTCCAGAAGGTGTCACTTGGATTTTTTTTTTTTTCTCTTTATCGGTTATATAACCAGCAAAAATCCATCAATTTGTTTTTGGTCTATCTAAATACTTCTCAAGCCAAGATGAAGTTCGATTGCACCGAATCAAATTTTAGGTATGTTTGTACACTATTTATATTTTCTAAATGAAGAAAGACGTACCATTATTTAGCTGTATTAAATATCGACCGTTTAGAACCAACAAGGGGGAACACATACTATTTATTTTCGAACAACAGCAAAAATGTTTATCTCTCGATAGCATTTCATATAAAAGCTAACTTTTGCTTTATAAATCCAAAACGATGCCATTTTTCTCAATTAAATTTGAGAGTAAATGAAGAGCAATGGTCTTAAATAGAAGCACGCATTTATTTGGCGAAAGGTGTCCTCCAAACGACTTGGAACTAAAAACAATCAGATCATTGATGAAAAGAAAAATGTTTTTAAATTGATGGATTGTTGTTGCTAACAAAACGAGCCATTCTACCTATAACCTTTCCAATATCGTTTTCCTAAAAAATAATTTCCATTCTTCAAAAAGTAGAACAATAATTCATTTAACTCTAACCAAAAGGCACACAAGTGACTGCTACACTACTATGAGAAAATTACCTAATCAGTTCCAAACCTATTGTACGAATGCTAATTCAATCTAAACTTTTCAATTGAGCCAATTTAATCCTAAACCTTTGTGCGAAATTCCAATGTAGTCCTTCAAATTAATTTTCGTCAGAAATCGTCGACATAGCCGCCTAGTCATTGTTGACTGTCCTATGTGACACATCGCCACTTCATCGATTTCCAGCGAAAATTGGCCGAAAAGATTACATTGGGATTTCGCGCGAAAGTTTAAGACTAAATTGGTAAGATGGTGAACAATATAGGACTGAATTAACATCCGTACAATAGGTTTAGGACTGTTTGGACAATTTTTCAAAGTATTAGACAGGACAAAAATAATATGATTCGGGATACACATGGGTATATGTCGTCATTTTTAAAAAAAGTATTTGCGATATAATCATAAGGTTGTGTTTTCTACGGACATGGAAAGCTTACGGGTTACCGTAGGACTATTTAAATTACAAGATTTTACAGCAATGTAGCTAATAATAACATTTTGTTACTAATTCGTGCTTTCCAATTAGGAATCGCAACAATAATTTATGTTTGTTTGTGTGAATATCAATTTAAAATATTCAATTTTAAACATGTAAATAATTCTTGACATGTTGCATCATTAATTGACTACATAAACCTTGCGTTTTTACCCTCGGATAGTACGACCTGTGTTTCACGTGCGTTAATTCGGTTCACTCTAAAGAAACAAATTTTACGTGCATAAGAGTGTTTTATGTAAAAAGTACGAAAACTTCATCAAGTTACTAAATAATTCACCCAAATTGGTAAAGAAGCTACTTTTTCAACTTTCAGTGAGGGTCTGTTTGTTTCGCAAAAAATGAATGATTTAAAAAATATTATCTAAAAATAATTGTTTGTATTGTTTATAAAAATGAATGAACAAAATATATTTTTATCGTCCATGAAAATATTTAGACATAAACTGTTGTTGATAAGGAAAACATTTTTCATTGACTAATTATTTTAAGTGATACAAACGATCATTTTATAAGAAAATATTTTTCAAATAATTTATTTTTCGCGAAACAAACGGACCTAAGTGGCTATTTTGATACAACGACTAAAATCTCTTTTCTCCTTCATCTCCTTTGCCTGACAATTTGAGGTGTGGGAGATTGGGTGTTCTCATTTAGGGTGTGTTTATTCCACGAAAAATGAATAATTTGAAAAATATTTTTTTATAAAAATAATTGCTACCGTCTATGAAAATGAACGGATGAAAAAAATTTACTCGTCCACTAAAATCTTTAGACATAAATTATTGTCGATAAATGAAAACATTTTTCATCGACTAATTATTCAAGCGATACAATCAATTATTTTCAGGAAAATATTTTTCAAATTATTCATTATTCATTAAACAAACGGAGTATTAAAGTTTGCAAGCTTCATGAAGTTTGACATTATTAACATCAAAACACAAGCACGTGTTCACTTTTTAGATTTTTTCCTTAGATCCAATCTTGGGGAATCTCCCAGCTGGATTAGGGTTATAAACAACCTGACTAAATGGTCCTTGTGCTTCACTCAAGAGTGTATCATATGAAGTTCAACCATGTGGCACGCTTACGCATTTATTTTAGGGAAAATGAGACAAATAGTCTTTAAACTTTGGCTCAATATGCAATGTGATCCTTAAACTTTCAATTTGACATAAAATGATTCTTGAACTTTAGCTCAATATTCAATGTAGTCAATGAACTTTCAATTTGACAAAATAGTCCTTGAACTTTTGATAAATGTTTAAACTAGTCCCTAGACTTTATGAAAATATTCAATGTGATCATTCCATTAATTTAAGTTCAAGGACAACGTCAAATATTTTCATATAGTCCAGGGACTAGTTTGAACATGTACCAAAAGTTCAGGGATCATTTGTGTTAAATTAAAAGTTCAAAGACCACATTGTACATTAAGTCAAAGTTTATGAACCATTTGTATCATTATTCCTTTATTTTACTTATCAATTTTGTTTTTGATGGTCACTTTTGCAAATCCATAATGCTTTTACCCGTATCATGCATATATGTTTATGTGTATATAGATTTTCTTTTGCAATATCTATATATAACAAGATGAAAAAAATATTCCATGAAGAAATATATATCATGATCAAACCTTTTTTTGGTAATAACATTCTAAAATAATTATAAAGATACCCAGAGGGTTATTATCACAAAAAATCACAAACTGATACATTTGTGATAAATTTACCAAAAACTAATTTTTTGATCAAGAAAAACCATAAATTGGTACACCTGTGACAAATTTACCAAAAACTAATTTCTGACTATAAAAAACTCCAAATTGGTACACCTATGGCAAATTTACTCCAAATTTTAGGGTTTGTCAGAGAAGATGAACCAAGTCCTGTCGCTAGAAAATGAGCTAATTGAAGAAATGTCAATTAAGTTATTGTTATTATTTTTTTAAAAACTAAGTTTGTGGTAAATTTTTCACAGGTACACCAACTTGGGGTTTTTCATGGTAAAATAATTAGTTTAAGGTAAATTTGTCACATGTGTACCGGTTTGGGGTTTTTCGTGGTATTAACCCTTTGAAATATCTATTTTAGAAGTAAGGCTGAATTCTTCTAAAAATAAGACTTTCCTACATTTAGGTTGTATAAAGAAGAAGAAAGATTAAAGAGAAAAATTAAATGTTAATAAGTCTTTCCTGCATCTAAGTATTAAAAAAAGGTCACATTTTACCTCAATATTGCTATAACACAGACATTTGCATCTTTAGTTAGAAGCTAAACGTCGCGACTGGCGACGTGGAGAATTGGTCGATGGGGATTGCTACGCCTCGGCTAGGGGCCGGCGACCCTCGCCCAGATCTGGGCGAGAGTCGTGGCCTCCACCTAGAGTTGGGCGAGGGTTGTCGGCCCTTGCCCAGTGGTGGTGGCCCTTCGGCGAGCCCTTGACCAGCTTCGGCGAGGCTGGCGAGCCTTGACAAAGGGCCATCGCCACTAGGTGAAGGCCGACGACCCTTGCCTTCGGTCGGTGAGGGTTGCCGGCCCCTGGCCGGGGCGTGGCAACCCTCGCCAACCAATTCCCCACCATTGCTAGCCCTTCCGGCAATGGTGGGGTGGCAACGGTGGCGGCGAGGGCCAGCCCTCGCCTGCATCTTCATCTTCATCTTTTTTATAAAAAAATTTTTACTTTTTTTTTAGAAAACAGAAAAAGGAAAAAAAAAATGCAAAGGATGAAAATGCCCTTGAGATCAGGTCATTGTTTAAGAAAATGAGGACACTTCAGGCTCTTATTTGAAACAATGTCTACTTTAGGCCCTTATTTGAGAAATCAGGGCACTTCATATCATTATTTGAAAAAATTAGGGCACTTGAAGCCATTATTTGGAAATTTCCCCTCTATTTGGGTTGAATTAAGCGAGCTTAGTCTAGGAATTCAAAAATGATTTGGGCCCTCTCTCCTCTCCTAAATACAAGTCCATTCAACATTTTGGGCTTATTCAACTGCAATTTATGATCGGACCAACTCGAAGCAATTCATTTGGACATGTTTATTACAAAATGAAAATAGTCCTAGTGCCTGTAATGCAAATGTGAACTATGCAAATGATATTTTTGTTTAGGGATTGACAGCTTTCAACGCGATAAATGACTAAGTTCACTAGCTAAAATTTAGATGTCAACAATAGCTAACATATGGTGACGAGCAAAGCAAATACAGTGACTTGCTGACTATGGTAATTTCATAAACTTGACAAATAAGTAAGCATGTTTGTTGATCTAATGAGCAGGACACATTGCTGGCAAGAAACAATCAAGGATAGAGCAAGATCAAGGTGACATATATTTGATGGTTACTATTTTTAAGGCAAATGCTAACTGTTTCTTGAGCATTTTATTCAATGTTCTTGATGAAATCTTGAATCAACCTCCCAATAGAATCATGCGAAGACCCACCTTCCTTCAAGGCATTCCCCACCCCCTTTCTCATTTCCTTCACCTTCTTTCTCGTCACTGTGGCGCCGGCGCCCATCAAGCATCCGACGGCCCTCTCTATCTCCTCCGCTAGCACCAGATGGTTGCCAATGCCGTGCTCTCGATAGTCTAACCTTAGCTCCACTGCTAATCCCAATTCCTTCACCATCATAAAGGCGTGTAGCTGCTGCTCTGCATATATTGGCCATGTTAGGATCAGCACTCCATGCCACAAGCTCTCTAAAATGAAGTTCCAACCGCAATGAGACACGAACCCACCAATGGCCTCATGCGCCAGCACCTCCACCTATGGCGCAGAGAGTACATATTATATTTTACCTCAACTATGCTATCATTCACAAACACTTACATACTTTGTTACAAGCTAAATAAGTTCATAAGAGAATGTCGATATCAATGTGTGAATACTGAATTGTTTTTACCTCTTATGTTATCTATAGAAAAATCAAGAGTATCTTGTTTGGTACATTAACATCAGATGATATCTATTTAAGTGCAATTTGATATGTTAAATAATTACTAGTAGACCTTATCAATGAGGAGGCAGCCTGTTAGCCTATCCATAAATCTTGAGGCCCACCGGTGGGCCTAGACAAAAATTCTAGGCTTGTTTAGTGGGCAAGCTATGGCTGGATAAGGCCCAACCCTAGGCCCATATAATTACTTAAAAAATTGGTCAATTATGTTTTATCTGTAATTTTTTGCTTAATTTCAAATTTATTAGCACTAATAGGACAAAATAAGCTCAAATTTCTAATGAATGATAGAAAGATAGTACAAAATTCATAGATAAAGTAGTAAGATAAAATAACAAAGAATCCTAAAATTATTAGATGATCGGGCCCAAGTGGTGGAACTAAAAAAATCCTCTGCTCAGGCCCTCTTGTGATAAAAAAAATTATAAAGTTTTCAATGTGAATCGATCAAGTTAGAGCCGGCCCACTGCACTGCCGAGCTTACAAGAATAAAAAAGAAATTACTTTCAAACTGTCATAAGTGTAAACGGTGATCTTTGGAATCAATTTAGAAAATAACTTGAAATATAATATGAGAGAAAGGAAGAGATAAGAAAGAAGTATGGAGCAACTATTAACTCTTCTTATTCTCTCCAACAAGTTTACACAAACCTCTATTTATAGACTAGAGGGTATATGAATAATATAGATACATTATAAATGAATGTGTGTTCATGTATACTATTAATAGAGAAGGTGATCATGTACATTGAAAGAGGGAATTTATAAAACTATTTATGGAATGGTGAAAGGTGATACATCCACATCATTCAATGCATATCAATGTATTTATAACACCCCCCCTTGGATGTTCACCTTTTATTATATACTGTTTAAACTGCCTCATTAAAAACCTTGCTAAGAAAAACCCAATAGGAAAAAAAAACTTGACGAAGGGAAAAAGAGTACAGTGTGTATAATATTCCCCCTCATTTCACTTCCCATGATTGAAGTAGTTGTCTAAGCCGATGCATTCCTATTCCATATACAAGTTTTTCAAATGTGGAAGTACGTAGGGATTTAGTGAACAAATCTGCAAGATTGTCACTAGAGCAAATTTGATGGATATCTATTTCACCTTTTTCTTGAAGTTCATGCAGATAAAATAACTTAGGTGAAATATGTTTAGTTCTGTCACTTTTGACAAATCGATCACGCATTTGTGCAATGCAAGCTGCATTATCCTAAAAAAATATAGTGGGGGCATCATGAATTGAGAATAAGCCACATGAATCTTGAATGTGGTGTATCAAAGTTCTTAACCAAACACATTCTTTGGCAGTTTCAAATAGTGCAATAATCTCAGAATGATTTGAGGAAGTGATAACCATACTTTGTTTTACAGACTTCCATGAAACTGTCGTGCCTCCATAGAGGAACACATAACCAGTCTATGACTTGACATTATAAGGATTAGACATATAACCAGCATCGGAATATCTCACCAATGTTAAATCTCTGTTTCTTTGGTAAAATAAACCAAGATCAATAGTTCCTTGGAGGTAACGTAGGATATGTTTAATGCCATTCCAATGTCTTTGGGTTGGATTGGCAATGTGTCTAGCTAGAACATTTACTGCAAATACAATATTAGGCCTGGTGCAATTTGCAAGATATAACAGTGCTCCTATGGCGCTAAGATAAGGGACTTCAGGTCGTAACCTATCATAGTTATCCTCTTTAGGTCTAAATGGGTCTTTGTCCACTTTAAGTGAACGAACCACTATTGGTGTGCTGAGAGGATGAGATTTATCCATATAAAATGTCTCCAATATCCTTTTTGTATAATTAGACTGGTGCAATAAAACTCCTTTTGGGAGGTGCTCGATTTGCAGGCCAAGACAATACTTGGTTTGACCTAAGTCTTTCATTTCAAATTCCTTCTTCGAGCAGGAATGAGCTTCTTCGAGCTCTTTTGAAGTTCCAATTATATTCAGGTCATCAACATATACGGATATGATGGCAAAGCCATTTGGTGACCTTTTTATGAACACACAAGGATATAGTACATTGTTTACATATTCCTACTTCAGGAGGTAATCACTTAATCGGTTGTACCACATGCGACCAGATTGTTTAAGATCATATAATGATCTTTGCAATTTAATACTGTACATGTTGCGATATTCATTCTTTCCCATTTGGGGAATTGGAAATCCTTTAGAGACTATCATATATATATATTAGTGTCAAGTGACCCATACAAATATGCAGTCACAACATCCATTAAGTGCATATCTAGATTCAAACTTACTGCCATACTGATCAAATAACGGAAGGTAATGTTGTCCATTATAGGAGAATAAATGACATCAAAGTCTATACCAAGTCTCTGCGAAAACCCTTGGACAACTAGTCTCGCTTTATATCTTGCCACCTCATTCTTTTCATTGTGTTTTCTTACAAACACCCATCTATATCCAACAAGGATAACATCTTTGTATATTCGGACAATAGGTCCAAAAACACATCATTTATTAAGCGAGTCTAGTTCTGCCTTAATTGCCTCCTTCCATTTATTCCAATCTGAACGCTTCTGGCATTCAAGAATGGATCTTGATTATGGATCCAGATTATCTTTTGAGATAGTGAGCGCTACTGAGGAGGCAAAGGAGTCTTCGACGACAGTTGTAATTCTATCATATCTTACTCCCGTGTTCATATAATTTTCTGCAACTTCTATGTTAACATCAACCAAATCTTCTTCGTTTACTAGATCAATAAGATTTGGCCATTCCATATTTCCGGAATTATTAATTGGGGCAATTGCACTAATTTCACTGGGATTGCATTCCCTTGCAGAAGGTGCATTGGGTGACCGAATTTTTTTCTTTTTCGCGGATTTATGTCTTTAGCCCTTGTGGGTCGTCCATGCTTCTAGCGTTGACTAGGCTCATCAAACATTTTTGGTCCCAAAGGGATCTCCACTCTAGGTGGTGTGTTTTCTACAGGAATATGGGACTTAGTCACCCATTTATGATCAGTAAGTGCAAATGGCAGTTTACTTGCTAAATTTCGCAAGTTAATAATCTTCTGAACTTCAAGTTCAGTCGTGCTTGTACATGGATCAAGGTAATTCAATTGATCTTTTTTCCAGGAAATTTCACGGCATTCTTTGAGCTTCAGGCTTTCTCCCTCTAATGCCGGGAAATGTGCCTCATCAAATATACTATTAGCGAACCGGGCAATAAACAAGTCACCTGTCTGGGGTTCCAAGTATTTTATAATAGATGGAGACTCATATCCCACATAAATGCCAAGTCGACGTTGAGGCCCCATTTTGGAACGCTGTGGAGGTGATATAGGAACAATACGGCACAACCAAATATTCGCAAATGGGAAACATCAGGTTCACATCCACGTACAAATTGAATCGGAGAGTATTTATGATATGCGGTGGGTCGAATTCTAATTAGTGCTGTAGTGTGCAATATCGCATGTACCCATAAACTAAAAGGTAATTGGGCTCTCAACAGCAATGGTCTAGCAATCATTTTCAGGTGTTTAATTAAAGATTCTGCTAGGCCATTCTGTGTGTGAGTATGTGGCATAGGATGCTCCACGTCTATCCCAATGGCTATACAATAGTCATCAAAAGCCTTAGACGTAAACTTACCAGTATTATCTAACCAAATCTTTTGGATTGGGTAATCAGGGAATTGTGCATGTAATTTAATTAGTTAAGTGAGTAATTTTGCGAATGCCATATTACGTGTTGACAACAGGTCAACGTATGTCCATCGCGTTGAAGCATTAATTAAGATCATGAAGTACTTGAAAGGTCCACATGTAGGGTGGATAGGCCCACATATATCTCCTTGAATTCTATGCAAAAATATAGGAGATTCCATCCTTACTTTAGTATGAGACGGCCGTACAATTAATTTACCCTTAGCGGACGCATCGCATATATAATCAGTGGGTGAAGGGAGCCCACGATTTGTTAATGAATGCCCAACTGAATGTGTTAATATTCAGCATATCATATTCGACCCTAAGTGACCCAAACGGTCATGCCATAATTGAAAACCTTATGGGTTTGTGAACTTCAAGTTCATTGCAACATGTTTATTACTCACATGTATGTAAGTATAGTATAACCCGGAGGAGAATGATGGTAACTTTTTCATAATTTGTTTTATGTATCCACTCATCTGGCTTAGATACAAGTATTCTTTACCACCTTTGGTCTTGGTTTCAACGTGAAACCCATTGGAACGAATATTTTTAAAGCTAAGAAGGTTCCTTTTAGACCATGGGCAAAATAAAGCATCATTAATGAAAATTTCTGTGCCCATTGGTAGTATTACATGAGCTATTCTGAAGCCTGTAATTATGTTACTATCGCCTGAGATAGTAGTAAAATTTTCCTTCACATTTTTTTAATGTCTCAAAGAACTTCCTTTGCTGGAGGATATTATGTGTAGTACCACTATCTACGAGACAAAGAATACCATTGTTCCCCTCGAGGTGATTGCTTAGCATCATTGATTACTAACATAAAAAGAATAAGAAATGAAATTATAATATTAAACATGAATATTATTCAAAACTAAGAGAATACATGTGAATAAATACTAACATAAACTTATAATATATATATATTGCTTAATCTAAATCACCAAAATGATCAATTTCTGTGAATAGCAGAATTATATTATGCTACGGACTTAAAATCCTGAAAGCGTAAGTTGATCCATTCAAACCTGGCATGAGGAAGGACCACTTCTTATTGATGATCAAAACGATCCTTTAGGGATTGCCATAGAACTGCAGGGTCCTCCTTAGTCAGATACTTAGCCTTTAAATCTTCATGTAAATGGCGGCGGATGAAGATAAGAGCCTTAGGGGGTGAATGGTAACCATTCTACTCCAGAAATCAACTTCTGGCTAGAAGTTGATTTTTCTATTTCTACTCCAGAAGTTGATTTCTGAAGTAAAAATGCGTTTGGTAAAACAAGAAAAAAAAATACTTTTGGAAGAGAAATAATAATATTTTAAT
>BCNH02000010.1:21545029-21577242 GCA_001662345.2 Metrosideros polymorpha var. glaberrima
AAATAAAATAAAATATTTGAAAATATTAAAATAATATTTTGGCCGACAGGCATGCCACGTCATGTCAGCACCGATCGACCAAATAGATTAAATTGGTACAAATACAAAAGGTTTGGGCGGTCTAGAAGAGAAGCAAGAAGTCATTTTTTCTCCAAAGAAGTAAAAAAAAATTACTTCTCTTTTTGGCTTCAAAACTCATTCTGGAACAAAAAAAAGAAGTAGTTTTAACAAACGCGTTTCTACTCCAGAAGTGAAAAAGTATTCTAAAAGT
The DNA here is from genome assembly GCA_001662345.2 of Metrosideros polymorpha var. glaberrima. Classification (NCBI taxonomy): domain Eukaryota; kingdom Viridiplantae; phylum Streptophyta; class Magnoliopsida; order Myrtales; family Myrtaceae; genus Metrosideros; species Metrosideros polymorpha. The sequence continues at coordinate 21,545,301 of BCNH02000010.1, forward strand.
AGAAAAGTGAAAATGCGTTAATAAACGCATTTCTACTCCAGAATGGTTACCATGCAGCCCCTTAGCCTTCTTGAGTGATATCCAAGATTTAAATCGGCTCATGCTGATAACGTGTTATAAAAGTAAACGGTAATATTTGGAATTAACTCAGAAAATAACTTGAAATATAATATGAGAGAAAGGAAGAGATAAGAAAGAAGTAGGGAGTAAATATTAACTCTTCTTATTCTCTCCAACAAGTTTACACAAACCTCTATTTATAGACTAGATGGTACATGAATAATATAGATACATTATACATGAATGTGTGTTCATGTATACTATTAATGGAGAAGGTGGTCATGTACATTAAAAGAGGGAATGTATTAAACTATTCATGAAATGGTGAAAGGTGATACATCCACATCATTCAATGCATATCAATGATTCAATGCATATCAATGTATTTATAACACGAACATATTTTAATACATTTTAATTACTTTACTACAAAACATCTGTTTGTTTTATTAACTGAGATATCGTGTGGGAGGCGGAAGTTTATTAAAATTACATAGAACATCATAAAATAATATGAAAAATTGACTATCTCATACTAGGAACTTAATCGGTGTCTCATCATATGAAAAATTACGTAAGACTAACCTGTGGCGCCCACCCGCTTACCATCCCTCTTCCTCGCGTTCGCTCCAGGAATCCACCGGGAAGCTGCGACTGTGAACTTTCTGGACGCAACGACCACAAAAACTTATGCCCGCTTTGCTCGATTCCGGCTGCGATCTCCTTCACTTGGTCTGCATCGAAGCTCCCCCTGCTCCGAAGCACAGGAACACCACCGAGGACGGCGGTTGCTCGTCAAGCCACTCTCGGATCTTCTCCCAGTGAGCGTGGTCCAGACAAGGATCCAGCACACCTTTCGGGTTGATCACTGGTCCGACTGCATACATGGCCGGTCTGTCCCAGCTTCCTCCGGAGAATGAACTGACGGCAAACGGCTCCAGCTCCTCGAACGTGTTCACCATGATCCCCTGGGCGTCCCAGAACCTGCGAGCCAGCTTGACGGAGGCTGCATAGCTGCCGGCTTGGTCAAACACTGTTGACGGCGAGACAGAGACCGGAACCGCATTGGTGAAACTGCGAAGAGGCAGGTCTGGATCGGACGCTCGGACCTCCCTCCTGACCTGGTCGTGTCGAGCTGGCAAGTGGAACATGAGGCCCAGGTTGTGCGCGTTGCTGGTAAGGCAAATGTAAGAAGGGAGCGAGAACGCGTCGGCAACGTCCATCATGGACGTGCAGAAGAAGTCCAGTATGAACCCGGCCACGGACCGGTTCGATCCGGATGCGGACCGGGAACGTTGGATCTCCCCAACCGCTCTCTGGACGTGCGAGACGTAGCTCTCGATGTAGACCGTGAAGTAGTGATCAAAGGAGCGCAGGAGCTCGGGCGGTGGTGGGTCGACGGGAGGGAGGTCGATGAGGGCGATGCGTGGCTGCAAGGCGACGAGTGACTTGGTGTAACCGTCCAAGTGGGGGCTGAAGGGTGCTTTCATGGCAAGGACGGTGATGGAGATTCGAGGGTCGTGGCCGAGCAAGCGGGCCACGAACTCGGGGGCCGAGATGAGGTGACCGACGCTTGGCGCTGGGATGAAAATGAGCTCCGGTTTCTTCATTGGCGTGACATATGAATGACTTCGTACAGTAGACGGGCAAAGAAGCGTGTGCCCAGATTTAGACACTAAGTTTAGATGACAAAAAGAAATTCCAAACTTTACCAAAAAAAAGAAAAAGAAATTCCAAACGCCTACGTCAAGGTGGATTCAAAAGGTATGAAAGCCACGTGGCCGTGGTGGCAAGGTGACTTAAACAATGTACTCTCAAAATGGAGGTGTCCGGCTAGATTTGGGTTGGGCCTGAATTAAATCGGCCGTGAACAAAGGTAACCCAATCCGAATTTGACCTGGTCCTTCCGTCCCGTGTGCCATCTTCGAGCCAAGATGAACTGATCATCTTTTGATCAATTGTGCCGAGGAAACAACAAATAGTATGAGTGCGGTGTGGTCCGTGTGATGTACTCCTGAAATTTTTTTATATGGACCCATATCATGTGAACTAACTCCATCTCAACTCCTGGAATTGGATCGAATTGCTCAGTTTTGGGCAATTCCCGGTTCCTAATTTTTGGAATCAATAATAATCAGTACGGTTTCCTGTTCCAGATGTGGAACCGAACTGCTTGGACTGATATGTTTTTTTATTTAAAATTTTCCTTTTATTTCAAAGTGTAAAGAAAAGGATATTGTCAAAACCCTGTACCGGACCGTCCAACTCGAGAATTGGACAGAGACCAACCTATAAGGTTTCCAGTTTTAGAGTGGAACCGGTCCAACCTAAGAACTGATAACCCCTAATCTCAACCATGAGCAGTGTGGCCACTATTTAGGACCCACATGATCTGATGATCGAGATCAAGGTGCATAATTACTCCAATCTCCCGGAAAGAAACTTTGGTTCTCGTCCTACAACATTTCTTCCTTATTCTAGGAGTTAGATCACTTGCTACTTCATCTAAATGTTGTGATTGTTTTAGGATATAATTGTTTTTAATTTTGTTGTGATTATGTTTTTATCTAGGGTTATTACTATGAAAAACCCCACATTGGTATATCTGTGACAAATTTACCTCAAACTAATTTTATGACGACGAAAAACTCTAAATTGGTACACATGTAACAAATTCACCAAAAACTAATTTTTTGATCACCAAAAACTCTAAATTGGTACACCTATGACAAATTTACCTCAAATTTTAGGGCTGTTGAAAAAGATGAACTGAGCCCTTAGCGAGAAAATGAGCTAATTGAGAAAACATCAACTAAATTATTATTATTTAAAAAAAAACTAAGTTTGAGGTAAATTTGTCGCAGGTGTACAAATTTGGGGTTTTTCGTTGTAAAAAAAATAGTCTGGGATAAATTTGTTATAGATGTACCAGTTTATGATTTTTGTATTAACCCTTTTATCTATATATTAATTTAGTCATGCATATATCTCATATTATAAAACCATACATAAGTGAAGGAGAAAAGCTCCTGACAATCTTTCAATGCCATAACTTTTGAGGCGATTTTCACTTGGGCCACTGCAATTTTTGAATTTATGCCCAAAAGAGTGTAAGTTTAACAAAGGTGTCCCAGTTTCTAAATTTTCTCAAAATTAATTGGCCCAATTGGGGTTTTCTTTTGTCCGTTCGTCCATTAAGATCGCTTGCCGAGGAGAACGCTTTTAGTTGTTTGGTCTTCTCATCATCACCTCCCATTTTTTCCAAGTAGTGTTGGGAATGTTAAAATTAATTTACGTAATCAATTCTCAAAGTTATTTCGAATAATTTTAAGATAATTACATCAACAGTTCGTACTCAAATACGTTATAAAAGTATATTGTATCACTCTATAAAAAAGAAATTCTGAATTGATCTTTACCTCCCAAATACTATCTTGAGAGAGGGCGAAATATCAATATTTTGGACACCCCATGATCGGATGATCGTTCTGTACAACCCAGTTCACGTTCAACTTTGATCAAACTTCAGATAGAAAAATTTGTCGCTCCTCATCTTTATCGTTCTCGAAAAAAATTCCATTCGCTCCTCATTACACAATCATAACTTAGTTTCAACAGTCAAGAAACCTTTCAAAACTAAATCATTGAAATTTTGCTCATTGCTTTGAGCTTCGCCCAATATCTATTTCTTTTCCATAGCGCCACAAGCTTTAGCCTTTCACGAGCCTAATACCCTATAAAAATCTCAATTTTATTTCTAGTCCTAATTCTACCCAATTTTTTTTTTTGTTTCGTTAAAAACCCCCCAACTTTATGTCCAGTCCCAGTTCTACCATAAACTTTTTTTCTCATAAAAAACCCTCAATTTTAGGTTCAGTCCCAATTATACCCTAAACATTTTTTTTTTGTCTCAATCCCAACTTTAAGTTTAGTTCCAACTTTACCCTAATTTTTTTTGTCTCATAAAAAATCATTATGTTTTACTTGAGTCCCAAATCTTCCCCCATTAACCCTCCATTTGAAACCGCCCTTAGTGATCTTATGTGACATTTCCACGTCATTGCTCTAGTTTTTCCCCAAATTTCTTATTCAAGAATATGTCTTTTGGAGATGAATTTCCATATTAACCCAAACAACGTCTTCTTGGATATGAAATTTGGATAAAAACTAGATCAATTAGGGTTGAGTTTCTTCAATTGCTTTTATTCTTAAGAGAGTCTTCCTTGTATCTCGCTCGGGGATCTTCGATTTTGTACTCGGTCTTCAATCTCCCGTACTTGAGAGTGTTCCATTTCTCGCGGTCAGAAAGCTCACGCTCGGGACACTCTGCTCAGTACTCTCGAATAGCTCGTACTTGGAAGTTTTCAATATATTGGTTGTTAATGAGAAATTTTGGACAAAGCATTAACAGGGGCAAATTTTTTAATCAAGTAAAAGTCGGTGGTTTCTTATGAGATTGAAAACATGTTAGGGTAAACTTGAGACTGGACAATAGAGTCGAGACAAGATCTAAAGTTTGAGATGTTTTATAAGGCCAAAATAAAAGAGAAAGTTTAGGGTAGAATTAAGACTAGACAAAAAGTTGGAGGTATTTCATGGGACAACAAAAAGTTTAGGGTAGAATTGAGATTTGACCTAAATTAGGTTTTTTTAGGGTATTAGGCTGCCTTTACATGGATAAATTGTCTAATACATTTATGGGCCTGTCAACCATTGATGGACAATGATCGGCGTCGGTTGGATTGTCTGAGTTGATGTCCCACCGTTTAGCCCACGGCAGGGTATGCTATTAGGTTTTCTCATTGCCGTGAGGAAAGGATAATGAAGATTAGGTTTGCTCAATGCCGTGGGGAAAGGATAGAGGGTCAAACACGGCATAAAGGATTCCAACAAAGGTGTACAAAGTCTAAGTTTGCAACATATTGAATTTACAATTTTCTTTGAGGAGTTTATAATATTCAAAGGCGTTCTTTCCTACTCTTAATTAGGTGATCAGATGCAACATAGGCTCTGTTTGTTTCGCAAGAAATAATGATTTGAAAAACGTTTTCCTAAAAATGATGACTTGTATCGCTTACAAAATGAACGAATAAAAAATATTTTTATCGTCCATGAAAATGTTTAGGAAAAATTGTTGTCGATAATGAAAAAGAAAATTCATTGATTAATTATTATTTCAAGCGAAATTTAGGAAAATGTTTTCCAAATCATTTATTTTTCGCGAAAGCACCCTTATAAGTAGAAAATTGTCATTTGTGATTTCAAAGAGACAGATTTAGAAAGGCGCAAACTCGATGCGAAGAAAATCTTGTGTTAATTTGTGATTTTATTGTTACGAGCTCACCTTTTGGTATTTTGCTTGTCTAGACGCCCTAGAAACTCTTCGGAAGTTGCGGACACATTAACTTATCTTTGGGCCGTCACTAATAATATTGTACGACGTTAACCAAAGTTGAACTTATCTTAAACAAAAGTCAAGTTTTTTTGTGGACTAAATTGTGGTCTTCGCATGCAGTAAAACAAACGGTCGATCTTATGCTTCTTGTTGGCTGGGAGAACTTAAGAACACTGTCATCTGGTCTTCTGCTTTCTCTGTCTTAACAGATCAAGTATGGAAGCAACCTTGCCAAACTGAAGAATGAATTTACTATCAGCTTTTGTCAGCCTCATTCTCTTCATACACCACACTCAGTCAAACACTTGTATCGCCTATGCTTCCTACCTCGGAAATGAAATAGATAGGGCGGCATTGCTCGCCTTCAAGGACAAGATGAATGGAGAATTTCAAGGGATCATGAGTTCTTGGAACGAGTCTGTTAGTCACTGCAACTGGCTAGGAGTTTCCTGCAGTCGCCGCCACGTGGGAAGAGTCACCGCCCTCAACTTGGACAATCAAAAGCTCCTTGGCACAATACCTCCCGACATAGGGAATCTCACTTTCTTGAGGCGTTTTAATCTGGAGGCGAATCAGCTCCGAGGCAACATTCCAGAAGAGTTCGGGAGGTTGTTCAGATTGAAGACTCTCATCCTCGTCAAAAATGAACTCGAAGGGGAGATACCACGAAATTTGTCATCTTGCGTAGGTATGCGGTATCTCTGTTTGCAGTACAACCGGCTCAACGGGAGGATACCTAACGAGCTTCGGTATTTAGTTGAGAGAGAACTCATTGTGTTTGGGGTCGCAGTGAACAATCTTATTGGGGGAATTCCAAGCTGGTTAGGGAATGGATCTTCACTTGCAGAGTTATATCTGGGGAAAAATGACCTAAGAGGTCGAATACCGGCCGAGCTCGGAAGCATCTCCAAGTTAAATACCCTAAATTTACATTGGAATAATCTAACAGGATGTATCCCTTCTTCTGTATACAATCTTACGTCACTTGTCTCCTTTGATGTTGCGGATAACAGCCTACATGGTGAAATCCCACCAGAAATTGGCGTCTACTTTCCTCATCTCCGGTGGCTTTACCTTTCGGACAACCAGTTTTCAGGGCAAGCACCGCATTCACTGCCTAACGCTACTGGACTTGAAGAGCTGTTTCTCAATTATAATAGCTTTATGGGGAATGCGCCTGCCAATCTTGGAAACTTGAGGAATCTTACAACGATTGCTTTTGGCAATAACCAGTTACAAACCGGACCTGACGGCTTAGGTTTCCTCACTGATTATACCAATTGCACTAAATTGAGAGTGCTAGATTTCGGCCACAACAAACTGAATGGAGAAATACCTGCTTCCTTTACCAATTTTACGAACGCGCTTCAACTCATATTCCTGGGATCAAACCGGATCACAGGTAATATCCCTCTAGAAATTGAGAAGCTAAATGGCCTACAGAGCTTGGCAATACACAACAACAACATCAACGGTGAGATTCCCCATGGCATTGGTAAGATCGAAAATTTGACCGTTCTTTATCTATGGGGTAATAGGATTTCAGGGGCAATTCCTTCCTCTCTTGGAAACTCCACCCAATTGCTTCGCCTGGCGCTTGAGAAAAATCAATTAGAAGGTAATATTCCTCCAAGCCTTGGATGGTGTCGACAATTGCAATATCTATCACTATCAGATAACAACCTTAATGGTACAATACCCAAAGAGGTCATTGGCCTTTCTTCTTTGTCCCTCTATTTCGACGTTGCTCGAAATACCTTAACAGGGCCATTACCTCTTGAAGTGGGTAACATGAGCCAAATCGTGGAGGTCGACCTCTCTGACAACAGGCTGACTGGAGAAATACCAAGCACTTTGTCCCAGTGTCTGATGCTGCTAAATTTGGACATGGCGGGCAATTTATTTGAAGGAAGTATACCGCCTTCTCTAAGGACCCTGAATGGCCTTAAGTACCTCGATCTCTCAAGAAACGGATTGTCCGGTCAAATTCCCATCTATTTCGAGAATTTCACTGCGCTCGAATCGTTGAATCTGTCCTTCAACAGCCTTGAAGGAGAGGTACCGCAGGAGGGGATTTTTAGAGATGCAAAGCGCATATCGATAGCTGGAAACAAAGATCTATGTGGGGGCATCAAGGAACTTGGACTTCCCGCATGCAAAGTCCGCGACACAAAGAAGCGGAGAAAGCTTCTGAAACTGAAAATCTCTATCGCGGTAATTGTCTTGTTCTTTATCATGTCGACATGCTTCATTGTTGTTATGTACTGGAGGAGGAAATCTGCGACGAAACCTAGCGCTACATTGCCAACAGATGAGCGCTTCCAGAAGGTTTCTTATGCAAAGCTCCGCCAAGCAACCGATGAGTTCTCGCCATCTAATTTGATTGGCCAAGGGAGCCATGGTTCTGTGTATAGAGGAATCCTAGATGGAAATCGACTGGTGGCAGTCAAAGTGCTCAACCTAAAACAAAAGGGGGCTTTTAAGAGCTTCTTGGCAGAATGTGAAGCGCTGAGAAACATCCGCCACCGAAATCTTGTCAACACCATCACTGTTTGCTCGAGCATCGATTTCACTGGCGCAGAATTTAGGGCTCTAGTCTACGACTTGATGCAAAATGGTAGTTTAGAACAGTGGTTGCACCCCAGCGAAAATCAGCTTGACATGCCGAAGCTCAGTCTCAACCAGAGGTTAGACATTGCCATCGATGCGGCTTCTGCCATTGAATATCTTCACCACCATTGCCAGACGAGCATCGTACACGGCGATCTAAAGCCAAGCAACGTTCTTCTTGATCACGACATGGTAGCTCGAGTTTCTGATTTCGGGCTAGCGCAATTTCTTCGCGGAAGCACAAACCTAGATGCTTTTCCATGTCAAGCAAGCTCCAGCGGGTTAAAAGGAACCATTGGCTATGTAGCTCCAGGTATGTTAATCCTTCTGCTTTCTAATCATATGGGTCAAGTTAATAGCTTATTCAAAATGATGAATTCTAGTTAGGAAAATGGATTTCCAAAGCTAAGTACCCATCTGACATGACAAAGCCGATGTTGTTTTCTAGAATATGGCCTCGGTGGTACTTCATCGTTGCAGGGAGATGTGTACAGCTTTGGGATACTGTTGCTCGAGATGTTCACCGGAATAAGACCTACTGATGCTGTGTTCAAGGATGGATGGATGGATGGATGGATGGACCCTCCATGAATTCGTCAAGACTGCTCAGCACAAAAGCTTGTTGAAGATCCTAGACCCTTCACTGCTATCTGCAGAGTATCCTGCAGGGATCGGGGATGGCCAAATGAGTGATGCCGACATGGTAAGATTTGAGGAAATTGTTGCCGACATAATGAGAATCGGAGTCCTCTGCTCGGTGACACTTCCAATCGAGCGCATGGACATGACGAATGCATTATCCGAGTTACGTGCTGTCAGAGAGAAGTTTCTCAGGCATGGCGTGTAAGATTAGGAAGAGGATTTAACTTCTCCTGTTGCATTTCCAATTCCTTTTCACTTCTTCCCAGTGTCTGAATGTAAATGCTAAATGCGAGTCTACTCGCTTCATGTATGTGAGAGGCAAAGAGTTTGCTATTTCTATATTCTTAAGCCAAATAAATGCCTCTCTTTCAACTACAGAAGAGCTTGCTTCAGGAGATCAATAACATCCTACTGGTTCTTTTCTCGGGTGATTTCGATGTATCATCCAATGCATCATAAGTCATCCATCCCCTCAGAAGGAATTTAAAAAAGGAACGGCTAAATGCAAGTTCATCTATCTAGAAACAGAGGGGCTGATGTATTAGGAGTCTTGCTTGTATCCGATCCAAAGCTCACCAGATCATTAGTCTTGTCATGAGAAACTCATAACTCATCTGTCCAAGTAAGTTGTCTGTAACGTACAGCTCTCTCATCATGGTTACTGAGCAAAACATATACAATGACTTGCTAAAATTCACTCTTCTAGCAAGCGATGTGTTAAATATGTCTTGAATTTTATGTACCCGGTTGTGTTTATGACCCGACCCGACATATTTTTTGTGCGACTCGAAAAGTGGAGATTTGGTTTGTGACGCGGAGCAAGCAAACAAATCTTTGCGGCGGTACGATATATCTCGTGGGGGGTTCGGGGGCAACGCCCCCAAAGAAAAATTTTGGGCCTGATATATATATATAAATTGCTGCGGCTAGGTTTTTTTTTAGACAGTTTTTTTTTGTGAGAGAACAGTGAGACTTCTGTAATCTGTACTCTCTTTGATCATAGTGGAATTTCGTTTTGCTTCGCCTGTGGATGTAGATCACTTTGATCGAACCACGTAAAACTCTGTGTTCTGTCTTTTGTTCATCGCGTTTTTCGTAACATGATGCGAGAATAGAATCAAGTCCACTGCCACCACCCGCCAACTCGAATGGTAATTTCATAAACTTCAGACAAATTAGGAAGCGTGTTCGTTGAACAAAGGAACGGGACACATTGCTGGCAAGAAATAAAGGACAGAGCGAGATCAAAGCGACATATACGTGATGGTTACAATTGAAGACAAATGCTAACTCTTTGTTGAGCTCTTTATTCAATGCTCTTGATGAAGTCTTGAATCAACCTTCCAATATAATCATACGAAGACCCACCTTCCTTCACGGAGTTCCTTGCCGCCTCCCTCATTTACTTCACCTTCTTCCTTGTCGCTGCAGTGCCGCCGCCCATCAAGCATCCGACGGCCCCTCTATCTCCTTCGCTGGCACCTGATGGCCACCAACGCCGTGCCCCTTGTAGTCCAGCCTCAGCTCCATCGCTAAGCCCATTTCCTTCACCATCATGAAGGCATTCAGCTGCTGCTCTGCGTATATGGGCCACGTCACGATCAATACTCACATGCCACAAGCTCTCTAAAATGGAGTTCCAACAGCAGTGAGACACGAACCCACCAATGGCCGCGTGGCCCAGCACCTCCACCTGTGGCGGTGATAGTGTATACGAATTATCATATTTTACCTCAACTATGCTACAATTCACAGACACTTGCATATTTAATTATGAGCTAAATAAGTTTATAAGAAAAATGTCGTAATCAATATCTAACTACTGAATGGTTTTTTACCTCTTGTGTTATCTATTGAAAAATCAAGAGTATTTCAAAAATATCATGTTGCATACATTAACACTAAATAATATTAATATTAATATTAATATAATATGTTAGAAAATTATTAGTAGACTTGATCAATGGCCGGGCAACCCGCCAGCCCGCCCATTATTTTTCAGCCCAGCAAAAGCTTTAGGTCCGGTCAATGGGCAAGCTACGCCTAGGTAAGGGCCTTAGGCTTGGCCCGTCTATACATTTATAAAATTTAATAAATTATGTGTTATAAAGAAGTTTTTCTTTGACATTTAAAATGTATAAACACTAACAGGATAAAATAAGCTCAAAATTTTAATGTAGGATAGAAAAATAGTAGAAAACTCATAAATAAAGTAGTAAAATGAAATAACACAAAACCCTAAAATTACTTATCATTTATTTTTTATACTTCTTTAAATTTTTTTAGCTGAAATTTAAAAAATAAAAAGGTGGCCCGATGGGCGGGCCCGGCCCCAATGTCTTTCCTTTGGGTAGGCTTGAGCCTGCAAGTTCTAGCCTTGACGGGATTTCTAAAGGTTCGAGCCTGAGTAGAACTGGCTTGATCCCGACTAGGCCTGCCCAATGAACAAGTCTAATTAAAATTAAAGTACCTTTAGTTGATCATACTTGAATACACATTTTAATGCATGCTAATCATTTTACTATCGAACATGTGTCCTTCTAATGAACTGAGATATCGTGTGGGAGGCGGAAGTTCATCAAAATTACGTAGAACATCATAGAAGAGTGAGAAAAATTAGCCATTTGAGATTATAAAGCTAAAATGGAATCTCATTGTTAAAAAGTCAAGATTGACTTATCACGTCAGATCATCGATATAGATATCATATAAAGCTCACAAATGACGAGATTAATTTAGTAGCTGAAAACAAATAGGTACCGTTGACAGACTAGGTATACGATGTGGTCAATGTAAATCATTTCACATTTGGGTCATTTATTTGAGTTTTAACTCACTTTTTATCTACTTCGTAAACTTGATTGGTAAGTATTTAGGCGGATTAAATTTGGTACAAGATTTAAAAGCCCTCACCTAGAAATGCACATGATCGATAAAATACTAACTTTTTATCCTCCAAATGATCAGGCCCTAGTGAGTGGGTGCGAACGAAGGAGATTTATTCCTTAGGCTCTCCCAATTATGTTTCAGCCCCATCGACACCTATTTGTGGATTTACTCATATTTGACAACGACAAAGTGGAGCGGCCCTTTTTCTACTTCCATTCTGGCTTATCCACTCCCTATTACAGTGCCTTGACCATGTTATCCTAACATGTTCCCCTTTTCTTATTTCTACTCTCTGTTTTTTCTTGCGGTCCCACTTTCTTCCTCCTTCTACTTATTCTCTCTCCTCTTGAGGCAACGACTTTCCTAGAAAACGCAGAGGTGCCACCTCGGGGAAGCCTCCATTGGCAGCGTCACGTGGGTAGTGGACATCGAGGATAAGCTTCGGTAGCGAACTTGCCCAACCCTGTTCCAAATTTCCCCTCATCAGCGAACAAACATCCAAATGGATGCAGGTTCTTCTTTTTAGTGAAATCGGCGAACCAGAAGCCCTCGAGATCGAGAAGGACTAGATCGTCAATGACTACAGTTAACATGTGACTTTTCTGGATTAACTTACTGAAGTATTATCTGCTTTGGCAAGTTTCATATTGAGCCTCACAGTTTTGTTCTTTGGCATACAAGTGGGCACCTTCCCAAAAGGTCACCCATCTTGGGAGTGCTTTCACCTAAGTACCCTTAACTTTGGAGTTCTAAAGCCAAGCGTTGCCATTACGTCAAAAGGCGTCTCCTTGAGTTAATTTCAGTTTTCAAATATATATTTTAAAATTGTTTTCTTTATTCGATGCACAGTTCGATTCATTTTTGCCCTCTTCATCATCCAAGAAGCCTGCCATGAGCCGTTCCTTATCCAGGCCCTCTTGTCCTGGCGACCACTCCCTGCTCTCGTCGGATCGGGTCGTTACATAGCATCTCTTCACTGAAGCTGCCATTGAATGTGCTTTCATCCTTCTCACCAAGGTCAAAGTCATCCATGGCAAAGCCCCCGCTCGTCAACTCAACTCGACTCTCTCTCTTTCTCTGTTTGCGAAATTTAAGGAGTTGATACAATAAACAGGGTGGAAAAGCCAAATAGGATTGCTAGATCGAAGCCGCTTCATTATTCTTTTCAGATGCTCCCCCAGCTTCTATTAAAAGTTAGTTTGGAATTGACTGTGAATCCTTCAATCGCTCAAGCAAGCCTAGGTCAATTAGGTTTTCATTTTTTTCATTTCTTGTATCCTCGATGTTCCATTACCCAAGTGACGCTGCCAATGGAGCTTCTCCATGGTGGCAACCCTACTTTATCTTAGAAAGTGGCTAACAGCGAGAAGAGAACAGAGAAAAGTAAGAAAGAAGGAGGAGGAAAGGAGGAAAGTGGGACCGCAAGAAAAGAAAGAGAAGATACAAGAAAAGGGGAACTCACTTTTTTAGAAAAACAGTGCGACGAGTATGGGTAACGTGATCAGAGCATTATATTAGGAAGTGGATAAGCTGAAATGTGAGGGGAAAAAATACGTCCCGAGAAAATATTATATAGATTTTGTTTGCCAGTGATGTAATGGACGGAATTAGTCACAAAGCATATTATATTGGAACCCACACTTTTTTAAAATGTGATTGACTTATACGACATTTGTTTTCTTTTTACCTTATTTACGAATTAGTCAAAGTAACAAGGGATAAGTTTATTAGAAGTCTTGTAACTTGTCACGAAAGTATAATTGAGTCCCAAAACTATTAAAAAGTACAATTAAGTCCTAAAACTTGTCACGAAAGTGCAATCGAGTCCTAAAACTTTTAAAAGTGCAATCTACATAAGGACTTATTTGGACTAATTTGACAAGTTTTAGGATTCAATTGCATACCGTGACAAGTTTTAGGATTTAATTGCACTTTTTGAAAGTTTTATGATTCAATTGCACTTTCGTGACAAGTTTTAAGACTCTTAATGCACTTGTCCCAAGTAACAAATGAGCCCAAGATATTAACAAAGACGGATATATAGCACCCACCGGCATACGACCCCTCTTCCTCGCATTCGATCTAGGAATCCACTAGGAAGCTGCGTCTATGAACTTTCCAGACGCAACGACCACAAAAACTTATGCTCGCTCTGCTTGATTCCGGTGTCGATCTCCTTCACTTGATCCACATCGAAGCTCCCCAAGCTTTTGAAGCATAGGAACACAACTGAGGACAACGGTTACTCGTCGAGCCACTCCCGAATCTTCTCCCAATAAGCCCGGTCTAGAGAAGGATCCGACACACCCTTTGGGTCAATCACTGGTCTGACTGCATACACAGCCGGTCTGTTCGTCCCAGCTTCCTCCAGAAAACGAGCCGACGGCAAACTGTTTTAGCTCCATGAACTTGTTCACTATATTTTTTAAAATTTTAAATTTTTTTTTTCTTTCCTTTTCCCTTCCAAGCTCGGCGAGGGTCGTTGGCCAACCCTCACTGGTCACAGGCAGGGGCCAACCAACCCTCGCCGACCGCGGACAAGGGCCATGAAGCTCTTGTCGGTCACGTGTGGCTGACAAGGGCTGTCGGCCCTCGCCTATGACCGAGTAGGGTTGGCCGACAATCCTCACTAGACTTGGTAGAAAAACAAAGGAAAAGAAAGACAGAAAAAGAAAGAAGAAAAGGAAAAAAAATTCATATTTTTAAATTATAAAAATTATCCACATCAGCACCGGTCGTCCTACGTGGCACTACCAACGTCCATGTTAGCGAGTTCTGACTATAATTGGTCGGATGGACTTAATTGGTAAAACGTAAAAATGTTTATGATTCAATTGGCAAAATTGAAAAGTTTATAATTGAATTGACTAAAATACAATAGATTTAGTACTTTTTGGACAATTTTCCCCTTTTTGATGTAGCAAGGCAGTCCCAATGACAATTTCTATGGTTCGGTTTGGAAAAAGAGACCAAGCTAAATGTGCGTGTTAGATACTTGAATTAAGAAGGAGCAGACCTAACATTGAGTTTATACTTGAGGGAGAAATTATTGAGATACACGTGTGAGTAGAAAAGTCTCACATCGAAAAATTAATGTGGTGTGAAGTAGAAAAACTTTTGAATGAATATGGGTACAATTTGATATATTGATGAGCTCGAATTTGAGCTCCCTATTGGCTATCTTCCCAGGTGAAAGTATCTCGCTTTGCCCTCCCAACACTTATTCAGGGTCCCAGCTATTAAATTTTATGCTTAGAAGCTCCTGTGGCCTTCTCTAGAAATGGAATGTTCTGGTCAAGTCATGTTCTATCATAGCTATCCCAGCATCTCGGGTTATTGAGTGGGACGGGGAAATTGTAAATAGAGACATGACCCGATCTACCTTGCTGGAGCCAGGTTGCTCTTTTTATGTCAATGGCAAGCTAGCTTGGGTGTCTGAGAAGTCCATGTGTAACCAAGGGACTAGGGAGGGCGTTCGACAACGAGGGGCTTCAGTTTGCTAGTTGGCGAATCTCCAAACTAGCAGCTTCTGGTTGGTCAGAAAGCAAAACTAGCACACTTTGCATTATAAATAAACATGGACTTTGCTATTTAAATGTACTTCGGTCTGGTGGTGTGGTTCGTTTTCGTTGTGATTGCGCTGCTAAAAGGTGAGAACCTAAGAAGTTGTCTGTCGAGAATGAGAACCTTCCGAGAGTCCTCGAGGCTATTATGGAAGGTTTCCATGTGCTCCTGTAAATTTTCTTCCTATGTCCTTTAGCCAATTTTTCTTTCTTCCTTTTTTGAAAATAGAAGAACAACATTGATGCTGCCCAATTGGTTCCACAATGACTTGGTTTTCTGCTCTTTCTTCAGGAGCTTCCATGAAAAGGATTAACAATCACCAAGATACAGAACAGATGTCAATTTCGTTTTTCCTCCTTTTGAACAATGGATTACAACAGAATTTCTTGGTTACAAAAGGTCTATACTGAATAATTGTCTTGAGAACCCAAGAATATTATCATTCCTAGTTCCATTGGCGAGAAAAGCTTTTCCTGTCAACTAGATAGAGAGGGGAACGATCAGAAATCAACAGAAACTAAAATCAGATTTTTGTTGTAATCTTCAATCCAGATTCGTCAAGATTGATGCTCAAATTGTAGTGTCCTCCAGGAACAAGTTTTCGGAGGCAACTGCTGCAAATTATGGGCTCAGAGGGTTATTTTTCGTCATTTCAGGCACTCAGCTCGTGCCTAAAGCGGTCTAAGGTATGGATATTGCAGGACCTTAAAAATGTTGTCCTTAAATATTCAATATGACTAATTCTCAACCATAAGATCTGGCTGCAGCCATGTCATCTTAACATTGGAAATCTTCCCTTCCATCAATAACTCAACCTAGCGAAAAACTACTTCCATCTGAAATCGGGCGCTTATGTTCAGGCTTAAAATATAATTTTGAGCAGCAATACATTAGGAGGTGGAATTCCAAGAAACCTTGTTCAGTGCCAAGGTTTAGAGGCGTATGATGAAATTTACAAACTTCAGAAAGTTCGATCTATGCATTTAAGTGATGCGCCTTCATCAAATAAAATTAATTAAACTAAACTATCCAAAGGCTCCATATAAATCAAAGAACCATATCGTATATGTAGTTAGATATTGGTTGGACATAACAATACATACAGTTAATTGTGTTATTTGTTGCTTAAAAATCTTCGGCGAATGTGTCAATAGCATCGAAAAGAGTTAAGGATGGGGATTGTTTGCTATAGACTTCATAGATTTTGCATATTCTCAAATATTAGGAGGAGCAGAAAAGTTGCAGAACATATCGTAATTTTGGGGCTATTTGAACTTAGTCCAGACGTATATGGATGCCAAGTTCACGCGCAGGCAAAGAAAAAACAACCATGAAAGACCATCACTGATCGGGTTATAGCCTAGAACAAGGTAGCTTCAACCCAGGCATGAAGGAGACTCTGTTCTTATATTTTAAGGTATCGAAGTTGTTGGTGCCAATTTGCGGGCAGCGTTTTACTGCTGCTAAGTGTGATACTGCATCCAATGCTTTCTTGAAAATTTCATTTTCTCATAGTCACTGCATTTGAGTCTTCACCACTGATTCACAACTACAAAACCAATCTAACAGACCCGTAACTTTGAGCACGACTAATTCTCAGTTCTAAACCCAAAAAAGCGTGTCGGTTTCTGAGAATAATTTAAGGTCATAGGTAGCACCTCCTGCCGACATGAAGGGATACATCATGCTGCCCTTTGATAATATTCCAAGCTTATTTGTCGATGGAAGGGTTGTTATTAGATGTAATCCTTCCTTCGACAAGAAATAATTTAGTGGTTCAAACTTCAGAGAAAAATTCTTCATTTTTCCGACAAGACACCTACATTATCGGTGCCGCAACTTTTTGTGGTGCTGTGAGTGTGATTTTCACCCCCAATACTCTCTAAGATGTCTATGTCAGGACACAGAAGTCATCACCCACTGGCTTGTCCTTGGTAATCAGTTGCTTAATATAATTGTCCTGTAATTTTCGAGATGACTAATGCAAATGCGAATAAACATATGGCCTGTACCTTTCATGACTATCGACAGCAGCGGCTGCTGTCGATATTAAGCAGTGCATTAGAGTTTTCCTAATGGATATTCAGGTCCCTTGGTCGTTGAAGAAGTTTTCAAGATGACTATATTTTACAGTTTTCTAAAACACGGTCTTACGACGGAGTTAGATGGCAGACTATTTCAGCACTGGTTGTCTGACTTTGTCCATGAATAGGAACTCTCAAGGTGCGACTTTAAAATGTAATTGAAAAGAATGGAAAAAATCGCGTTGGATCAGAGGACCCTAATTCACGCGTAAACCTGCTAACGATACACGCAAATCGTGTGGGCGCGGATGACAAAATTTTTGTTCTGGAAATCAATTTCTGAGCAAAGAAACATGTTTGATAACAACACAAAATTTCTATTTTCAGAATAGAAATTCGTTTGATAACAATATAAAATTTATATTTCCCTGACGGCACCTCCAGCTAGCGACTTGCGGCGGATGGCGGCTGCAGGCGTGCTGCGGTGAAGGAGAGGGAGGAGGCAAGGAGTGGGGAGAGAGAGAGAGAGAAGAATTTTTAACTTCTGATTTATGGTTCAGAAATAAAGAAGTAGCAAATTTCAACTTCTAATTTCTGTTTTAAACTTATTTCTAGAATAGAAATTTGTTCCAAAGTTAGAAAAATGAAATTGCGTTACCAAATATTTCTATTCCAAACCTATTCCAAAAATTTCATCATGCGTTAACTTTTGTAATCAGTTTATATTAAAATAAAATAAAAAAAACCGATAACAGTGAAATGTAATTAAGCAAATAGAGATAGTTCTCCATGGCTCAATCTCATAAGAATTTCTATTATGTTCACTACCTATATATAAAGATAGTTTGACAATTTCCACTGATCTGTTGATACATGAAAGGTGTGTAAGTAATTTTTTATATTCGTGACGGTCCTAATAACGATTGTGTGATATATTATACAATAGTCTAATGATCTGTACGTATGTTTCTGCATTATTGCCCATTGTTTTTGGCGTATCTGAACATAATTCTTTCCAAAATGGAACACAACACATTAAAATTTATGAATCGAATCTATGTAAAGATGAGATTTAAACAGTGATGGGCCAAGAACTCCTTGAAGTGTTTTTACGGTTGGGTCAGCAGTCGCATGATTTTACTATCGGTAAATTTACAAGTAAGAACGACTTACATTCCACTTAAGGTTGGTAAAATCCATACTTTGTTAGTAATTGACTACCGTATAAGCGGCTTGATAGGTTATCAGTTTTACTGGTAAGTTTCTAATTTTACAGCTATGTCTTTTGTTCCGAATGGTAAATATTTTAGAAGGGCTGATAACTCGCCATTGCATTTAGTGGCAACGTATTTGACCGACAAGTTAGCAGCTGTACGATTTTCACCAACAAGATTTTAAATTTAATCAACACACTGGAAATTTCCCATGCACGGAAATTTGTTAGGTGCTTAATTCATTTCTAGTGATTGGCTGCTTCATGAAGTGCTGGCATGGTTTCTTCTTAAGAGTCACCCACTTTGGTACGCTTTCTATTCTCTTTAACATTGAACATTTCATGCTTCCAACCTCCTGTGGCCTTCTCTATAAATGGAATGTCCAGGTCAAAGCCATGTTCTATCAAAGCTATCCCAGCATCTCCTCGCTGATACTAGCAAACCCGCAAATGAGTTCGAGCCATTTCTGTTCAGTCACCTTCCCTGCCATCTTCATCCTAGAACTGATCATCACAGGCTTCGCTTCTTGTAGCGCTCTTGGGAACGAGACCGATAAAATTGCTTTGCAAGAGTTCAGGTCCCTCTTAACTGATAATTCCGCAGGAACCTTGGCCTCTTGGAATGATTCCCAACATTTCTGCCAATGGACTGGAGTCACATGTGGTGGCAGACACCAACGAGTCACTGCCTTGAACCTAGATGGACAAGATTTGGCCGGGTCCGTGTCCCCTTATATCAGAAACCTTTCCTTCCTCCGATACCTTAACCTTGCAGACAACTCTTTCCATGGTTTAATTCCTCCAGAAATTGGGCGCTTGTTCAGGCTTAAAAACCTGATCTTGAGCCACAACACCTTAGGAGGTGGAATTCCTAGAAATCTCTCCCTGTGTCTTAACCTCATGACTGTCGAGCTCGACTATAATCATTTCCACGATCACATCCCTTCCGAATTTGGGTCGCTGCGGAAACTCCAGAAGCTCTCCCTTTCGAACAACAATCTCACAGGACTGATCCCTGCTTCCATCGGAAACCTTTCCACCCTCGAAGAGCTTAATCTATTGAGCAATAACCTGAAAGGAGGAGTTCCCATTTCTATAAGCGAAACGAGGCTCAAAGTTTTCGTGGCCAGCGAAAACCAGCTGACAGGTGACTTCCCCTCTGCCCTTTATAACTTGTCATCCCTCAATACCATAGGTTTGTACCATAACCTGTTCTCTGGCAGTATAAGGAGAGACATAGGCCTTCTACTTCCGAATCTGCAAATGCTTGTTCTGGGAGATAATCAGTTCACACGTCCCCTTCCCGATTCACTGTCCAATGCCACAAACTTATCAGAAATTGATATCCCTGTCAATAACTTCACTGGACGTGTCCCAGCCAGCTTCGGAGGGCTTATAAACTTGAAATGGCTCGACCTTCTCCAAAATTTTCTTGGAAGCGGCACAAATGACAGTCTTAGTTTCCTTGCTGATTTGGCCAACTGCAGCAACCTTGAAATGCTGGATTTAGAATATAACCAGTTCGAAGGTGAGCTGCCTGTTTCTGTCACTAACCTCTCCACTCAACTGACGCAGCTACGGATGATGGGAAACAGAATCCGTGGAAGGGTTCCTGAAGGGATTGCAAACCTCTTTAGTCTAAATCTATTATCCATAGGCAATAACATATTAACAGGCAACATTCCAATGTCTATCGGGAGGCTATCAAACTTGCAATATCTGTGGTTGGGCCAAAACAATTTGACAGGACACATACCTTCGACCATCAGTAACATCACAGGACTGATACATCTGTACTTGTACGACAACAGCTTAGAAGGAAGCATACCTTCGAGCCTCGGAGACTGCAAGTCCCTGCAAGAAATACGCCTTTGTCATAACAAATTCACTGGCACCATTCCTAGCCAAATGATCAGACCATCGTCCCTCATAATACTTCTGAATGTATCTCACAACTCTTTGTCTGGGCCCCTGCCACCTGACGTTGGAAACTTAAATAACCTCATTTTTCTCGACGTTTCATACAATCAATTTTCCAGTGAGATTCCGACGACTTTGGGCAACTGTTTGGGATTTGAAGAGCTGTATATGCAGGCGAACCAATTTCAAGGACCCATTCCTCAGTTTGATGGGTTAAAAGGCATCCGTTTTCTCGACCTTTCCAATAACAACCTATCAGGGCAAATTCCAGAGTTCTTAGTTAACTTGTCATTGTCACTGCAATTCGTGAATCTGTCTTTCAACAATCTCAAAGGTGAAGTACCTGTACAAGGGATATTTGGAAACACTAGTGCCTTCAGAGTTGATGGCAACCGAGAGCTTTGTGGGGGCATACCTGAACTGCATTTGCCTTCATGTCCGGCGAAAGCGTTCCCGAGATCAATAAAGCATAGATTGTCAAAGTGGGTGATTGTAATAACCATCTGTGCTTCTTGTGCAGTGGCATTACTGTCCTTAGCATCTCTTTTCTGGTTGAGAAACTTTAAAAAGGAACATCTGCCTACTCGCTCCTTGGGCCATTTTCACAAGAGGATTTCTTATGATGCTCTATTTAAAGCTACTGATGGATTTTGTTCAAGCAAATTGATTGGTTCAGGTAATCTTTATATGTGAATAAACATTTTACAACAAATGAGTACAGAGAACACACTTCATTGTTCATGCAGTTATACCACGTCGTACAATCACAATAGTTTTTAACTCTTGTTCAGGTAGTTATGGCATCGTGTACAAAGGAACTCTTTGTCCAGACGGAAAAATCGTGGCTGTCAAGGTTTTGAATCTCCAGCAGGAAGGAGCTTTCAAGAGCTTCTTGGCCGAATGCAAAGCCCTCAGCAGCATTCGGCATCGTAACCTTGTTAAGATCTTGACTGCTTGCTCAAGCGTCGACTCACATGGTAATGACTTCAAAGCCTTGGTATACGAGTTCATGGGAAACGGCAGCTTGGACATGTGGTTGCACCCAAACGACAAGCAAATGCAATTTAAACCTTTAGGCCTCCTCCAAAGATTGAACATCGCGATCGATGTGGCCTCTGCTTTGGATTATCTTCACCACCAGTGCAGAACTCCATTGGTCCACTGTGATCTGAAACCGAGCAACATTCTTCTCGACAGTGATTTCACCGCTCACATCAGTGATTTTGGATTGTCGAGGCTCATTTTCGAGTCTAAGAAAGACATCTTTACGAGTCATCTCACATCCTCTGCTTTTAAGGGAACCATGGGTTACATCGCTCCAGGTACTTCTCTAAAGATCACAAAAACATTTCATCCACAAAAATAAAAAAGTTTTCGAAAACCAAGTAGAGTAATCGGGCTAACGGGAACTTTTTCTGGACTCGCAGAATATGGAATGGGTGTTCATCCATCAACCAGTGGGGATGTGTACAGCTTTGGAATCCTCTTGTTAGACATGTTCACGGGAAGACGACCGACGGATAATATATTTAAAGAGGATTTCAACCTCCATAAATTTGTCGAGTCGGTCTTGCCAAACCAAGCAACAGGGATTTTGGATCAGTCGATTTTCTGTGGGGAAGTAGGCGAAAGCACAGGTGAGGAAGCAAATTGTGACTGTGACATCGATCAAGCTGAATGTCTGATTTCGGTCTTTGAGATTGGATTAACTTGCTCGGCGGAATCACCAAAAGACAGGAAAAACATGAATGGAGTTGCGCAGGTCTTGCTCTCGATCAGGGACAAGATTCTGAAAACCGGCATTCATGAGGATAGAATATAGAGTCCCGCACCAAGTAAGTACCTTTTTAGTCGCCCTATGCTTGTATCTTTGTATCCCTAGCATTGCTTCACTGTTCCACAATGGATTTGGATTTAGTCAAATCAGCTGGTATGCTAACAAGTCTCAGGACAAGACAACCAGGGTCTTGGTCTAATCCCGCATGATCATTGACAATTGATGAGAGGCCTGATGGATTTGTCCTCCTATTTCTTTTCATATTTTCCAGGGGACAGGTGAGAGAAGGCGGGCTGATACAACTTTTGGGTGGGACGGGGAAATTGTAGAGACGGGCAGGACGTACCTTGGTTGGAGCCAGGTTGCTGTTTTTATGTCGATGGCAGGCTAGCTCGGGTGTCTGTGAAGTCCTTCGTCTGAAACTGAGCTACTAGGGAGGGCAACTACAGAGAGGCTTCAGCTTGCTAGTCAGTGAGTCTCCAAACAGCATCTGCTGGTTGGTCAGAGGTCGAATCAGCACACTTTGTATAAAAAATAAAAGATGGACTAAGACTATTCCTCAATGGAAACTGGGTGTTAAAATGATCCACTATTTACATACTGCCATACTAATTGGTTTATCAGTTTTGTAAATTGGCCGTTGCCTCAAACTATAAGCCTGTATATTTTCATTAGGGAGCAGATGATGAGCTCATGTCTGATGCTCTACCTTTGTCAATTCTCAATTCAGCTGTTTAGACGTAATCAGGTGACATTCTCGCATCACGATATGCTCCCGAATGACGTTGTGTGGCGTGTGTGTTTCCATTTCGAAAGGATGCAAATAACGTGCAAGTATGCAAAAAAATCCTAATTGGTGACATGTAATGTTTTTCTTCGCCGAATTCTATGTGGGTTGAATTAAGCGAGCTCAGTCTAGGAAATTCAAAAGAGATTAGGGCCCCACTCCTCTCCTAAATTCAAGTCCATTCTACATTCTGAGCTAATTGCAATGCAACTTATGATCGGACCAACTCGAACCAACTCATTTGGACATGTCATTACTAAATGAAAATAATCCTAAGGAGCTTGATCCAATTATATGCCAAGCTGCGAAGAATCCAATGCAAAGAGCTGAGCAGGTTTAGATCCACTTATGCACTCCATTAAAACACCCACACGTAATAAATATATGTTGCGTATTCTTTTCCATTTTAGAAAATATGCCCACCAAAACACCATCTCTCTCTTTCTTGTGGTTGTCGAGGCTGGCTTGTGCCTCAAATTTGAGCAGGTATAGATCTACTCATCTTTGCATAATCACTCTATTGAAATATAAATATGCAATAAATGTATACTTCATGTTCTTTTCTCGGCTGTCCATGCGCAAGTCACTAGCACCCAAATAACATGTGTATATTTAGGAAAATCAAATGTAATTTTCTTAACCAAATGACGAAAAATATTTTTCAAGTCATTTTCAGGTTTCAACCAAACAATTGGAAATATTGTCATTTTCAATGACTTCTTGAAAAGCATTTTCATAAAAAGTCACATTTTTCGCAAAATAAACGGAGCCTGAAATACCAACCGGAAATTGAATAATTAACGAAAATAAAGAGTAGCAAAATCCTGGGAATTCTTGAAAATTTACTCTAAGTAGACAAGGAAATCTGACAATAACCAAAAAAGTAAAAGGGTTAAAAAGAATGCAGAAAATAGGCTTAAAATTATAAAAGTCGTCTGAAACGAAGGATTTTAGGGTGGTAAAAAATGGCAAAAGAAAAGAAAAAGAAAAAAACAACCTTGCACTCTATGGTAGTTTCTCAAATTGGTATTACGATCTCTCTATAACTCCTCTCGGATCAAAACTTATTGCATTTTTATCAAATGTTGCGTAAACTCTTGTTCCGAGCTCAACTTTGGGTATTTTGCTCGTCTGGACGCCCTAAAAAATCTTCGAAAGTTGTGTACGCATCAACTTGGACTTGGGCCGCCACTAATAATATCTTACGAGGTGAACCTAATCTTGAACAAAAGTCAAGTTTTTTTGTGGACTAAATTGTGGTTGTTGGATGCATTAAAAAAAAAAAAAATTGGTCTGGTTGGATGCATTAAATCAAATGGTCCATCTTATGCAAGTTGGCTGGGAGAACTTAAGAACACCATCATCTAGTCTTTCTGCTTGCTCTGTCTTGACAGATCAAGTATGGAAACAACCTTGCCAAACTTGAGAATGAATTTAGTATCAGCTTTTGTCAGCCTCATTCTCTTCATACACCAAACTCACCCCAACACTCGTATCGCCTATGCTTCCTACCCCGGAAATGAGACAGACAGGGAGGCATTGCTCGCCTTCAAGGACAAGATGATTGGAGAATTTCAAGGGATTATGAGTTTTTGGAACGAGTCTGTTAGTCCCTGCAACTGGCCAGGAGTTTCCTGCAGCCGCCGCCACGCGGGAAGAGTCACTGCCCTTGACTTGGAGAATCAAAAGCTCCTTGGCACAATACCTCCCGACATAGGGAATCTCACCTTCTTGAGGCGTTTTAATCTAGAGGCGAATCGGCTCCGAGGCAACATTCCAGAAGAGTTCGGGAGGTTGTTCAGACTGAAGACTCTCATTCTCTACAACAATGAACTCGAAGGGGAGATACCACGGAATTTGTCATCTTGCGTAGGTATGCAGTACCTCTTTTTGCAGTACAATCGGCTCAGCGGGAGAATACCTGACGAGCTTCAGTATTTAGTTGAGAGAGAACTCATTGTTACTGGGGGAATTCCAAGCTGGTTGGGGACTGGATCTTCACTTACAAAGTTGGAAATGGGGGAAAATGACCTAAGAGGTCAAATACCGGCGGAGCTCGGAAGCATCTCAACATTAAAAACACTAATTTTATATAATAATAATCTAACAGGACGCATCCCTTCTTCTGTATACAATCTTACATCACTTGTCTACCTTGATGTAGCGGGTAACAGCCTACATGGTGAAATCCCACCAGAAATTGGCAACTATTTTCCTCATCTCCGGGGGCTTTTCCTTACAGATAACCAATTTTCAGGGCAAGCATCGCATTCTCTGCCTAACGCTACTAGACTTGAAGAGCTTAGTCTCACTTCTAATAGATTTACGGGGAATGTGCCTGCCAATCTTGGAAACTTGAGGAATCTTACAAGGATTAGTTTTGGCGATAACCAGTTACAAACAGGACCGGATGGCTTAAGTTTCCTCATTGATTTTACCAATTGCACTAAACTGACAACTTTAGATTTCAGCCACAACAAATTCAGAGGAGAAATACCTGCTTCCATTGCCAATTTGACGAACAGGCTTCGAATCTTACAACTGGGATCAAACCAGATCACAGGTAATATCCCTCCGGAAATCGAGAAGCTGAATGGCCTATAGGTCTTGGCAATGCACAACAACAGCATCAGCGGTGAAATTCCCTATGGCATTGGTAAGCTCAAAAATTTGACCTATCTTTTGCTATGGGGTAATAGGATTTCAGGTGCAATTCCTTCCTCTCTTGGAAACGTCACCCAATTGCTTCACTTGGATCTTGAGGAAAATCAATTAGAAGGCGACATTCCTCTAAGCCTTGGATGGTGTCGACAATTGCAATTACTGGCACTATCAGATAACAACCTTAACGGTACCATACCCAAAGAGGTCACTGGCCTTTCTTCTCTATCCCTCTATTTCGTAGTTGCTCGAAATTCCTTAACGAGGCCATTACCCCTTGAAGTGGGTAACATGAGCAAAATTGTGGAGATCGACCTCTCTGACAACATGCTGACTGGAGAAATACCAAGCACTTTGTCCTAGTGTCTGATGCTGCTAATCTTGGACATGGCAGGCAATTCATTTGAAGGAAGTATACCGCCTTCTCTAAGGACCCTGAATGGCCTTCAGTACCTCAATCTCTCAAGAAACAGATTGTCCGGTCAAATTCCCTTCTACTTCGAGAATTTCACTGTGCTTGAATCGTTGAATCTATCCTTCAACAGCCTTGAAGGAGAGGTACCGCAGGAGGGGATTTTCAGAGATGCAAAGCGCATATCGGTAACCAGAAACAAAGAGCTATGTGGGGGCATCAAGGAACTTGGACTTCCCACATGCAAAGTCCGCGACACAAAGAAGCAAAGAAAGCTTCCAAAACTGAAATTCTCTATCGCAATAACTGTCTCATTCTTTATAATGTTGACATGCTTCATTGTTGTTGTGTATTGGAGGAGGAAATCTATGACGAGACCTATCGCTGCATTGCAAACAGATGAGCGCTTCCAGAAGGTTTCCTATGCAAAGCTCCGCCAAGCGACCGATGAGTTCTCGCCATCTAATTTAATTGGCCAAGGGAGTCATGGTTATGTGTATAGAGGAATCCTAGATGGAAATCGACTAGTGGCAGTCAAAGTGCTCAACCTAAAACAAAAGGGGGCTTTTAAGAGCTTCTTGGCAGAATGTGAAGCACTGAGAAACATCCGCCACCAAAATCTTGTCAACATCATCACTGTTTGCTCGAGCATCGATTTCACTGGCGCGGAATTTAAGGCTCTAGTCTATGACCTGATGCGAAATGGTAGTTTAGAATAGTGGTTGCACCCCAGCGAAAATCAGCTTGACATGCCGAAGCTCAGTCTCAGCCAGAGGTTAGACATTGCCATTGATGCGCTTCTGCCATTGAATATCTTCACCACCATTGCCAGACGAGCATCGTACACGGCGATCTAAAGCCAAGCAATGTTCTTCTTGATCATGACTTGGTAGCTCGAGTTTCTGATTTCAGGCTAGCGCGATTTCTTCGCAGAAGCACAAACCTAGATGCTTTTCCATGTCAAGCAAGCTCCAGTGGGTTAAAAGGAACCATTGGCTATGTAGCTCCAGGTATGTTAATCCTTACTGCTCTCTAAACATATGGGTCCAAATTAATAGCTTATTCAAAATGCTAAATTCTAGTGAAGAAAATGAATTTCCAAAGCTAAGCACCCATCTGACATGACAAAGCCGATGTTGCTTTCTAGAATATGGCCTCGGTGGTACTTCATCGTTGCAAGGAGATGTGTACAGCTTCGGGATACTGTTGCTCGAGATGTTCACTGGAATAAGACCTACTGATGTTATGTTCAAGGATGGATGGACCCTCCATGAATTCGTCAAGACTGCTCAGCACAAAAGCTTGTTGAAGATCCTAGACCCTTCACTGCTACCTGCGAAGTATCCTGCACGGATCGGGGATGGCCAAATGAGTGATGTCGACACAGTAAGATCTGAGGATATCGTTGCTGACATAATGAGAATCGGAGTCCTCTGCTCAGTGAAACTTCCAGTCGAGCGCATGGACATGACAAATGCATTATCCGAGTTACGTGCTGTCAGAGAAAAGTTTCTCAGGCATGGCATGCAAGATTTGGAAGAGGGTTGTACTTGTCCTCTTTCATTTCCAATTCCTTTTCAGTTTCTTCCCAGTGTCTGAATGTAAAAGCAAAATGCGAGTCTACTGCTTCATGTATGTGAGAGGCAAAGAGTTTTCCATCTCTATATCCTTAAGCCAAATAAATGCCTTTCTCTTTCAACTACAGAAGAGCTTGCTTCAGGAGATAAATAACATCTTACTGGTTCTTTTCTCGGGGTGATTTCGGTGTATCATCCATTGCATCATATGCCATCCATCCCCTCACAAGGAATTCAATAAAGGAATAGCTAAATGCAAGTTCATCTACCCAGAAACAGAGGGATTGATGTATTAGGAGTCTCACTTGTATCCGATCAATTGATACAAAGCTCACCAGATCATAAGTCTAGTCATGGGAAGCTCACAACTCATCTAAGTAAATTATCAGTAACTTATAGCTCTGTCATCATAATTACCGAGCAAAACAAATACAATGACTTGCTAAAATTCACTCTTCTAGCGAGCGACGCAAGATTAGAATCAAGTCCAACGCCCACCACCCGCCAACTCGAATGGTAATTTCATAAACTTCAGACAAATTAGTAAGCGCGTTCGTTGAACAAGAGAGCAGGACACATTCCTGGCAAGAGATAAAGGACAGAACGAGATCAAAGTGACATACACGTGATGGTTACAATTGGAGACAAATGCTAACTCTTTGTTGAGCTTTTTATTCAATGCTCTTGATGAAGTCTTGAATCAACCTTCCAATAGAATCATACGAAGACCCGCCTTCCTTCACGGCGTTCCTTGCCGCCTCCCTCATTTCCTTCACCTTCTTCCTCGTCGCTGTGGCGTCGTCGCCCATCAAGCGTCCGACGTCCCTCTCTATCTCCTCTGCTGGCACCAGATGGCCACCAATGCCGTGCCCCTTGTAGTCCAGCCTCAGCTCCATCGCTAAGCCCAATTCCTTCACCATCGTGAAGGCATTCAGCTGCTGCTCCGCGTATATGGGCCACGTCACGATCGGCACTCCGTGCCACAAGCTCTCTAAAATGGAGTTCCAACCGCAGTGAGACACGAACCCACCAATGGCCGCATGCCCCAGCACCTCCACCTGTGGCGGTGATAGTGTATACGAATTGTCATATTTTACCTCAACTATGCTATAATTCACAGAAACTTGCATATTTAGTCGTTATATAGAACAACAAAACTAACCTGGGGCACCCACCCGCAAACGACCCCTCTTCCTCGCATTCGCTCCAGGAATCCACCAGGAAGCTGCGACTGTGAACTTTCCGGACGCAACGACCACAAAAACTTATGTCCGCTCCGCTCGATTCCGGCGGCGATCTCCTTCACTTGGTCCGCATCGAAGCTCCCCAAGCTCCCGAAGCACAGGAACACCACCGAGGACCGCGGTTGCTCGTCGAGCCATTCCCGGATCTTCTCCCAGTGAGCCCAATCCAAAGAAGGATCCGGCACACCCTTCGGGTCGATTACCGGCCCGACCGCATACGCGGCCGGTCCGTCCCAACTTCCTCCAGAAAACGAGCCGACGGCGAACTGTTCCAGCTCCATGAACGTGTTCACTATAATTCCCCGGACGTCCCTGAACCTGCGAGCCAGCTTGAGGTAGGCCGCATAGCCGCCGGCTTCCCCGTCAAGCACCGCCGACGGCAAGACAGAGACTGGAACTGGGTTGGTGAAACCGGGAAGAGGCAAATCCGGATCGGACGGTCGGACCTCTCTCCCGACCTGGTCGTGTCGAGCTGGCAAGTGGAACATGAGGCCCAGGAAGTGCGCGTTGCTGGTAAGGTAAATGTAAGAAGGGAGCGAGAACCCGTTGGCCACGTCGATCATGGACGTGCAGAAGAAGTCGAGGACGAACCCGGCCACGGACCGGTCCGACCCGGAAGCGGACCGGGAACGTTGGATCTCCCCGACCGCCCTCTGGACGTGCGGGGCGTAGCTCTCGATGTAGTCCGTGACGTAGTACTCGACGGAGCGCAGGAGCTCGGGCGGCGGTGGGTCGACGGGAGGGAGGTCGACGAGGGTGATACGCGGCTGCGAGGCGACGAGCGACTTGGTGTAAGCATCCAAGTGGGGACTGAAGGGCGATTTTATGGCGAGGACGGTGATGGAGACTCGAGGATCGTGGCCGAGCAAGCGGGCCGCGAACTCCAGGGCCGAGATGACGTGACCGACGCCTGGCGCTGGGATGAAAATGAGCTCCGGTTTCTTCATTGGCGACGGTTCGCGAGACTTCCGAGCTTCGTCTTCTTTAGCTAGTCGCTTTTCGTCAGGCTTGGCGTGACGTATGAATGACTTTGTACCGCAGATGGGAATGAATAGATTGCGTGTGGTAAGAGACAAGTACATTCGACCGAACGATGATGTATGCCATGACGTGGGACGTGGTCATTTGACTGACGAACAAAATGAGTGCTGTTATATATCTTAAGACTTGTCTATAAGATTGATAAGATAAATCGCATAATAAAATGGGCATTTGAGTAAGCGAATTATATATGATTATCATCGAATAAAGTCCTACCGGAATTAATTTGCAAAATGATGGGACAAGCTTATCTTGGAGGCTTGGATATTGTCCGCTTCATACGAATACTAAGTCCACTCACATTCAGTCTTGTGTGTTAGTTCGTCTTAATTTATTGAATTTCCCCTAGCAACAATTATCTAGGACGGGCAACGAGGGAAAATTGTTGAAAAAGTTCTAAACCTATTGTAATTTTGTCAATTCAGTCATAAACCTTATAATTATGCCAATTGAGTATTAAATTTTTTCACATTTTTTCAATTGAATTTATCCGAACAATTTTGGTTGGAAATTGGTAACGTGAACGTCAACCATCTTACGTAGCATGATCAGCGCTAACATAAATAATTTTTTATATTATTTTAATATTATTTCGATTTTTTTATTAAATTTTCTATTTTTTCTTTTTTCGTTTCTTCTCTTTTCCTTTTTTACTTTTATCTCTCTCTCTTCCTTTTCCCTCCTCTTAGTTTTTTCTCTTTTTCCCTCCGTCAACCATCATCGCAACTTCGATGGCCAACGAAGGTTGCTGGCCTCAAGTGAGGGCAACCCTTTGCCAAATCAAGTGAGGGTTTGCCCTTGCTAGAGCAGGCAAGGACGACCCTCACCAGCCTAGGCTCGAACATCCCTCGCCGCCATCAACCATCGACGAGGCCCTGCGATGGTCAATGGAGGGAAAAGGAGAAAAAAAAAAAGAAGAGAAAAATTAGAAAAAAAATTAATAAATAAATTGGAAAAATACATTCTAATATTATGAAAAATTATCCATGTCAGCACTGGCTGTATCACTTAGGACGACTAGGTCAAAATTGGCTGGATGAACTCAATTGGCAAAACGTAAAAAGGTTTAAGGGCATAATTAAAAGATTTAAGATTGAATTGGCAAAAGTACAATATATTTAGAAATTTTTGGACAATTTTCCCAGGACAACGACAGGAACAAGAAAACCGAAAACACATTGCGCATGATCGGGCTGACACGAAATGTGGAGAGATTTTACATTAGTCTTTGCGGTTGTTGGGGACTTGTTGTCCTTAAACAACTCCGCGTGGTGCGCAGATAAATGTATGCGAATGGCGTGACAGAGACAAAAAACTGATCTAACTATTTAAGATGAATTCACGTGACGGATTTAGCCTTGGGGAGCACAGAGATGTGTCCATCCGATGATTATTGGTGAGTATGGGATAGAGAGCTAGTACATCCAATAAAGATAAGTCCAGTGCTAAAAAACAATATCTCGATATACTATCCACACGTTAAAAAACAATATCCAGTAGACAAGTTTGAGTAGGTGAACTCCGGTTAGTGTATCCGATACACATGTGAACTTTTTTTTTTTAATCCAATAAGCTGACTTCGGTTGACTGGAGAATTTTTAGGGCGAGATTGATAACCATTCTGTTCCGGAAATTAATTCTTGATTAGAATTTTCTGATTTATGGACGAGTTTCTGAGTAGAAAAACGTGTTTAAATACGACACTGAATTTATGTTTTTGAACAGAAATTTGTTTGATAATTGTATAAAAATTTTATTTCCCTTATAGCGGCAACGGCGGCGGGCAAGCAAGGGACGGCGGGCGGCAACAAACAAGCAGACAGCAACGAGCTAATAGCGAACGGGCTGATGGCGACGAATGGGTTGACGAAACGGATGACGGGCAGTCGGCGATGGTGACGGCGAACGGGCAGTGAACGGCGATGGTGAACGGCAATAGGCGGCGGGTGACAAGCGGCAAACGACAAATGGCGACGAGTGGCGGGTGACAGGCAACCGATGGCGACAACGATTGGCGAAGGCGACAGAGGGGAGGGAGAAGATGGGAAGCCAAGAGAAAGAGGAGAGCGAGTAATTAAGAGAGAGAGGAGAGAAAGAGATAATAGCTTTTAATTCTGTTTTTGTTC
>BCNH02000010.1:21577261-21591461 GCA_001662345.2 Metrosideros polymorpha var. glaberrima
AGACAGCAACGAGCTAATAGCGAACGGGCTGATGGCGACGAATGGGTTGACGAAACGGATGACGGGCAGTCGGCAATGGTGACGGCGAACGGGCAGTGAACGGCGATGGTGAACGGCAATAGGCGGCGGGTGACAAGCGGCAAACGGCAAATGGCGACGAGTGGCGGGTGACAGGCAGCCGATGGCGACAACGATTGGCGAAGGCGACAGAGGGGAGGGAGAAGACGGGAAGCCGAGAGAAAGAGGAGAGCGAGTAATTAAGAGAGAGAGGAGAGAAAGAGATAATAGCTTTTAATTCTGTTTTTGTTCCATAAATAAAGAATTAGAAAATTTTTAGTTCTCATTTCTGTTACAAATCTATTTCTGGAATAAAAATCTTTTCTAGAAATAAAAAAATGAAATTGCATTACCAAACGTATTTTTGTTCCAAACCTATCCCCGGACTATTTCTGGAATAAAAATAGAGAAATAAAACTGTTGTCATGCGTGCTCTTAGAGGCCCAAAACTTTAGTGTTGGGTAACACAATTTCAAGAGCATTTGATATAAAGTTGTCTCGAAAATACTCAAAAAGCTTAAGGCAAGTCCCCCAATTTAAAGCTTTAACATTTTCGAAATGCTACTTTATGAGATTTAATGTACTTTTTTCTTCCAAACTTGCGCGCACTAATATATTACTATTCTTGTTATACCCCTCAACCTTGGCTCTGCGTCAGCTTCTTTTTTTGAGTTCTGGCTGTCCTCTTCGCTGTTGCCGACCCGCTTATGCTATGGCATTGGCAACTTGGCAAGAGCCGCCGTTGAGCCAGTCCTCGGAACCTCCACCATCTATCGTATTCTTTGTCGCCGAGCCCACATCCAATTTCTCTAAGCCCAGATCCAGTATCTCTAGCCTTGGCAAATAATATTTTATATTTAATCATTATTTTAATTTTTTAAGTTAAGAAGCTTGTTATTCAAGAAAATTAGCTTTTACACCATGGAGATAAGAAATCATATCCACCTTTATCGCACCTCCCCCACGAGATATTTTTATCCCCATTATATCCTTCTTATATCCGACTTTATCTAATCATGGACAGGAGCCAAACACATGACAGGATAAATTTTATTTTATCCCAACTATCATCCTGTCTACCAACCGTAACTTTTATGTATTAAACTTTTGTCTTGCATATATCTAATATCACAAAACCATACATAAGTGAAGGAGAAAAGCTCTTTACACAAAACTTCCCATGCTTTGAATTTTAGGGTGGTTTTCCTTTGGGCCCCCTTATAGGCCCAAAAGGCTGTGGGCTTAACAAATGGTTTCCGAGCTTTTTGACTTTTCTCTACCTAACGTGGGACTTAATCTTAAAGAACAAGTAATAGGCCCTATTGTGGTTTTCTTTCATCCGTTTGCCCCCATCAAGATGGACTCGTATCCCTCTATGAGTAAAGTCTATAAATTTGTCTTTGTATCCTAAATTCTATCCAACTTCACGTCCCGATACTGTGCGCACCCGTCTCACGTGACCCCAATCTACAAAATTCGTTGGATTCGATGGGACTCGCATAAGACCCGCACAGTTTGATTGCTCGCTTGACCTAGGTGCACGCCAACCCTTCTCTAGGTAACAATTAGCTAATAGTTCAGCTATATACCGTCTGCACGACCTGTTTTCCACACGTCTTGCGCACATCACCGTTGATACGGACAATTTTGACTTTGGCAAGTAAATAGCTACTCATATTTGACAGTACTAGACGAGAAATGTGTAGAAAACAAGTCGCATGGTCCGTAAAAGCGAGCATTAATCCATCCTGAAATGCCGAAAAGGGGGGGAAAAGGAAACCCCACATTGATGAAGATCATGCATGGCATATGGTTGGCTGCTGATTGACTCCTACTTTGACCGCCTCCATAGTCAACCGTTCAAGATAACCATAGCATTCACGCACTCCGTACTTTGGAAAAGTGGGTTCGTACTAACGAAAGAAATTCCACGTCATCGGACCATCATCTGATTGAGGGACCAAAACCTATTTTTTCGCGAATAAAATTGAGGAATATAAAAGAAAAATAAAAGAAAAGAAAAAATATCTTCCGATTCATTTTGTGCGGACATAAACAAATTGGAAATCGAAAAGTCACAACACGTAAATTTAATACAATGGCCCCACCAAGACGACAACCCTATTGAAAGCGAGTGTTTGCACATGCGTGGAAAACAAGCCCGAGCGGGCGACTCTAGATATTTTTGGGAGGCCAAATTACCAAGATACCCCCCTCCGTCCATGATCATAGGCAGGCGATTGAGGATTGAAGGCAAATTTCAGCTCTGTCGATCGTGATTGTCAATCAATGTTACCTTCTTTTGGCATCGACCCACTAACCAAAATCACGTGCGCATCCAACTCCTTGCCCAATCAAGAAAACTAAGCCATTCACACATGGTTCTAGTCAATAAAATTTCATCCTAAAGGCTTAAACATGGACGAGGTTAATAAAATCCAAAGAACGAGCACCAAGTGCGCTAGTGCAAGCGGCCGATGTATGGTTGAATGGGGATACGGAAACTTCGATTTTGTAGCATGTTAGAGAACCAACCGGTTGAATCCCTAAGTTAACGAAAGTTGGAAACTACGTACGTGCATATAAAGACGATTAAAATCCCGTGCAAGTGAAGTTGAGTTCATAACTTTTCGTCCTAAAAAGTTTGAACCGTTGGGAAGTGGCGCGGGTTTTATATCTTGATGTTCCCTCTCATGCTAAGCTCGATTGAAAGACGAAAGCCTCGGTGACGAAGGAATTAGATGAAATCCCATGCAAGGTATGAAGAAGCGAAACCCCACGAACGAGTGCAAAGAGAGGGAGTGGGGGAATCACATGCGAGATCTCTCCAACACAAACACCACATTGAAGAATTTGAGGGTGCAATCAATCGTAAGCAATCACTTCAAGGGCTTATTCGGTCATTATGGGCAAAGCATAGGAACAAAATGAAAGATGACGAGAGGAGGAGAGAGATGGAACTGTCAAGAAGAGAGTGTGCTTGTTGAGAGAGAGAGAGAGAGAGAGAGAGAGGGGTGTTGTAGCTAAGGGACTCCTCTATACGTGATGCGGAGATAAGGCGATTGGCGTGGTATCGGCGTCCACATGTCCCTGTCCGGGTCCTGAGCCCCATGTGAATTCTAAACGTTTTCCCCCCCTTTTGGGATAACTCCAATCCCCCTTATACATCGCACGCATGTGTGTGTTGTGAGTGCCATTCGACAACAATCAAATGCCAACCCTCCATTCCTCTTCCATGACTTCTTTGCCTTTGGTAAGGATCCGACAAGTAGAGACCATAAATTTCCCTTCGTCCACTTTCACATTGCTCTCTTATCGTTAGCTTCTTTCGGTGACATGATGCGATGATGCAACGTTACCGGGCACGATTATTAGACCTAAATATGAGCTCGGTGGCCTGCTAAGCCTGCCGGGACGAATACGGCTTGAGGCACATGCTAAGTGAGTCCGGACAAACGATTTCCTGCTTGAGCACAAGCCAGTCCATATATGCTTATCTGAACCCATGCAGATTCGGTTGTTTTATTCAAACTAATCTATATCACGGACAAGTCTTGAAAGTGACTTTTTTTTTATTGGTGAGGGTCAATGCATCGCGGCAAAGTGAATACCTGCAAAAATATCTCATATACATTAATGAAACTTACAAAACATACTACTACTTTTGGAAATATTCGGGCCGGACCCCTGCCCAATTTTAAGGTTGGACAACATATTAGGCCCAATCTTCGAGCTTGGGCGTGGCTCACCCCATGATCACCTCCAGTCAAGAAATCTGCATATCGAGATATTCTTTTATTATTGAGAGAGTCCGATACCGTGACAGATGAATTCAATATCCATAACTATTTAGAGTGGCTTCAAAAAATTAACAGCAATGCGACGCGCTCGATGACCGGGCCATTTCAATGAGGGTTTGTTGGTGTCGCCTTTTACCCGATCCATGTTGTGGCGTGAAGACTGTGAACCGATGGAGGGGCAACTCCTGTGGATTGATGGCTACATGTGCGCACTGTTCCACGGCGGTCCACCCTTCTCAAAGTTTCTCAATACTTTTCCTTTTGTCGCAACTTTAGGATGATGAGAACGGTGGTTGAGTAAAGTGATCGTCGTCCTTCTCTATTGGAGATCTCTATGGTATTGTCACTTCAAGTTTATCTCTAATTTTGACTCCGGAGTTGCATTACCTCTCTCTCTCTAAGTTCAGTTCTATCCTTAATTTGACTCTGGAGTTTCCATTCCCTTTTGCGAAAGAGATTGTAATTTGGCATGATTTTCGTTCGCGAACATGATTAGTCGCTTGCATATTAGACTTTACTAGTTACTACGGTTGAGATGCTAATCCACGTCCAGTTCATAAAAATTGCAAGGTTTTCGCATATGCTCTAGGCAGGATGTTTTGCCCTTCATTCAGCTAAACAGACTGTAAATTGGATAAAACATTAAGCTAATCATACATATCGACTCTGTAGTTTAACTGATATAGATGATGCAAGCTGCGTACCTCTTCTAGTCTATGTAATCTCCTCTTCTTGTTACCGTCTATGTGACGATGAGTTAGTTTAAAAGGGCCATTCTAAAATTATCCACTTATAGATTGCGTTGAATAAACAACAAAAGGGATGGAGACATCACTAATTCTTGATCTGTTGCGCCGATTGTCCCACGCGCAAGCTCTCTTACTACGAGAGATGGACTCTCGCATGAGAATTCAAAGACCGACTGCCGAATTGAAGATCCCTGAGCGAGATGGAAAGAAGACTCTCTTAAAAATAAAAGCAATTGAAGAAAGTCAACCTTAATTGCTCTATTTTTTACCCAAATTTCAAATCAAAAAAGACGTTGTTTAGGCTAATATGGAAATTCATCTTCTTGAATTTGAAATTTGGTAAAAAAAAAACTAAAGCAATGACGTGGAAAATATCACGTAAGTTCACTAAAGGTGATTTTGGACAAAGGGTTAGTAAAGGCAAATTTGAGACTCAAATAAAGGTTTATGATTTTTAATAAGACAAAAAAATTAGCGTAAAATTGAAACTGGACCTAAAGCTGGTGTTTCTTATGAGACAAGAAAAATTTAGGATAGAATTGATATTGAACCTAAAATTTGAGATTTTTTATGAGATAAAAAAAATTATGATAGAATTGAGACTATAGTCAAAGTCGAAACTTTTTTACGATATTAGGCCTTGAAAAAAGGGGGAAAAGAAAAGCAAACTATTCACAATTTCACATCGAGACCGAAGGTTTTCAAGGAATTATATGAGTGTTGTCTGACTTAGACAATGGGAGACTCAACCTCGACGGTTCTTGTGTGAAGATGCTCTTAGCCAATACAAATTACACAATACTGTCACATACGGCCAAAACCATTTGACTAGTTGGATGATACGATTGAACGGTCAATATCAACTTATGAGGAGTTTGCAAATTAAGCTGATTGGATCCCATTATATTAGATTTCTACATCACA
Source organism: Metrosideros polymorpha var. glaberrima (assembly GCA_001662345.2). Taxonomy (NCBI): domain Eukaryota; kingdom Viridiplantae; phylum Streptophyta; class Magnoliopsida; order Myrtales; family Myrtaceae; genus Metrosideros; species Metrosideros polymorpha. The sequence goes on from BCNH02000010.1 coordinate 21,582,792, forward strand.
ATCTTAGGAGATTAAATATCATTAAATAGAACTTTCTTTTCGCTCAGTAGAAAAATTGAAATTTCTTTGCCAAGAGTATGCCCGATCCATTAAAAAAAAAAAACAAAAAAACCTCACGTGAACTCGATCAACGATAAATTGAACCGATCGCAATCATCGAATATATGATTTCATATGAACTTTATAAAATTTTAATTGTTTTGATTGCATTTGATTCATAAATGTGGACCCGGACAACAGTTTTTTCTTCCTAGAGGTGAACAACGCAGTTAGGGACCCTTATTTCAATCCAATGCTAAAACTAGAAGACAAGACATCACTAGTTATCTTACATTTGAATAGATTATCTTAAACCCCTTAAACTTCAATTATTTTGATTGCATTCGCTTCATGAATTTGGGTCCGTACAATAAATTTTTCTTCCTAGAGGTGAACAGAGCCGTTGGGGACCCTTATTTCAATCCGATGCTAAAATTATAAGACAAGACACCATCAGTTGATTTAAGTTTGAATCAATTATGTTAAACTCCATTAAGTTCAATTATTTTGATTGCACTCCATTCGTAAATTTGGATCCGGACAATAATTTTTTTTCTTTCTAGAGGTGAACAGAGCAGTTAGAGACCCTTAATTCGTTCCAATGCTAGAAGACAAGACGTCATTAGTAATCTCACCTCTGAATTAATTATCTTAAACTCCGTCGGCCGCTGAACACAGCTCACGCATGCCCTGTCTTCGGCTGGGATATAGAGTAACAAAATTTGAGATTAAATCATGCGATAACGACGCCCAACTTTTGTTACGATAAGGTGCCCAACGAAAATGACAGCAGTCGAAAACAAGACCAATCGAATTCCAGCCGTGGAAAAAATCTTCACCCGGACAACGCCCACCGTACGATTCGCCTGTCACCGTCACCACCCGTCGCACTAGCTCTATCTCCTGATGGGAATCTCATCGCACAAGTTGGCTCACAGCTTTCACCCTCCCGAGCTTCTTTTACTTCGTTCTGGACCGTCGGTTCCTTAGCCCTTCGCCCTCCAACCAAGAGATATTTTACATATCCCTCCAGATTTTGTCCACTTTCGAACACTTAAATAATATTATAGTTTGCCCACTAATAATAATAATAATTTTTTTTTAGAAATAATTGAATGGATAAAAGGGCCAAAAGCGACCACTGGTCTTATTAAACATGATTGGAATGAATATTAATATGAGGGGAAAAAAAAATGTGGGCGAACCGCTCCTAATGCCTCGTGGAGAAATTCAACTTAACAATCGAGCAGTCTTTAGAACAAAATTAAAGAACAGAAAACTCGTGTGCTTTTATAATCTTAATGACTAATTTAGCCCTGGAAGCCACATTTTCGAACTCTGAATGAGGAATGACGTCACCCAACAATAATGCGTTCCTTTTTGTGAGGTAATAATTATTTCAAGCATGTGCACATGGTAGTTGGACAATCTAGTGATTTGCTTATAGATGAAGCAAATTCAAAGTGATTTATCTAACCTCGATTTCTATTAGAAAAATCTCATGAAAATCCCTATCTGTTATTGAAAAGTGAATGATAGCCATATTTTAGCGTATAATGGCAAACTCTACATTTGAAAACGATGAAAATATTAAGGTATGATTTCTTCGATCTTCCACACTTTCTAAATTCGAATTTGAATTGGGACTCAAATAATTCATTCAGTTTTCGATATACATCAACTTTTAGTCCATATCTCTTTTGCTAAACTCTCAATTTTTCTTTCTAGAATTTTGCTTTAAGTGCATGAAATTTGAAGAGAGAATATGCTAAAGTCTAATCTTTCGAGGTATTTTGTATAATTAGCCCGAGCTTTGTTTTATTCTCTTTAAGGGATATTGATCTGATTAATTTAGGAGAACATGGCACATATTTTTATTCTTTATTTTTGGCTAAGATTAATCATGGCACGTCAGTTTAAAAAGGGCTAATTCCCTAAAAAGCTCTCAATTTTATGTCAAGTCCTAATTTTACCCCGATTTTTTTTTATTTCCTTAAAAAAAGTTGACGATTTTTTATGAAGTAAAAAAAATTCGAAACAGAATTAAAATTGAACCTTAAGTTCTGAATTTCCGAGGGAATTTGACTCTTAAAAGAGAAGAAGAACGATTGGAGTAAACTTTTTAGGATGGAAATCTCACGTCTCGAAGTTATCCTCAGAGGTCACCTCACCGTAAAGCCCATCCTACAATTCAGATTAAATTCTCTATTTCTCCTTTCCTTTCTGCCCCTTTTCCTTTTCCTTTTGCTGTTTTCCAGTTTTTCCCTCCCTCTCTCCCACGAGCTGAGCACTGTGCTTCAATCGCAAAGAACCTTTTATAATAGAGTTAATACCAAGAAAAAATCCAAATTGATTTGATGTCATAGATGTATTAGCTTAAAATTTTTTATGATATACACTAAATTTAACGAAAACTAACATATGGTAAATTTATTACAGATGTACTAATTTGAGATTTTTCTTAATCAAAAAATTAATTTATGATAAATTTTTCATAATTGTACTAATTTGAGGTTTTTTTTTGTAAAAAATTTTGTTTGTGATAAATTTATCACGGATGTTCCAATTTGAAATTCTTCGTGATATTAACCCTTTCAAATACATTCTTGAAAAGAAGCATACACACAAGCTAATGTCTTCCCAACCCGACTCTAATCCAAATTGATAATCACTAATTTTCGAAAGCACAAGCGATCCGATGTGCAAAAAAAATCGATTACCAGATCGATACCCGTGATCGTACACGGTTCGTCGGTGCTGGCATAAAACTTTCTTCTTCTGGGTCACTACTGAACAATGAAAATCCATTAGCTAAATCAAAAAAGTTGCAATTAGTCAAAGCTAAACTAAATATTAAAGCTACAAACCTAATTATACACGAACTGGCTTAAAAAGCGCGTTCTTACTTGCAAATAGCAATTAAAACGGGTCGGTGGGATCACGTTCTTTACACTCGATTTTTTTGGGAGACAGAGAGAGAGGGAGAGTGAGAGAAGGTGGGAGGTCGGTGGGAACACGTGGCGCGCGCTCAACGGCCAGATCGGATCCCGACTGGCCCGTGAAAGCAGCCGCGTTGGACTGGGAAAAATCGATCTGCCCCAGCGGCGAGCGCGACCCCCGAGTCCAACCCCTCCTTGCATCGAGGCTTCTGACCCGGGACCCACACGGCGACCGGCCACCCGCTCTCCCTGTGAACACCGCACGCCTTGTACGGATCTGCATGTATTAAACCACACGCACCCCGCGCAGGAAAAAATACCAGTATCTCTCCATCTCTACTTCTCTCGTTTTGACCGGCGTTAGCCTGGCAAGATTTTTTTTTTCTCTTTAATACACAATATTTATATATTTTGTGTAATTTTCCCGGTCGCCGCCTTGTATATATGGCTCTTCTGTCCTCCAGATGGAAGTGAAGTGAAGCGAAGCTACGGTGGCGAGTTCGCTCCGCGAGATTTCACCGGGAAAATTCTCTCCCTTTCGCTCCCTTTCCTCTCCGCTTTTGTTCCCTTTCCTTCCTCCGAATCCGGGCTTCGCCAGGGGGAGATTCATCGATTCGGGTAATTGTCTGTTCATACGGGTTCTCAAGAATTTTTTTTTCCCTTTTGTTCAATCGTTCTGTGTGCCGCAAGGAGTGGGCGTGCCATTTTACGGGATCCGATTCTCCTGGGGAACTGTTGATTCGAGCTTTAAGCTTTCCGAGAGCACATGCTTACGAGCTTAAGCTAGCCCGTTCGAAGTTTATTCCTGGCTATCTTTTCTCGAGAAAGTGGAGATTTTCCCTGCTTTCTGGTTGTGTTTTCCGGGGAGAAAAAGGAATTTGTTTCAGTGAAAATTCATTAGTTTGTTGTAATGGCGAACCTGTTTTTCTCGTGTTGACTCAGTTTCTTGGTCTCTGCGACTTCTCAGGTTTTGGCGTGAACTGGGGAGGTGCAAAAGTTGAAAGCTTTCCCGATTGGTGGGGGAGAGAGAAATTTTTGTTTAAAGAATTTTCCGGGCGCCCAAGCTTTTTCCTGGAAAGTTTTGGGTTCTCGCTTTAAAGCCTTCACCTTTCGCTTCCTGCTGCATCATCATCAGTGTCAGGAGAACAATTATGGGAGTGAAAGTGCCGGCGTCCCGTTTGCAGTGGTCGCAGCCCATCGTTCCCCAATCGCCGTCCTCGTCTCAGACTCTAGCCTCCGCAATCTCTTCTCCTTCCTCGCGGCGGCGAGCCCGAAGCGACGTCGGGCCTCTCTTGTGCCGGTACGTGCAGAGTCTGGAACGCTCTGCTCTGTTCGGCGCTCCGTCGACGAAGCTCCACAGGTTCCGATCCCTCGATTGCTCGAAGCCCAGGGCTCGCACTGTGAAGCGCACTTGCGGTGCGAGCCTTGACGATGCTTTCTCCGACGAGGAGTTCTCGAGGAAGATTCAAGAGTTGGCGCTCAGGTTTCAGCTCGCCGACGACGCTAATGGTGGCGTGGATAGTATATCTGCAGATGCAGAGGCAGAGGCAGTGGCAGAGTCGACCTCTGACTGCGTGGAGGACGAGGTTGCTTCGAGAATGAACAGTAGTGTCAACTTTGACTCTGAACAAATACAACTTCCATTGTCCAATATTGAGTATAAGGAACATCCATGGCAAGACGAGAGAATTGACCGAGATTCTTCAGATTATGAAGGCGGTGACGCGATCATCCCGGCGAATATCGAGCGGAGGGCGAATAGCGTCGATCTCCCGCTCTCACTGAGGATGATCAAGAGGAAGATGCAATGGAAGGAGGGCTTCGGAGAGGCCGGTGAATCGGCGTACTGCTCGGTGAAGAAGGCCTTCTCGTCGATGGTTTTCATTATCCGAGAGCTCCACAGCTTCGCTCTCCAGATGAGGGAGGTCCTGTTTTACGAGGATTTGCAGGGGATTCTTGCCCGAGTGCAGCGAGAGATGCACGCCTCTTTCGTGTGGCTGTTTCAGCAGATTTTCTCGCACACGCCGACCTTGATGGTGTACGTGATGATCTTGTTGGCGAATTTCACGGTGTACTCGATGGAAAGCAACGTGGCGATGGCAGCTGCACCGCCGGTTGGGACTTACGCCGCTGCCACAGAGACGGCTTCAGCGGTCGAAGTTCAGGACAATTCGCAGCAGAAGTTCGATTCCTCGACCGCTAAGACTTTTTCCATTTCGTCTTCGAGTGGGAAGATGACCTCGATCGGTGGAAACAACGGCGGGGGCGGGAAGGTCCGCCCCATCGCCAGCGGCATGGATGGTGAGGAACAGTTCCGTCGGTCCGGTAATCACCGTCCGATGCTCCCCAATGGAGCTTCTCAATTATCCTCATTCGGGGCCACGAGAGAAGCCGAGTCGGTCCTGGGGCAATCGGTCCGGGAAGAGGAGCTGCGGCTGTGGAACTCGATGGTCGAGGAGGCTTCGCAAATGCAGGCCTCCTCGAGGGACGAGGCCCTCGACCACGAGACAATGCAGACGTTTGTGTCGCCGGTGACGGCGAAAGTCGAGCCGGACGACTACGCGGAGTATTTCAGGACGAAGCTGACCTACCAGACCACCCTAGCTCATGATCCTAGCAACGCTATCCTCCTCGTCAATTACGCTCAGTTCCTCTACCTCGTCGCTCATGACTACGACAGGTACTGTTCTTTCTACATGTTCCTCCTCCCGTTTCTTCTTTCGGCCATGCATAACAAAGAGAATTAGCATGTAATCTTGACACACATCATGTCACGAGGGGTACAAACTTAACCAGAACTCTGAAAATTTGATGAGCAGTCAAGCGCAAATTCAGTTTTTTTTTTTTTCTAATAAATTTCTCTATTCTCTGTCCTGAGAGATTTTTCCAAAGGGTCGGTGTCATAATTAAATGTTGTGGAGAAATTTGCGCGTGTTCGATCCGAACTTGTCATCTTTGTTCAAGTTGGCTGCTTGTTTTTGGGAGCTTGATAGGGAAGTGTGCGGTGTGGAGTTGCCATTCTAGGCAAAAGAAAAAAGATCGATTTGACTCGGCCTTATGCGATGGCCCCCAAAAAAGAAATTACGAAAATAACAAATATAAAAAAGAAACAAATCGGCCTCGTAGCACGTGACGCACGCGCCTCACAGGGAAAAAAATCTCCATCGCTTTAGCTCGACATGACAGGGTGCTCGACCGTCGTAGCTGTTGACCTCCACTTGTTTTTCGTACGCTTGTTTTGGAGAAGCTAATGTTTGGCGGAATGTTCATGTAGCCTATCAGCCTAAGGACACTATGTGACGTGATTGGCTTTGCCCTTTGACGTCTTATCTTTGCTTTGGTTTTTTGTTCGTTGGATCGAGCAGGGCCGAGGAGTACTTCAAGAAGGCGGTGGCGGTGGAGCCGGCGGACGCGGAGGCCTACAACAAGTACGCGAGCTTCCTGTGGAGGGCGAGGAACGACCTGTGGGCGGCAGAGGAGATGTATCTGGAGGCGATATCGGCGGAGCCGAGCAACTCGTTCTACGCTGCGAACTACGCTCACTTCCTGTGGAACACCGGGGGCGAGGATACGTGCTTTCCTCTATCTTCTCCGGACGACCAAGCCCACACTGACGGTAGTGACCCCCATGAAGCATGATAATCAGTTTTTGAAAACAAAGCCAAAAAAAAAGCCACGCGATTTTTTTTTTCTTTTTTTTTTCGACCCTTTACTCAGAAATTCATTTTGTAGCAAGAATTATATACAGAAAAAAGAGAGGAATAAAGGACAACTCCTTTTTCGTTTGGGTTTTTTTTTGGCCTTTTGTTTGATCACGTGACCGGAGCGTGCGATGTGGGGGCATCAAAGCCGCCGATAGTGGCGAGCATCTGGGCCCGTTCGGTGTCCTGCACAGCACGCCTTGGGCCGGGGCCGACGCACATTGCCTGGGGATGGATGGTTTTGCTTCGGCTCTAATTTTGTCCTTTTTCTTTGTTCCGGTTGACATAACCCACGTGGCTTAGTGTAATTACAAATCTTTTGTTAATACAGGGGATCCTTTAATAAGCAATGAAGTGGCAAGAAGAGGGATCTAGTTTTCTTTTGTGCACTGAATTGAAAGAGACGATCATCTAACTTGAATTTTACGGGTTGTGTCGCGCCAGCGCTTTTCGATTGATGCAAATCATACCACATGCCTTTAGAAATTCGTTAGCATGCACACATTGGAAAATACTAATTTACCCGAACTGAAGGAAAACTTCAAGTTGAAAAGATCGAATAGCTCCTCCTTGCAAAACTCATTTAGCATTTTCGGTTAAGTTCGGTTTTGAGTAGGTCAATTTAAGTTGCTAGAGATGGCCAGCTTTAGTAAAGGCACGAGGATAATTAGGATGCACGTGTTCATGTTCGTCGGATTGCTGTGCAAGAGGTTCTTGCCGTGCAAGAGAAGTTCTTGCCTGCCCAGGAAACGCCAGAAAAGAGGAAGCAAAATCATCATTTGAATGCGAAATTGATTTGATGGAACACGAGCAGCTCTTATGCTACAGAACATGGGATGTAAATTGTAAAGGTAATAGTCCTCAATCCCAAGGTTGGCCAAGCAGAAAATGACGGCCAGACCACGTCAAGTAGCTCCCATTTCATCAAAGGATTTGCTACTTCATTTCATTTCTTTATACAACTTTTATACGACATACTTTATTGCGATTTATTTTTATCGTTTTGAATTATTAATTTCTTTAGAATTTGATGGGGTTTTACAGAATTATATTCGTTGTGATCTCATTATAAAAAAAGAAGTTTTGCCCTTTGTGGTTATTGTGCTTTAGCACATGGGTTTCCGGAGTTTAACAAGGTGTCTTATCAATTTTGCATCGTGTCGATATGTAGTCCGAACTAAAAAGTCCGCAATATCTCAAAATTTTTTATATAGCAGATGCTCCGTGTATTTCTATTTTCCTAATTGTGAGCGATTGTAATTCAACGAAATGTGATTGTAGCAATCGTATTCACCAATGAGCTGTATCGGAGCTCATTTTATCTCCTTTTTTTTTTTAAATAGGAAACGAGACTTTTTTTTTTGGACATAAGGAAACAAGACTTAACAAGGCCTAACTTAATAAAAGCATCTATATTTTCTCAATGCCTTTTTTTTTTTTTGTAACGGAAGTGACGTTTCCTTTATCAATATGACACGTTATTTCATTCACCCGCTTCCTGTTATATTTCTATTTTGTCATAAAGCAATACTTTCTCCGTTTTGCACGCACGTTTGACCATGGGCGTGCATCAAAAGTTCTCTAAGTGCAAACGGAGTTTTGCTGCCCGAGATATCTGAGTGGAAAAAAAGAAGGCATCGTTATGACTTGTTGACTATAAATGACAAAATTATCATCAGAAAGTATAATTGGCGATTATTTTCTATGAAAATTAATAATGATGGTTATAAAATATAGGGATAAGTGCACTGTAAGTCCTAAAACTTGTCATGAAAGTGCAATTGAGTTATACAACTTATAAAAAGTGTAATTAAGTCTTAAAACTAGTCAAATTTGTGCAATCTAGCATTTCCATTAACTCTGTTCAATCTGACTAACGGAATATACTGAGGTGATTTTTTTTTTTCTCTTTCCTACGTGACATTGACATATCTAAAGCATGAAGGATAAGGCTAAAGCGACATCGTTTTGGTTTAAATACAATCTTTTAA
>BCNH02000010.1:21591476-21603013 GCA_001662345.2 Metrosideros polymorpha var. glaberrima
AAAAAAGGAATGAAGAAAACGACAAGGACATTGTAGGCCCTCGTTGTCGCTACCCACCATTGCCGGAAAGACCAACCCCCACCATCGCCAACTCTTTTCGGCAATGGTGGGCGGCGATGGCGACGAGGGCCCTACAGGCCCTTGCTATTTTGCCTTCTTTATTCCTTTTTTTAAAATTTAGTTTACTTTTTTTTTGTCTAATTTAAATGATACTTAGATTTAAAAAATTATATATGGACCAAAACGATGTCATTTTAGCCTTATCATTAATATTTTAGTCATGTCAACGCCACGTAGGAGAGAGAAAGTAAAAAAAAAAACTAACTCAGCATTTTTTTATATTCAAATTGGACGAAGTTAACGAAAAGACTTGATTGCATCAATTTAACAAGTTTTAGAAATTGATTACACTTTTTGTAAGTTTTAGCACTTAATTGCACTTTCATGACATGTTTTAGAACTTCGAGTGCACTTATCCCTAATTTATTGAAAGAAAATCAAGAGCAAGAAAAGTAATAAGGTGAAAATAAAAGGAAATACAGATGGAGTTTTTCATACAACTTGAACCTCGAAAGAACAAATAATTTAACCTCAAATAATGTATACAGTTATGTTATTTTTTATGCATAATCAAACTCTCGGTACGAAATATCCTCCCATACTCTCGTTGCGCACTCTTATCCAGTCCTCAAAAAGATCTTCGGAAGCGCTAACCTAATGCTCTTGAACTCCAAACTCGACGAATCTGTAAGGTATTTTGGAGCGAGCCTAAGCTTAGCAAATGAAAGGCTCTAGATCTAAGGTAGGAGATTTACTCACCACTCATAACAATCAACAAGAAATATCACATATCATTTAGAGGAATCAATATAATTCAAAATATACCAGTCATTCATTTATTCAAATTATTTCTTAGTTATTTACATGTTCATAATATAATAGTTCAATCACTCAAGGTTGTATAATCCAAGTGCTTGTAATATAATCCCAATCTAACATGTTAACCCATTCAACTTTTGTAGGCACATACCATAACGTAGATTTATAAGCATATCAATAATCCACATACTCATAAAAGCAGTTACAAGCGCTAACCAACCGTGTCAATTTTCTCAACACTTGCTCACTACGGTAGTAAGGAGATCAACATATTCAAACCACGAGTGTCCACATACACTTTCCAAACATACTATTTAAATTGTTTAAGGTAATATAATACACACATAATGACAACAATCATGTGGACAATGAATAGAATAGATGTCTTGAGCTAATATTCAGTTTAAGACTCAAATGCACACAGATGAATGTTCAATCTCATGATGCGCAAATACCACATAGTAGCTTACCAATATGTGTGTGTGTGTCTATTCTCTAATCATCATTGGCTAGTACTGGGGTCATCAAATGAGTGGGTTGGGTCGGGTTGAAAATGATTTAACCCAAATTGAACCATTTATATGAAGCACAAATTTAGTGACTCATACTCGACCCAACCCATATTACTAAAATACTTTCATATTTAATCTAACTTATGACAATCCATATCCATCTAGTTAACTCACTTTATGCTCTTCATGTGTATATGTTATTGGATAAATTGCTATTTCGATTATAAAATGCTAAAGAATTGGCTTTCAACATTGCATAAAATTTTCAATTTTTGTATTGATGCATAATGAGAATAAGAGAAAGTTAGTACTTGGTAGTGAATTTATAAAATCACAGCAACAAATAATGTGGAGGAATTGAAATTTTAATTAAATGAAAGTAAGATATTGAATTAGATTATTTATGCTGACCATGGATTACAACGACAAGAAATAAGATTAGAATATTACATAAAAATAACAATGCCTAATGCAACTAAGGAAAGATGTGCTCCAATAATTATTAAATAACTCATAAGAGAAATTTACAGATTAAATTTTTTTTAAAATGAGGAAAAAAAAGCCGTTTGATATATTTAATAAGGACAAAATCGGGTCCATTTTATGGGCCCACCAAAACTTCTTTGAACTTGGAACAGTATAAGGAGATTGTTATTTTCTCATAGAAAATGAAGAGAAAGTCACAAAGGTAGGTTGGGTTTGTGTAAAATGTGAACTCATTTAACACCCATATGTTTTTTTGCTTTGCCATTCTAAACTCATTTATTAAATATAACTAACTCATATAACGACTTAATATATTATTTATGGGTTAAGAAATGGGTTTGACAAGTCTAGCCAGGATCCATATTAACTAATGCAACATCTTGTCGAACGATGCATCGTCACAATCAACTCATGGGAGGCGAAATCATAAACATATCTTTGCCACATCTCTTGGTCTATCCATGACAGATGTACTCTACATTAGCGAGAATAGATACACCAATATACAATTGCATGATGATGGCTATAACATAATGTCTACACAATCCATATTATTCTGTGTATGAATCATAAGATTTCATGTCCTCTTAACATTGTAGAGTCCCATCTTTAGACGGCACAACATCCGTCTTTTTCCAGAGTCTTATATACATACTCACACAAGGGAGCTCACGCTCTAGCGAATAGGTTGTGGCAAATATCTTCATCATAAGGCACCATTGACATGCAAATTATCATATCATTACAATTGACAAATTATATAATGATGTGCAAATATTGTTACACCAATCGTTTGACATTTCTTGTATTAGCATTTTGTAACCAAATTTCTATTTATCATCATTGGAAAATCCACAAGCTCTTAATCATAAAAATCACCATTCAATTCTTGAGTTCACGACAGTCGTACATCACATGATTTTATGATAACAACAATACAACCATGTGTATATCACAAAGAATATCAACATAGACATTCCTTCATCATAGTGCATCAATATACAATATATTAATCCCTTGATGATTTCTACATAATTAAGTGAACCTTTTCTTTTAAATCATATGCGCCATGATATATCACACGTATTGCTATATAATTTAATCAGTGCATTTCACATAGCATTGATTCCAATATGGCTCGCACGTCAAATTTTCTCTTAATCTAGCTCTACTAATCAAATTAAGTAGCTAAGGACATTCATTTGTTATTTTGCTCAATATGAATAACTTATCGACATTATTTACGTGTCCCATGTTTCGAAAAATTACCAAAATAACCCACTTTCAATATACTTTTGCAATTAAGTCCGAATTTTGACTAGGTAGATAAATGGTCTAGATTAGGCAATTAGTTGTAAAACTAACTAAAAAATTACCATCATAAGCATCTTTGGCACGTAAACAGCCCCCATAATTTTCAATTTAAAAATATGAGACCTCTAACTTTTTGAAAATACAAAATAACTCATTTTCTAGGATACTTTGATTTATTACTCGATTTCATTTCCTTTAATTTATCTACCTTAATCACTAGCTAATAATCATTTTAAGTAATAAATTTCACTATTCACAGAAGCATTTATCTTCTGTGAATTTACGTTTTTCCCGTGTATTTCAGAAAATTAGTATTTTACCCCTTTTATACGCATAGTTCCATGTTTCTAGTGCCTTTACTCATCAAAGTCATTCAAAATTCTCTTGAAATCATTCAACCATGAACACAATACGACTCGTAGCATCTTCTAATGGCATCATGAACATACTAGACTTTTCACGTGATATTAGTAACAATTTCATAACAAAAGCACTATACCTCAACCATCATCAACATGGCATCAACCATGATACATAATAATATAAAATCACTCATACATAGTCTTGCCTCTTATTAGCTCATCATGTAACCATTAATTCCTTTTAACAACATATATCTATAATATGATTCATACTTTAAGTTAAAATTAAACAAGAATCAAGAGTACCAAGAGGATTCAACCCAATTCACCCCTAGAGTTTCACTTACCTTGAATGAAATTTTGAACACACAAGGCCTCTAATCACCTTGAAGCAAAATAACCAATACAAATTAACAACTCTCATTCTTTTAAAACAACAAAACTAGTTTGATAAAATTAAATGAATCCATGAATTTTACCTTGTAAACACTTTACAGGTGAGGCTAAAAACACAACTCTAATTGGATAGATCTAGGAGGTTAATTGAAATAAGATATGAGTTGGATTTTGCTTTGCTTGTCAAGATTGGATAGTGTATCAAAATTTCAAGGTGGAGGTTTGAAGATGGCCATGAGTTGGCTCTTTTCTTTATAAGAATTATATAGAAAATCTTATGAAGTTGAAGAGTTTGTGGTGAGGTGAGCCACTGCTAGGACGAGGATGTGAAATAGAAAATTTTAACTCATGTTTCTCAAGAGTTGCAAATGATCGGTATTAGTTAACTAGGGTTAAAAATTCATGATGAGAAAGAAGTGTTCAAAAGAAAAGTTATAAGTGACTTATTTTGAGAAGCTAAATGAAGATATTTTACTAGAATACTAGATGAAAAATGGAGAGAAATGTTCAAGTAAAAGATGACAAATGGCTTAGTTTGGGTAATTACAAAAAGATATCTGATCAGATGCAATGATATTTTGCATTTCAGTAAATAAACAGGGAAATTGGTGTCTATTCCAAACAACATTAAGTCAGAAATTTTTTTGAACCCACTAAAATTATTTGCATAAGCTATTTGGACGCCAGGGAAATTTCAAATTAGTAAATTATAACTTTGATAATTATTCAATACGTATTTCAGGATATATTGGTCCTCGCCAACAATTACTATGGCGATAAATTTTTCACCATCACTCAATATAGTTAGTCTATATGTTAATATCTATTCATTTAAGCATATTAAAATTGGTAAACGAATTTTCTTATTTATTTCCTTGAATTATAACTCCTTCTAAGCTTAGAACCCTTAACTGAATCGCATTATATAAAACCACGGACACAAAAGGTGTCTTTCAAATTTTTCCGCACTTCACACACTTAGTGGCCTAATTGAAGTTTTCACAAACGTCATCCAAAAATCTAGGTGAAATAATAATTATATTAATATCCTAAATATTATCAGTTGCTGTATGAAATTCCGGCTGTCACAATGTGTGTAGATTAATTGATTTAAATGGTGATTGAGAAGTGGAATGTACACATAAACCTTATAGTAATGCAGCTCGACATTAGGGGCAGTGTGGCGTGGAGTTGGCAATGTCTACTTTAGTTGCGACCCAATCTAACTTCACTTACCCCAAACCCAAGGTGTTGTCGTCGGGATACATACGACGATCTCAGACAAGTGGGACCACATGTGGAATGGTATAACCTAATTTGAACAAGCGGCATCAGCAAACACAATTTTATTGGCTGGCTAATATATGAGATAGACTACTGATAGCTGAGATCGTAGAACATTGGATACCTTTAGTTGATCTTCAGTGTAATTTATGCGGGGTTGGTATAGAAGACAGGACACATTTGTTCTTCTAGTGTGGGTGGACAAGTAGCATGTTGCGTCGTATCCTTGCCCAACATGGGATCAGGCGACCTGTAGGAGGATGGAATGAGGAACTCCAATGGATGATTAGGGCAACAAAGGACAAAGACTTGGTGATGAGACTCTTCAAGTTATCTTTCCTAGCAACCATATATTGCATTTGGATGGAGTGCAACATGCGACGTTTTTAAAATAAGTCTGTTGACTTCCACATTATTTTGGCTACGGTGCGTAAAAATGTAAGAGGTTGACTCTCCAACCTTCCCAAACAAATTTTGTATTGGCTTCTATATGGAGACTCCCCACCTCCATCTTTTCAAATTGTTAGCTCTATTTGTAATGTTGAGAATGTCCGTAAGTTGCTTCCACCAAAAAAAAAAAACTTGCCTCTCAAGAATAGTGGAAATGATTCGAAAAGTAATAAATTGGATTTAAGAAAGAAAAAATTGCTTCCTTTTATAAAATATTAAAGGCGTTTCAAACCATATATCCGAGTTGAGAGTTTTTTTCGCTTTTTATTGTTCAAAATAACCGCGTCTTCTAACTTTCATTAGAATGAAATTAATTGGTTTATCAAAAAAAGGAAAATTTTTTTTTTACTTATAATAAATAGTGTCTTTATGTGATCTTTGTGCTTATGACAAGATGGTAAACATCATTTTTTTCGTGTATAGCAAAAGTAGCAAAGTGGCATCGAGTAGATGTTATCGAATTTCGGATCATAGATTGATTCACCTAATTTTCTTATTTTGCTAATACTATTACCTAAACTGGCTTTGAAGAGGCTTCTGAGCTTCTCTACAATAAATTATCCTTTGGAATTGGGTTACTACTCAATAAATGAATGATCTGCTGCATTATTAAATTCCAATCCAACATTAATTGTCCTAAAAAATTTCTGATCATGGTTGTAACTGTCCTATAATTATCTACTAAGCCCCCAAGTCTCTTTTTGGATTGGCTGAGCCCACCACTTGTTTCATAAGCTTCTTTTAGCATCCGAGGTTTAAGCAAATATGATTTCATTTTGGCATATGACGAAGTCCTAGAGGCACATGTCTAACCATAATACAAAATGAAAAAAAAATCTCAATTTTATAAAGTACTGAAAAATTAAATTTAATCACAAGAATTTTTTTTAACTGAAATAAAATCAAAACTAAGAAAGAATAAACCCCAGTTATTGCGTTCTGTCAAGGACTAAAATGATTTGACCCAAAGGAATCAAAGTTATATACACATATATGATATATCCATAAAAAAATTTAAAAATTTTGGAAATAAAATTAAATCAAACCTTGATAGAAGATGAATATTAACATTTTCTTATATGCGCCAAATAATAAAAATGCAGACCTAAATCTAGAGCAAATTTCACTTATTGAACTTTGATTTTCAAAATTCGTCGACCCTGTGCGCAAGTAGTGTGGCTAGTATAATGTAAATCACTAACTAGTATAAACTCGTCAGATATGTAACTATGACAACGTCACATAATGATAAAGTCATTATATCTAGCCAATAGCACCATCACAATTCGGTTAATTTTAGAGTACATTTCTCTTAATTGTAAAAGACAGCTTAATATCAGCTTTGTTAGCGTAAAAGTGGTAAAAACTATTTAGTAATTTTAGAGTACATTTCTCTTATTGAAATTTATTATTTTTTTAAAAATGCTTATCCGTGCAATGTGCACGAGCATGTGGCGAGTGTATTTGTAAATAATCACTAACTAGTAAATTCAAGAGATCTAATAACAAAAATTGAGTATTGTCATGCGCTTTTACAGGGTAACTAGGGGACTTTCCATGGATCCTTGGTTTCTAGTTATAGGGTAATCTCACCAAAGAAATGGAGTTTTACTTTCTACAGGGGCCTCCAGCACCTCTCCGATAACCCGGCGAGCTGCTTGGATGCGTTTCGTATTTTAACGTACCGGTGTCCGCACACTCTACAACCCCCAATTGGTACAGTAGCTTTTTCCTACCCCATCACCGGCAATACCTTCTAAGTGTTTTATATCTAAGTGATTCCGAGGTCCAAACAAGGACCTAGATTACTCCTTTTAAGGACTTGCTTATGTTGAAACTAGTAAATTCAAGAGATCTAATAATAAAAATGGAGTACTGTCAAGCACATTTAGCAGCCCTCAAAACTATAAAAAGCCTGTTTAAAGACTATGTTACACGGACACGTGCATATTGTGCACATGTCCGTGTCAGACGTGTGTCCCAATGTTTTTTTTTTTTTTTTTAGATCTTGCTCTAGGTTGGAGTAACATGAGCTGAGGAGCAGCAAGAGCGACATGTCATACATTGAGCTCTACTTGCTTATTTGCAATAGAGATAATGTTTTGCTTTTTTGTGGATAAATTCTACTTTAGTTTGATCGTTTTGTTGTTTTGGTGAGTCTTGTTAAGTATGGACGCACAATCACACGAAAAAGAGTAAAAGTCAAGAGAGAAAAATTAATATGCAAAGTTTTATTCTGGTTCACCCTTAAACTAGGGCTACAACTATCAGAGGATTCTACCATAATTAACACCTCATACATCTCGTTACATTGCTCAATTACAAAGAAAGAGAATATATATAAGCAATAGCTATTCATGGGCCTAAACCCAAACTACTAATAGAAAATATTGGCTTAAATCATAAAAGCTCTTTGGCTTTCAGGGGGCGCTGCTGTGACATCCTGCTAAGGGGATGTGCGTAGCTCTTCGTTTCACATCGCTTAGGGAGGGAGTCTTGAATTGGCTTATAAGAGAGCTATGTGCCTT
Source organism: Metrosideros polymorpha var. glaberrima (assembly GCA_001662345.2). Classification (NCBI taxonomy): domain Eukaryota; kingdom Viridiplantae; phylum Streptophyta; class Magnoliopsida; order Myrtales; family Myrtaceae; genus Metrosideros; species Metrosideros polymorpha. The sequence goes on from BCNH02000010.1 coordinate 21,599,688, forward strand.
TACCTACAACGACGCGTTTTGAGGGGGTTGTATGGGCAGCTCTTTCGAGAACAAAATTGTGAGGGATGCAAAGCCCAAAGCGGACAATATCGTTGGTGGGCACTTACAAGTTGGTATCAAAGCTGACTCCCGACAGCTTGTGGGACCGCAGCGAGCGCTCGCGGTGTCACTGAGGGCACGTGGGGACACTGTGCCACTGAGGGGGAGATTATGTGACATCCCGCTGAGGTGGTGTACCCAGGTCTTCGTCCCACATCGCTTAGGTAGGGAGTCCTAGATTGGCTTATAAGGGGATTGTGTGCCTTTACTCACAACGACGCGTTTTAAGGGGGTTGTATGGACAGTCCTCTCGAGAACAAAACCGTGAGGATTGCAAAACTCAAAGGGGACAATATCATGGTGAGCCCTTACAGGTTGGTATCAGAGCCGACTCCCAACGACGTGTGGGGCCGCAGTGGGCGCTCGCAAGGACGCTATGCCACTAAGGGGGAGAGTATGTGACATCCCGCTAAGGAAGTGTGCATAGCTTTTCGTCCCACATCGCTTAGAGAGGGAGTCCTGGATTGGCTTATAAGGGGGTTGTGTGCCTTTACCTACAACGACGCGTTTTGAGGGGGTTGTATGGGCAGCCCTCTCGAGAACACAATCGTGAAGGTTGCAAAGCTCAAAGAGGACAATATCGTTGGTGGGCCCTTACAGCTGCCCCCTTCAACCCCCGCCGGGGCGGCTCTCCCGAACCACCACCGCTCACTTGGGAGCGGAACTCTAATGCTTTCCTATCGATGAGGAGTATAAACAATACCCCAACAAGCCTCACCTCATTTATATCCAATTGACCATATACTTGAGCAAACATTATCTCTTTCTTTGCTGGATTACTATGGTGCTTGACATGATTTTTAAAAGTAAATATTTGACATCAATTTCATGGCTCATAAGTCTATTGCAATACTTTTTTTTTAAATAATTTATCATGTATATATAAAAATATATATTTAAAATACAATGTGTCGGAATTCTCTATTTTTGAGAAATTACATGTTAGCCTGTCGTGTCGTGTCGCATGTCGCGTGTCGGTGTCGGTGTCGGTGTCGGTGTCGGTGTCGGTGTCGGTGTCGGTGTCGGTGTAACATGGTTTAAAAATCTCGCCACTTTGTCCTTTTAATTACAAATCATTTTTTTTTTTTTAGCCCTCCCCGTTCTATTATCTCGGACGTCCTGCATAGCTTCAACATAACAAAACTAACCTCCTAACACTTAAGCAAAGCTTCGAGCATGTTCAGTTGGGCTTAAAGACAGATAAAAGAAAAGGCCAATTTTGGATTTCCTTTATAAAAAACAATCTGATTTCACACTATGCATTTATCAATAATAATCTGATTTCAAACTATGACGTTAAGTAATAAAGCTAAAAGTTAATATATCCAGCGTCAAAATGGTCAAATCAAATGAGTGGTATGCTTAATTGACCAAGATAACTTTCCAAAATTCAGCATTTTCTTCCCTTAATTGCAAATGAATTGATGATTCATTGTTAGAGACTTTAATAACGAAGCCATAGACGTCTTCACCTCTCTCATTCTACCTCTGTCGAAGGGAGGAAGCTCTGGAGCTTTAAGGTCCTGGATCGTCCACGAAATCGACGGCCATCGACACATGAGGTTTCATCAAAAGATCAAGCATAAGCAATTGTAGATGTCTTATTAGCCAACCAGTTTAACCATATTTTGGTTTCATTTCAACATGTGGCAAAATGTTTGACAAAAACCAAAAGAACATGAAAAAAAAAGGGGGTTAATACCATGAAAAATCCAAAACTGATACGTATGTGATAAATTTACCCCAAATTAATTTTTTTACTACGAAAAATCTCAAGTTGATACACTTATGAAAAATTTAAGGCAAATTAATTTTTTGACCACCAAAAACCCCAAACTGGTACACTTGTGACAAATTTACCTCGAATTTTAGAGTTTATTGGAAAAGATGAACTAAGCCATGTTACTAGAAAATGAGCTATTTGAAGAAATGTGAACTTGAAGAAATGTGAACTAAGTTGTTATTATTATTTAACAAAACTAAGTTTGAAATAAATTTATTACAGGTGTACCAGTTTAGGGTTTTTCATGGTTAAAAAAATTAGTTTGGGGTAAATTTGTCACAAGTGTACCAATTTGGAGTTTTTCATGGTATTAACACAAAGAAGAAAATTAGAAAGTAAAAAAAAAAACTCCTAATGCGATGAAGTACTTGAAAAATAAAATTCCAGGAAAGATTAACCTGAAATAAAACTAGAATTAACCAAGAATAAAATCCAACAGCTAAGTTCAAATAAAAAACAAAAGAACATGCCGAAAGAGAGAGAGAGTAAATCCCCGCTGAAATAAAATACCATAATATCCAATTCTATTCTATATGAATTTGATAAAAAGTAATCTTAAATTAAAATTAAAGCTAGAGGTAAAAACAAACAGAAAATAAAACCCAATTGCTACGTTCGGTCAAGGACAAAAATGTGATTATGTAGGAGTGAAAATTATATTCACATGTATAATCGACTGACATTGAGAGTGTAACTAATTTAAACCGTGGAAGAAAATAAAGGCTAACAATTATTTATATGTGCCAAATAGTATATAAGACCTAACTTAAGAAATCAATTGAATTCAGTGAAGAGCTAAAGTTATACATTTATTTTCTAGACACTGCTAGACGGATATTCTGTGATGAAAGATGAATTATAAACTCGATTTACGAAAGTTATGTAATAGAGTATATTTCAGAGTATTGATGCAAATGTGAGATATTCCTCCTTCATTTAATCAGCTATTTATTGATGTCATCAAGTATCTTTCAATTAATAGTTGTAAAAGCACAATTTAATACTATTTCTTTTGTCTTTTATTTAATAAAACGCTAGATCACAATACCCTCTAACTTTAGAGCAAATTTCGCTTTTTGAACTTTGATTTTAGAAATACGTCACTCGTACAGTGTACATAAGCAGAGTGGCTAGTCTACATGTAAATCACTAAGTATAAACTCGTAAGACATCTAATTATTACAACGTCATATGATTTTAAAATCATTGGTATCCCTCCAATTTCTAGTCAGTGTTTAGGGAGGGGAAAAAGACGGATATTTACCATAGTAATTCAATCAATAAGAGTTTATTATGACCGGTCCATGACTGGTTGGCTGAAATTCTACATCGCAACCCAGTAGATAAAACGTTTGAAAAAAGCCGTCCTCTAGACAGATTAGTAAGTAGGATTTGTTTCATTCGATTTAAAATAAGCCACGTATTATTATTATTATTATTATTT
>BCNH02000010.1:21603097-21676754 GCA_001662345.2 Metrosideros polymorpha var. glaberrima
TTATTATTATTTTATTATTTTTATTATTTTTTGAAGTTATGCGATTCCTATTTGATCCGTCATTCTCTTTCGACGTTGTTAATTCGATGTTGGCTTAGAACATATTTGAGATTCCTTTCATCATATCTTGCCAATAGAACCATCACAATTCCAAAGGCGCATTTATTAGCCCCTACTACGTATTAAAAGCCAGCTTAAAGTTCTCCCCAATTTCCTCTTCCCTTCTATTTACTAATTAACCCTTTAATTGCAAAATTGACTATGGTCACTCCCATTTCTTTATTCTTTGACCTCCCGCATGGCTTTAACTTACCAAACTTAAGCTCCTGGAACTCAACCAGAGAGTCGAGTCTGTTCGCAAGATAGATAAAAAGCAAACACAAGAAAAAAGCCAAGATAAAATAATTTATAAGTTATTTGAGGTTTTAAAAAATAACGGAGAAAAGCATATGTGATTTTAAATGCTGCTATTACATATTTTTGAAGATGGGTATCCTGCATTAAATAATAATCTAATTTCATAATCCGACACTAAATAATAAGCTAAAAGTTAAAAATCAAATGCCAAATCGGATACTCAAATTAGACTAATGAGAAGTAGGTCATTCATTAAAATTGGAACTTTGCAATTCTTATCCAGCCTTAGACTGGTCAAATCGAATATGTGGTGCTTAAGCTCAAGCAAGATAACTTTCCAAATATACACCCCTTTTAATTTTTTTCCCTGTATTGCATATGAATTAATAATGACACATTATTAGGGACTTTAATAACGAACCAATTAATCCCTCCACCTCTCTCTTTCTAGTTTTGCCTGAGTGAGGAAGCTTAGGAGTTACATCAGCTCGAGAATGTCGAGCTGTTGGATCGTCGACAAGATCGACGGCTATTAATCTACCAAGGCTAATCACAAGCCCAAGCATGAGCATTTTTGTTTTATATATCTTTATGCGTAGCTCATTTTAAGGATTTTATTATGAGCAAGAATGGTTTAACCAAAAAAAAGGCCTCACCAACCTTCCCAAAAATCAAGCGAATTCTCACGCCTAAGAGTAAATACTCCTTCCTTTATTTCAGCATTCTCATTCTTTCCTTCAAGCTTTTCTCTCATGGAAGGAGCTGGAGACAAGCCCTCCTTAAATCGTCCTTGCCTGCCATTCAAAGCTCTAGAGAGCTTCTTATGGAGTCAAGCACACATCTCCGACCACCAAGGGAGTTGTCAAGAGAACACGAAGCAAACGGAAGAGAACTCCGCTCCATTTGGTAATGCGTCGAGTGGGTTTGCTTCGGTCAATCATGGCCATCTTGCGGGCGATGCGATCTTGTGGCAAGGTCGCTCGGACGTCGAAGCGAGCTTCGCCGACGGGCTGATCGTGGATGCCGGTTCCTATGGGAACAACTGGGTGGTGGTGAATGAGCCAAACCCTAGAGAGGGTGCGAGAGATGATCGAGTGGTCAAAGTGTTGGGGAAGAGCAAGAAGTTAGCGACGGGGAAGAGAGTCAAGAGAGGGTCGCATGCGACTCTCATCAAAGGCCAGTGGACCGAAGAAGAGGACAGGTAATTCTAATTCCTTTTCTTCTTCATCTTGGATAGTTATGCATTCTCTCCTTCTAGTTTCGTCTTTCTTTTTTCTGTAAAAGAACATGGGAGGGAAGCATTTTAGCCTTCGTTAGGGTTTGCTTTTTCATGTCAATGAATCTGGGTGCGTTTTGATGTTTGTGAAGAAAACTGGTGAGCTTGGTGAAGCAATATGGAGTGAGAAAATGGGCGCAGATTGCTGAGAAGTTGGCTGGTCGAGCAGGCAAGCAGTGTCGCGAGAGATGGCACAATCATTTGCGACCAGACATCAAGGTTTTTTTCCTCTCTCTCTCTCTCTCTCTCCTATGGAAACATCTGGAACAATTTTCGCACTGGTTCTTCCGATTATTTTTCCAAGCCTGTGATCTAGCCAATGCTGAAATGCTTTCCCAGAATTTAAGGTATTGCTTCAAATTTTGATCATAGAGCTGTTTAAAACGTAGTAGCTTCTTATGTGATGGAAACCCAGAATCCGTACCACGTTGTCGTTGTTGTTGTATATCAAAGATGAGCTCGTCTTTCTGGCAAAAAAAAAAAAGATGAGCTTGTCTAATTATCAACAAAAAAAAAAAAGGACGAGCTTGTCTCATTCTAACATATGATCTCGTAGCAATGTATCCGAAGAACTAGGTCAAGCCCAGAAATACATAGGAATTTTCTTCATCGTAGAACTTTTTCATTCGAAAAGAAAAATAATCAAACATTTAAGCTTGCTTACCGTGTTCCAGTTCGATAAGAATTATAAAAGGCAAAAGGGGGAGGAATTTACGTCCAAAAAACCAGATCGTATATCATGTGAAGCTTTCATCGACCCTTCTCCAGTTAATAACGGAACATCTCACGCCAATTTCCTCCCTCTTTCCCTCACTTCGAGAGACATTTTCAAATACAAAAATGTTGTCTAGCGGTCGACTTTCTGGTGCTTGTTCTGACATCGCCAACCGTCCTTTGATTCCACCCATCTTTTTCCCCAACACACCGTCGTTTTTCATGTGAATTTGAAAAATAATAATGATAATAAGCACTCCGGCCCATCGTCTCTATCTCTCTACGCTCTGATTTAGGCTCAAAGTTTCTCACAACCTGAAAGATTAGCTCTAGATGTTCGACAGATCGAAAGTTCACTTACATAAGATGAATTTCTCATCCTTCTCAAACAAAAACAAAGAAAAAAAACCACTTTGGTCGTTACAAAGTTGCCAGTGCCGCCTTAATTTCTGCGAGAGAGAGAGAGAGAGGTAGTTCATATGGCTTCTTTGACCAGATTTTACTCGTGTTTTGTCTCACGCATAGTTTCTGGTTGCTCCAAATGTCATGCGATGTGTGAAACAGAAGGACAGCTGGAGCGAGGAAGAGGAGAAGATACTGGTGGAGGCTCACGAGGAGGTCGGCAACAGGTGGGCTGAGATCGCCAAGCGCATCCCCGGCCGCACCGAGAACGCCATCAAGAACCACTGGAACGCCACCAAACGCCGTCAGAATTCCCGGCGGACCAAGCTCGGCCTCCACGGCGGTCAGCACCACAACCCCACTCAAAGCAGTGGCAAGAACAGTAATAATAATAACAATAATAAGCCACATTCCTCCATCCTTGAAGACTACATCAGAAGCAAGAACCTCCACAATGCAGCCGCGGCCACAGAAGCACAGGCCAAGAAAGCTGGACCTAGCCCCACCGAATGCAATGATCCGCCAAAGCAGCAGTTCCATTTCTTCCTTCCGGAGCTGTCGGAGACGTATGACGATGAGGTGCGTTTCATGCAGAAGCTCTTCCCGGCCAGCAACTACGGCGACAACCGGCTTCAGCTAGGTGATGTGACCGGGAAAGACCGCCTTATAGAGATGCCGAGCATGGTGGTTCACGCCGATAACATGATTGAAGCAGCTGGTGATCAAGCGATTCCCACCACCAACACTAAGAGCCTCCTGATGAACAATCCTGACCTCTACTTGTCTTCCTTGTTGAACGGGGTGGATTATCACTCGTCTTGTTCTTCCTCTAATTCGGTTGGATATCAGTGTGGCTATGGCTTTGGCTTTGGCTACAATGGTGCGAGCGGAGGGACGGCAGTGGCACCTGATCAAGCCTTGACGCCATACAGTGGGAGAGAGATGGATCTGATAGAGATGGTGTCTTCCTCTCAAGTTTCCCAGGGTAGCAATTAGCATGCATGCGCGCACTGCGCTAGGGTTTCTGAGGGTAGCTAAGCTTTTGGGTCAACATGCGTGTGTGGTCAATACTTCTGGTTTAATTTCTTTTCCTGCTTTGTTGATGATTTGTAGAGTTATAGAGAACTAATCTGTGAACTTGAACAAATGATCTAATTTCTTGGTTTGAGCATCGTGTGGGCTAAAAAATATGTGTTGCTTCTATCACAGAGTTTGATATCAGGCTGAGGGTATTCAAACCAACATTAAAATGAAAAGAACTTTAGCTCTAGATTAATTTGTGTGATTTTAGCCACAGATTATCATAATTTGTGCGATTTAGCTATGTCTTCTTTCGGCCGTTCGTGTACTTCATTTTTGTATCAAAACTATAGTCCTAATTGACGACAAGCAGCACAAAGAGAAAGGTATAAGAGTTGGATAGTCACTTTATTTTGCATAGACTCTCCATTGGATGATGGACAGGTGATGGTTGTGTGAAACATCTTTCACGTTAAAAAAAAAATTTAATTCTATCCGTGGAAAACTATAATGGAGATATATCGCTTAAAAGCTTCGCAATGATTTAGGCAATCGAACTTCTCAAGGTGGAACTAGAGAGAGAAAAAGATTTTTGAATTTTAGTAATGTTCAACTAAAAGGAAAATGCGAGGCTTAGCCACAAATTAGTCAAAACAATAAAAAAAAAAAAGTATGGCAACTCGTTCATAACGGGTGCATGTTTGACCGTGGAATTTAAATGAAGAAACTCCTCCATGGTAATTAAGATACCAAATCAAAAATGGTATGTATCGCCCTAGGAGCTACATAGAGGAAAATTGGAAAACTCAAAAAAAATTTCAACTTTCTTTCGTCACAATACAAAAGAAAAATATGGAGGGAAAATTTCAAAATACTCTCCCAGCGGTCACGCGATAGCTACGCGCTCATTTTCCATGATTTCTCTACAAAGTGTATGGAAATACAAAACTTTAAAAGCTTCCAATCGATGATTGAGATTTATTCCTTTGAGATCCCGTGGTTACAATAAATTCCCTAAACTTTATGTATTCTTTAACCTCCGGCATTTATAATGGTTTCTTGGAGGGATGTTGTCTATTCGATATTTTAAAAAAGAGTAATCCCGTATGACTCAAAATTGAAAATTTGAACTTGCAGCTATTAAATACATAGCACACACAGTGACTTGTGTAATGGAAATATGATAGGATAGAATCAAATAATAAAAAAAGATCTTGCATCCAATAAGTACCTTATTACGACTTTGTCAACTTATATAATATTAACACCGACTTTGTTAACAAGTGTCCTAAGTAACTTGTCAACAGGGATGGAAGCGGGACAAGTTTGAGATGGCTAACCTCATCCCAATCTCATCCAGTTAAGCCTTTATTATTTCCCAAACCCGTCCTAAGCCCATTATAGATTTTGATATAAAATTCTTAACCTGCCTCACTGAAGTAGTCAAGTACTCGCAATTTGCTATATACTACAATAAACAGTACACGTAATAAACCACATCAAATTTGCAAATACAAACATTTATTCAAAACTCATATATTGTAGATCCTCAATTAAAAATAAGTACAAAAGTACAAAATATAAGATTAAAAAAAATTAAGATCAAGGATCATGAAAATTTGAAACAATCCTAACATGAGAAATCAGACTTGAAATAGTGGTTGATTCTGAAAACATATAACTATAATTCAATATCTAATGGGGTTAGAAAAAATATATATAAGTCACCTTAGTTTTTTACATAGTAGTACATAGATTATTTATGGAGTTGTACTTTTGAGTTTACCCATCAGGTAAATCTCGAAAACGTGTTCAATCCTAATTATGTTGTTTTTGCTGAATGACTTAAGGATGTTAATTCATATCGGATTTGATATAAGTTCCCCTATCATGAAAATCCAAACTCATCCCAAACCAGATAGAATTTTTTAGCAGTCGACCCAAACTCGTCAAGCTCCCCAAATTAGAACTTAAAAGCGCGTTTACATTCCATTAGGGTTTGGCAAGTGGGTACCCATCCAGCTACTCGGTCCCATTTCTACTTGTTAAACACCTGATAAGGAAATTTTGTTGAATGCATTGTCTCTCCCGTGTTACATGTAATTAGTGCATATCAGACCATTCTTTTTAAATATACTCATTAGCAAGACCCTGGTACAGTAGATTCTTGCATGTTTTTGAATTAATTTATTTGGAACAATTACTAGTGTGCAAGGTAAGCGATCAAACAATCAAATAAACAGAATAAGGAAACAAATCAGACACTAGAATACGTAGTTCGATCAATGTGACCTACACCATGGGAAAGTAGCACATAATTCTATTATAGATCAAGCAATACAATGGAGATTACAACCACACTCGAGTAACTTAAATACTTTCAATATTTTTCAGTCCCCAATTAAATCCAATAACGCACACAGTATTTAGTAATCACAATATCTCACGAAATAATCTCTCAATCTCACAAAGGAGTTGTACAAAATCTTAACACAAGATTTTCACGGCCTTAAACACTCGGAATATAATTCACGAGCACAAGCTCTTCTTAAAAACTCTTTACAAAAAAGTCTCACTTCTCATATAGACAAGAATTAGATTCAAAATATGAAACTTCTTTTTAGGAAATATTCTCCTACTAGGAAACAATTCAACTAGAAACCAACTCAAACTATGAAACCTATTTGAATTAGGAAAGTTTCTTTTTCGAGCTTAAACTCGAGACATATTTATAACAATTTCTACCTTGGCTCGACGTTCGAGTCGAGTCACAATTGCTTCTCTAAAAATCCGAACTTCGTTGTTACTCTCCCGAAACCCCACACGGACTCAACCATCACAGACTTCTTTCAAGTCCAAGCCATGCTAGAACTTTGGCATAACTGTAGACCTCATTAAACACCAACTCCACATGTACCTTTAGCTACTCCACAAGGATTCTCACAAATAAACTCATTTATCACAGATAAAGCAAAACCATCGTTACATGCATGTCTATTAGGAGATTGAACACGCACTTGTCAAACTCAACAACTACAACAATCGTTGGCTCTATAAGCTTCACCTCGTTACAAGCATCATCTGTATCTATTACTACGCTAGTACCCACAACCTCAGGAGTTTTTAGTTGCAACTCCACTTTGGGCTGAACATCATTCAGATTCAATTAAACATTGCCACAAATAACTCCTAACTAAAAGTATTGGAGACTTGTCAAATGTAACTTCTTTACTGACAATAGGTGAATTTAATTCCTTGCATCACAATCGATAGCACCGATTGCCTTGTGCATAGCCTAGGAATATGCACTTTATTGCCCTACCATCAAGCTTACCATCACTAATTCGAACATAAAGGATAGAATAATCAACAACTTTACCTTATCACACTTCTTCGGGAGTTTGACATCCAATCGTAGTCAATGAGGATCTATTCGCCAGGTAATTCACCATATTATGTGAATCCGCCAGGAATCTCCTAGCCAGACTAGCACTAGAGAGCATTTTGTTGGCCGTCTGTAGTAATATTATACTTATCATTTCTACAACTTGTTGTGATTCGCTGGCACTAGTGAGGTGCCTCACTATGCCTTCCTACATGCAAAATTTGTTTAATAGCTCCGAGCATAGATTCATGTTATTGTCAATCCACACATATTTGATCATTTTTCCAGTCTTCTTTTCGATCAAAACTCTCGACTGTCTAATCTTGACAATAGTATCAAACTTGTGCACCAACACATACACCCAAGTCTTCCTTAAGTAGTCATTCACAATTTTATTAGCATAAACCTAGCACTCTTCCTTGAAAAAAACCGCAACAATCTCTAATCATCCAAGTGAATCAACTTTGCAATCTCCGTGGTTTCTCCAATAGTTAAGCTGAACTACACTTTCCCCCATTAATTTAAGTCACAACACCCTTTCACTTATAACCTTCAAGCTTCTCTCGTCAATGTGCCCAAAACACATATGCCACAATTAAAACTCTTAAACATATTCATCCGATATCTTTGTGACGAAATTTGTCACTGTCTCACCTTGAGAAAGCTACTATACTTGATTCCTCTCATTATTATCGAGGCACCTCGAACAACCTTCAGAAATCTACCTTCTGAAGTATACTTACACCCAACTGAATCTAGGGCATTCAAGAAAATCAAATTCTTCTTCAATTCTGGAACATGCCTCACTCCAGTCAATTTCCTCAGGATGCCATCATGCATTTTGGTTCTAACATCCCAACACTGCACTCAGTGTTGTTAGCCAACTGCTCTTACTACTATCCATACATTAATAAGTAGTAAACCAATTCCTATTTAATGTAGCGTAAAATGAATAACTAGAATCCATAATCCATCTATCAATCGACGAATCATCAATGACGGACATGACATAATCAACATTTTCAAATTACAATCAGTTACAGTTTCAACATCATCTGTAGACTCAACTCTAATTCATTTACCCTTTTCATTCTTCAACTTGAGGTACTCCTTCTAAGATGCCCCCTTTTGCCACAACACCACAAGTCTGAGACTCACTAAATCTATTCATGCTCGCACTACTCCTACTAACACGAGTGCTAGTTCTTCCTCTACCTTCATCTACTAAAGCAGCAAGCAAAGGTTCATCAAATTCTCTCCTACGAATATGTTCACTCGGAATCAAATTGCGAACCCCATCAAATGTCAAGCTTGTTAACCTAAAGGAATTACTAATAGTTGTAAAAGTACGGGCAATGAGGATAGTATATACAAAGCACGTACATCATCTTCAAAGTCAATCTTAATTAAACTCAATTGACTAACGACCACATTGAATTCGTTAATATGATAAGCAACCGATGCATTTTCGTCTATCATTAAGTTAAATAGACGTCACTTTAAGTAGACCTTGTTAACCACTAAGGGCTTCTCATATTTGTTCAACAAGGCTTTTATCAAACTTGCAATGGTCTTCTCTTTCATGATGTTAAATGTGAGATTACGAGTCAATGTTAGTTGAATAATACCAAACGCTTGTCTATATAGCAAATTTCAATTGGCTTACTTCATCGAGTCTAGCTTATCCCTAGACAAGAGTAACTATAAATTGCTCTGATAAAGATAATTCTCAATCTACATCTTCCAGAGACCAAAATCATTCCCATTAAATCTATTGATTTTCACTTCTTCTTCTTCTGTGACTTTGATTCGCTTTAGCTCAGCTAAACCTGGCTCTAATATCAATTGTTGTGAAAGGTAAGCATTCGAACTATAAAATAAACAAAATAAGGAAATAAATCAGACACTACACTTATGTGGTTCGGTCGGTGTGACCTACATCCATGGGAAGAGAAGCACAAAATCCACTATAGATCAAGTAACAGAACGAAAATTACAAATACACTTGAGTAACTCAAATACTCTCAAAGTATTCCAGCTGACAATTACACCCAATAACCCACATATTGTTTAGCCCTCACAATTCCTCGCAAAACAATCTCTCTATCTCACAAAGAAATTAGACAAAATCTTAACACAAGATTTTCACGGCTTCAAATACTCGAGATGTAATTTACAAGCACAAGCTCCTCTTGGATACTCTTCACAAATAACTCCAAGTTCTTATATAGACAAGAATTAGATCCGATTAGGAAACTTTCTCAAACTAGGAAACCATTCAACTGAAAAGTGAAAACCAACTCAAATTAGGAAATCTATTTGAATTAAGAAAGTTTCATTTTCAAGCTCGTACTTGAGGCATATTTTCAACAATTACAATAAGTAACCTATTGTAATGAATGAATGTATTTGTAATTTGCCGAGAGATGAGTTGGCAGGCTTACTGCTGCTTCAAGATTTCTGTTTTCTCTTTTCAACTTTTCTTCCCCCGTTCGACCAAAAAAAATAATTCTTCCCCTTTATTAAGTACCACAGGTATGAAATTTTAGCAATGAAGTACTTATTTTGTGTTCGAATTTAATTGCCCATGTTTTTCACTTCATGTAGTTCCTGAATGTGCAGTCACAAAATGTGTTACTCTTCCAACTCTTTATTGTCAACCAGCGGTCCAAGCCTTCCTTTGTAGTCATTTTAACCATGTAGGTGTAACATGAAAGCTTTAACATGTCGATATTCGCCTGATGGAGATGAGCTTTAAGTTATGCAAGCTTTCTTGCCTATCGAACAAGTACCAGGTCGGCTAAGATTGTAGTCGACGTACAAGGTTGAGGAACAAACGAGTTCCTCTGCAATCCTGTTCCAGAAGTCCTGTTTGCTGAAACTTTGTACAACACGATTCAAGTGATCTTGCAAAATGAAACGCACCCTAGTTTGTTACAAATTTGTCACTCAAGAGGCGATAAAGTGTCGTCAAGATTGTACTGAAGAAAAGGTTGATGACAATTCGAGAACATTGAATAGTCGAATTGAAGAATACCGCATTAGCACAGCTTAGAACAAAATTCCATGGGAAAGTTATTCTGTGGGGGAAAAAGTCACTCTGCTGCTATTTTTCTAGATTTTCTGTGACACAACGCGCATGTTATTTTGCCTCTGGTCAATGGAGATCGTAATCTCTGACCAAAAAAAAAAAAAATGGAGATCATAATCAGTCTCATCCGTCGACCAACTTCTGAAGGCCGAATACCTGAACCTCTTAGAAAAGAAAACTGCTCTGAATTCGGTGCGACCCCAAAATTTAGTTGTGTAAACATGGATAAAGTCATCATCGCGTGCAGAACCTCTGCTTGTTCATCCATCAGGAGACATTTTGGTATCAAGACATTTTGGCCCTTGCAAAAAATATTCCGGCAAATAAACCTGGAACAAAGATTCAGGGTAAGATGATTTGTATTATGCAAGTGACCAAATTTAGCATTGATTTTGGAGTGATTTCAGTGATTACCGAATAGAATACTGAAAATGTTGGGTACGCTTAGCGGAACCTGGAACACCAGTAGACCGGCAATAGAGATGGGAATCTTGTTTAAGGAACCCACCAGACTGCATAAGAATGTAGGACACTCAAGTCATTCAGCAAGCGCGTAACAGTTTAGCTGTGCTGCATAAAAAGATAACACCTCTAGAGTGATACAAGATATCCAATAAATGCTTAAAACAGGTGTGCTGAGAAATCCATGGAGAGTAACTTAAGGTAGAGAGCGAGTTTAATTTATCAACGAATCTATGATCCAAGGCCAAGGACTAGTTATTGGGAGCGATAACTGCTATACTCGAGTAGAACATGTCAAGGACGCACCCTGTAATCCTCTATCCTTTTCAAATAGTTCTGTCTAATGTGCTTGATTGTACAATTGCAACAAGAAAAGAAGATGAAGTTTGCATGGTGAATTGGACATCATCAAGAGAAACTTTCCTCCTAATTGCAAGTCCCACCATAATAAAGTACCTGTAAGTGGTTGGCCCAGTTTGATGCAGAAACCACATAGAGGTAAAGCTGATGGCGAGCCCAAACAATCCACTAGCCGTCGCGACAACCCAAAACATGGGCATTCTGATTACGTCCCTGCATGTCCCAAACATGTGAGGTAAGGTAACAATAGCTTTGAAAGAAATGGTATGTAAGCTGGAGTGGTGAAACAGTTGATCATTACGTATTTACTGTGTACTGCCATTCACCAAAGAGTAGGATCAAGAACATGGCGAAAGGTAGAGATAATAAATTATTCAGCAAGACCATTGAGACTTCATTGAGAGATCCAGATCTTGTTAATTGTTTAGCTTTGTCCATCACCCGACGCAGAGTGAGCTGCGACAAATACAAATGTAGCATGCCGATTAGAAAGTGATGCAGAGATGCCAAAATGGATCTGTGTCAGACAAGCACTGTTTTAATACTCCTTCCACCAAACTAGCGATTTAAAAACAATCTTCTGAAAAATCGCTAATTTGACAAATAAGACTGAGAATGAACCAATGAAGCACGGAAAAATTACGTACCGAATAACTTGCAGTGAAAACACAATTTAAAAATTGCCATGCATAGCCCACTGAATCAAAGGAGAGGTCTGTGATACCGCCACTGACAGCAGAGATTATCTGCAGCAATAGTTACATTTAGCACCCATAGCTCAATCTCTACATCCATGAAGCAGGAAATGAGAAAGTAGAAGTTTGTAGTTTTACTATGATGCAAACAGAAATACGAGATTGTTATGCTGCAGTACCTCTGTGCAAAGTTCAAATTAAGAACCATATACATATAGCTCTCAAATCTCAAAGCAGAAAAAGAAAAAGGTGGATTGAAAAACCAATTTTACATCATCAATTATTAGTCCTATCCTTTAGATGCCCTGAAAGAAGAGAATGAGGTCTGTCTACAGTCCAGTGTTTCAGTTATGGTTTCTCAATGTTGGATGATTTTCTCAACATGGATTAGTATCTCCGTAAAAGTCATCTAGAAACTTTCCAAGCAGATCAAGTCATGATCACGGGACCCTAGAAGAACTCTGACAATGTGATTACGAGAAGACCTTCTCAGGTTTCTGCTGTTCCGAAAAGAGCAAGAGAATAAGGAGATATTTCGACAGTTGAAAATTTTGAGGGAACAATGTCTAATCATACAGAAGTATAATTTACTGGTAAGCTTCATGCTCAAGCCTTTTCCTAAGGCATACTGCTTGGTGTTTCATAATCAAAGTACTGTAAACCAAAAAGAAAAAACAACTGATCCCTAACTCATCCAGATTACAGCAGGTTCAAGGAAAGATTGAGAAAACCAGGAGTTTCCTCTTCAACCAATGACCACATAAAATTTTAGCAGGCGGGTTAGGAAATTGTTCGAGAATGTATTATTTACATGTGCAACTGAGGAGAAGTGGAGGAGGACCATTACCATTAGAAACATAGCAATCCAAACCTTCTGGTTCTGGTGCTTCCGGAATATATACAATTCACCTATTGCTGTCAGAATATTTGTGCCGTTCTTCAAAATCGTCACCATTGCAATGTTTATATATCTCAAACTGAAAAGGAAATGCAAGAGAGTATTAAGTATATTTTTTTCCAAATACATCTCATCCAGGGGAATAAAAAAAGACAAAAATGAAAATGAGACTTTGCTTTCATTAACATCCTCCAAACTTGGCTTCCAGGTCTCCCTCATGAAACCCCCAATTGCACAAAACTGTAGTTCACGTACCTATACATGCCTGAAACAAGCATGCCAATGAAGATAATATTCACAGGGATCCAGACCCTAATGAGCTTCCAATTGAGCTTTTCCACTGAAACTACTCCACACAGACCCAGGACAGCTACGATCACCGAACTAATCAAATTCTGTGGTCAAGTCAAGCAAAACTCAGTTTCTCAAATCGCTGGCCATAATCAAGGAGTAGATAATAATACATACACTCAGGATAATGACCCTAAAACTCATTTAATAGTACATGGCGAGAATACTTGAAAGGAAGAGATAACATACTTGATAAAACATCAAACTTATTCCAGCCCCAAAGTTATAACTCGATAGGACGACTTTGTTTAGCAATATCATACTGCAAGAGGAAATGCAGTAAGCTGTTCCAGATACCAGAGGTCCATATCTTCTTGCCGATCCATTCTCATGCTTTGCACCATCATGAGTTGGAAGGCCCATAGTTTCACTCGTAGCTGCTCGGTTCCCTCTAAAAAACCTGCTCAGTGCTTATGCTAAGTCATTAGATTGTGTTCTGTCCGTATCTATAAGCTGTCTGAGGCTTAAACGTTATTTCTCTATGTAAAATTGCAATTCATTCACTGCATGAAAGGGTTTCAGAAGTTCCTCGGTCAGCAGCAATTGGCTGGACACATCATATATAGACTTTGAGAGTCATAGGGAAGCTAAATCCAGTGAGAGATGTTATCCCACCTGTCATTAATTGATCTATCTTCTTCGTTGGACATGGTGCCGTTAATTGATCTCAATCCTTGCTTTTCAGCATCATCTTGCATCCTGAATGCCAAATAACTTCTTCCACCTGATGACGCCATCTCTCCATTTAAATGGCTTATCTCGTGATCCTCATAGCCGTGACGGTTAAAGGCATCTAATTTGAAATCAGATGACGTGCCAGACAGCTGCATGCTGAAGAAATTGAAGGCTAATTTTCGTAAGAGGACATTAGAAGGTGTAAGGAAAAAAGCAATTCCTTGCGAAATGGGTTCTAAACTATTGCCGAGTTCAATATAACTCCACCACAAGCACGGAGTGGAAGGAAACTCTCGATATGTTGGCTAAAATTAGAAACAAGAAAAGTCTTGCCATGAGAAAATGCAAGGAACTAATGGGTATCTATCTAAATATGTATTGGCGATGAGAGGTAAGTAGGCAACTCTAATCCTTTCCTTCATTTGCTTTTGCTTTTTGCACAGTCAAAACGACAGCATTAAATACCCCAAGTGTTATCCAACTATCTCAGGAGGAAGAAATTGGAAAAGGAAAAATCGACCCAATTTTCAGCTGATCTCATCCTATCCGATTTCGTATTGCCAAATGAAACAACCAAGCTCGATTAAACAAAACTGACTCAATCTCTCGAATGGCACAAACCCATGAAAGCAATCCGAGTTCGCGCACACGATCGAGAACTTCCAATAGGAAAACGAAAAGAAAAACAGAGTAAACAAGCAAATTAAAGAGCATGGACCAACAAGAGATGAGCGGTAAACACATACTTGGCGGATCGCGGGAAGTCCAAGATCGTTCCTCCGAAACCGAAAGCAGAGCAATCCCACCCCACAAACACGCACACAAAAATGCAATGATGCGCGCAAAGCCGAACTCCAAGCGATCGTATTAAAGAGACAGAGAGAGCGGAAAAGCCGAAAGCATGCGCCAGCTCCAGTTGCGAAATCGCTGCCCGGTAATGCAGAAAGCGTGATGAAGCGATATCTTTTCCGAGAGCACGCAAAGGGCACACAGAGAGGAGTGATGAGGAACAGAGAGCGAGAGAATGGGATCGGACAGCCGGTGGTCGAGGAGTTTTAAAGAAAAGGAAGAGAAATAGTCGGACCGGAACGAGCCTCGAGGTCGCAAAAAGTCAAATGCGTCATCAATGGAGGCCCCTCCTTCCATGGAATTTGTTATCTTTTTCCCCCCAGCTTCTGCTCGCTTCGAGGGTGGGGGAAGAAGGAGGAGGAGGCCGAGGCGGTCCGGCTCCGAGTTTTCGTGAGGTGGACGCGTATGTCCGAATCGTAAAGAGGAGCAGCAAAGCGGAGCGCGGGAGATCCTTCGAACCCCAAGGTTTTGCGCGGAAAATAAGGTGGGCACCGATATTTTAAACATCGGATAATATTGATTTAATGCCTTAAAAAACTCCAAACTTAATTTCAATCCTAATTTTATCATAAATTTTTTTCATTTATAAAAATCCATAATTTTAGATTTAATCCCAATTTTATCTTAAACTATTTTTATCTCATAAAAAACCCTAAATTTAGATTAATCCCAATTTTACCATAATTTTTTTGTCTCATAATAAGAAAACACCAACTTTAGGTTCAATTTTAATGTTACTTTAATTTTTTTTGTCTCATAAAAAATCTTCCACTTTAACTTGAGTCTTGAATCAGCCCCCTTTAACTTTACAAATTTTTTAAGCAAGGCTAAGCGGGAGGTCCTATGGAGGAGCAATGTCATAAAACTGATGATAATTTAAGACATCGCATGGTCATTTAATTTTGTAAAATCGACTTTATTTTTCTAGGGTAAAATATTTTAAGACTTGTTAAGGAAAACGAGTCTTGAGTGCTTCCAAGTTAATAACTTAATAAATTAAAATTTTATCTAACAATTGGAAACTTTAGATTACCATAATTTTGTTTTCTTTTGCGTTTGAAAAATAACGTCATATTGTGAGTGAGATAAGAAGATAAGAATGCGTAACCATTTGGTCTTTATAAAAAATACTTCCTTAAACTTTATTGTAATATCATGTAAGTACAAATTGAAATCGAATATGTGTAATAAAAATAGCATTGCTGGAGAATGCACTTTCGTAGTCAACTTTAATTCGGTACAAAGTCAGTTTTTCAAATTCGATTTCGCAGGCTTAAGAGATCAGATCTTTCCATGCCCTTATTTATTTTCTCTATTATATATTTCAACATTTAAATCTCGGGGTCAAAATTCAATCCATGTGTAATGTGTTGAAGTATTTAAATATTGAGTTAATATCATGAAAAACTCCAAACTAGTACACCTGTGACAAATTTACTCTAAACTAATTTTTTGAGCAAGAAAAATCCCAAAACTGTACACTCATGATAAATTTACTCCAAACTAATTTTTTTTAACGCAAAAAACTTCAAACTTGTATACATGTAACAAATATACCAAAAACTAATTTTTTTAACATAAAAAATCCCAAACTGGTACACCCTTGACAAATTTACCCAAAACTAATTTTTCACCCCCAAACTTAGTTTTTTTTTTAAAACAATAATAACGATAACTTAGTTGATGTTTCTTCAATTAGCTCATTTTCTATAGCTCATCTTCTTCGACAAATCCTAAAATTTGAGATAAATTTATCACAAGTTTACTAGTTTTGGATTTTTTGTTGTGAAAATTTTAGTTTTTGGTAAATTTGCCACGGATATACCAGTTTGGGGTTTTTCGTTGTCAAAAAATTAATTTTTGATAAATTTGTCACATGAGTACCAGTATGAGATTTATCGTGGTAACAACTCTTAAATATTAAACCATATCTTTATCAGAACAGTCGACAATGCTCCTTAAAAAACTCGAATTTTGCTTCAACTACTTTTGACAATCGCGGTGTCAGCTCGCTTTGATTAATTATCAGCACTTGAGAAGCTTATAAATTTTATTTTTATTCTGTTGCACCATGCTCCACGTGACTTTACTTAGATGAAAATCATAAAGTCCGACTCATCCAACTTTATACTCATTCGAAAGTACACAGGACATTTTGATAATAAAAAGAAAGAAAGTACGCTGGACATACTTTTTTTCTAAGCAAGAAAATTACATATGCACATAATCAAAACAAAAAGTCTACAAAGCAAGTAACGCTAATAAAACTAGGTGAGCAACAGAGCTAGAAGAGGGAGTGATAATCATCCTAAGCTGAATCATGTATCGTGAATCGGAGGTTAACAATCAGTACTGGATCAGTCCAATGCCGAGCAGGGTCGGATTTTCGGTATTCGATATGAATTGCTGAGCACAAGAGTGTGGCCAACGTGATGAGCCAGTGCTGCGACGGCCGGTGACTCTGAGAAGATCAATTCAAAGGACATTGGGTTTGGATCTGTTTTCCAGGGTTGAGTATAGCTACCGCCAAACCAAACTAGACATGACCGAAATTGTCAGATCAATTCGGTTTGGGGAGGTGATTTTAAAAGTTCGGTTCATGAACCGAACCGGAATGGTATTTAGCAGTCCGGTCCGATCTTTTCCAAACCCCCATATGAAACTTTCTATAAATTAAGTGGTCGGGTTTTCCTAATTAAAGAGCTACATGTAAGTTGAGTTGCAACCGTTGCTGTTACAATCGAACTGTGCTGTATCACGCAGCTTTTATCACCGTATTCTATCTGTGTAATGGGACATAAGCTTTAAGGATGCTTGTCATCTCTTCCGTAAGAGGCAACTGCTTGATACGAATGGCGCAACCGAAAATATACGCCGACAGCTTATCTTTAGTCGTGTCGCGTATGATATGTGCACATTTACAAAGGAGAAAATCTTGGAAGATAGAGATGGGCGGACGGATGGAATTGAACTGTGACCTCATATCCCATCGTCGAATGACTCCAATTTAGGTGGGACGATTGTCAACTCACCCGGTCACGCCCTCCATTCAATTATTCCCATCTATCTCATGGGACCCTTTAATTATTCGACCGACACCTGAAAAATTCATTAGTCTATGGCTTTTCCTAACATATCCTTTGCAATATCCTGTCTAAGCTCGATAAGTAATCGTTTCGATTGATGATGCGAAGTTCATTCGTCGCACAGACATTCAAATGGCCATTGTCGTCGCATGAAGGGACCTGTCGCAGACCCGCACTCCAGTCGGGGCGGTGATAAATATCACCTTTGTTGCCATCACACTCAATGCCGCTTCACCCGTTCCTTATAAGTTTACTAATTTTACATACGAAGTTTATCTTATCCTCCGTTGCGACATGTATTGGCATGTACACTCATTTTACCATCTTCGTCCTTCGTAAATCGACGTGACATTGTAAGTTAAATCATAGATCTAAACCTTCTTAAAAGTCGATACCCATGTCCTAACTACTCCATCCAACTTATAAATCCTTTCCTAAACGGTATATTGTTAGGCAATCATGTCCCATCGTACTCATTCAAATCGAGCTGTATAAATTATGTATTCATTCTTAAATAATCTTATGCCTTGCTCTACTAACGACCGACCGACCAACCACAACGAACACACTTTTGCGGTAGCGATAGCTTTGGCCTTGAGTGCGTTCGATCCTCATCTTCTTTTTGACCCACATTCACGATGAATGTGATCCGCCTGTAGGAATGGTATAATCAAAGTTCGTATATACAAAGCTAAGAGGGGAAATTTTCTAATAAATTATGTGGGCTGCATGCGCCAAAAGGCCTTGAATACGCCCACTCAGATAAATTAAAGGCACGAGTGGGCCATTTCCTTGTTTAATCCAATGACTGTCGAGGTCATGCACAGCCCGGCTCTTTGCTAACCATGATGAGCATGGAGCATCATCGACTTTGTTCCTTTGTGACGAAGGAGTCCCAACTCACGATGAGAATCTATTTTGACATTGCAAAGAATAATTTCTCAGTCTATATAGAGAAAATACATAATGAAGGGAAGAGAAAAAATCTTGTGGACCCATGTCCCTCTTTTTGGAATTCGAAGCGAGTTTTCATATCTTTTTCGATAATCCAAAGACATAGGCGTGGAGACTCGGCTACCTAAAAGATTCGTAGATTACTCTGTAAGCCTCGTTAACCGGTTAAAGTTCAAGCCTCTTGCCTGTGCAGATGGCTTGGACCCAAAACCGTTTGCACGTAATTGGTAGGATTTAAGTAAGCGGCCTCCAGTTCTCGAGCTGGAAATCCCCCGACGCCTCAATGAATCGAGCCAACCCTTTGTTTTGCCGCTTTTATACCGTGTTTTTCTTCCGATTAATTCCTTTCATTTTGCCTTGGATGTCTTATGGTTCTCTGTTTCTACTAGAAATGCTTTCACAGTAAAACATTGTATAGTGTAATCTCCTTTTTCTTTTTCTTTTTTTGGTCGAAGAGTAATCTTCTTTTTCGATTGAAAGAATAATGATTGTGCTAGTTACTTCATTGAAGATGGCAGGACGATGGACCGACAAAATTGTTGCTGACGTTTAATGCTGTTGGGTAGTGGGGCCGGTTATGGTGATGGTTCTTGCAGACCGTGCTCAAAATCATAAACTCGAGAAATTAATTTGCGTTATTTTCCAATAATAAAGTCTTTTTTTTTTTGTCAAAATCCAATTATAAGCTTACTTTATATGGGGAAGTATTTCCCCCTGTCCAGTTTAAGCTTATACACCTAGGTAATTTCTCCTCAATCAAGTATATAGGCCATACAACTATACAAGTACGAGTGAATTAATCCCAAGCCGGTGCTCATGCGACCTTTGTTAAGCAATTAAATACGAAAGTCTCCATCCTCAGCACGCCCATTTTCGTATTATATATAATTAACATTCTGAAAATTTGATGATATTCATCGCTCAGGACGTCAAAATAGACAGAATCACAAAGACTTGTCCTCCTCTTATCGAGCTCAATTGGATCGCTAGTATCCTTTTAATTTTTTCGCATGTACACATTCTATTAAGTAGAGTTGTTACACAACCAAAACTTCTCTAGCTGGGTAGCTCCCACCTAATTTCCCACTACATAAATATTAATTCAACCGTCAACCACTTCCAAACCTCTAATTTGATGCAGAACAAAGAAAAAATAAAAATAAAAGAAGAAATTCTCTAATCCATTCCTGTTTACTCACACACTGGCATGGCATGGCACGGCATGGCATGGTATGATGTCGATGGCTAACGATGCCCAACATACCCACATGCATCAAACTCATGCAAACTCAAAAGAGGAGCGAAAACTTTTTCCCACGTCCCGTAATTATTATGTTCAATTCCAATTCCACACGGCTCGCTCACACGGTGTACACGATCACGAAGCAAGGAAGCACGGCCCTCGGATTGAAGACCAACAGATCCTCGTCGTCCAACCTGGTTAGGGCCCCGCTGCCTCCCCGCCCGACGACCGAATCGAACACCCCGCCCTCCTCCTTGTCCGCGTCATCCCCCTCGCACCCGACCCGCCCCGCTATGACCCGGCACACCAGCATGGCCCGCTTCACGTGCATGAACCCGAACTCCTCCACCACCTCGTCGGGGAGCGTCGCGTGCGCCCTCCACCCGCTGGACAGGGTCGAGATGCCGTCCAGCTTCTTCGAGAAGCCCGACTTGATGATCCCGCACACGTTGCAGTACTGCTGACTACAGATGCTGGAGTTGCCGTCTTGCCCCAGGCCGCACGTGAACGTCGAGCTGTGGAACCGGAGGAGCTCGTTGCCATCGGCGACGCACCGCTCGTCCCGCCTCCTGGCGGCCCGGGCTGCCCTTGCCTTCACCGACTCGCGGTACTCCTCAAACCGGGACAGCGCCCTTGGGCCGTGGTGGATCTTCAGGACCCGGAGTACCCTCAGGCCCCTGCCCGCGGGCCAGCCCGTGAGGAATATGATCTGGACAATGTTGCGGCCGGAGTCCTCGCCAACGAGCTCCGACACCGCGTGCTGCGTTGCGTGATGCTGCTCGAGGAGCTGCGACTTCGGGAAGACCTCGCCACAGGACGTGCACGGGAAGATCACGTCGTTGCGGAGGGGGAAGAACAGGTCGGCGTGGTCGGGCTCACCTTGAAGGAGCGTCCACGGCCTGGGCTTCTCGCGGGGTGGGGTCGAGGTGAGCTCCGCGAGGGCCTGAGCTACTGGCGGCGAGACTAGGGAGGCTATGGATCTTTGGGAGTTTCGGGCGGAGGAGAGAGAGGGCGTTGGAGGGCGAGACGTTCCAGGCTTGGAGACGAAGATGCGCTTGAGGTATGACCAGGAGGAAGAGAGAGCTTTCCGGGGCTTGAAGTGGGAGACGGTCGGATAGGCTTTGCGTTTCTTGGTGGTTGTGGCGGTGGCGGAGGCGGAGGCGGAGGAGGGGGAGGAGGAGATGAAGCAGCCGAGGTGGAGGAGGAGGAGGAGGAGGAGAGAGCGGAACTTGCTGAAGAAGGACGGTGAGGGTGATGATCCGAAGCTCGCCATCGTTTGCAAGGATTGAAGTTTCAGCTTTTCATGTGATCAGTGAGTCGCTGCAAGTCGCAACTCCTGAACTCTGTGTGCATCTGTGTTCATGTCACGAGAGAGAGAGAGAGAGAGAGAGGTGTAAAGTGAGAGAAGGAAGAAGAAAGGGAAAGCAGGGGAGTTAAGGAAAGGAAAAGAAAGAAAAGGAGGGAATGTAAAGGGGAGGGTGGTGGGGGCATGTCATGGAATGGAAGAATAAAGTTTAGAGGAGTAGTTGTCACGCAACTTCATGGCAGATTGGCATCCTCCCCCCACCATAAAAAAAAACAAAAAATTGCAATCGAAAGTCCTCTTGCTGAATAGTGTATAACATTATGTACGAAGCGCGCCAAAATTGAGTACACAGAGGCCTAGCTGTACTTTCCACTATAGATTTAATAAATGTGAGTGCACCACCTTCCGGTAAAAGTTAAGGGATTTGTAACGATTGAACAAATTGACGAGACAATTACACTTAAAAATTTGATTACCGCTGTTGAAACATCGAGAGCTTGATTGCATTTCGTGTGTAATATCGATAATTTATGGTTCGATTTTCATCATTCTATTGACCGATTGAAACCCTTTGAATTCGCCAATCCCGTCACATTCGAGGGAGGCGCAATGTGCCTGTAGTCACTATCAAAGTTCAGTCAACACTGTTCAAGCCTGTGCGATACATAGTAAAGCTATTGGGAAGAGAGAGAGAGAGAGCGAGGGAGAGACCTTCCATGAAGGGAGATCGATGCAAGTTGGGCGAGCGATGGCAGTTGAAGAGATGACAAAAGGCTATGGCGAAGAGAGAAAGGATCGATGAGCAAGAGGCTATGGAAACTCAACAAGACGTTTAGATTATTTTTCTCCCGTCTTTTTCTATTTGTAACATCCGTATACTATAAAGGAAATATGCGTAAATTAAAATTATTTTTGGAAATACACCTACACAAGTTGTACTCATGAGGCGAGGCGGGCCAAATACCAGCTCTACCCTCACTCAAATCCACAGGCCGTCGTGCACCAAATGAAAGTCCATACCTAGAACCCGTATTGGCCAATGATTGAATTTTTGTGCACGAAAACTCTGGCTCTTATGGTGAAAACTTTGAAGACTTTATTAAGGAAACGGATTACGTGATGGAACATAGCACGCTAGCTCCGAAGTAAGCCCTTATACTACACATTGCCAAGCGCAATAGAATTGCGAAGATGCGCGCCTTCTATCTTCTCGCAAGGTTGCAAATTTGAAGCTCCGAAGCTTAACCCTGACTTGTTTGGGCTTCGATACATCGATCTAGGCCAGCCATGTTGGTCCGGCCTTTCCCTTTCCAAACACAAGAGAAAGAGAGAGGTGTGAGTAGCGCTCGCATTTCATATAACTCCAACTCAGACATTAAATTGTCGAGTGAAAAGCAATGTGAATTATACTTTCAACATACTCAATGTACGACTTCATCTATTTGATCACAACATATAAGGTGCTAAGCGGGATAAGATGCATATCACGCAGGTAACGTGATCAGTCAATCCCTTTAAGGTAAATCTAGATCATCGGATGTGATGGAACCCACGTGATATCGCGATTCTTAATAATTCAAGTCCAACTTCATAATGCCATACATCAATGGGCGGATTATCCATTTTATTTCGAGGGAAGCAAACTTGTTCTTTAGATGTGGCGGGGACGTGTGGGTGCGCACACGTGCAAAGTTTCCCACCTCGGCGACAATTTCCTCCTTCATCTCTTGTGAATTTCATGTGATCCAAGAGAATCCAAAGCCTGCGTAGCCCGGACGACCTCGGCCTCCCCGTTCGTATGTTAGGCGCAGGGGTTAAACACACGACTTTGTCCAATTACCATCCCCGTTCGCATCCGCGGCTGACGCTCAGTCTAAATTTGTACTTTTCCACGGCATCGACAAATCTCCCCCCGTCGTTTACGGCGGATAACATCACATGAGAATGTAGAAAATTGTTCTCCTCGTGGCCTGCAAGTGGCCAGATTGCGGTTCAGTCCCCCTCGCCCGTGTTGGTTTTTGGATCTAAGGGAAGGTGATTTTGCTGAAGCATATGCCAGTTCGATCTCTGAGTCATGTCGTCGGTAGCAGCGACGATAAAAGGTGGTTTGTTGTTGATGCAATGAAACCAGCTGATTCGAGGTGGAAAAATTGTCAAAAAAATCAGCCTATTGCATTTTTATCAATTCAGTCCTAAATCTTTTTACTTTGTTAATTGAGTTGTAAACATTTTGCATTTGTGCCAATTCAGTACTTTTGGCCGACCGGCGCTATGTGAACAACTTTTAATAATATATTATTTTTATTTTTTTCTTCTTTCTTTTTTGTTTTTCTAACCCCTGTTGCCGGCGAGCTCTAGCAAGGGTCGCCGGAGCTTGCTGGCCGCATGAGGAAGAAAAGCAAAAAAGAAAGAGAAAATAAATAAATAAATGACAAATAAAAAAATTCGAAAAATATTAAAATATTATTAAATTTATCCACATTAGCGTCGGCGACGTCGTGTTAGCGTCGAATGGCCAAAATGACTGAATTGGCACAAATGCAAAAAGTTTATGACTCAATTGATAAACTTAAAAAGTTCATGACTGAATTGGCAAAAGTGTAATAGGTTTAAGATTTTTTTGACAATTTTCAAGATTTGGGGCAGTCGGATGTTGTCATGCTTGTTTGGGGTGCAATTTAGAAAATTGGTAGTTGTAGGGCTATCGGATAGGCACGAATTTGAAAACAAATAATTGATTGGTTGGACCGTTAATGATTGGATCAGTGGTCAAAAGACGAATGCGCTTATTAACGGATTAGTGTTGCTGCCCTAAATTGATGCATCGGTCTAGCACAAGTTGCGGCCTTGCACTTGCGTCGGACATGGATCATGGCCATGGACCAGACGTCCTTGAACAAGGTCACGGGTTGGAATGCCAATGGGTCAATGGTATAGGTGAATGGTGCGGATGGGCAAAGCACGGGTTGCTTGCTCTTGGATGATTCAAGTACCAAGGTACCGGTTCATTGTGGGAAGTGGTCGAATAATTACGGAAGTCAAGCAGATGATCAGTCGAACTAATCAGCATCGGGCTTGACCGACTCCGGACTAAATTTGGGGCAAATGTGTACAATCGAATCGAAGCATGATCCGTTTCGCAATTCTCCCGATTGAACCGGTCTGTCCGTTCTAGATTTAAAGACACTGGTATCAAAGTCAATGATCGCATACCAAGTCTACTTGGCTTTGTGATCGGGTTCAAGAATATAACAAAGACAAGACGCTGCTAAGATCCACGAGGATATACTCTTCTGAAGGGCCAATATCTCAAGAACCTACATCCACTTCAAGCTAACATGGAAACTTAAACCTCACGCTTTCCAAAGACAATGTCTGGAACCTTTACTTAGGTTGCGTTTGTTTTTGTAGAAAGGAAATGATTTAAGAAATGATTTTTTTAAAATAATTAATCAATAAAAAATATTTTTATTAATAATAATAATTTATATTAAATATTTTTATTAACGATGAAAATATTATTCGTTTGTTTTTTTTTAAAGTAATATAAATGATTATTTAAAAAAACGATATTATTTAAATTATTTATTTTTTATGAAATAAATGAACTTGCTGTTATTGGATGTAATTATTGGGACAGAGAGTTGACTGACACGAGGAAAAGCATTGAAAAGATGGCCGAGTTACTGCTCTTTTCTTAACCTAGCAAGCTGTGTTAAGGAGAGGCAGTAATCATCGGTCGTTCTAAGCTCGTGTCACGGCGATAATTTTGGATGCAATCAATTTGATACCGAGGGCAAATGGTCATTCTTTTGCTTTGTGGGACATCGTCTCATCTTCTTGTGGGCCGACTAAAGTATTGTTGTGTGCCCTTCCATGTCTCTCGTTCATTAAATGTATATATGTCCAAAGGACTCTTATTATGAAGTTTAAGGGGAAAATTACCAAATAAGTTCTAAATCTATTTGTATTTATGCTAATTCAGTTCTAGACCTTTCAATTGTGCCAATTCAATCATAAACATTTTAACAATTTACCAATGTAGTTCTTCCGACCAATTTTGACCGGAAAACGCTAATGTGGCGATCAATCAGCACTGACCATCCTATGTGGCATACCCTCACTAGAGAGCGGGCCGCTCTCTCTACGCATTGCTGGTGGCCAGCCATCACTTGAGACCGGCCACTAGCAAAAATGAAAGAAAAAAATTAGAAAAAGAAAGAAAAAAAGAGAAAAAGTCACAGAAAAATCTCAAATTATGTCAATTATGACACGCTTATCTTAAACTTTTTTTTGTGACATCAAAAACTCCAAATCATGCCACTATAACACATTTACCATAAACTTTTTCTTGTGATATAAAAAACCCCAAACTTGTACCTATGTGACACATTTACCATTCATCAAGATTTTATTAGATGATTTTTCAGCCAAAACAATGTCGTTTTTGTTTTACTTAAGTAACATGGGTGACATGTTAACACTGTTTGCTTTCTAGCATCCATATGGATAGATTTTTAACAGTTCTCATTGACAGAATTTTGACGAAAGGTAAATGTGTCACCCAGGTACAAGTTTGGAATTTTTAGTATCGTAGAATAAAATTTAGGGTAAATATGTCACAGTAGTCATAGTTTAAGATTTTTTGTGCTTTTGCCCAAAAAAGAAAAAAAGGAAAACAATTTAGAAAAAAATTAGAATTTTTTTTTTAAAGTTGTCCATGTCAATGTCGGTATGCCTAGCGCTGACCAAACCGCCACATAAGCATTTTCCGGTCAAAATTGGTCAAAATGACTAAATTGACAAATTGTCAAAAGGTTCAGGATTGAATTGGCATAATTGAAAGGTTTGTGATTGAATTAACATAAATGTAATAGGTTTGAGACTTTCTTGATAATTTTCTCGAAGTTTACGACACATGAAATACCAATGTGACGTCATCAAATTGATTAACATGTGCTTTTTACATATTCAATATTATGGATAGTATACCAAAATCAACTATTCACTCGACCATATCACGTCACTAGGTCATGCGTTACAGCTGCCCTATGATACGCTTTCACCTTGCACCCACTCAAATTCTCACGGATGGAGGAAGGGCGAAGAATGGTTCCAAGAGATCCTTGAGATGAAATTAAAGATGATAATTCCTAACATGCCAAGTAAATTCGTAACGTCAAAATTATTCCTAACAATCCGAGATGACGCGGAGAAAGATGAATTGTTAGTCCTTGAAATAAGTAAAAGCTTAGTTTGCATCTTAGTCTTCAACAATGGAATAAGTTTATGGAAAAATGACACAAATGGTTAATGAATTTTGGCCCAATGTACAGTGTGGTCCATCAATTTTCAATATAACACAAATGATTCATGAACTTTAGCTTAATATTCAATGTGGTCCCTGAACTTTCAATTTGACACAAATGGTGCATGAACTTTTGATACATGCTCAAACTAGTTCCTGAATTATATAAAAATGGTTTCTCAAACTAATACATATTGGGCCAAAGTTTAGTGACCATTTGTGATATTGAACATTTTTATATAGTTTAACGACTAGTTTGAGCATGTATAAAAAGTTCAAGAACTATTTGTGTCAAATTAAAAGTTTAGAGATCATATCACACATTTGGGTCAAAGTTCACTAACGTCAAAATTATTCCTAACAATCCGAGATGACATGGAGAAAGATGAATTGTTAGTCCTTGAAATAAGTAAAAGCTTAGTTTGCATCTTAGTCTTCAACAATGGAATAAGTTTATGGAAAAATGACACAAATGGTTAATGAATTTTGGCCCAATGTACAGTGTGGTCTATCAATTTTCAATATAACACAAATGATTCATGAACTTTAGCTTAATATTCAATGTGGTCCCCGAACTTTCAATTTGACACAAATGGTGCATGAATTTTTTATACATGCTCAAACTAGTTCCTGAATTATATAAAAATGGTTTCTCAAACTAATACATATTGGGCCAAAGTTTAGTGACCATTTATGATATTGAACATTTTTATATAGTTTAACGACTAGTTTGAGCATGTATAAAAAGTTCAAGAACTATTTGTGTCAAATTAAAAGTTTAGAGATCATATCACACATTTGGGTCAAAATTCACTGACCATTTGTGTCATTTACCCTAAGTTTATTATTCTGTCGACCGCTGCCGGACACTACAAATTTAACTTTTGCTTGTGGGAAGTAAAATATGTCACAAAATAGGTGACCCACAAAGCTTTTAGGTGTGGTCTCTGACTCTCTGTCTCTTTGTGTTGGTGAATGATAATTGGGTACCCGCAGGAGCCACGCAGCATCATGAGTCATGACGAAGCGAAGAATCCAAAAGACTGGACAATTAGCTTTAACTCAACGTTATCACCGGACCAGTTCAGGCTTCAAAATGCATAACATATAGAGCAATTGTTTCTTGCAACCGCTGTCCTAATAAAAAAAAAACGACAAAAGGTCACAAAAAGTGCCAAAACTTATGTATGGCGCTCACTTTAGTGTCAAAACTTTTCGTCGGCCCACTTAAGTCCCAAAATTGGAGAAAAATAATTATTTAAATGCCAAATCAGAGAAATTCTGGTCAAATTGATTATGTGGCATTTATAATTAAAAAAAATAAGTCCACGTGGCGGTCCACATAAGAACAAATTCAAAAAATAAAAAATGAATTAAATTAGATTAATAAAACTAATCTTTTTTTAAAAAAAGGGAAGGTCCATGGTCAAGCCTCGCCAGCCAGAGGGAGCGTCGGTGAGGTCGACTTGGCCTAGATTTGGCAAGGTCGAGCCTCGACATGGCTGGAGGAGGTCGACCTCGATTAGTAACGGCAAGGCTCGCCTCGCCAGGCCAACGCAAGGGCACCACCCAGATCTAGGCACCCTCACTTAGGCCTTGCGAGGGTCGCTGGCCGTCGCTTGGGGCCGGCAAGAGTCGAGATTTGGCGACGGTAGCACCCATCGGCGTTGCTCTGCCCTTCTTTTTTATTTTATTTTTCAGTTTTGTTTTTTAAATAATTTTTAGCTTTTTTAGTTTTTTATTATAATAATAAAATTTGAAGAAGAAAATTAGCTTTTTATTTTTTTAAATGCTGACTGGACCTTTGGCGAGTGGCCACGTCAGATTTCCAATTGCCAGGTTAGCTTCAAATCGGAGTTGGTACTTAAGTGATTGTTTTTAAAAAAAGTTGACACTTAAGTGATTCGATGAAAAGTTTTGACATTAAAGTGAGCGCCGTACGCAAGTTTTAGCACTTCTGCTGTCTTTTTGCCAAAAAAGAATGAACAAACTCCGGTTCATTTTAATAGGCTTGCTTATTCATATATAGAGCAGCATTTTATCATCTCTTAGGCTCTCTCGCATGGGTAACAAGGAAAGAGTAGGAGAAAGAGGACCATGGATTCTTGCTTCACACCAAGCCTTGCGTTTCCAGTTTCCAAGTGTTCACTTTTTCTCTGCCTCGTCATAAGTAGACAGATTGGTGTTCAACCGCAATCAACTAACAAATAACACGCAGGTCAATTGCTCTTCTAAGCCAAGTGACTGCAAAAACTTTCTTGTAAGGATGGGATTCGAATTCTGCTACAAAATCGGTATGCTGCCATCTCCGAACCGCTGTTGTGTTCTGTTTCAATCCACTCTTATATCAACTCCACTGGAGGTTTTCATGTGTCTTCCAAGTCTGCTATTGTTCTTCTTTTCTGCGAAGAGAAACCATGAAAAGGAGTCCCACATAGGGAATTCGAAAAGAATCACAGGCCAGAGCAGGGGACAAAATAGGATGCGAGGCGATATTGTAAATCATACCTTTCTCGGCCTTTTGGCTAAGATCAAGTGTAGTATCTGTTCTTATCAGTTTAATATCTGATACGTGGGCCATCGGTCCACACGATATTCAATTAATTTTTTGAGGGGGAGAGGCCGCCACAGTAGCTTGCTACTGGGCCGCTCGCGCGTCGCTTGGGCGTTACATTGCAGCCCTTGCCTGGCACACACCACCCAAGCCCAGTCAAAATGAATTTGCTTCTCTAGTATTATATTTGTTTGGACGGAACATATGTTTGGTTTGCTACTTACTTACATACTCGTTGCGGAACTATTGGGTTGGTGCTGTAGGAGCCAAGCAAACATCATTGCTGAAGGGAAGAAACCAAAAGACTAGTGATCTGTGTGTGTTTCTCGGGTTTATTCGTGCTTAGTGGTTCTGTTCTATTAGACTCTGAGCATTGGAGTCTTTTTATGATGGTGATTGTCCCATAAATTCATGCGTCCTTTTCAAACCCACCCACCACAAACAACAATGTTACCCGACCAAACCGAATTTCCCCTAAGATCCTAAATTGGTTTTTGGAATTTTCCCTTATTAAAACTATGATTTTTTTTCCCGTAAGGATCCAAAATCGGTTGAACGGTCTCTACTGTTTGTAAAATTTCGTTAAGCATTCGCAATTTAAGATGGTAAAATTGGTAAGACTTTGACCGAATCAAAATAAATAATCTAACATGATTTGCTGGAGATGTCAACACTCAAAATATATGGATCATATGACATAGTTTGGCAACATAAATTTGCTTGAAATTGAGAAATTAGGTAGGTTCAACTTGCTCCATAAAAGCCAAAATCTTTCCCCAAAATTGAGAAATTATGATTAATTTTCTTCCCAAAAAATCATAGCCCCAAATTCCAGTTTCAACTAGAATGGATTATTCAGTAGCTAGACGATCCGTCTCATCCCACGACAGTCAAGGTATTGATGAAACTGAACATGGGCTTCATCGAAAGGTTCAACATCGACTCTGATTGTGGAGGGAGGAATGATGGGTGCATAGGAGAGAGAGAGAGAGAGAGAGATATGATAATGATGATGGTGATGGTGGCGGCGGCAGCGAAAGCAGGAGGACAGCCGATGTAGTGTCCAAAGTGAAGAATTGATTATGGGTTACATTTGAAGAGTGGCTAGGGGTTTGGATTGACAACATAATTAGTCCCAAATTCTCAAATTGGGGGCAAGAAAAAGCTTAAAGGACATCGCTTTGAAACAATTTTGCTGTCATCTCTCCGGCAATTCATATGGCATCATGTAAGATATTCAGGCGAGGGTAATCGCTGATGTAACTTAAGGAAATGTTTTTAAAGGTTTTCACTTTTAAGTGATCGTTTGAAAAGTTATAACACCAAAATGAGTACTTATTATTGCAAACATGATTTTCCCAAATATTTATTATCTCTCCTCACACATTCTAAAACCTTATTTCTTTTCCTTTCTTAAAACATGTCTACACGAATGCTTCTTCCCTCATGGAGAGTAGCAAAGGCATGTAGAGATGATTTAAGATCAAATCACTTGCATGGTCTATGATCACAGACACTAGGGATTGGAATGGGGGTCAACAAATCAGCATCCCTTGGTGCCTCGTTGTGTTTGAGGCAAAATTTTCTCCACGAGGCATTTGGCAAGGTGGGACGGGGCCGGTATTAGTCCCGCACCTCTTGTGCATATTTAGAAAATTATATATCAATTATTATTCTAATTTATCACCCACTTAATTTAAAATCAAAGTAAATTAAATAACAACATGTTGTTAAGTATATAATACAAACACATTGATATAAGTAAGCAGTGTTAAGTTTGCAATTCTTTGATAGCTATAAAATACGAATAAAAGCTTGAAAGCAATGAACCAAAAAGGGCTTCCACTAGTTCCTCTTACGGAATGTCCCACATGGGATGAAAGGCAAGGACATGGGCAACGAGGATAGCCACAAAAAACGAGGTGGTGCCATGGGATTGATCACGCAGCCATGTGTTGAGCACAGAGCGAACTATTCTTTCGCCTTTTACTAAAGAATACCGTGTGCTCTTCACAATCAATGGCATATGCCTATTTTTGGAGGGGCTTCCTCAACCGAGGGAGCTCCTAAAATAGTGAGTTCAAATGATTTCTTAGCGACTGTCTCAGTGTCTCCTGAATATGCAAATGATCCCACCCCGAGATACCAGCAATGCTCACAAGGCATTCCATGTTTTAGTGTTTTATGTATTCAGTTCCTTTGAGTGCGCCGCCCTGCTGTTGAATTAGTCTCGAGTCTTATTCATTGTTCAGTTCAACCGAACTCGTTCGACCCATGACAGAACCCTAACACTGCGCTGCGATTGCCAAATCATACTGTCTTGACTAACAGGCTATGTGTGACTGCTTCGAGTTGTAGGAACTTAAAACATGGAGCCTGTCTATGGAGTTTTCCCTTGCTGAAAAGTAGCCAACACCTGTGGCAATGTCGGGCTCTGAGGAAGAGGGATATGCAGCTATCTCCATGTGTTATTTCGCCTTTCACTTAAGAACCGCGACCGTGCGCTCGCAATCCTTGTAACTTTCAGGCTCGAAAACTGGACTATTAACTTCAAACCAATTGTTTCTTGCCGCTGCAGTCCTAATAAAAAAAATGAACAACTCCGGTTTAGTTTTGATGGGACGAAGGATTCTTGCTCCGCCCTTTCCAGTTTTTGAGTTTCCACTTGTTCTCTGCCTCGTTATAATTAAGTGGATTTGTGTTCAATCGCCACCGACTAACAAACAACACACAGAACGGTTGCTCTTCTAAGCCAAGTGACTGCAAAAACTTTCTTGTAAGGACGGGATTCGAACTCTGAACCAAAATCAGTGTGCTGCCATCTCCGACCCGCCGCCATGTTCTGTTTCAATCCTCTCTCCTCTCAACTCCACTGGAGGTTTTCACGTGTCTTCCAAGCCTGCTACTGTTCTTCTTTTCTGCGAAGATAAACTATGAAAAGGAGTCCCACATAGGGAATTCGAAAAGAATGACAGGCCAGAGCAGGGGACAAAAGAGTATGCAAGGCCAGAGTGTAAGGCATACCTTTCTCGGCCTTTTGGCTAAGATCAAGTGTAGTATCTGTTCTTATCAGTTTAATATCTGATACGTGGGCCATCGGTCCACACGATATTAAATTAATTTTTCGAGGGGGAGGGGCCGCCACGGTAGCTTGCTACTGGGCCTCTCGAGCGTCGCTTGGGCATTACACTGCAGCCCTTGCTTGGCGTACCCCACCCAAGCCCAGTCAAAATAAATTTGCTTCTCAAGGCTTAAATAAGCCTTATTTACAACTTCTGTTTATTTTGCACTTTGGCTGTAACATATTCTTGGTTTGCTACTTTTATTACTCGGTGCACAAAGCTTTCAGGTGTTGTCTGTGTCTGTGTCTGTGTCTCTCTCTGTGTTGGTGAAGCGAAGAACCCAAAAAGACTAGTGATCTGTCCGTGTTTCTCGGCTTTATTTGTGCTGATGGGTTCTGTTCTATTATACACTGAGCATTGGAGTCTTTTTGGTGATGGTGAATGTCCCGCAAATTCATGGCTCCTTTCAAACCCACCCCCCACAAAAACAAACCTAAACCCGACCCGATGGAAATTTCCCTAACATGCTAAATTGGTTTATGGAAAATTTTCCTTATAAAAACTACGATTTTTTTTCGGTAAGGATCTGAAATTGGTTGAGCGGTTTTGATGGTTTGTAAAATTGCTTTAAGTAGTCACGATTTAAGGAGATTACAGTGGAAAGACAAGATAGAATCGTAAAGTCAATGCACGTTTTGATCTCTGTCCAATGACAGAGTTAGTCTCAAAGATAGAAAAATTGGACCGAATAATTGGGGCTCACATGAAATAGCGATTTCGAAAAATGAGTTTGGTGTCATATTTGGTCAAGTGGAACATGAGATGATGACAGATTTGGGCTTTTGTATACAAGCGATTGAGGAATGCATTCGGACTTTGCTTTAAGATGGGCTTTGATAGATAGGCTAATTCAACCCATTTACCATCTTGAACCAATGGGAAATCCGATCGCCCTTTCTGGGATGATAAAGGTCCATAACATTGTTCAAAGAAAGAAGAAATGAACAATATTAGTGCACCAATTTTTGTACGGTGCTAAAACTTTTCAAGTGATCATTTAAGTGCAACAATTTCTAAAACTCGATCATTTTCAAGTGACATCAGCCACTTGTGTCATCGGAAAATCACATGTGACATTATTTTAGAGTAAATAATGTAACATGACTCACCGGATATGTCAACACTCAAGATGTAGATCAAATGACATCGTTGGGCAACATAATTTTGCCTGAAATTGAGGAATTAGGTTAACTTGCTCCATAAACAAACCCTAAACCCAAAATCTTTCCCCAAATTGAGAAACTAGGTTTAATTATCTTCCTGAAAAATCCAAGCCCCAAATCCAGTTTCAAATAGAACCGATTATTGAGTAGCGAGGCACCTTGTCTCATCTCGAGGCATGCCTACGCGCTGATGAAATGAACACGAGCTTCATCAGAAGGTTTGACATTGACGTTGGTTGTGGAGGAAGAAATGATGGGTGCCAAGGACTTGGAGGGAGAGAGAGAGAGAGAGAGAGTTAAAATGGTGATGGTGGTGGTGGCCGACGCAAGAGGGCAGCCAGTGTGGTGTCCAAAGTGAAGTGTTGATTTTGGTCAGCAATTAAAAAGAGGGGCTAGGGTTTAAATTGCCGCATAATTCGGTCCCAAAATTCTCAAATTAGGGGCAAGAATAGCTTATACGACGTCGTTTTAAACATTTTCGTTGTCATCATCTCTTTGACAAGTCATGTTGCATGATGTGATATTAAATTAATGTAATATAGGATTTTCGAGTAAGGGCAATCAACGATGTAACTTAAGTGAACGTTTTTAAAATTGCTCGAAAAGTTATGAAGTTATGATACTAAAGTGAGCGTTGTACTAAAGTTATGTTATTGTTGGTGTCATTTTCTTAAATATTTATTATCACTCTTTGCACATTTTAAAATTTAATTTTCTTTTCTTTTCTTAAAAACGTGTAGGTGCATGCTTTTTCTCTCGTGGGTAGAGGTGTCAAAATGGGTCCGTAAACCATTTTGTGACTCATATTTTGTGCAAAAGGATTGTATATAGGTCTAAAACTTTTAAAGAGCCGAGTGAATGTGGGTTGAGAAAATTAAGGTTGAATAAGATGGGTCGAAAATGGGTCTGCAGTTGAACCCATTTTCCCATCTCACGTGGCCCGTGTGTGTCATTCCAAAGATTAAAGGTTAATTTTTATTCTTTTTCTTTTTCCTTTTCCTTTTTCTTTTTTCCTTCTTCCTCCTACCTTTGTTTCCCTCTACTGCGATTGGCCAGCGATGGCCTAGCAAGCCTTGAGGTCGTTGGCCAAGCTCGGCCAAGGCTCTAGCTTGAGCTCGCCTGGATCTGTGTCAAGCTCGAGAGGCTCGAGCTCCCCAGCCCCAAGCTTGCCCGTCAAGCTCCACTGAGGCTTAAGCTCGAGCTCGCCGACCTCGGTCGAGATCGAGCTCGCTTGGATTTGAGCAGAGCTCGGCTGAGGCTCGAGCTCGTTGGCCTCGGCCGTGTCTGTTGTTGGCTGTTGCCAAGGCCCGATGGCCGGTGGAGGAAGGAGAAGGAAAAAAGAAAAAAAACAAAAAAAGAGAAGGAAAACAAAAAAAATCAAAAAAATCAAAAATTTTAAATTATAAAATTTGTCTATAATAGTTTAGGAATATATATATTTTTAAAAATTATAATTTTTTTTTTCTAAACTGGATTAAATATGGAAATGTTTTAACAATATGAGTTAAGTTGGGTATGGGTCGCTAGATTTATATTATATGAAAATGGGTCAAAACGGGTTAAATTGGTCAATATGGGTTGGACCACTTTCGATCCGACCCAAATCCGATCCAACTCACCCGTTTGACAACTCTACTCGTGGGTCATAAACCAACCTTCAGGGTATAGACATCCTCTTAGCCCCTCCATGGAGAGTAGCAAAGGCATGAAGAAATAATTTAAGACGACATAGGCACGGGACTGGAGAAATCTACATCCTATGGTGCCTCGTTCTCAATGAAGCAAAATTTTCTCCGTGAAAAGGCATTTTTGGCGGGGTGAGACGAGGCGGTACTAGTCTCGCCTCTTTTGTATATTTTTAGAAGATTACACATTAATTACAAAGTAATATATTA
Organism: Metrosideros polymorpha var. glaberrima; assembly: GCA_001662345.2. Taxonomy (NCBI): domain Eukaryota; kingdom Viridiplantae; phylum Streptophyta; class Magnoliopsida; order Myrtales; family Myrtaceae; genus Metrosideros; species Metrosideros polymorpha. Next base: position 21,638,264 of record BCNH02000010.1, read on the forward strand.
AAATTATGATGAGTATATCAAATAACTTATCACCCACTTAATTTAAAAATTAACGTAAAATAAAGAAAACATTTGTTATTCAGTGAATATTACAAGGGTTAATAACCATGAAAAACTTCGAATTGATACATTTATGACAAATTTACCCAAAACTAATTGTTTTAACAACAAAAAACTCCAAACTGGTACACATGTGACAAATCTACCATAAACTAATTTTTTGACAATCAACGATCCCAATTGGGTTAATATCACAAAAAATCCAAAACTAATACACCCGTGACAAACGGATGATAAAAACTATCACATTTGGTATATTCATCAACTGTCACGTGTCATTCAACTCAACAATTTGACGGTAAAATTTAACGAAAATTAACGAAGGGTAAATTTAGCACATGTGTATTAGTTTGAGATTTTTTGTGATATTAACACATAATACAACTACAAACACAATAATATAAATAATTAGTGTTATGTGCGCAATTCTTTGATAGTTGTAAAAAAAAAGAACCTAGAAGAACCTCCGCTACCTCTTCTTATGGAACGTCCCACATAGGATGAAAGGCAAGAACATGGGCAGCAAGGCCAGTCACAAAACACGAGGTGGTACCATGGGATAGATCACGCAGCCATGTAATGAGCACAAAGCGAACTACTCTTTCGCCTTTTACTAAAGAATACCGTGTGCTCGTCACAATCAATGGCATACGCCTATTTTTGGAGGGGCTTTCTCAACTGAGGGAGCTCCTAAAATAGTGAGTTCAAATGACTAACGGGTGGTGCTGCGGGGCGCAAAATCATGCCCTCAACAGAGAGCCTATTTATGGAGGCTTTCCTTGCTGAGAAGTAGTCGACAGCAGCATGATTGAGGCTTTGGATAAAGAACACCGTGTCCATGCGCTCGCAATCCTTGGAACTTTCAAGCTCGAAAACTGGACTGTGTTAGCTTCGAATCAACATGGTTACTGACTTACTGGACCAGTTCGTGCTTCGAAATGCATAACCTATGGAGCAATTGTTTCTTGCAGCTGCTGTCCTCATTAATACAAAATGAACGAACTCCGATTCAGCTTATTCATATATAGAGTGGTACTTTATCATCTCTCGGGCTCTTTCGCATGCGTAACAACGAAAGAGCGGGAGTAATAGGACTGTGGATTCTTGCTTCCCACCATGCCTTGCGTTTCTAGTTTCCAAGTTCTCATTTGTTCTCTGCCTCATCATACAAGTACATGGATTGGTGTTCAAATCGCTGTCAGCCAACAAACAACACACAGATCAATTGCTTTCTCCAAGCCAAGTCGAGGGACCGCAAAAACTTTCTCTGTAAGGATTGGATTCGAACTCTGAAACAAAATCATTAGCCGCCATGTTCCAACCGCCGATGTGTTCTGTTTCAGGCCTCTCGTCTCAACTGCTTAAAACCCCAGAGAACCTATTTATGGAGTTCTTCCTTGCTGAAAAAAGTAGCCAACGCCCGTGGCAATGGCGGGCTCAGAGGAAAAGATATATGTGACTATCTCTATATGTCCTTTCGCCTTTCACTAAAGAACCGTGACCATGCACTCGTAATCCTAGTAACTTTCAGGCTCAAAATCTGGTCTATTAGCTTCAAATCAACATTATCACTGGACCAGTTCAGGCTTCAAAATGCAGAACATATGGAGCAATTGTTTCTTGCAACTGCTGTCTTTTTGCCAAAAAAGAATGAACAAACTCCGGTTCATTTTTATAGGCTTACCTATTCATATATAGAGTAGCAATTTATCATCTCTTAGGCTCTCTCGCATGGGTAACAAGGAAAGAGCAGGAGAAATAGGACCATGGATTCTTGCTTCACACAAAGCCTTGCGTTTCCAGTTTCCAAGTGTTCGCTTTTTCTCTGCCTGGTGTTCAACCGCAATCAACTAACAAATAACACGCAGGCCGATTGCACTTCTAAGCCAAGTGACTGCAAAAACTTTCTTGTAAGGATGGGATTTGAATTCTGCTACAAAATCGGTATGCTGCCATCTCCAAAATGCCGTCGTGTTCTGTTTCAATCCTCTCTTATATCAACTCCACTGGAGGTTTTCATGTGTCTTCCAAGTCTGCTATTGTTCTTCGTTTCTGCAAAGAGAAACCATGAAAAGGAGTCCCACATAGGGAATTCGCAAAGAATCACAGGCCAGAGCAGGGGACAAAAGAGGATGCGAGGCGATGGTTCCAAGGCATACCTTTCTCGGCCTTTTGGCTAAGATCAAGTGTAGTATCTGTTCTTATCAGTTTAATATCTGATACGTGGGCCATCGGTCCACACGATATTAAATTAATTTTTTGAGGGGGAGAGGCCGCCACGGTAGCTTGCTACTGGGCCTCTCGAGCGTCGCTTGGGCATTACACTGCAGCCCTTGCTTGGCGTACCCCACCCAAGCCCAGTCAAAATAAATTTGCTTCTCTCGTATGGTAATAGCTTATCGTTAGAACTTACTGTTTGTTTCGCTCTTTGTTTGCTTGAAACATAGTTTTGGTTTGTTACCTAATATTCGTTGCACAATTTTCATGTTTTGGTGAATAACATTGGGTTGTAGCTGTAGAAGTCCGTGTTTCTTATTCACTGAGCATTGGAGTCTTTTTATGATGGTGAATGTCCGGCAAATTCCCTTTTCAAACCCACCCACCACAAAAACAATCTAACCCAACCCACGGAATTTTCCTTAAGATCCTAAATTGGTTTTTGAAATTTTCCCTTATTAAAACTATGATTTTTTTTTTTTCGCATGAGCTGAAATTGGTTGAACGGTCTCGATGGAGTTTGTCCCAAAAATAGAAAAATTGGACCGAATAACTAGGGCTCACATGCAATAGAGATTTCGAAAAATGAGTTTGGTGTCAGATTTGCCCAAGCGCTACATGAGATGAAGTCAAATTTGGGCTTTTGTATACAATTGATTGAGGAACGAATTTGGACTATATTTTAAGATGGGTTCCAATAGACAAGCTAGTTCAATTCATTTACCATCTCAGACCGTTGAGAAATCCAGTCGCCCTTCCTCGTATGAGAAAGGCCCATAACACTATTCAAATAAAGGAGAAATGGGCAATAACAGTGCTACAAATTTCGTACGACGCTCATTTGCTACAATAACCTCTTAAGCGAAAATTTAAGTGTAACAATTTCTAAAAATCGATCATTTCCAAGTAACATCAAGTACTTGTGTCGTTAAAAAATCATATGTGGCATTACATTAGAATAAATAATCTAACGTGATTTGATAGAGATGTCAACACTCAAGATGTATAGATTATGTGACATAGTTTGGCAACATAAATTTACCCGAAATTAAGAAATTAGGTTCGACTTGCTCCATAAAGCAAACCCTTCAATTCATTTACCATTGAGAAATCCGGTTGCCCTTCCTAGGATGAGAAAGGCCCATAACACAGTTCAAATAAAGGAATAATGGATTATAACAGTGCCATAAATTTCGTACAGCGCTCACTTGTTACTATAACCTCTTAAGCGAAAATTTAAGTGCAACAATTTCTAAAAATCAATCATTTCCAAGTGACATCAGCCACTTGTGTCTTTAGAAATGCACATGTGGCATTACATTAGAATAAATAATCTAACGTGATTTGATGGAGATGTCAACACTGAAGATATATAGATCAAGTGATAGTTTGACAACATAAATTTGCCAGGAATTAAGAAATTAGGTTCAACTTGCTCCATAAAGCAAACCCTTCAATTCATTTACCATCTTCGACCACTAAGAAATCCGATTGCCCTTCCTAGGATGAGAAAGGCCCATAACACTATTCAAATAAAGGAGAAATGGACAATAACAATGCCACAAGTTTCGTACAGCACTCACTTGTTACTATAACCTCTTAAGCGAAAATTTAAGCGTAACAATTTCTAAAAATCAATCATTTACAAGTGACATTCGGCCACTTGTGTCATTAGAAAATCACATGTGGCATTACATTAGAATAAATAATCTAACATGATTTGATGGAGATGTCAACACTCAAGATATATAGATCACGTGACATAGTTTGGCAACATAAATTTGCCCGAAATTAAGAAATTAGGTTCAACTTGCTCCATAAAAGCAAACCCTAAAGCCAAAATCTTTCCCCAAAATTGATAAACTATGTTTAATTTTCTTCCCAAAAAATCCTAGCCCCAAATTTCAGTTTCAACTAGAACAAATTATTTAGTAGCGAGGCATCCTGTCTCATCCCACGACAGCCAAGGTGTTAATGAAACTGAACATGGGCTTCATCGAAAGGTTCAATATCGACTTTGGTTGTGGAGAAAGGAAGATGAGCGCCGCCGGCCGAAGCAAGAGGCAACCGATGTGGTGTCCAAAGTAAAGAATTGATTATGGTTTACAATTGAAAAGAGTGGCTAGGGTTTGGATTGACAACATAATCAGTCCCGAATTCTAAAATTGGGGTCAAGAAAAAGCTTTTTGTTTTGGGGTTTAAATAATGAAGCATTTCATTCATTAAGGCAGCACATGATAACCATTTTATTTCTTGTTTCTAGAACAATTTTTTAGTCAAGAAATAGGTTTGGAACAAAAAGGAGAAGTGAAAAAATTTATGCTTCTCTATTTCTGGAATAGAAGCAAAAATAAAAGCTCTTTTGACACCGCCACCATCACCGCCCAAATCACCAATTCCTTTGACACCATCACCACCCATGCCTTCTCCACCACTATGACTGCCATCACCCAAGCCACCATCTCCTTCAACACCTCCGCCACCCACGTCACCTCTACCCTCATTGGCCAAGTCACCACCTCCTTCGACGTCTCCCCCACCCACACGTCCTCCGCCACCGCGCCCACCACCACCCGAGTCACCACCTCCTTCGACACCTCCACCACCCACGCCTCCTCCGCCACCTTCGCCACCCATGCCGCCTCTGCCATCGCCCAAGTCACCACCTCCTCTGATGCCTCCCCCACCCATGCCTCCTTCGTCGCCACCATTGCCCAAGTTACCACCTCCATCAACACCTCTCCCGTCGCCGCCACCACTCCAGTTAACATGCCTCCTATTAATTTTTCTCAATTTACGTGCTTTACTACACGTCAAAATAGAATTTTATGTTGTTATCAAACAAATTTCTGTTTTGGGAACATAAATATTGTGTCGTTATTTAACGCATATCTCTGCTCAGAAACTCGTCCAGGGAATAGAAATAGACCAATCTATTTCTGGCTAGAAATTAATTTCAGAAACAGAATGATTATCATTCGCGCCCTAAAGATCATCAGGATAACATGATTATGGGTTTCTAAACATAAGAGATCCCATAGAGGTAATGGTGGTGTTAAGGGGGCAAGAAAAAGCTTATAGGACATCGCTTTGAAACATTTTCGCTATCATCTCTCCTGCGACTCAAATTGCATCATGTAGGATATTTAGCCAGGGCAATCACTGATGTAACTTAAGTGAACGTTTTTTAAAAGTTTTGACACTCAAGTGATCGTTTGAAAAGTTATAATACCAAAGTGAGTACTTATGACTGCAGACATGATTTTCCCAAACATTTATTATCTCTCCTCAGACATTCTAAAACCTTATTTTCTTTTCTTTTCTTGAAACACGTTTAGGCCCATGCTTCTTCCTTCGTGGATCATAAGCCAACCTTTGACATGTAGACATCTGCTTAGCCCCTTTATGGAGAGTAACAAAGGCATGTAGAGATTATTTAAGATGGCAAAAATGTCTTAAGCTTCAATCGTTCATAATAAGACCTCATCAAACCACTCGCATGGTCTCTGATCATAGACACTAGGGATTGGCATAGGGCTCAACAAATAAGCATCCCCTGGTGCCTCGTTGGGATTGAGGCAAAATTTTCTCTGTGAGGCATTTGGCGGGGGTGGGACGAGGCCAGTATTGTTCCCACCCCTGTTGTGTTTTTCCGAAAATTATATATCAATCTATTAAAATTCTGATTATTATATCTTATGACTTATTCTAATTTATCACCCACTTAAAAAAATCAAAGTAAATTAAATAACAATACGTTGTTAAGTATCTAATACAAACACATTGATATAAAATAAGCAGTATTAAGTTTGCAATTCTTTGATAGTTATAAAATAAGAATAAAACTTAAAAGTAATGAGCCCTAAAAGAGCCTCTAGTTTTTTCTTGTGGAACGTCCTCCGTGGGATGTAAGGCAAGAACACGGGCAACAAGGCCAGTCACAAAAGACGAGGGAGTACCATGGGATAGATCAAGCAGCCATGTGAGGAGCACAGAGCGAACTATTCTTTCGACTTTTACTAAAGAATACCGTGTGCTCGTCACCATAAATGGCATACGCCTATTTTTGGAGGGGCTTCCTCTTCTGAGGGAGCTCCTAAAATAGAGAGTTCAGATAATTTCTTAGCTCCTGAAACAGTGACGTCAAACTTAGCGACTGTCTCCTGAAATGTGGTGCTCGCCGACTGATCTCCTTTCGCATTGAATCCGGAAAGACTAGCATCATTTATTGAGCTAGCTGTACTTAGCTATGCAAATGATCCCACCCTAGGAAACCAACAATGCTCCCAAGGCATTCCAGATTTTAGTGTTTTATGGATTCAGTTCCTTCAGCACACCGCCCTGCTGTTGAATTAGTCTCAAATCTTAATCATTGTTTAACCGACCTTGTTCGACCCACGTCAGAGCCCCAACACTGCACTACCGATCGCCAAATCATAACCCTCTTGACTAACCGGCTATACGCAACTACTTCAAGTTGTAGGAACTTCTTGACTAACAGGCTACATGTGACTACTTCGAGTTGTAGGAACTTAAAACAGAGAGCTTGTCTGTGGAGTTTTCCCTTGCTGAAACATAGCCAACAACTGTGGCAATGTCGGGCTCAGAGGAAGAGGGATATGCGACTATCTCCATGCTAGGAAGCATGGACACTCTCCGGGAGCCTCCGTGTCGGTGTCGGACGCGCGTCGGGCATGTGTCGGTGTCCAACACGTGGTCAAGATGTGTCAGACATCTGACATGCCAGAGACACTCGAGTCCAGCAACACGCAAGTCTAGCATCCCGACACGTCATTTCGACTCGCATAGGGTCAATTTTAAACATTTTAAATAAATCAGGGGTCAAAATGTAAATCTATCAACAATATATATACTTAAATCATATACCCAGCCACCCCAAAAAACCTAATCGCGAATCCCTAATAGAAAAAGAGAAGAAGAAGAAGAATTAATTTGACTGAAATAATCATATCATGTATATAAATAAAAATATACATTTAATAAGAACGTGTCCCAACGTGTCGGAATTCTCTATTTTCTGATAAATGACGTGTCGGTGTGTCGTGTCGTGTCGCCTGTCAGTATTGGTGCTACTTAGTCTCCATGTGTTCTTCGCCTTTCGCTAAAGAACTGTGACCGTGCGCTCGCAATCCTTGTAACTTTCAGGCTCGAAAACTGGACTATTAGCTTCAAACCAATTGTTTGTTGCAACTGCTGTCCTAAAAACAACGCCGGTCTAGTTTTGATGGGACGAAGGATTCTTGCTCTGCCCTTTCTTGTTTTTGAGTTTCCGCTTGTTCTCTGCCTCATTATAATTAAGTGGATTTGTGTTCAATCGCCACCGACTAACAAACAACACACAGAACGGTTGCTCTTCTAACCCAAGTGACTGCAAAAACTTTCTTGTAAGGATGGGATTAGAACTCTGAACCAAAATCAGCATACTGCCATCTCCAAACCGTCGAAATGTTCTGTTTCAATCCTCTCTTATATCGACTCCACTGGAGGCTTTCAGGTGTCTTCCAAGTCTGCTATTGTTCTTCTTTTCTGCGAAGAGAAACCATGAAAAGGATTCCCACATAGGGAATTCGAAAAGAATCACAGGCCAGAGCAGGGGACAAAAGAGGATGCGAGGCGATGGTACAAAGCATAGCTTTCTCGGCCTTTTGGCTAAGATCAAGTGTAGTATCTGTTCTTATCAGTTTAATATCTGAGCTACTGGGCCTCTTGCGCGTCGCTCGGGCGTTACACTGCAGTCCTTGCCTGGCGCACCCCACCCAAGCCCAGTCAAAATAATTTGCTTCTCAAGGCTTACATAAGTCTATAATTATGGCTTCTGTTTATTTTTCACTTTGTTTGGTTGAATCGTATTCTTGTTTTGCTCCTGACTACTCGGTGCATAACTTGAAAACAAAGCTTTCGCGCGTGGTCTCTGTCTCTCTCTGTTGTTGGTGAATAACTATTGGGTTGCAGCTGGAGGAGCCGAGCAAACATTATTGCTGAAGCGAAGAATCCAAAAGGCTAGTGATCTGTCTGTGTTTCTTGGGTTTATTCGTGCTTAGTGGTTCTGTTCTATTATACACCGAGCATTGGAGTCTTTTTGTGATGGTCCTAAATTGGTTTTTGGATTTTTTTTCCTTATTAAAACTACGATTTTTTTTTTTTTTTGTAAGGATCTGAACTCAGTTGAAAAGTCTCGATGGTTTATAAATTTGCTTTAAGCAACCGTTGTTTAAGAAGATAAAAGTGGTAAAGACCGGATAGAATCGTAAAATCATGCAAATTTTGATCTTTGTCCATTGACAGAGTTAGTCCCAAAGATAGAAAAATTGGACGGAATAATTGGGGCTCACATGAAATAGCGATTTCGAAAAATGAGTTCGGCATCATATTTGCCCAAGCAGTACATGAGATGAAGTTAGATTTGGGCTTTTTGTATACAAGCAATTGAAGAATGGATTCAGACTTTGCTTTAAGATGGCCTCTAATAGATAGGCTAGTTCAACCCATTTATCATATTGGATTGCTAGGAAACCCGGTCGCCCTTTTTGAGATGATAAAGGTTCATAACATTGTTCAAAGAAAAGAGAAATTGACAATAACAGTGCCACAAATTTTGTGCTATAACTTTTCAAGCGATCATTTAAGCGCAATAATTTCTAAAACTCAATCATTTTCAAGTGAAATCCACAACTTGTGTTGTCAAAAAATCACATGTGACTCACCGGATAGTCAACATTCAAGATATAGATGAAATGACATTGTTGGGCAACATAAATTTGCCTGAAATTGAAAAATTAGGTTTAACTTGCTCCATAAACAAACCCTAAACCCAAAATCTTTCCCCAAATTAAGAAACTAGATCTAATTTTCTTCCCGAAAAATCCTAGCCCCAAATTCCAGTTTCAATTAGAACGGATTATAGTAGCAAGGCGCCTTGTGTCATCTTGAGGCATGCCAACGTGCTGATGAAATGAACACAAGCTTAATCAGAAGGTTCGACATTGACGTTGGTTGTAAAGGGGGAAATGATGGGTGCCAAGGACTTTTAGAGAGAGAGAGAGAGATCAAATGATGATGGTGGCGGCAGCCGAAGGAGGAGGGCAACTGGTGTGGTGTCCAAAGTGAAGCGTTGATTTTGTTTCAAACATTTTGCTGATATCGTCTCTCTGACAAGTCATTTTACATTATGTAATATTAAATTAATGTGATGTAGGATTTTCTGGTGAGGACACGTTGATGTAACTGAAGTGAACGTTTTTAAAATTGCTTGAAAAGTTATGAAGTTATGATATCAAATTGAACGTTGTACTAAAATCATGAGACTGTTAATGTCAATTTTCCCATATTTATTTAAAACTTTCTTTTCTTTTCTTTTCTTAAAAAACGTGTATGTGCATGCTTCTTCCCTCGTTGGGTATAAGCCAACCTTCAGTGTATAGACATCTGCTTAGCCCTTTCATGGAGAGTAGCAAAGGCATGTAGAAATAATTTAAGACTGGCAAAAATGTCTCAACATACAATCCTCGATAGTATGATCTCATCAAATCACTCGCATGGTCTCTGATTATAAAATTTAGGATGGGCATTGGACTTGAGAAATCATATCCTATGGTTGCCTCGATGCGCACGGGGCAAAATTTTCTCCGTAAAAAATGCTTCCCAAGGCATTTGGCTGGGTGGGACGGGGCGATATTAGTCCTGCCCTTTTTGCATATTATTAGAAAATTACACATTAATTACAATCGATATATTAAAATTATGATTATTATATCATATAACTTATCACCCACTTAATTTAAAATTCACGTAAAAGAAAGAAAACATGGGTTATTCAGTGAATGATACAAACACATTAATATAAATAAGTAGTGTTATGTGTGCAATTCTTTAATAGTTATAAAAAAACGAATAAAAGTAATGAACCTAAACGAGCCCCCACTAATTCTTCTTATGCAACGTCCCACATAGGACGAACGGCAAGAACGTGGGCAGCAAGGCCAGTCACAAAAGACGAGGTCGGAGAATTGAGTGAACCACGCAGCCATGTGAGGAGCACAGAGCGAACTATTCTTTCGCCTTTTACTAAAGAATACCGTGTGCTCGCCACAATCAGTGGCATACGCCTATTTTTGGAGGGGCTTCCTCAACCGAGGGAGCTCCTAAAATGGAGAGTTCAAATGATCTCTTGGCTCCTTAGACAGTGGTGTTGACCTTTGCGACTGTCTCTCGAGAGGTGATGGATGGTGCTCCTCCCGACTAATATCTCCTTTCGCATTGAATTCCGAATGGCGCTATTAGCATCAGATCTTAGCTGAACTTAGCTACGCGAATGATTCCACCCTGAGTTACCAGCATGCCCATAAGTCGTTCCAAGTTTTAGTGTTTCTGGATTCAGTTCCTTGAGTGCACTGCCCTGCTGTTGTATTAGTCTCGAGTCTTAAGCGACCTCGTTCGACCATGTCAGAAACCCATGTAAAAATAATTGTGGCCCACATGATATTATTAATTAATGGTTTAATAACTATTTTAGTGCTAAAACATAATGGCTATGAGAAGGTGCAATTTTTGTGCTTTGATGGAAGGCAACTCTTGAAGGCATCTATTGATAGCATATATATAAAAGAAACTAGTCCTCTCTCCACCCATATATAATGAATGACCGTAATGTCATATCTTCCATCAGATAAATATAGAAGAGAAAAATGGGTTAAGGGAGAGAAATCAGATTTCTTCGTTTTTGGAATAATCGCTTTCTCAAGGATATTGCTATGGAGAAAGGTATGCCTAATCCCTCTCTTATTGGGAAAATCATGAAGATTGAAGATTTGTTGATGTTGAATTTCTGCATAAAGAATTTACGTTATTGCTTACACCCCAACATTGTACCGTCGATCGCCAAATGAAACCCTCTTTGACTAACGGGTATATGTGACTATCTTGGAGTTAGCAAGAGCTTAAAAACCCCAGAGAGCCTATTTATGGAAATTTCCCTTGCTGAAAAGTAGTAAACACCTGTGGCAATGTCGGGCTAAGAGGAAGAGGAATACGCGACTATCTCCGTGTGTTATTTCGCCTTTCACTACTGTGACTGTGCACTCGCAATCCTTATACCTTTCAAGCTCGAAAATTGGACTATTAGCTTTGAACCAATTGTTTCTTGCAACTGCTGTCCTACTAAGAAAAATGAACAACTCCGGTTCAGTTTGATAGGACGATGGATTCTTGCTTCGCCCTTTCTAGTTTTTGAGTTTCCACTTGTTCTCTGCCTCATTATAATTAAATGGATTTGTGTTCAATCGCCACCAACTAACAAACAACACACACAACGGTTGCTCTTCTAACCCAAGTGACTGCAAAAACTTTTTTGTAAGGATGGGATCGAACTTTGAACCAAAATCAGTATGCTGCCATCTCCGAACCGCCGACATGTTCTGTTTCAATCCTCTGTCATCTGAACTCCACTGGAGGTTTTCATGTGTCTTGCAAGTCTGCTACTGTTCTTCTTTTCTGCGAAGATAAACTATGAAAGGGAGTCCCACATAGGGAATTAGAAAAGAATCACAGGCCAGAGCAGGGGACAAAAGAGGATGCGAGGCGATGGTGCAAAGCATACCTTTCTCGGCCTTTTGGCTAAGATCAAGTGTAGTATCTGTTCTTATCAGTTTAATATCTGATACGTGGGCCATCGGTCCACACGATATTAAATTAATTTTTCGAGGGGGAGAGGCCGTCACGGTAGCTTGCTACTGGGCCTCTTGCGCGTCGCTCGGGCGTTACACTGCAGCCCTTGCCTGGCGCACCCCACCCAAGCCCAGTCCAAATGAATATGCTTCTCTAGTATTATATTTGTCACTGTCACTTTTGTTTATTCACTTTGTTTGGTTGGAACAGGTTGTAGCTGTAGGAGCCAAGCAAACATCATTGCTGAAGCGAAGAAACTAGTGATCTGTGTGTGTTTCTCGGGTTTATTCGTGCTTTGTGGCTATGTTCTATTATACGCTGAGTATTGGAGTCTGTTTATGATGTTGAGTGTCCGACAAATTCATGGCTCCTTTCAAACCCCACCACTAAGCCGACCCAATGGAAATTTCTATAAGATCCGAAATTGGTTTTTGGAATTTATCTTCATTAAAACTATGAGTTTTTTTGTTGTAAGGATTCAAAATCGGTTGAACGGTCTTGATGGCTTGTAAAATTTCTTTAAGCAGTCACGGTTTAAGATGGCAAAATTGGTAAGGCTGGACAGAATGATAATATCGTGCAGATTTTGATCTTTTTCCATCAATAGAGTCGGTCCCAAAGATAGAAAAATTGGACCGAATAACTACGGCTCACATGAAATAGCAATTTCAAAAAATGTGTTCAGCATTGTATTTGCCCAAGCACTACATGAGATGAAGTCAGATTTGGGCTTCCGTATATAAGTGATAGCGGAACAAATTCAGACTTTGATGAGCTCCGATAGATAGGCTAGTTCAAACCATTTACCATCTCGAATCACTGGGAAATCCGATCGCTCTTCCTGGGATGAGAAAGGCCCATAACATTGTTCAAATAAAGGAAAAATGGACAAATATAGTGTCATAATTTCGTGGGGCGCTTACTTTGATGTTATAATCTTTCAAGTGATCATTCAAGTGCAACAATTTTCAAAATCAATCATTTTCAAGTGACATCAAGCACTTGTGTTGTCAGAAAATCACATGTGGCATTATTTTAAAGTAAATAATCTAATGTGAATCGCTGGAGATATCCTAGGCACATGCTTCTTCACTTGTGAGTCAACGTCGACCCTTACTGTATAGACATCAGCTTAGCCCATTCGTAGAAAGTAGGGGTGAGCAAAGTGGACCGGACTAGACTAGCCAGTTTGGTCCAGTCCTTGAAGGTACCGGTCCGATCCCCGATTCTAATAAATGGAACTGCTGGCCGGGCAGTCCGATCCCCAGTTCCAAGGGGATGGGACTGGACCGGTCTATATACATATATATATTGAAAATAGAAATTTAGAAAACACAAAATAGAAACCCTATTTCTGTCTTTGTCTCGCTCAAAGCCTCGAAGTCTCGCCTCTCCTTGACGCTTGCTGTCTCTGCCTCAAGCCCTTCGGTGGGCTTCACCTCTTTCATCTCGCTCCACTACACCTCGAATCTGCTCCCTCCACTGCACCCCTTCCACCCCTCCTTCTTCTTCGCCATTTAGGGTCGGGGCCGGGTGATCCCAAGCTATTGACTCTGAAGGTGGTCAAGGTCATTGAGGGCGCTGATTTGTTGCTCTACGATCGGCTGGTAACGAACGTTGTGTTGCTCTATGCCGATTTCTTCCGTTTCTGTGTTCTATTAGGTTTTGAGTAATTAGGATAGTGTTTTTTATTTGCTTTGGTTAGTGTTGTTTGGGAGTAAGTTATTATGGTAGTTGATGAGCTTATCTCTTTGTCCACCACGTGTTTGAGTTTTGGTGAATGTGTTGTTGGGTTGTGAAAGGTGGTGTGATCTTTTCTGTACTTGTGTGGGTAGAGGAGATACATGAGTTGCTTCTCAATTTCGCGAAGGCGGGGCCTACTATTGTTAGACCAAGGGATGGTGCCATGAGTTTTCTCCATTGTTTATCGGTCTCAGTCCGGTCCTCGTTCCAAAAAATTTAGGGACCGGGACTATCAGTCTAGTCCCAGTTCCATACAGGGACCGAACCAACCCAGACCATGCACATTCCTAATAGATGGTAGCAAAGGTATGTAGAAATAATTAAAGACGACAAAAAAGTCTTGACATGCAATTCTTAATGGTAAGATCTCATCAAATCACTCGTAGGGTCTTTGATCATAAACTTCAGGAATGGGCACGAGACCCGAAAAATTCGTGTCCCGTGGTGCCTCGTTGCGAATGGGGAAAAAGTTTCTCTATGAAAAATGTCCCACAAGGCATTTGGTGGGGTGGGACGGGCCGGTATTAGTCTCGCCCCTTTTGTATATTTTTAGAAGATTATGTGTTAATTGCAAGTAATACATATAAAATTGTGATTATCATATCATATAACCTATCACCCACTTAATTGAAACTTCATGTAAAATAAAGAAAACATATGTCCTTTTCTTGACATAAGAAAGGAAATTTCTGCATTTCTTTCTTGTGTCTACAATAAAAAGGTTTTTGATCCCGTTCATTAAAGATTACTATCCTTATTTTATATTTTTTTCCAGGTTTATGAGAACCCCTTTTTTTTTATATATTTATTACCATGAGATAGATCACGCATCCGTGTGATGAGCACAGAGTGAACTATTTTTTCGCCTTTTACTAAAGAATACACATACGCCAAGTGGTGTTCAAATCGCCACCAACTAACAAACAACACACAGATCGATTGCTTTCTCTAAAGCCAAGTCGAGTGACTGCAAAAACTTTCACTGGAATGATTGGATAAAGAACTCTGAACCAAAATCATTAGCCGCCATGATCGACCCGCCGACGTGCTCTGTTTCAGTCCTCACTCGTCACAACTCCACCCAAGGTTTTCACGAGTCTTTCCAAGTCCGCTATCAATTCTTCTTCTTTTCTGGGACATGAAACAGTGTAACTGAGTCCCACATTGGGCATGCCAAAGGCATCACGGACCAGAGCAGGAGACAAAAGAGGAGGCAAGACTACGTTCCAAAGCATACCTTTCTCGGCCTTTTGGCTAAGATCAAGTGTAGTATCTGTTCTTATCAGTTTAATATCTGATACGTGGGCCATCGGTCCACACGATATTAAATTAATTTTTCTAGGGGGAGAGGCCACCACGGTAGCTTGCTACTGGGCCTCTTGAGCGTCGCTCGGGCATTACACTGCAGCCCTTGCCTGGCGCACCCCACCCAAACCCAGTCAAAATGAATTTGCTTCTCTAGTATTATATTAGCCTATCGTAACCACTTGCTACTTAATACTCGTTGCATAACTAGACAACAAAGCTTTCAGACGTGGTCTCTGTGTGTCTCTGTTTTGGTGAATAACATTGGGTTGTAGCTGTAGGAGCCAAGCTAACATCATTTCTCGCGTTTATTTCTGTCTTTTTGTGATGGTGAATGTCCCGCAAATACATGGCTCCTTTCAAACCCACCCACCACAAAAACAAACCTAAACCCGACCAGATGGGAGTTTCCCCTATTAAAACTACAATTTGTTTTTTTTTTGCAAGGATTCAAAATCGGTTGAACGATCTCGATGGTTTGTAAAATTGCTTTAAGCAGTTGCGGTCTAACATGGTAAAATTGGTAAGACCGGATAGAATCGTAAAATTGTGCAGATTTTGATCTTTGTCCATCAACAGAGTCAATCCCAAAGAAAAATTGGATCGAATAACTGCGGCTCCCCTGAAATAACGATTTCAAAACATTGAGTTTGGCGTCATATATGCCCAAGCGGTACATGAGATGAAGTCATATTTGGGCTTTTGTATACAAGCAATTGAGGAACAAATTCGTAGGGCACTCACTTTGATGTTATAATCTAAAACCAATCATTTCAAGTGACATCATCCACTTGTGTCATTAGAAAATCGCGATGGCATTATCTAGAATAAATAATCTAATGCGACACGCCAGATATGTCAACACTCAAGATATAGATCATGTGATGTCATTTAGTAAAATAAATTAGGTTCAACTTGCTCCATAAAACAAACCCTAAATCCAAATTTTTCTCCAACTTGAGAAATTAGGTTTCTTCTTCCAAAAAAAAATCCTAGCCCCAAATTCCAGTTTCGATTAGAACCAATTATTAAGTAGCGAGGTACCCCATCTCATCTCCCGATAGCCAATGCGCTGATGAAACTGAAGATGAGCTTCATTGCAAGGTTTGA
Organism: Metrosideros polymorpha var. glaberrima; assembly: GCA_001662345.2. NCBI lineage: Eukaryota > Viridiplantae > Streptophyta > Magnoliopsida > Myrtales > Myrtaceae > Metrosideros > Metrosideros polymorpha. The sequence goes on from BCNH02000010.1 coordinate 21,654,383, forward strand.
CATCGACGCTGGTCCTGGAGGGAGAAATGATGACAGCCGGTGTGATGTCCAAAGTGAACCGTTGATTTTGGTAAACAATTAAACTGAGGGGCTAGGGTTTTGATTGCAACATAACTTAGTCTCAAATTCTCAAATTGGGGGCAAGAATAGCTTAAACAACGTCATTTTAAAACATTTTCACTGTTGTCATCTCTCTTGTGAGTCATGTTGCATGACGAAATATTAAATTAATGTTGTGTAGGATTTTCAAGCAACGACAGTCGTTGATTTTATTTGAGTTAACGTTTTTAAAAGTTATGACACTTGAGTGGTCGCTTGAAAAGTTATAACATTAAAGTGAGCATTGTATAAAAGTTATGACAATGTTAACGTTAATTTCACAAATATTTATTATCTCTCTCTTCACACGATTTGCTTTTCTTTTCTTAAAACACACCTGCTTCTTCCCTCATGGGTCATAAGCCAACCTTTAGTGTATGGATATCAACCTAGCCCCTCCGTAGAGAGTAGCAAAGGCATGTAGAAATAATTTAAGACGACAAAAATTTCTTGACTAACAATTCTTGATGGTAAGATTTCGTCAAATCACTCACACGGTCTTTGATCATAAACACTAGGAATAGGCACGGGACCAAAAATCCATGTCTCATGGTGCCTCATTACGAATGGAGCAAAAGTTTCTCAGTCAAAAATGCTTCACAAGGCATTTCGCAGGGTGGGATAGGGTCAGCATTAGTCTCACCCCTTCCGTATATTTTTAGAAGATTATATATATTAATTACAAGTAATACCTATAAAATTGTGGTTATTATATCATACGACTCTTCTTATTTACTACCCACTTAATTTAAACTTAAATTAAAAAAAAAGCATATGTTATTCAGTGAATAATACAAACACGGTTATTATAAATAAGTAGTGTTGAGTTTGTAATTCTTTAATAGTTATTAAATACGAATAAGCATAAAGGTAATGAACCTAAAAGAGCTTCCGCTAGTTCCTCTTGGGGAACGTCCCACATAGGATCAAAGGCAAGGACATGGGCAACGAGGATAGCTACAAAAGACGAGGTGGTGCCTTGAGGGAAATTCACGCAGCCATGTGATGAGCACAAAGCGAACTATTCTTTCGCCTTTTACTAAAGAATACCGTGTGCTCGTCGCAATCAGTGGCATACGCCTATTTTTGGAGGGGTTCCCTCATCTGGGGGAGCTCCTAAAATGGAGTTCAATGTTGAAAGAGTAATGTCCGAACCCTAGCTCCTTGTGTTCTGGTTTTCTAGTTTATAGCTTGTTGTCTGCCTCGCGTGAGTAGATGGGTAAGTTTTCAATCACTGCCGACGGAACAGAGACAACGCACAGATCGATTGTGTTTCTAAGCCAGGGGACTGCAAAAGCTTTGTTGTACTAAGGGTTGGATTCCGAACTCCGAACCAAAATCAGTATGCCGCCAGACGCGTTCTATTTCAATCCTCTCTCATCTCAACTTATTCTTTTCTTTCTTCTTTGCAAAGAGAAGCCTTGAAAAGGAGCCCCACGTAGGGAATGTGAGACGGACCAGAGCAGGGGACAAAAGAGGAAGCCAGGCGACAAAGCAAAGCATACCTTTCTCGGCCTTTTCGCTAAGATCGAGCGTAGTCTCTGTTCTTATCAGTTTAATATCCGATGAGAATTGTGAGGCTAACTTTGACAAGAAAAAATCAACAACGTCCCAAGTTGCATCATCCCTGGGTTTAGCACAATTTTCTTCCTCCCCACCAGACCAGAGTCGAACTTGTGCTTATTTCGCACTTTGTTTGGGTGAAACAAATTTTTGGTTGGCTACTTAATAAGCGATGACGAATCTTCTTGTTGCATTACTAGACCAAGAACAAACTCTGGTGACGAAATGCACTCTAATGATGGGTGAAACCTTGCTCTTGTTTTCGGTTCAATCAGCGGGCGAATGTGAAGTTTAGAAATGGGGGCCTTGGATCCTCAATGCAAGAACCAGGAAGCAAACACTACGTTTTGATCGGATGAAATCTCCTCTTAACTAATTTCAAGGCTTGTGCAAGAACATCAAAACATTCCAATCCTTTTGTTTCGTGCCGTCCTTTCTTGGGTCTTCCCTTGGACTTCTGCCTCAAAACGTTTGGTCCACCATGAACATGACCTGCATTAAGCATAGAGAAGGCTGAACAACTAGGATCGCAAGAAAAGCAATTATATTCCATTTACAGTGTGAAGCTGACTGTTAACCTCCACGAATTGTTTTCTCCAAGCGTACGACGGAAAGTGAAAACTATGTACTTCAAGCAGGCCACTCTTTTTGCTTGAACCAGCGAAGCAGATGCCGATCAAGACATCTCTTAAAGTCGCGAACAAACGATCAAAATCTCTCTCTCTCTCTCTCTCTCTCTCTCTCCAAAATATGTGCCCATATCCAAACGGCACCTTCAATCTCCTTTGCCATCGCGTCAACAGAGCTTGATGCCATTGAGCTCAAAACCATCAATTGAAATTGGGTTAATATTACGAAAAACCCAAAACTGATATACTTACAACAAATTTACTTCAAACCAGTACATATATGACCAATTTATCCCTAATTTGTACACCTATGACAAATTAAACCTTCGTTAGTTTCTGTTAAATTGAGTTAATACCACAAAAAACCTCAAACTGGCACACTTGTGACAAACAAAGGGTAAAACCCTAAACTGGTACACCCTGTCAACTGTCACGTGTCATCAAATTCAACAATCTAAAAGTAAACTTTGACGGAAACTAACAGATGATAAATTTGTTACAAGTGTACCGGTTTTGGATAAATTTATCATAAATGTACAAATTTGAGGGTTTTTCATGGTCAAAAAGTTTGTTTGAGGTAAATTTGTCACAAGTGTATCAATTTTGGATTTTCTTGGTATTAACCCATTGAAATTTACTAAGACCTACACAAAAGTTAAAGTGGATGGCTGTACCAAGTTGATTTACTTTAAAGAGTACCAAAAACCTTTTTCTAAGAGAATTAAAAGCCCTCGTGGTCACTTATTTTTGTTGATAACTGGTCACTTATTTTTGCTATCAGTTATTGGCACTTCTGGAAATGGAGGAATAAACGCTTATTTGAGAAGGATTTTTGTCTTACCAATGAACCACTGTGCTTGATTCTAGGTTATGTTTAGGACATTTTATCGGCTCAACAAACAAAACATAGATTATCTCCTCAAAAGGAGGAAACAAATATGCTTGTGGGTTGGACTGCCCCTCCGACTGGTTGGGTCAAGCTCAATTCTAATGGAGCCTCTAAAGGCAACCCAAACCCCGCTTTAGTTAGTGGGTTACTACGTGATGAATCGGGCAATTGGCTTGCTGGATTTACTTAGACTGTGGGAGTTTGCTTTTCGCTTAAAGCAAAACTTTGGGGTATCCTTTTGAGTCTTAAAATGACAATTTCTTTAGGTTTCCCTAAACTTATTGTGGAGGTGGACTCACGAGCCTTTATTTCACTGCTTCAAAAATCAACTCTGTCTCTCAACTTTGGTGACATGCTCATTTCCAAGACTCAGGAACTTTTGTTGTGTTTCCAACTGTCAAAATTCAACATAATTTTCAAGAAGGTAATTCATGTGCTGACTAGTTAGCCAATTGAGCCATTCACTCATGTGATGCGATTGACGCCTTCATTTTAGATAAGCCACCGAGTGGTTTGGTTCCTTTATTATTAGGAGATCAGGTTGATACAAGTTTCGTCATGATAGTTATGATGTAATATTTGGGCTTCACCCCTTTCATTATAAATAAAAAAATAAAAAAACTGACTTGAAAAAATATAAGCCCTCCTGAGGAGAGTTTTGAGGTGGAAAACTTGGGCTATTCGCCAGACCTTGCCGGTCGGGACATGGCATGGCATGACTAGACCGCTGCCCAGACAAAGGCCCACTCTAAATAGGGCCATGCCTAGGCTGAGGGCTGGTTTGGGCCCATGGGTCCTAATGGATTAGACCAAGCCGGTCAAGTATGGGTCCTAATTCAATGGTTGGGACCATGTGGTGCTAGATGGTCTCGGCCGCTAAGAAAATTATGGGCTAAATTCAGTCATTGGATCATTGACTCTAGTTGGCCCAATGGCTAACAGCTAGCCGTCGGGCCATTAAAAAAACTAATCAAAGGCCATTTGGCCCTCTATAAATTGACCCCTACTTCCTTTTATTATTCATCATTCCTGAATTCCTACTCACACATCACTTACAAATGTTATTGCTTTCTAACACCGTTTGTCAATTTCATTTATATCCTTTCCCTTTGCAACAATTGAGTCGTGTTCTGAATATCACAATGAAGAACAATAACAACAATAACCATGTCTGATTATCCCAACTCAATCCAAATTTCACTATGCAATTGACATGGGCCTCATTCAATGAGTTTTGCAACGGCAACGTTTGCATGACATACACGTCCTCGCAGCAAGCCAAATTCGATGACAACAAGAGACGGTGACACAACGATTGGGAAAAATTGCTCGAACGCCAAAAACTGGTCCCACCAAGACGCTTCCCTGAATGACACCCTTACCTTGGAAGAAAACCCCCAAGCAACTGTGGCATAGGCTCCACGAAGAAGGCCGTTCGGTTTTTGGAGGACAATCTGGCTCAAGATCTATGTCAATGGTGTCAAGAATGCCATTTACACTACTATGTGGTGGCAAATTATTCGGCTAATTGTCAAGTGGGATGGGCCACTAGAGGAGGCACCAGCGCCGACATGAGGAAGAGATGTCTAGGGCCATGGGGAGTTTTTCCAAGTACGACAACCCATTCAAGTACGAGAAGGCGAGAAATCAGCGGGAACTTGCATATTATAGTCTTGCTGTGGTCAACCTTTTGGGGACGGCGAAGATCCGCACTGCGCCCACTCCATGCAAATAGCTCTACAACCTCAATTCAAACCGATTATGCAAACAACAAACACTGGAAACTGCAACTCGTGTACAAAGAAAAAATGGTAGCACTGGTGCATTTGCTGTCGGTGAGTAATGTTCGAGTCTCTTTAACTTTGATTCATAGACTACCCCTACAAATTACGTGTATTGTGTTGTCAACAACTATTGAGTTGATGAGGGATGTGAATTATGTCATCGAGCTCTTAGGTTTAAGAAGTTAATGTTACCGAATGATTCCCGAAATGCAGTCTTTAAACTAATGAGAGATGTCATGAGTTTGACATCTACAATGAAATCTTAAGCATTAGGCTAGATTATGCCAGCGTGAACATCTCCCCGATCTAGAGTATGGTCTAACAGCTGAATCTTGTTTACAACGGGATCTTCTTCCATATACGGTGGTGTACGCTATTGGATCAACTTGTGTGCGCATTATTATTTTGTGGTGACGATATCTGGTGTGTTCGATACATGAGATCCACACCACTCAAGCATTAGGAATTAGGGTCCCGTACCTGATACAGAGAAGGTAACCTGAGAAATTCCCTCTTGACGTAAGAACGAGGTGGAATTTGATGTGCAAGATGTTGAAGAAGGCATGCGAGGAGATGGTGTGTTGATGCTATACTTCTCCACGACCAATTCTCGCTATTGACACAAAAGATTGAGGGTTGCTAAAGTCTTTAGGGATTTCTCGTAGATTATCAACAATGAAAAGTATACTTTGAGCAACACCGATTAACCGTCAAACAATCGAACTATTCCGTTTTTGTACATAATGTTAGTTGAATTGGCGAACAAGGAGGATGATCCATGAAGGTGAAATTTCTCAAATATTACAAGGATATTTTCTCAATTTTTTTTTTTATGTCAACTCTCTTAGATTTGAGGTTCAAGTTGAAGTGGTTTTAAAATTTCTTATTCCATATTATGAAAATTTGAGACTGGATGAGAAGGTCCAAATGGAGAAGATATTGGTGATGATGAGGAATTGACTCTAAAATATGTATGCTACACATGCCAATCGATTCGATATAACGCGTTCACCCACAAAGGGAGTATGCCCAGAAATTTGTATGGTCTCGGTTTATTAAGAACACCCCCACAGACTTTCACTAGCTCTTCGTCTTCATCTATTGATGAATTGGAGATATACAAACTACTCCAAATACACTAAAAGAGTTGGCGAAGACAATATCAACGTTTTGAAATGGTGGAAGATGAAAGTCACTAATTTTCTAATTCTTTCCATCATGGCTCTTGAGTTACTGACCCTATTGGAGTCTATGGTACAATCAGTCCACATTCAATATTAGCCGACGGATCTTGGAAGACAATAGGTGTAGTATGTCTGCGAAAATTTTAGGGTTGTGATAGTGTAATGATTGGTATTTGCAAGAATTGACTTTAGCCAGACTTACCCAACACGAACAAGAGGACAGTGCCAACACTCTATCATCTGAATCATGGTAAGGAACACGACATCGAAGGCACAAAATATCTGGAGTTACAAAAGCGTGTATGTGCATATATCGTGTTTTCTAGCATAAGCTTCTTAGCAACTATTCGGCACTAGGTGTATTAGGATTAGAAATTTTTCGTGATGAAAAAAAATAAAAATACTTGTGCTTGGTTCATGTTTAATTAAACGGGTGTTCCTTTATTAACTTCCCTCAATTAATTTTCGCATTATTTTGAACGTTTGAATTTAATCCTTCTTTCAATTTTCTTCATTTAAAAAGATATCAATTCCGTAAAAAGGAAAAACTCGAGCCCGAGCCAAGCGTGCCTGGGGTTCGACAACAAACGAGCCGATACAGGAAAATTCGGTCCGCGACGCGGCCCTGTGGCCGGGCCTAAGGACAAGCAAAGCAATGCCATCCGGGAGGTTTCCCTCCAGCTCCGCTCCAGGACAAAGCAAACGAAATCCTGTTTTTCCCGCAATCCAATCCCCTCCTCCATGCAACCTCCACGTGTCGTAACATTAACCAGTGCCCATAAATATCCCTCTCTCCCTCCCTCTCTCTCTCTCTTTCCCGCAAATCTGGAAAACCAGTCTCGGCAAATATCATCGGTCACTCTCTCTCTCTCTCGCGCTATGTGAAGCAGCTGAATCCTTTCTTCATCGCCATGAACGCCAGAGCCTTCCTCTGCTCCTACTCTCCTCACCCCGACTCCCTCCTCAAGCAAAGAACTTCACTCGGTCCTCCGCCGCCGCCGAGGAAATGCTTCGGGTCGGCGACGCGGTTCCAGTGCCGGGTCCGATTGATCTCGGGGGGGCGATGTTACACGTTCCGGGTCTCGGCCCGAAACCCCGGCCTGAAGTCGGAGGAGTACGAAATCTCGGACGCGCGAGAGTCGGCGAAGTTCAAGAACGGCCAAGACGAGGAGGGGGGTATCGTTCCTTGGTGGGAAGAGTTCCCCAAGAGATGGGTCATCGTGGTCCTCTGTTTCTCGGCCTTCTTGCTCTGCAACATGGACCGAGTAAATCCTCTTGTCTCTCTTCTTCTGTGCTCATCCGTTGCTCTGCTTCCCAGTATCGTGGCTATGGCTGCACGCAAGAATTTGCTTCCTCAATTTAAAGTTGTTACGGGAGGCGGAAAAGTATTAGAAGGGACTCAAGGGAGGCGAGAACTCCTGGAAAAAATTATTCGTTCCGAGCTAAAGAAAAAAGAACGAGAGAAATTGATCAAAACGATAGGCATGATCATTCTAAGATGTTGCTACTTTTTGTCTCGCTTGCTTCATTTAGTGTTGGTGAACGAGCAATCTGGAGAGTAACCTTTGCGCTGTTCTTGTTCTGAAGAAAAACCCATTTGACGAAGGTCAATGTAGCGCCTTTCTTAGATTATGCCATTGCAGGAAAGGAAAGGAAAGGAAAAGAAATGCCACATGTTGGCATCCTTGTTTGGATTTTTTTTTTTATCATTATGAATTCTTCAGGGTAACTAGATGTGGATTCACCTCTGCGATGTTGTGGTAATTGAGACGCGAGCTGCTATGAATTGACTCGACCCTTGGATTCTTGTTTAGATGATGTGCCATTACCTGGGCTACTGATTGAGTCGATTTCCTCCTCTTAATTGAGAAATTCCCAGTTCCGTCAGATTTGTCTTCTTTGGGAATTGTGTGGCATTACTAAATTTGATAAGTGATGTTACATTACAGAACATGTTCGACAAGTTTCTTTAAAGGCAGGTCTTCATCGTCGAGAGCATTAGTAGGTAGGTTAGCCAAAGTTTCACTACTTGTAGTATCTCTGTTCTATTGAAATAGAATAATCATATGGATGGTGAATTAGCGTGAATTCTCCAAGAGTCCCTCGAAATTTGGAAGCTCTAAGGACGGCAGTTTCAATCTCTTTTGAACCCCTATCTCGTATCTTAAGTTTCTCTTAATCTGATAGTCAGTTCCATTGCTCTCCGGTTTTATTTTTTCTTATCTTATATTCTTCGCTGCAGTCCTTCGCTTTGACCAGAATATATGCATCAATTTTGTGACCGGAAGCTAGTAATTGGTTATGTGAATAATCTTGCCAGTTGTTTACAAGAATGACACTTAAATCTATTATTCTATTCAGTTATATCCCGAACTTGGAATCTTCAGGTTTGGTCACATTCTACGTATGTACATATTATTCCAAGAAAACAGAGCTTTTTTTATTTAGCATCTTTATACAGATTTGCTTTGGCAGGTAAACATGAGTATTGCTATACTTCCCATGTCTGCAGAATACAACTGGAACCCAACCACTGTTGGTTTGATACAGTCTTCCTTTTTCTGGGGCTATCTCCTCACCCAGGTAAAGACACTTCTTTGGTAAAGTTAAAGACTATTGAGCTTTCGGTGATTCCTTTTCTTCATTATATGCCTGCAACAATTTTGATTATCTGGATAAGCCTGTTATCAAGAAACCAAGTGTTCCTTTCTTGCTCTGACTCCAGTCATCAATGACAGATTGCCGGCGGCATTTGGGCAGACACCGTGGGTGGGAAACTTGTCTTGGGATTTGGGGTAATTTGGTGGTCCATCGCAACAGCTCTCACTCCAGTCGCTGCTAAACTTGGGCTTCCTTTCCTACTTGTTGTCCGTGCCTTTATGGGAATTGGCGAGGTTAGCTCATTGTTCTACTTAAATCTTTTTCGTTCTCCTTATGCTGGCAAGAATAGATATAAACTACATCTAACATTTGAAACCGAATTTGGTTAATTGGCGCAATTCTGTGTATAGTTTGTGGGTTTATATTGGATAAAAAAAAGTAACAATGTTTTTAGGTGTATAAACCATTTTGAATCATTATGTTTCTGCTCAACATAACTTGGTTTTCCCCCCACATCTGTTCAGGGTGTTGCTATGCCTGCAATGAATAATATCTTGTCAAAATGGGTTCCCGTATCAGAGAGAAGTAGATCACTGGCACTGGTGTACAGTGGCATGTATCTAGGATCAGTCACTGGCTTCGCCTTTTCGCCATTTTTGATACATCAGTTCGGCTGGCCATCGGTCTTCTATTCTTTTGGTTCTCTGGGAACAGTATGGTTTGCAACGTGGCTAAATAAGGTGACTTCTATTGTCATTCAGAGAGATGGATTCCTATGGAATTCTTAAGAATGATGCTGCTGGATGAGATCGTATCTTTCAAGAGCTCTAACACTGAAAATTTAATTTCGGGAGTTCTTGTGCAGGCATACAGTTCACCTCTTGATGATCCAGAGCTGCGGCCTGAAGAGAAAAAGCTGATTTTAACCAACAGCGTTCCAAGAGAACCTGTGACTACGATACCATGGGGTTTAATTCTTTCAAAACCACCTGTATGGGCCCTAATAGTGTGTCATTTCTGTCACAACTGGGGGACATTTATTCTTCTCACGTGGATGCCGACATACTATAATCAAGTAAGCTTTTGACTCTTCCCTTGGCTTTCTTACTCACTTGATGACTGATGGAAATTACTCATATAATAATTGGTCTACCAGTGGATTATTATGGACCATCTTTGTACAATAATTGACACGCTTCCTTTTCATCTATCCCTGAAATAATAACAGGTGCTAAAGTTCAATCTCACAGATTCAGGGCTTGTATGTGTACTACCTTGGCTTACTATGGCGTTTTCTGCTAATCTTGGAGGTTGGATTGCTGACACTCTTGTCAGCAATGGCGTATCTGTGACTACAGTTCGCAAGGTACCTTTTTCTAACACAGTAACACTTCATGTCTTAGTATTAGGAGAGCAACAGCAGTTTGGGAAGATCATAATGAAAATAATAAGAAAGAAAAATACTGAACATGTTTCTCATTGATAAAATATGCTTGATCTTCAACTTTCCGTGACATTTACTTTAATTGGCTATTTCTTATGGTAAGAAGTCCTTTAATCAGTTGCATATTGTTTAGCTTAAACCATGTTAATATTAGCTTCTCTTGACTTTTTTCTTGTGCTTTGCATATTAAGTAAATCATGTATATTGATCCAGTGCCAGCTTGCATCGTATCGTGCAGATCATGCAGACAATTGGATTTCTTGGACCTGCCTTTTTTCTTACCCAGTTGAGCCATGTTGACTCTCCTGCAATGGCTGTTTTATGCATGGCCTGCAGTCAGGTTTGCCTCCATCTCATTGAATCTAGAATGCGAATGTGTCAATGTCTAATTTTAGAAGCAATAGAGAAAAATTATTTACACGAAAACTTCACTTCATCCATCAGAAGGTTTTCTTAAATCACTTCTTAGTCACTTCCTTTGACATTATGAATGCTTCTTAGATCCCTCTCATTTCTTTCTTTATCTCATGCAATTTGCATTGGTATATCTCTTGAATGATCTATTGTGGGCTTCAGTACATTGCTAACATCGCCCTTCTATCTGATTAATTTTCTAGTCAGGATGATCATCTCATTCGCAGCTGTTATTTCATCCGTTCTTTAAAAGGAAGAGAAGGCATCTAATCTCTTTCCTTCAATTGATTGCGACATTAGATTAGGCCAGTATGCTGGTATCTTGACTTCATGAAATCACTGAATGTGACCGACATTCATTGAAAAACTTTAGATTGATCTAATCCGATACGTTATATTTTAATCTGCCTGTCCAACTTTGATTTGATCTGCTTTCATGGGACGAGACGTCTTGTTATAATAACTAGTCATAAACTCTTTAAGCAGGGAACTGATGCATTCTCGCAATCTGGTTTGTACTCGAATCATCAGGACATTGCTCCGCGCTACTCTGTAAGTAGTATATCTTCATAATTCATCTCTGTTAATTTCAGTAAAAGGGTACTCCACTCTGCAGCATTTGGAGATTAATCCTGATCTTGGCGAGGTCCATGTTCAACTTCTTCTTTTGACCATCTCAGGGGCTATGCACCGAAGTCCAATGTTACTAGAGTGACCATGTTGTTTTTCGTAATGTCCCAGCTAACATCTTTCTTTGGATTCTCTTGACAGGGAGTACTGCTCGGTTTATCCAATACTGCTGGCGTATTGGCCGGTGTTTTCGGGACAGCTGCGACGGGCTACATCTTGCAACATGGTGTTTAACTCATCCCCACTAAGAATTTTAACTACTGAAAAACAGTGTTGATAAAAAATTTCGGAAAATATTTCAGATAGCCTTATGGTTTTCTCCTTTCTCTGCTTGCAGGGAGTTGGGACGATGTTTTCAAGGTCTCAGTGGGGCTCTACTTAACCGGAACCGTTGTGTGGAACCTTTTCTCATCAGGCGAGAAGATTTTGGATTGATCGTCGGATGTTTGATCATCAACCCGTGACGTGCCAATCATCCTGCATCTGATCTGTGAAGGAACACTTGGATAAGGAACAAGAGAAACCGATGAGACCAGAAAAGGCAGGACAGTTGCGTGGTGGTTGGTGCATATATCTTTGCTGAAATCTGAAGAACTGGTAAAAAGCATTGGAGAGACCAAAACGATGGAGCCTGAGACCAGAACTTTACTAAAATTGCTGGCTTACGTGCCTTGTCCTATCGATTATTTTGACTTTGCCATGGCATTACACGCAGTGGAGGAGGAAGAATTCAAATGAGATTATCTCAATACAAACTTCATGAATTTACGTTGTATATACGAACATCAATTTTGTATGTCAGTAATTGAATTTCATCGCAGATGGTATTGTCATATCTAATTCAATCTCTTCTTAAGTAACTTATAAAATCTAGAGTCTAGCCAATGACCATGACAAAACAAAGCGCAAAGTAGTGACCCGCAAGAGTCCTGAACTCACCTGGATGGTGGCCTTCTGTGAAATTGGTAGCTGAAACATTTTAAAAATGTCAACTTCCTACAATTATTATTATTATTTTTTTTTTTGGTGAGCTTATGAAGTTTCTACTCGTAAATTTTACTTTCTCTAGATACTTTGTTAATAGTATTTTGGAAATTTTTCTAGACAGTTTTTAACATTTGTTAAATAATTTTTGCATATTAAGAATCTTGAAACAAACGTTTCTTTTATCAAGACTGGAGAACTTTGATGAAGATCTTCCTTTGTCTTCATTTTCTAGATATTGGATCGACCACATGGAGACACCGCATCGATACGAGTTCAATTTTCTTTGTTGAAGTTTTCTCTCTCTTTGATAATCAAAGGACTGTAATATATATAGAGTCATTGTTATATCATATTGACTCAATTTTAGTAATTACTTATTTAACTTATTTATATCTTATAGCGCATGTTATAGGTTAAAACCTAGGCAAATATCATATTCGTAACTCATACGTATTTATTTTTTTTGTCAAATAAGTCATACGTATTTGAAACACAGTGAAATTTCATGAATTAGCTGATCAAATCGTGTTTGCAAGTTTGTTCGTATAAGGTACTTCAAAATTTGATAATTTCCTTCCCTATTATTGTCTTCTGATCTTTTTTTCAAGTTGCTTTTTGCTTAAGTATTTTGCCATATGAGCCTCATGCCGTATGCCCCATAAATACTACTAAACTCTATTAATTAGTTTGTCGAAACATAAGTAGGGGTGATCGGTTTCAGGATAGATCGGTTCTAAATTTGGAACCTAGAACCTACCATGTTATAACCCGTTCCCAATTTTTGGGACCGAGAACCTACTTTGTTTGCACTAGAACATATTTTGAAACCTTCCATGTTTTTCCGATCCACTTGTAGGGTAAACAGATTCTATCCAGTTTTTCTTTTGTTCCTTTTCTTGTTTTATTTTTCCAACAATTGACATGCAACAAGTTTGAAAAGTATAAGTTTTCCTTCTATTGAAAATTACAAATAGAAAGAATTGTTTTTATGATCAGAGAAACAAAATTTTTCTTCTTTCAAGATAATGGATTGCTTCTTCTTTTTTTATGCAATTACCTATTTTATTTGCAGGCGTCCAAACGGTGCTTTCGTCTGAAAGCTATTCTTTTATATTTCAAAAACAAAAGTCTAAATATATAATTGTGACCAACACGAGCTCTAAACAACCTCTAAGACTTTAACTTGCTTTCCTTCATTTCAAAACTGAAAGACCTCAATTAATCTTTCACGTTTATTCTGATGAAGGAAAGGATTGCACGAGGCTGGGGTTTCTTTTTTTAACATGCTAAAAACCGGTTCTATAACTAGTCCGGGTGGTCTGATTCCTAGGTGGGCCTTCACTTGGAATCGGGAACCGGACCAATTCAAACCAATTCCCTAAATTTGGAACCTGTTCCCGGGCTGGTTCGAATGGGAATTGGTTCCCAAACCGGTTTTCTGGATGGGCCGGTCCGGTTGTACACCCCTAAATATAAGTACGAGTATTTATACTCAACAAGCACATCTAAATTAGCATCCAAGTTTAATTTTGTTACCTTTCATGGCTATCCCGTGCAACGCGTGGATTGCAATCCAGTCTTTAAATATACCGAACACACAAGATAGAAGGCAAAATAATCACAAATGACAATCTTTTTTATAGTACAAGTATACTCTTCAATGAAATCTAAGCACTCCACGCACATGAAACGACGACGAATAACAATTACAGAATCAAGAACAAATTTTACTTTGGGTTGTATGGATGGAATAGCCATATGGACATAGAAATAACCCTATACCGCAAAATCAAGTCGAACGACCTTATTACGCCTTTACAAGTTCAAGCCACCACCGTGGCAAATGTCGTGAGTTCATCCACACCTTCAAGGGTCTATGCCGAGGCGGCAAGTTTCTGGGCCGGGCCTGCGAGAGCCCGTGGACGCAAGTAGATGCGGAGCCCATTCTTCATGAACAAGGTGAGCGACATCTTCTGCTCCACCCGGTGGCCGGGGACCGGCGACAGCACGTAGCGGAGGAGCACCGCCGACGCCACCGACTTCATCTGCAGGTAAGCGAGGTCCTTCCCGAGGCAGGTCCTGGGCCCCGCGTTGAATGCCACGAACTTGTAACCATCCTTGGGTGGCTCGAACCGATCGCCCTCCGGCGACAGCCACCTCTCCGGCTTGAACTCCAAGCAATCCTCACCCCATATCGTCTTCATCCTCCCGACCGAATATATCGAGTACGTCACCGTTGATCCGGCAGGCATGAACGTGCCGTCCGGCAAGACATCGTCGGAGACCACGTGCTTGAAATCTTCAGGGACGGAAGGATACAGTCTCAGAGTCTCGGCCAGTGCAGCTTTCAAATATATCAATCTGCAAGGGAAAAAAAGTAAAGAATTTGTTTCTACAAGATAGATTCGATGAACTAAACTAATCCCAATTGGAAATTATACAAAGACTCCTGTGTTCTTGTGGGTGTAATATCTCTAGACATGAGAAGTGGGCTTTAAACTCAATTTGAGATGATAGCTTTACCGTGAAGATATACACATATTACATAAATGATGTCACCAATGGCATAAATAGAAAATGCAAGTGTCTTTTGTTTTTGGGATAAAATGTATTTGTCTTATTTCTAAAAATATCAAATCGATTTATAAAAATAATATAAGAAATGAATAAATCAATAATGTGTTTGTCTTATTCCTAAAAATATCAAATCGATTAATTAAAATAATATAAGAAATGAATAAATCAATCTTCGTACGCTTCGGTTATTCTTTGTTTTTGTGTCATTGCCTTTATTAGGCCTCATTTTTTGTTTTGTATCATTAGTCTATACCCTGAATTCATCATCTACCTGTCTGCCTCATCGAAGACCAGCGGGTCCTCCACCCACTTCGCCGGGTCGTTGCCGCGTGTCTCCCGGAGCACCGTCGTGATCTCCCGGATGATCTTCTCCTCCACGTCGGGGTTGTTCATCACCAGCCAGAAGAACCAGCTGAGGGCGACCGAGGACGTGTCGCGCCCGGCAAGGACGAAGTTGAGCGCGATGTGCTGGAGGACGGAAATGGGGAACAGGTTCCCGTCCACGTCGCGCTTCTTCAAGAACCTCGACAGGAGATCATCAGACGGAGACTCTTTCCTCGCGTCGATGGCGTCATTCATGTAAGTCTCGACGACCTCGAGGCTCCTCTGCAGCCTCTTCTCCGAACCGACCCCAAAGATCTTCTTCAACCTCCATAGGAAGCTCGGGTACAGCAACCTCACGAGCGTGGCCTCGGTGGCAGTGTCGAAGGCCACGGCAAATGGGTTCTCGGGCATTTCCGGGGACAAAGTCTCGGGGTCTTTGCCGAACGTGAGCCCGCATATGTTGTCGAACGTCAAACGAAGCAAGAGATCTTGCAAGTCCACCGAGGTTTTATCACGAGCAGCTTTGTCCAAAATCGTCCAAAGGCGTGACTTTATGGTCCGGCTGACCCACCGGGCCATGGCCTGCCTGAGCGTCCGGGTAGTGAACTCCAGAGCCGCCGTCTTCCGCTGTACCAGCCACGTGTCCCCGTCGCTGTTGAAGATCCCCTGGCCCAGCAAGTCGTGGAAAGCAGCCTGATACGTGGGGCCCTTCGGGTAGTTGTCGAACCGGGTCCGGAGCACGTGCTCGATGTTCTTGGGGTGGCACGTGACGGTGAAGCACCCCTGCCGGCGAGCCACGAAGGGGAGCGCGATCGTGCAGGTCTGGTAAGTAGCAGAGCCGCTGGTGGCGCGGAGGTTGGCGGCGATCCAGTCGTGGATACGCCGGCGGTTCAAGAAGAGGGCGGGGAGGCTCCCGACGAGCGGCCACGCCTTGGGGCCGGTCAGCGTCCGGGCCAGGAGGCAGAACCAGAGGAGGTAAGCGGAAGCGGCAGCCACCACGCTGAAGAGAATGGCCGGGGTTTCCATGAGGGGACGTGATTGATTAACACCGGCGGAGATCAAATTAGAGACTGAATGCAGCAAAGCAAATGTGCATGGAGTCTCTTGTGGCGAGAGTGTGAGAGAGAGGAGGGTTATTATATGGTTATATATAAGATGATCTCTTATGATCCTTATAGTGCAAATGGGAAATTTAGGAAGGAGTTGTTGAGACTTTCTTGACGAATCTGGACAGTCACGCCCCTCGGATTCATGGCATTGGAGGTTTGAGATGATAAAGCAACCAAAGAATTTGAGTACAATGAAGCATTCATTTTCATTCATATCTTCTTCGTTATAAATAAAGATATCACCTCCTATCGTAATTATGGTGGAAGTTAAAGATAAAAAAGATAACAATTTGATTTACAAGGAAATTGAATAAAAGACAAATAAAAAAAGATCTTCACGCTAATTTATGGAAAGATTGTGTCGTAATTCACGAGTTTTCCTTGTTTTGTGGGTCTTCAGAGATTTTAGATGTGTTTTGCAGATTTTCAAAACACGTTTTAAAGACTTTCCCGTTTATCAATATTGTTTCCTTAATTATGTTATTTGATTTTAATTGTTTGATTGTTTCCCAAAAAGCCACCTCCCTATAAAGAGGTACCTAAGATATTGTAAATGCATTCATTATTTAGGATAAAACATTATATTTTGAAATCCTTTTCCAAATAAATCTTCCTATGCATCATGTTTTCTCTCTATTTTGAAAGAAAAAAAAATTCTCACAAGGGTCTGCGCTATCACTTTTAAGGTTTTCTTTCCTCAAAATTTACTCTTCAATAATTTGCATGCATCGAGTAATTATTGAGACGATCCAACCTCTCTAAGGTGTGAAAAAGACTATAATGAATTATTTATTGAATTTTTTTGGCTATATAGTAAGTAAAATTCCCGGTTTTGGTTTGTTGCTGTATGGTGCGAATTTCTTTCCGAACTAGACTTCTTTATTGGTAATCACACGTGGTTGATGAACAATTTGACTCTCTTGCTTGTGAAATGTGAAAATGGCACATAGGCGTTACGTCTAATAAGACTAATCAAATGAGTTTGAAAGGCTTCAGATCAGATAGGAGAATCAATCACACTATGCTAATAATTAGTTTGATCTCCTTATGATACTAATGCGGTCCATCTCCGTGCGAATTAGAACTTTCTTAAATATATGTCCAACTCGAAACCAAATTAGAACCTCAGTTTCTTATAAAAGCTCTAAATTTAATTTACGAAGTCAATTCTTGTCTCTCTACAGGATCTGGTGTTCTTGAAGCGCGATGTCCTTGTCCATCCGAATCGACGTTTCTTGCTGGTGAACCATTATATCACTCGCAAGAAAATAAGTAACCCCCCTATCATTTGGTACGGTGATCGACTCGGGTGGATCAGACGACTCGAAAAATAATCTCTCACACGCACGAGTGCTCAGCTTTTTGTTTGTTTACCAGTGCCTTGCCTTGAAGTCTTTACAAGTCTTCATGGTGCGAGAGGTAACCAAACCACCGACTCCGATGAAGCTTCTCCTTCTTCTTCTTAGATGGCGCACACAATCATCCCTGGTTCGATTTGCTACCCAAACTAAATAGCCAGCGAGACAAAAACATTGAATTATCCTCACTGGAAAATCTAAGGCTTGCCCTTTTTGGCTGTCGTATGCTGCGTACCGAGTCCTAGTTTTTCCCTTTTTCTTTCTACAATATCAATATCGTTGTTTGGTAGAAATCCGTATACCGTTGAACCAGCAATTATTAGAGCTCTCAATTGCTCTGCATCTTCTTCTGGTGAGAAGTACCGTCGGCCGTGCATGCATGGCCTTTCTTGATCGTGGGGTTAATCCAAAAAAGCACGAATTCCATTCAACATCGTCACCAATTCCCAGCAACCCCTGCGATCTGTCTTTCTTCCCAAAAACCCAAGCGGTGACCTCTTTTCTTGTCAATCTTTCTGCCAAAAACTTGAGAGAGAGAGAGTCTCTCAGTAGTTAGAGACGGTGTACCCACATTGAGAAATTAGGGTTTTCTCTTCAAAAAAAAAGGGGGGGAAATATGAGAAGGGTGTCAAGAAATCCAAATAATCGAAGACCCAATTAAAAGGAGTTTGACAAGAAAAGAGTTAGGAGTAAGAAAGGAAGGTCATAAACGTCACCCTTTTGCCCTTCCTTAGGGTAACAGCCATCTCCAGCTCACCGTTTCCAGTTTTCTGCCTTCTTTGATCTAATATGCTCATTTCCCATCTTTCCTTTTTTAAATAACGACAAATGGAAGGTCCCAAAAGTACACTTGAGTCAAATCTATCGTCGCCATTTAAAATAACCTCTAATTCTCGTGATTTGATGGAGAAAACGTGTCTCCAGTCTAGACTATAAATGATGCAAATGGAAGTGATTTTCAACTACCTAGAAAGAAAAAAAAATCCCCTGGCAAAGTTCATGTTGTAAGTATTAACGATACCCAAATGTCGCTATGTCAATGAACATAAGCACAAATTGTATACGTCCAGATAGCTCTAACGAGACCCTTTCAATTTTTCCGAACATTAAATTCTAATTCACTTTGAATTTTCGATCACCATTCATTCTTTACACCTTCAAAACTGTTCCCGTCATTTTTTTTATGTACCTCAATATTTGTGCGTGCCTTTTCTAATCATCAATAAAGAGAATGACATCGAATTGTGGAATCGGTACTCCACGTGACATTTACTAAGACGCTATGCTGATAAGTTCCACATTCAATTTGGTTCTTGAGGACTAATTTGATAACTAAGCATGAGAAATTAAAGCCTATGAAGTTCGTGAGCGTATAAATCAATGCTATTGACAAGCTATGCATACAAAAACATTTAAAGTTAAGATTCTAGTAATGTATAGAAGAAGTTATCGAACTGCACAACGAATATAAGAAGCTTGGCTTGTGCTATATAGCAAGCAAAGAGTCTGATGAACAGCCAGGTATCTTTGATCTACATGAATTGAAGATCTATTTAATGTTTGTTGGGGATAGTTTTCTTTCCTTGGACCAACTGAATGAATAATGCAAAGCTTGACTATGATGTTTATGGGCCTTTTGAAAATTGCCTCCTCCTTCTTGCCTCGAAACTAAAACAGCCCACAGATTTAGGGTTTTGGTCTTTTAAGGATCAAATTGAGTCTACGGTCGACATTTCTTGTTGAAAGGGAAGTAGTTCGACCATGTCTAGGATCAGAAAATTTATGACGGTATCACTATTTCTTAGCCTAGCGGCGAAAGAATCAGTTACTCGGACATCTACATCTCATTTTGCCCTTACGCATCGTCAACTTTAATCAATTTATCCCAAACCCCTAACGACGGTGAATATTAAGTCACACATAAAGTGCATCATGATAATTGTTAACGAGCATGGTTAGAATCCAGCCGTGCCGTTGTATAGAATCACCCCTCTTCTATTGCCACCAATACAGTGATGAGGCGGCAATCATAGGCGTTGCTTAAAAAGGGCAGTAATTATGACAGAAATCGAACATTTTGATGTGAATGTGAACTCCTACAGTGATACTCGACCGCAACTTCCATCCTTTCACCTATTAAAACACATATAGATAGTTAAAATTTTTCCAAGAAACAAGTGGAGGGTTTATATATATGAATATAATGAAATTTCAAGACATAATTCACCAGTCATAGTTGGAGGTGAGCATCGATCCCAATTCAATTAGAGTACCGAAGCGGATTCTATGATCGCGTAGGTTCGTGGGTAAACTATCGGGGAACGATTCATTTCTTGGTTCGGCGATTTGAGCAAATAAGAAATTCGAGCTTGGTTCATATATGTGACCCACAAGTACTTCAACCGCTTTGCCAAATGATCTAAAATTACTCATAACATCTCTTGAAAGTTATCTAAATACTAAAACACAAAAAAAAAATAAAAAAAATACAAGACAAGTAGCCCAGGATTGGGACAGTAGAAGTGCCATAACTTTTTTTCACTCACTTGAGTGTCACAAATTTGAAAAATCGATCGCTTAAGTGTCATCGGCAATTTGTCTCGCTTGAAATCCGATGTGAACACCAGAAAGGACAATTTTAGTATTATTTCGTTATTTTAATTTTTTTTTTGAATTTTTTCTTTTCTTTTCTTTTCTTTTCTTTTTCTTTTTCGTGCCGACAAGTGTCGCCGACGAGGGTCACCGACGACCCTCGCCAACCGCAAAGGCCTTGCCCAAACTAGGCGAGGGCCGCCTCGCCCGCTGCTGGCAAGGCCGTAAAGACCCTAGGCAAGGTGACCTCCCCAGATTTGGCGAGGGCCTTCACGGCCTTGCCTGCTCTCGCCTAGGGTCGCGAAAGCCCTAGGCAACGACCTTCGCTAGCGGTCCCGAGCAAGTGAGGCTTTTGCAACCAGCGAAGGTTGCCAGTGACCCTCGTCGACACAAAATAATGCAAATAAAAAAAAAGGGTAAAAAATTCGAGAAAAAAAAATCCACGTAAGACGATTTGTCGGAATTGGCACTCAAATGATTGATTTTACTTCGATGTGATACTTAAGTGAGCAAAAAAAAAATTATGATACTCAAATGAACGCTGTATAAAAATTATGGCACTCCAATTATCCTAATCCCCAAATGGCCCCTTCTTTCATGGACATTGGAGTCATTTGGAGGAATGGGGACGTTCTTGCCTTCGAACAGAAATGGGCTCCTAGTCCTCCTCATGGATGAGAGCCTTTGGGCCTGTGCAGAACCGCAGCCAAGACAGCCCCGATTTGTCGGATAAAGCTAATGGATTACGGTCCTTCCATGTGTCGAATTCACATCCACACCTGCTGACAAAAACTCTCCCAGCTGCATGTTTTTCCTCCCCAAGGAAAAAAAAAAGAAAAAAGAAAGGAAGAAACAAATTACTGATAGAGGAAATTTTTGGGAGGGAATGAGGATAAGCCACTTGTGGAGGTCTTGTGCTGGAAACGCTCCACACAGCTCTGACTCGATCATCGCACGGCTGAAAATCGATGAGCACCAGCATGCAGATATAATATTATCGCACGCACCTGCATTACCATTCCCACACATTAGCGACCTCTTATAGGCAGAGACAGAGAGAGAGAGGAGAGAGAGAGAGAGAGAGAGGGAGGAGGAGACAAAGGAAAGGCCTTTAAGACATGGCTTCCTTAACCGCCATAGCCTTTGCTCCGGCCGCCGGGAGGGTGTTCGCCGCCACCGCGGCGAAGGGCGCCGGCGGGAGCAAGGAGGAGAAGGGGCTGCTGGACTGGATCGTGGGGGGCTTGGCGAAGGAGGACCAGCTCCTGGAGACCGACCCGATTCTCAAGAAAGTGGAGGGGAAGAACAACGGCAGCGGCAACGGCAGCAAGAGCTCCGTCGCCATGCCGCCGAAGAAGAAGGGCGGCTTCGGCGGCCTCTTCGCCAAGAAATGAGGATGTCGAGGACGACCCCCAACGAACGCTCGGCTTGGCCACTAGATTCCCGGTGAAAATCGATTCATGAATTTTATTCAGTTCAATCATCTCTGTACTTGGTTTACTTCAAGTCTGTATTTTACTTGGCGCTCTGAAGTCTTTTAAGGGCTGTTTAAATTCATTCTGGATGAGCCAAACCGGTTGATTCCTTGCAATTCGGGGAAGAAGAAGAGAATTGAGAGGGAAGTGTGCATGATGGTTTGCATGCCTCTGTGAGTTTGTTTCAAAATGTAGACGCAATGGCACTAGAAATTGATGCTACTGGACTGCATATTTTCTAGGCGTTTTCAAAGTACAAGCGTTCTGTCCAGCCAGGTCGATCGTAGCCTATCGAGTGAGTTAGGAACTTCCTTAATTTTATCGAAAGAATGATAATGCAGTGATTAGACCCGGTGGGACACTAAGAAATGTTACATTATGAGATCACCTTACAATCTCTCTTGCAAAATGCCCAGTTAGGATAGCATTCCCATCCTCATAAGTGACGGTCCATGTTCGTGTCTATCAAGCTCAAGGTACTAGTTTAATTCAAACAGAAATCCGCTTAATAATCGTGTCGAAAAGCATAATCTGAACACGTCCAACAATATAAATGAGTAAAGGTTGATTCAAACAAGACCCTTTTATGGATAGAGATCCTTTACGATTAGAGGGTAATCGGAAATCAGTTATCTTAAATGATTGAAAGGCTACTGCTTTTTAGAGAATTCTACCTTAAAACATAAACCCAGATGTATCCCGCCCTTCCTTCCTCT
>BCNH02000010.1:21679169-21704147 GCA_001662345.2 Metrosideros polymorpha var. glaberrima
GGGGGGGGGGGATCATGGAAGAAGCACCAAAGACTAGTTTTATAGGGAGATCCGCGTGAACTCAAGCGCTTTATCCCGCAATCTCAGTGTAATTGCGCGAGGACAGCTAGCATCTTGGCTTGAACAAGAACCTTTTCCACATTGCTCCATACATTAGAGATTTATTCCAAACTCATTTTGGAAATAGTTATTCAAGGACCTAGAAAGAGGCCGACTTCTCTTTTGGTCAACTAAAAACCGGGGAAGTCCTCCTTCGCAGTGATTCCAGAGAAGAAAACTCCCCCTTCAAAAGCAAAGAGCCCCCAATTAACTCCATTTCTGCCTTTTTCAAAATAGATCTTCTGAAAATACTACGGTTTCAAGGAAAGAAATTGTGAAAAAATTTCAATGATTTGTCCCAACAACACAGCCCCTAAACCCTTTGGAGGTATCACTGTCGTCATAATTCCCTTAGGAATGCTACCCTGCCCTACAGATCTCGATTGCTCAGACAGGCCAGATCGCATTTCACAAAGCTACAAACAAACGAAACACCCCGATTAGAGATGTTAATGGTCATGTAGGGTCACCCCTTTTCTAATACAGGTTCGAGATGGCTATAGAAAATCCACACGAGTACACTAATCAATCCGAAATCAATACGATTAGCCCTATAACCACAAACTCTAGTTCAGCTGAGGTATCACATTCAAGGAAAAGCAAGCATAGGAAATTGACACCCTTGCACCAAATAGCATACCTTTTCTCTTTAGTACCTGTTGAGTGGCGCTTTCTGCTTTTTGAGCTAAAGGGCCGCTCAAGCTCTTTTCCCTGTTCATAACTTCCCACTATGACTTTCCAAGTGAGCGGCCCAGAGAGTCAACAAAAGCGTTCCACTAGATGTTTGATTAGGAAACACTTCACATCCCCCAGCCCCATCAGCATTTCTTTGAGCAGAAGGATTCTCTTTGAGTCATGATTGTCAAGGTGGATGCAACATATTAAAATCTGGAAATTTGGACACTTCCAAAAGGCTCCTGATGAACGATGGCCGCTTTCCGTTCCTGCACATTCATGCATTTCCTCGCTTATTCTCACTTCTGTCCCTTCTTTTCGTCTACCGGAGGGCCACGCATACGGGAGAATCTAGAGATTTTGATTAACCAGAAAACAAATTAGATGTCAAAAAGGACGGGTGTGTAGTGCATTAGAATGAAAAACGCAACCAGGTAAGTTGCCAAACACAAGGACAAAAGTTTCCTTGACTTGGACTGAAAGCATGGATAGCTTGTCCTGTCCTGATAGAAATGGGTCTTGCGAAGAAAACATATCAAACAGCTGTGATATGCCTTATTCTCTCAAAAACTAAAACAGAAAGAAGGCCCTCCACTCTATGATTATGGTTTTGCCGGTAATCATTGATCAAATACCAATCCAATAATAGCTTCACAACATGCTAGATGAAAATCTAGTACACATTCGTATCTTACAAATAACTGATAGATAATTCACAAGAAATAGAAAAAGAGAATATTCGCATTAATACTTGAAAGACCAATTTCATAATAGAAAATTGAAATTGCCTGGCAGAGAAGCGAGCAGGAAAGTATTCAGAACTCATGACAACTCCAAGTACAATGTCTTGTGCTCTCATAAAAAATGAAATTGCCCAGCAAAACAGCTAGCATGAAGTATTCAGAACTCGTGACAACTCCAAAAAGGATGTCTTGTGCTTCCATAACCTGCACAAGATCCATACATTCAGGGTCACTTCTATCACGCAGATGTTTCTCAAGACTCCTATTCCTTTGACGAGAGTCGTTTCCCATAAAGTTGCATCTTCTAAAAAAAGGACTCGAACAACAACGCTTCTGGGCTTGGCTTAACTCACCTCGAATGAATTTGTCCTCTTTCTTACCCAGAATGGGAAAATCACCAACTTCCGCAATTTCAATTCCGTTTCTTCCAAACGAAGAAGTAGTGATATCACAGCTTTACTATATTCATCTCCTACTTTCTTCACGTGTTTATGCCTAATTGCCAACATGAATGCCATAGTAGGCAACTCTATTCAGAAAGAGATAAATATGCAGGACATCAAAGACTATATTCGACCAGGCACAGTCGACTATTTCATTGTAAGAAATCAATAGGCATTGCACCAATCAGGCAGAGCAGCAATTCTGCAACGGGCAGCTTTCAGACATACACCGGTTCTTCTAGGCCAACAGCACTTGGTTTAACCCAAGGATCCAACTCATATGGCACGGCTCAGGAGCATACCTACTAAACCTTGACACTTTTTCTCGACTTACCTCCAACAGTAAGTTCACATAGAAAAGGCAAACATAAGCAATAACAATAGCTTCTACACAAACTCTCAATATCAATTTGAACTGGAAAATTCTAGTGAAAAAGACATGTCTTCCGCTTAGGTATGTCACCAATGCAAAGCATCAAGGCATCAGTCACCGAATCCCATCAAATAGAGAAAAAACTTGCATGGACCGTGTGCAATCACAGCCATTAATTCTTTGGGAATCCATGTGACACCCACATGATTAAAGAATGCGATTGACACGGTCTATGTTGACCCGTGTCCAAGCAAGTCTCACTGACAAATAGAGGCTGCAACTGCAACAGTCCATCTGCACATACACATTCTCACTATAACACTACTGGACTTCCCAAAAACACATTAAAGATTGATATACAATTTCAAAAGGATAAAGAAACTGTCACCACACTGGCAAACCAAGAAATCCTCAAAGGCTAAGCACTTATTTCGGAGATATCACTGTGGACCAGATAAAAAGTGGATCTTTATCTGAAAGCAAATCCAACATAAAGCTAAAAAGAAGCACTGTATATCCTATTTACAATTCGACCTCTGTGTGAATCAATTCTTTACAACAAGAACCAACGAAACTTCCCTAATTCAATGGTCATCGTTCAGGACCAGCAAGACTTCCCCACCATTGGCCATAACATGATCCAAGAATTCCCTAACTTCTTCTATGCGTTGAAAAGCATAAGGTGCGACAAGATCGCTGTCCAAATTATACCAAACACCCTCAACCTTCCTAACCGTAACCCAATGCCTACTTCGCCAAAGCCCAGCATACCTTCTAACCGGAACATTGAGCACAAGACCCATCAAGCTGCCGTCTGAATCCTCCAGACCGATTGCAGCGGCTCCGCTTCGATGATCGTGCCACACCACCCTCTTGCCTTCGCCTTCCAGAGCGGCTATAAGAACATTAATGTCGTAATTCCCGGTGAGCGCATTGTGGTGAGGCTTGAACAGCAGAGACAACGGCGTCCACTTTTCCTTGTTGGGGTCGTCGAGGACGAGCCTCTCGGCGATCAAGTTCAAGCTTGCACGAGTGAATGCACCCTCTCTCTGATTAAAGAACGCGCAAACGATGCATTTAACAGGGCTGATCGAAAGCGCGGTCAACCTAATCCAATTCAAGCACAACCGGTGGAAAATGGCGGTGGCGAAGTACCTGAAAGAGATTGTTGAGGGAGTGTAAGAGGCAGAACTGAAGTCTTTGCCGCTCGTGATAAACGCTGGGCTCCTCGCCCGACATCTTCTGCACTGAACGATTCGAACGTTCCCAGAGGACGAGAAGACCTTGGCCCGGTGTTTCGATTCGGCCTTTGCACTGTTCAATTACGACGACGACGACGACGATGAAGATGAAGCTTTCTAGGGTTTCAGAAAATGGGGGCGATCGGAGCACACCGACGGGATCGAACGGAGAACGTCTCGAGGAGAGCCGTGCGTCACGCGCGGTGCGTGAGGAAGAGAGACGGAGAGAAGAGAGAGAGAGAGATGGAGCGCGACGGCGTAAGACGGCGTAAGGTCACAGGCGGGAACAAAGAGACGTGCACGAATAGATGACGCGTCGACGTGCACGAATAGATGACACGTCGACTTCGACGCGTCCAATACTGATCCCAAAAAACGAACCTACGGGTCATCGGTTCCCGGATTGCGTCGGTTCACTCTGGAATCTAGGATCGGACCAGACCAATTTCGGATTGGACCTCTCGTATTTAAGGTTTTGATCATTTTCTTTTTTATACTTTAAAAAAGAATATATATATCAGTCTAGGCAGTTCGATTCTATATCTAGAATTGAGAACCACCCAGCATCGATCGATTCTCGAGTCATCCGATTCTCGTGCACAACACTAATGATATTAAAAGGTTAGACATTAGGTCCGATTCAATCAAGAATCGATCGCAATCAATCTAGTTCGTCCGATTTTAGAGCGGCTTCAAAAGGAATCGGTCCAATTCTTGGCTTTAGAGACTAAGAATTGGTCTAAATTGGCTAGCGTTTTGGTAGACCTGTCAAAATGGGTCCAAAATCCATTATGAATCCATATTTGATTAAATGGATGGGTCACTCCCCATTTTCAAGATCGGCCTTAATGGGTTTTGAGATTAAAGAGGTCAAAACATACGGATCATAAAATGGGTGTAGTCTCCACCCATTAACTTAACCATTAGTAACAAGTTTGTGTAAATGTAAATAGGCCATTCTTAATTTTCTGATTTTTATTTGTTTTTAGATTTTTAAATTTTCTCTTTTCTCTTTTCTCTTTTCTTTCTTTTTCTTGTTGTCTTCTTCCTCAGCCGATGGCCAACCACGGTGACAGCCGGCAATAGGCCACAGGCGAGGCACGAGCTCATCGATCTGGCAAGGTCTCAACCTTTGGCGCTAGCCTCAAGCCTAGTCGATTTGGCGAGACTCGAGCTCTGCCTCGCTTGAGGTGGTGAGGCTCGACCTCTCCTAAGGTGAACAGTCGCCGGCCATGGCGACTGGCCAAAGAAGAAGGAGATAAAAGAAAAGAAAAGAAAATTTTAAAAATTAAAAGATTAAAAAAATTAAAATTCAATTTTAAAAAAAGAATAAAAATTATTAAAATGAGTGCAAGGAGGAAAATCAAATCAGATTTTCCATACCAAACGACGGAAAATATAATCTAGTTCATTTTCAGTTTTAGCCAAATATTAAAAAACATGGTCATTTTTTTAGAAAATATTTTCCAAAAAGTCACATTTTTCGCGAAACAAATGGAACCTCAATTTAAAAAAAATTATAAAAATTGTTTACTAGACTTATATTGCATGGAAGTGTTTTAGCAATATAACTTTTTAAAAAAAATTATAAGAAATTTTTTTCTAGATTTGGTTAAATATAAAAGTGTTTTAATAATATGGATTAAGTCGGGTATGGATTGAGTACGGATCGAGTCAGGTAGGGATCAAAAAATTTACATTACAGATAAATGGGTCATTAATGAGTTAATGGGTCATTTTGAGTCGAACCATTTATGACTCGATCTACCCGTTTGACAGGTCTAGGTTTTGGAGGGTGCACCACATATGTTTGAAAAATGGAGAAGTGAATATGTTGCTTCCGGAACTTAAAACTCTTATCTTGAGAATGATATATGGACACTCTCGGCCGTTGAGTTGAGATCATTTTGAGTCGAACCATTTATGACTCGATCTACCCGTTTGACAGGTCTAGGTTTTGGAGGGTGCACCACATATGTTTGAAAAATGGAGAAGTGAATATGTTGCTTCGGGAACTTAAAACTCTTATCTTGAGAATGATATATGGACACTCTCGGCCGTTGAGTTGAGATCACTTTATTGTTGTAAATTGAAGCTAAATATTTATGAATTGTTAACAAACCAAACAAACCCGATTCCAGGTAGAAGTAGGAACTGGCCTACTCGGTTCAAGGTCGACCGAGTCTAGTTGGTTCGGTTTCCTATTTCATTTTTTTTTAACCCGGACTTACAAGATCGGTTCCGAGTTTTAACTTTGGTCACGATCCATCCTGGAATCGACTGCCTTCTCAATGCCATCTCTAAGTTTTTGTTTTTTTCAATCTGAAATTCGAACTCAATAAAGGCCAGTCAGGTAGCTTTTCTTGAGTGGATTGTCAATTGAGATATACTATTAACGGAATAGTGAAGCGCCCATGTCAATTAACGTAGAATGAATTTCTGAAAGTATAGGGATGGTTTAGATAAATACAATAATAAAAAAGTCTAAGAATGACCAAGAATGGTTAGGGGTGAGCAAGACGGACCGACCAAATCGAAAACCGCCTGGACCGGACCAAATTGGCTGGTTTGGTCCGGTTTTCAATTCCTAAAAGTGGAACCGATGTCCGGTTCCCGATTCCAAAGGGAGAACTAGACTAAACTGAATAGTTTTTTTGTTAATCCTTAATTGCTAAATTTTAATCGTAAAGATATGCATTTTTAGTAGCCTCTTGTTATTCCCTACGTAATTTTTATTGAAACGCAGCGCGCCATTTGGCAATTTGTTGGATATGCTAATGTCAACTCAAAGATGTAATTCGAAGCAAATCCTCCAAAATACCACATTCATACGAAATTCCACTTTGAAATTGGGAAGGTGCGTAGGATAAGAAAACTTGGGTGAGCTTTTTGGATTTTGAAGTCCCTGTTTGGGTGGAGAGGGAAACGGTAGAAGAAGGTAGAGAGAGAGCAGCAACTTTCGCAGAACGCAAATGCACATCACCATCATATGACTGGTCATTCAACGTTGGGCAAATTTTCATATTTACTACGCAACTTCAATTTGAATCAGGATCATTATTACGATAGTTATGGACAAGGGATCATTTTGACTGGTTTCACTAGACCGCCTGGAAATAGGACCGAGTAGTCCTGTTCCAAGGACCTTCAGTTCGGTTCCCGATTCCAAAAATTGAGAACCGATCCAATTTCAAGGTGGGACCGAATCAAATCAGGAACTGATCACCCATAAGAAGATGCGAAAAGTTCTCACAGTCACTTGATGCAGTGGGGAGTGGTGGCAATTGCCAGCAACGCTGGTGCTACGGTAGCTCCACCATAAGTAGCGGTGGCAAGTCAAGGTGAAAAGAAAGGGAGTAAGAGAGGTAATAGTCACTATGCTAAGTATGCTAAAGTTGAATTTAAAAATTAATATATATTTAAGTGTTCATTTAGTACAACAGCAACTGTACAGGATAATTAACAAATTAGTCCTAATCCTATTGTATAAATTTCAATTCAATTCTAAGCTTTTTAATTTCACCAGTTTAATCTTAAACCTTTGCGAAAAATATCAATGCAGTCTTTCCGACCAATTGCCACAAAAAATTGCTTGTCGATCAGTAATTTTCTGTGGCAATGACTACATTGAAATTCATCATAAAGGTTTAAGACTACATTGACAAATTGATAAGTTTATGATTGAAATAGTAATTTTCTGTAATTGTATTGTAGTTGTGTTGAGTTGTAATTATACTTCTAAGTGCTACTAGTGGTTTTGGTTATATAAGATTAAAGTTGCACTACATCACAACAATGTCATAAAAGTTGATGTAGTTGTGAGGGTGTTGAAACTGTGAAGACCTTGTGAAATACTTATTAAATGTTGCAACATCCTTTTTCACAATTATAGCTATTGTGATGATGTTGTACCAAAAATAAAAACTACGATGATTTGTCACACTTTCCCGAGAAGATTAGATACTGTTTTAGAGTCCATTTGTTGGAAGGAAAACTGTTTTATGGAAAATTGTTTTCCAACTTTGTGGTTTTTGGATAGTGAAAAAGTAACCAATCTACAGTAAACATTTTTCATGAACCGAAAACAATAAGTTTAAATTGGGGGCCATTCTAGCAAGAAAAAAAATACTTTCTCTAAATCACAAAACCAATGAAAATTAACCGTTTTACTCAAAAATGATTTTCATAGAAAATATTTTTCTTTGTCATGAAATTTTTAGTGAAACAAACACACGATTAATCTTCTCCATTATTATTGAAATTGGACCCTCTGATTTTCTTTCCACAATCAAATCCCCCAACTTTCCCTATGTGTGCAATTAAGTCCTTCCTCTAATTACAATCACTAACTCCATCAGATTGTTAAAGTGGGGGGCTAATACAGATGTCCCAAACAAATTGTCGAGGATCTAGCAACACTGGCATTGGCACAATAAGGGTGCGCATGGCACAACCTTTGCCGCGGCGTTGGGCATCTCCGACGAGGGCCAAACTCGTAAGTTACCCTATGGCAAGTTATAATGCTTATATTGTATGATTTCGTTTTACGCCACTCTCATCAATTTGACGGCATTAGTATCGGTGATTGACAAAAGGACTTTGATCAAATGCTCGCTTACAATCTGTCACTTCACTTAACATGTTTAGGTAACAAATTTGCAAATCAAGGCTAGAATTTCCAGATTGCTCTAATTACCTCCAATTGACATGGAACTTTATGGCAATTTATTTAGGGTTAATATCACGAAAAATTTCAAATTGGCACATCTGTGACAAATTTATCCTAATCTAATTTTTGACCATCAAAGATCCAAAACTGGTACACATGTGACAGATTTACTCCAAACTAATTTTTTGACAACAAAAAACCCAAACTTATATATCTGTGACAAATTTATCCAAAACTTCATTTTTTAAAATAATAATAATAAAATTAGTTGACATTTCTTTAATTAGCTCATTTTCTAGCGACATAGATCAATTCATATTCTTTGACAAACTCTAAAGTTTGGGTAAATTTATCGGATGTATCGGTTTGGGGTTTTCGTAGTCAAAAAATTAATTTTGGGTAAATTTATCACGGGTGTACTAATTTTAAGTTTTTCTAGTTAAAAAATTAATTTTGATTTAATTTATCACATGTGTACCAGTTTATAATTTTTCGTGATAATAACTATTTTATTTAACATAATGAAGAGGCAGAGGTTGGCAGAACAGGAACGACACCGTAGGGAGCCGAGCCTGCACCATCTCTTCTTCCCTTTGCCAACGGATAATGGAAACCAGATAAGACTCTCTCTCTCTCTTTACCCCCATTCTTCTCAGCTCTCCCTCAGCGAAAATGGCGTCTTTCACTTCTCCGGCTTCTCTCTCCTTCCTCTCCTCTTCGCTCTTCGCCGCCTCCTCTCACAAAACCCTCAAATCCGTCGCCCTCTTGCGACCCAGCTCCTCGAAACCCCCTCCGAGACCCCTCTCCGTCGCCTCCGAGCTCGCCACCCTCCCAATCCTCAACTTCTCCGGTGAGAAGGTCGGCGAGACATATCTCGACCTCAGGACGGCGCCGCCGGAGACGGCCCGCGCGGTCGTGCACCGGGCCCTCATCACCGACCGCCAGAACAAGCGCCGCGGCACGGCCTCCACGCTCACTCGCGGCGAGGTCCGCGGCGGCGGCAGAAAACCCTACCCGCAGAAGAAGACGGGCCGGGCCCGCCGGGGTTCCCAGACTACGCCGCTCCGGCGGGGCGGAGGCGTCGTGTTCGGCCCCAAGCCGAGGGACTGGTCCATCAAGATCAACCGGAAGGAGAAGCGGCTCGCGATCTCGACCGCGCTGGGCAGCGCGGCCGGGAGCATGACGGTCGTGGAGGACTTCGGGGACAAGTTCGCGACGCCGAAGACGAGGGACTTCACGGAGGCGATGCGGCGGTGGGGGGTGGACCCGAAGGAGAAGTCGATGTTCCTGATGATGGAGGTCGCGGACAACGTGCAGCTCTCAAGCCGGAACATCGGGACTCTTAAGATGCTGACGCCGCGGACGCTGAATTTGTTCGATATCTTGAATGCGGACAAGTTGGTGCTCACGCCTTCGGCTGTGAGTTTCTTGAATGCGAGGTATGGGGTCGATTACGAAGGCGACAGCGAAGAGGATGGAGATGAAGAGGTGGGCGAGGAAGGTTAGTCGTCTTCTTTGGCTTTCTTGCTTAGGTTCTGCACAAACGCTAACTCTTTTGAGTTTGGTCGATTCTGTGTCTGAAAATATGGAATTTTTATGGCGTTTCTTTTATAATGCTTTTGTTAAGGACTGATGAGGGTGTTTAGTTTTGCTCTGGGTATTCTGTTCATTTGCATCACAGAGATCTTACATTCGTGCGCTGAGTTTTAAGTACATCATGTTCCAATTCAAGCTTTCTTGCCTGGACTTTTGGTCATTGCCTTTGTAGTATCATCGTATATCGCTATCTTATGCTTCTGTCCGGGATATCGAGGTGATCAATAATGAAATTATAGTTCTTGTAGTTTTTGGGTAATCGTATGCATACTCAGAATGTAAGTGATTGTGGACAGCCATTGTTTGCAAAGACAGTGAAAAGGAATGTATAAATCCACTTCTGGTTTTGTATGTAATTGGGCTTTTCTTTCATCAATCTTAACTGGTTTACCCCCCACTGACACAGGAGGCGAGTCTGATGAGAACTGATCAGGATGATGCTGAGTGCTAGATTCCCTCAACCATTTTTAAGCTCCCCTGACCTGATGACCTTGAAGCTATGCTCTGCATTGCGTACGCACATTTTGCAATTTGAAATTGCTGCAGATCTGGCTGAGGGTGGTAACTTTTTGTCGATTTCTTTGATATTCAATTGTATGAAATGTGTTGTAGTTAAGGTTTTTTACTGCATAATTCTTTTGCGCCCGATTTGTTCTCCTTGGTCTGCCAGTCTAAATTTTGCCATCTCAGATACAGCTCTCTAGGCCTTTATCTTTCTCACATGAGAAGTGCATATGTTCCTCTTCTGTGTTCCGTCATTACGTCCTGTGGTCAGTCCCCCATTCAAAAAAGCAGTCCTTGTATTTCCAACCAAGTACAGAAATAGGAAAATGAGAAATTGGAGACTTGCTGATAATAGTTTGCATTTGCATAGATCCTTTCTCATCATGGACTCGAGTAAATAATGATCACAGCTAGTTAGAGGTGAGTCCTTGTACCTACAAAATGATTTGCTATGAGAAGATGAACTTTAAAATGTTGGACTTCTCTCATTTCGAATTCACTTGTTCTTTAACTGCTGGGAAATCAAGCTTTCTCAGCAGTGTCATTAACTATAGTTGAATATCTGACATTATTGGGTAAGTTCAGCTGCAGAATATGCTTCTGGCTAACTTATTGGAATGTCACAAATAAATCCCGCGAAAATTGTAGTTTGCCAATGGTAAGAACCTTTATGCGAACCGTGGCGCTAGCTGATGACAATTAGAGGCTCTGGTTCTTCATGTACTCTATATAATTGGCTGATTTAGCGCTCTCATTTGCACAGTTTTGCATTGAGATCGTTAGTCTTGCTTACCTACTGCTCTGAGTAGCTGTTTCTGAACAGCCAGCCTTATGAGAAGGCTTCATTGAAATTTCAAGATGGCATAGGCTATACCTTCTCCTGTCTTTTCTTCTCAAGCCAAACAACGGCTATGGCTTCATTATGATGCTGTGATGCGACTTCTTCAACTTCTTACCATTGTTTGTGTGTCATTTGAGTGTCTCGACGCCTTCTTATTTGGAGATAGTTAACTTTGACGAATATGTTTAGGAGCTCTGGCAAGGCTTGTCAAGAGCATGTTCCCTAGTGAGTATGGAAGAGGAGCAACTACGCCTCCGAGGATACGAAGATCGAATCCTGTGTACACCCGAACGGTAGGAAAGTCTATCTTGACGATGACGTACAGGTTAGCGAAAAGCTCCAACTCCGGATCCTAAGAATCTTTAGCCAAATGATGCCCTAATTTACGTGCGTTGCTCATGTGCGGATGAGTCTACTTCACATCGTTAGAAATTGTGAATGGACACGGTTAGGCACTGAAATTTTACATGGTTCTACCGTGATTTGCGTGTTATGTGCATCAGAAGGTTACCATTCTAACCACACTTGTAGAATTTGAAAAAAAAAAGGTTGGAAACTTACTAATTAATTGGAATGTTGGTAATTCATCATAATGTTGGTATATTTTTCTTTCAATGAAGTTGGTAATTTGCTAATCCATTGGTGTGTCGATAAATTCATTATAGTTTACCAACGACAATTATAAAATTTGAAAGAAGTAAATTACGTATTAATCCATTGAAATGTCGATAAATTTATTACAGCGTTGGTAGTTTACTGACCACGCCAGTAAAATTTAGAATCAGTCGGTAAGTTATTAATTCTTTAGATGTTGATAAGTTCATTATAGAGTTTTAATCTACTAACTACACTTGTAAAACTTAAATAAGTTTATAAATTATTTATCAATTTGGATGTTGGCATTACGGTACTAGAAACTTACGAGCCATAACTGTACAATGCAAGGATGTTAGTAAAATTACCGATTCATTTGACGTTCGTAAATTCATAATAATATTGATAACCCACCAAGAACGGAAGTTAGCTGACAAAATGCTTTAAGATTCCAATCCAAGTGTATTGAATGCCTTAAAAAATAATAATAATAAGTGTATTGAACGTATCAGAACTTGTCACGAAAGTGCAATGTAGTCCTAAAATTTTCAAAAAATACAATTAAATCTTAAAATTTGTCAGGAAAGTGCAATTGAATCCTAAAATTTTCAAAAAGTACAATCAAGTCTTAAAACTTATTAAATTGATCCAATCAAGTCCTTCCGTTGAATGCACTTTTTAGGATTCGATTGTACTTTTGTGACAAGTTTTAGGACTTGATTGCATCTTTTGATTTTAGGATTTAATTGCACTTTTTTTTTTATAAGTTTTAGGATTTGATTACACTTTGCGAAAGTTTTTTAACTCAATTGTACTTTCCTTATAAAGTTCAAAACTTTCACTGCATATATCCCAAGAAAGAAGAAAGAGAAAGAAAAGGGTACACAAACGGGAAGGACTCGGGACACCTATTCCTACTACGTATCTCTGACATCGAAGAAATGGTTGGAGAAAGACGAGGAAGGGGGATGAGATTGTGGATGAAATGCACTTTGGAGAAATAACTTTGATCCTGTCATTCCAATCTTATCGATCCTGGATCCACATGTCCTAAGATTTCAGTGTATATTCAGCACATCGTGTCTGCTTGTGACACAAAACATTCATCAATGCAACCGGTTTCTTGTTCGGTTTTCTTGTTTTTTTTTTTCCTTTCCTATTTTAGCACTCTGGAACGGAATGAAACACTCCTAGACAGGCACGCAGACAAAAAAAGATCCCTGAAATGAAGGATCTCACAGAAACTATCGACCAGGAATAGATGGTGCCTAAAATTGGAATGTCAAACCAAGAGCGTCCGCCAGTTAATCTTAATCTCCTGAGCTTGGCGTTTACCCCTCTCTTATCCTCTGTCTTTCAACCGTCTCCCAGTTTCCAACACTAATCCCGGCCACCTCCAATCCTCTCCGCTTGTTCCTCTGATGAATCGATCACCTTTCGCATCATCAATTCTCACGATGGAATCTCGTATCATGTCGCCGTAGTCCCCGATCCCTCCTGAAAACGACGACTCCTCTTTCTCGCATGATGAGTTGCCCTGAGACTCAGAGGAAGATATTCCAAAACGAACATACAAAGGACATGGCTCTTGAAGCCAAGAAGGTCCTAGCATGTATTTGCAGAATCCTTTCGTTATCTGCGAGGGCAGGTTATGCATTTGCCCAGAAGCGCCCGCTTGGTTCCGTAACAGCCTCATTCTTCCTCCTCCTGTATCTGTTTCTCCCATTCGTGTTCAAGCTTCTCGTGTTCAGTATCCCAATAGCTTTCTCTGCCATTACTCTTGTTCGAGTTCTTTCCAGGGATGGAACTGGAAGTCTCCGAATCCCGAATGCCAGCAAAGATGAGAATGCGAGCCGCGTTTTCCCGCCTGTAAAGCCAAACTCCAGCGAGGAAGACGCTACTAATACAGCTCACCAATACCAGAAGCCTTTGATACAAGCGCAAATGAGCAAACGCCGTAACTTCAAGACAAAAAGGGAAGATCCGGATGCTGAAGGTGGTGGTGCTACGGAGATGAAACGCGTGACTTTTTCTACAACTGGCGATGATAGTCTGATTGGTGGAGACAGGAAGGACCAGGAGAATGACCCTGGTTTACATTTTGGGGGCGGGTGTTGTTCCTTGGGTAAAGGAGAGAGCTCTGGTTCCCATGAATCAGATAGAGGAGATTCACAAAACGTGAACGAGCACCTGCTAACCTCAGAGTCAGGAGATCTGAAGCCTGAAATTGAAGTTTCTGAGGATGATAAGGGTGGCGTAATGGGCCAGTTAGAGACGGATACCTTGGAAGAAGCAGAATACGAAGATGAAGAAGAGGCACAAGAGGATGGGAACAAGGCTGTGGAGTGGACAGAGGACGATCAGAAGAATCTCATGGACCTCGGCCTGTCCGAGCTAGAAAGGAACCGGAGATTGGAGAATCTAATTGCAAAGCGAAGGGCGAGGAAATTCATGGGGACAAAGGTCCAGGAGAATTTGCTTGACTTGGACATCGGCCCTGCGGGTTATATTCCGCCTGTTCAGATTTCAAATAACCCTTTCGATCCCCCTCATTGCTCGGATCAGGCTCTAGACTCGCAGATACCCAGCTCAGCTCCTTCTGTTCTGTTGCCTGCACGGAACCCTTTTGACCTTCCTTATGACCCTCAAGAGGAGAAGCCAAACCTCACAGTGGACGGTTTCCAAAGCAAGCTCATTGCGAATCAGCCTAAAGACATCTTCTGTAGGCACGAGAGCTTCTTCCTAGGGCCCTCTTTCTCAGTTGAAACTAGCCTAGGTCAAGATCTCAGGGATGCGGATTTTTATTCTGCCACAGAGAACAGGGCTCTAAGAGAGCCACGATTCTCCAGATTCAGAAGGTTCTCAGGTCAGACCACTTCTAATATTTTTCCTTGTGTGTTCGTTCTACCTACGTGGTTACTTTCCAGTAGTTAATGGGAGAAGTTTTCATCTTTGCAGCTAAGGGCGATCACGACAGATTAGTGGAACAAATTCTGTACCGCAGAGACTATGGCATGAGTTTCAGCAAGGCAGAACATGAAACAAAACCTGAAAATAACCATGGCGGGGGAGGAGGTCTTGAAGATAAGCGGGAAGGCACTGAGGATATCGAGCTGAAGGTGTTTAAAGACGAAAACCACACAAAATCAGATTATATTGATGAAGAAGACGGCGACCAGAGCTCCATATCGACGTCGGACAATGATGGACAGGCAACAAGTGGGGATGGGAACAAAGTTCTGATCAGGTCAGAATTTCCCGATGCGGTAAACATGTCTCTGCACAAGACCTTTGAATATTTAGTACCTAATGGCATAGCAGCAGATGGGGATTTGTCTAGTCCACTTGCTATGGACGATCTAGAGAAGCGGACGGGCCATTTCTCCACGTACTCCATAGCTTCCGACATGCAAGTGGAGGTCTCTGAATCCAGTTCCCCTCGGACTGTAGATTACGCTAGTTCGCCTCCTGATCTCGAGTGCTCCACTAATTCTGAAGATGTCGGAAAGGAGGGTACTCCGGGTAGTGAAGAAATATGGGGAGCCTTGTCCCACCTAACCGGAGTGGAGGAAGATGAATCAAAAGGCGACATAGATAATTTCAAAGCAAACAAGAATTCAAAGGATCCATTTGGATCATCTATTTCCCTCCTAGAATTGTGTAAAGAAGATTCAGCTGACGGAGTTTTTACAACCACATGCCTGAAAGTCACAGTACCGACAGAAGGTCCAGATATATCGGATTCTGATGTTAAAAACCACATGATGGGGTCTGATTATCCGCCAGAAGCTAAAGACCTAGAATCAACACCGCCGACGCATAATTTGGTGCCCCATCAAGCTGAAGAGAGACAGTCCCAGAAGGCAGAGGTTGGTGGTTTATTTGATTGTGCCATGAAAAAATAGTCTTCCTAAAACAATATATTCAGGTAATTAAGTTCCTAGACTGTAAAGACCGTTTGAACCAATGGAAGATATTGTAGGCATAAAGAAACGCATGATTTCTATTATCTATGACCATGATTTCTTCTTCTGCCTCTTTGTGGCGTTAAGTTTGTTCTGCTTTGCCTATCAACTGTGGACTAACGTAACAACAGAGCTGAGCATCATAGCTCTTATATCCAAGCTGAAAGTGTGTGATCTTCATGTCATGTGACCTAGAACCAGAAGCTCATCCAGGTAAACAACACAGAAGTCCAGAAAATGTTCAAAACTATCTCCAATGTTCTAAAGTTTCAATTGTCAAAATAGATCGGAAGTCTAATAGAGAAACTAGTCCGACACTAAAGTGATAGAGGAGATAGTGATTTCCACCACTGGCATTTCTAATATGACTTGAGAATCCATTTAGATGCTTTTCTTTTTCATGTATTCAAGTGCACCTATCAGAAAACTTTGACACACAAATATATCGCTTACATAACAGGAATCAGTTAATCCTCTTGAGAAGTCTACTGGAGAAGCCAATGGCGCACAAGGCAATATAGACTCCATTGAAAGCAGAAAGGAAGAAGTAGAGAAGCCAAAAAACAGTGGAGAAAGTTAAAGGATTCTCTTCAGGACCAAGACCTCTACTTTTAGCACTAGTTCAAAGATACATGGGTGAACCCTTGAGGAACAAAATCTCAGCACCAACACAAATATGAAAAACTTCATGGGGCAGTGGAATGGCACATCACCATCCTTCTCAATGCCAATCGAGATCAGCCATGCTGAAGGCATCCCCCAACCGGCTGAAACAAGTTCTGGGGAACATGAACATGAACTGGCCGATCACCGTATAGAACTCCAATGTTCTTACAGCGGTCATTTAATTGATTTCTCTATTTTCTTATGGAGTTAGAAGTGGAACGGTATCTAATAGTTTCCGGCACTGTACGCTTGGCGTAGTGCTGAGAGATTAGTTAGAGCAGGGAAAGAACCAGATACACAAATAAAGATCTTGCTTATCCAGATGTACTAATAAGAAAATTTCGAAGGCATCAGCCTGTATATACAACTGTGATGTTCTTTTCACCAACCTAGTGAAGCTCATGGAACTAATTTCTGATCAATGTGTGTAAATGTAAGAATAGAGTCCTTTTATACGAGTTCCTTTTGTTGTATCTACTGTCTACTAGCATACCCACATTCACACTATATGCTATGACTTAACGGGTTTGTTAGATGCAATGAGAACACATTCAGTCCATTCATCCTAAACAATTAGGATGCTGTTCAGTGAATTTGTTTTGCGCCTTCTTGAGCTTAATAAGACTTGTACATTAGCATTTCCTACCAAGTACAAAAACTACATTCCGAATTGTTGCCTTGAACAGCTTCGAGCAGCTGAGATGCTGAGGATAGTGACCAATATGGCTCTTATTTTAAAGACAACTTTTTCCCTCGCACGATCTCGAAGACTATTGGTTGAAGAGATGTACTGCTCTCTAGTAGCTTGTAGTCTCGAGGAAGCGAAATGGCAGATCATAAGTTTCTTAGTTTTTTTAGTTGAAAGGCAGAGTCAATCACCATAGCTTCATCTTTCTTAAGTTTTTAGCAGAAGCTAACGATGACTCTTACCAATGAGCAACATGGCCTTGCTTAACTGTTTCGATGGTGGGGCTTGATTAAAGAGAGATTTTTGAATGCCAAGGAAAGAAAAGGTAAGAAAAAGTCCGTGAATGTAGCCCTCCCTTCCATACAACTTGGTTTGTTTGTTTTATCGCCGATTCCATTTTCACTGCCCCTTAATCAAATTATATCAGCAACAAAATCGCCCCACTTTCTCCATATCTGATAAATGTGGACGCTAAGACCCTGCTAAATAAGGGTTGAGTCGATCCAGCAGTAGGGTGCGAAAAGGTGTACGATTCAATGATTGTGAATCTATCTTTCGATTTTGCATCTTTTTCTTGGCAAGAGGTGTCGTGTTCCTGGCCGGCTGCGCTGATGTCCTATATAATTACAAGGTATAAAATCCTTTTTCTAGAGCGTAAATGGCGTTGGCAATTGGTGCATAATTGAGCCTTTTAGTGCATCTTCTGCTTTATCAGTCTCTGAATGATCATAACAGGGGAAAGTGAGGCCCCACAGAAGATTTACTCTCAGATCTCCACGGGCCAGAGAAGGATCATACAGAATCAAGCTTCACTCTCTCTGCCTCATCTCACTGAATGCTTGCTTCCAAGTTATATCAAAACTTCACTTATTACAAGATGGTCTACTTCATTTTGTACACAATGGAAGGGAAAATTATGTATCTGTAGATCTGCACCGTGTCAACTGTCGAATGGTAAATTTAGAATGGGGAAACCAGATCTCAATGAGAATCAAGAACATGGTAAGTTGACTTGTTTGCAAAGCTTGAATGAATATAGTTTTAGATGTAGGTGGCAAACTCTGTCGTCATTCCAGCGTAATCATATGAAAAGGCCTAATTAAAGCATAAACAACCACGTTTCTCTATGAATAAATTTGCTGGTAAATTAAAAGGGAAGAATCAGAATATTTATCGGGAAATAGACAAAACAAGATGGACCGAAAGTGTGAAAATTCTGATTTAATTGAATCTAGATGTAACAAGGATAAAGTGGCCAAAGATGCCTCCACATGCAACTTGCACATATAGGGCTTTGCCTTTTGAAAAGAGATGGTGATTTCTTTTGTCATGTACCCGTCTTTAAAGCTAAATGGGACGGCTGTTCATTCATGTTTCCTCGAAATTCATTTCCCTTAAGTGGCGCTCGCATAATACACGATGCGCGGAACAAGGGCACTGTCTTAGTAGCTGTTCCTGTGATAATTGCTACCAAATGGATGCTCCTAACAAACGATATGAGCAAAGCAACAAAAGAGAAGAGCCTGAGAGATGGACCTGGTGCTTTGTACAATTTGTCATCTTCCAATCTTTCATTTTTTTTCTCTGCTCTCAATCAGAAACATCTCCCACCTCCAACCTAACACACCAGAAAACACACACAAGAGGTTAAATGAAAAGGTAGAACTGAAAACAGAACAAGCAAACAGATTAATCTCAATCTCCACAATCAATGAAGAAATTCTTTGCTTTTAAGTCTCATCATTTGTTAGGTGCTAGCAAAAGAAGGCATCCCCGAAACGGGCCTGATAAGAAGAAACAGGTATTTCGGAGCTTATGCAGACGTAAAAAGCTAGATAATTAAATTCGAGAGCGACCAATGGAGTTTCTTTGATTTTGTACGCAACCTGACCTCGCATGGCAGAAGGAGACTTTGTTATTTCTCCTAGTTAAACATACCGTTTGAAGCGTTCAAGTCCGTACAAATGCATGCGCAATGGAGGACCAGATCAGTTGACAGTGCTCGACTGCTGTCTGCTGAGCTCAACTGGAGTTTGCAGTAAACAGTCCATTGTTTTCTCGTCTGACTAGGTTATTAGCTAAATTATTAGTTCAACATAGTGCTCGATTAGAATGCGGATCCTTGTCTTAAGATAACAGAAACGATAAATTAGGTGAATGGAATTTATCTACCAAAAAGAGAATCTCAAACCCCATCAGCAACTAAAAGAATTCTAAACCGCACTGATTAAGAAAAGATAAAAGCACCTTTCCTCCACCTAACAAAAAAGCTACATGAGTCTGTCTCATCGCAAGTCAAGAGCTTCACATTCACAGAACAGTGAGACCTTGTCGATGATTGCCATCCCATTGGTGCCAAACAATTAGAGCCACTCGTGTATGATGATTCCATGGACTTACAGAAACGGGTCTCATACCCCTCGGAATGGTCTTGCCTCCATTGATGATCAAATCATGGAGGGAGGAATATTAGGAGCTGTTGTTGTGGCAAAAGAATAAACCACAAGTTTGACATTATTGAGAATACTGTGATCTGAATTGAATCTTTTAACTTTTTAAGGACATGTTCCTAACTCTAATTATTCAAACAGAGTCCTAGGAGGGGATCTTTTTCATTAAGAGCAGGATCTCTTGAAAGAGATATCATGGAGAAAGAGGGGGTTGAAGCATATGATGCCTCAGTTAGTGGAATGAAGAGTCAGCTTCAACTTAAAAGTGTTTGATGGTCCAGTCAAGTCTAATAGAGCATTTCTTTTGCTGTTGTTTCATTCGGAGTAGTGGCACAGTCTAAAAGACTAGGAAGAAAAGGAGGAAAGTGGGCAACTAAGAAGGGAGGGATCGTGTGGCAATATTGTGCAACTGCTCTTCTATAACTTTGCTCAGAAATTCAGCATCTGAAACATAGTCTCATCATTAAAAAGTTTTCACAAGAAGCAAAATTCATGATCTATTAGAGCCAGAGGATCAAATCAAGGTGTAGCTGCAATTTCAAGTTCGGTCGATACTTAAATCACGAAATTTCATTCTGGCCATTTGCTTCGAATTCATGAAGCAAACGATAAACATAAATAAAAAGTGCTCCAATCAAATATGAAAGTGAATTCAGTCATTGACATTCCCGTTTCCCAGATTACATGAGATGAAAAAGCGAAGAACTCCAATGGCCAAGCCAAATTTCGGTCTCCAACGAACTTGTTCCTGCGCACAAAAACAAAACAACAAACCCCTTTATTTGACACATTCTCTCTTTGCATCAAGCCACGAGACTTGTGTTATCTGCTATGCCTTCAACTTGGGATTGAATATGCTTACTTAGGCCAGTCCCTTTATTCCGTTCTCCATTGAAGTCACCTTGGATACCATTCTCAGGATGCATCCATTATCCACAATCGCAATCTTAACTTGACGGGAGAACTCGAGGTATCAAATTAAAGAGAATACCAGAAGGAACAAACTTTGCTCGCCTCTTTTTGGGTGTAAAGCAATGTTTGCTCGAAAACGATAAATTAGATCATTCAGTCATATGAGAGACCACATATCTATATGCCTATTGAGACTGCCCTCTTCAATTTCTTCCACAGCTTTCAATGTAGAACTTTGTCGGCAGAGGCAGAACACCAGAGTACTCAAACAAAGGTCGAGATTCTCGCTAAAGGAAAAAAATCCAGCTCTGAGAATCTATACACTAGATTTAGGGCTTCCAAAAGAAACACGATCTTGTTCTCCTGTGTCCTGAGTTTAGATACTGATGAACTAACTCAAATTCTTCTACATATTCACAGAGACCATGAGAAAAGCACAACCACAGCTACACCACTAAACTTGAAAAGATAGAAACAAAAGATGCTTCGAGCTAGGGAAGACGGGGATGAAGCTGCGATCTCATCCATGAGGATAACTCTGTCCAGCCTGCATATGAAAAACCGGGTTCTGAACACTGACGAAAGTCCCTC
The DNA here is from genome assembly GCA_001662345.2 of Metrosideros polymorpha var. glaberrima. NCBI lineage: Eukaryota > Viridiplantae > Streptophyta > Magnoliopsida > Myrtales > Myrtaceae > Metrosideros > Metrosideros polymorpha. The sequence goes on from BCNH02000010.1 coordinate 21,700,220, forward strand.
TATGAGTATTCTGCCCTTGAAATTTAAGCCCCAAAGAGTTCACACTGAAATGTGGGCACATGGGCATATCCCCTTGTGTCGCGTGGAAGGTCATGGGCCCTCCATTGTTCAGCTGATTCCAGAGAAAAGGAGTCCCGGGTGCTCCGATGGGAGTCGGTGGCCGAGCCACCATGGATGAATGCTCTGGCGAAGGCGGCCTTTTATCGTCTGGCGAAGGAGTTCTAGCCTCTGCGAGATTCACAGTCGTGATATCGTGGATGCTGGCTCTTCTCTTATCTTTTCCACCTGAAAGTTGCCTGATGAAGTATTTCTGCGCGTGGCTAGCTACTTGCGTCGGTGTTCTCGTGATAACGAAGTTCCTGGATATGTTTCTCCAATCACCTTTCCCATATTTTTTTAGACCCATCAAGAAGAGCCTGGAGAGAAATTTGCATAATAGGATTATAAGTATACATAAACAGATAAATCAAGCAAATTTATGCAAACACCAACTGCCCTCGTCTAAAAGCCACTGAATTTGCAAGATTAAGGTCCTCTAGATTAAAATTCTAAGACAACCCTATTCTTAGATCACTTAACCTTGTTCATCCTGCTTCTAGTACTGACAAATTAAGCTCATCCAGCAGAAAGTGAATGAGATCATTGGAGATCGACTCAAAGCAAGTGCAATGAAAAACATCGTATCTTACTTGTGCTCTTCCTCTGTCCAAGGAACCCCTTTCTTTCTCTCTTGCTCGGGAGGCCGAATCGACGATGATCTCTTCCCACCAAGCCCATAAGACTGTTTGAACCCATCATATCCATGGCCATTTACCCACTCCAATGTGAAGGGCGATGTAGTGCTATATCCAGGGATAGGGATGAGCCCTGCTTCTATATTGCTCACATCAACTTCCAAATCCTTATAGTGCTTAACCACATCTTCCACCGTCTTCCCAGGGATCATCGAAGCGACCCTATACCACCGATCTGGCGTGTCTTTATCGAGCACCGCCAGCACTTTTTCGAACATTTTGTTCTCTGCAGGGGTCCATTTCGCGGTCCTTCCCTCGTCGAGAAACCAATTCGCATTCGATGCGTATGGTGGGGGTGAGAGAACTTCCATTTCCCACTTCATCACATGGGAATCACACAACCCCTCCTTCAGACTAAACTTAAGTCAGATGCTGAAGGGTGATCAAATTCTCGATCTTCTTACAAAAAAAGAGGCGGCTTTTCGATATCGATGGCGAGACAGAGTGAGAGAGGTAGAGAACAAAGGAAAGGGGGTGCTCAAATGGGAAATGCGGAGAGCTTTGGGTTCACCACAAAGATACCCTTGTTAAATCACCAAGCATCTTGAAAGGAATCAGAATACTTCTTTTCCTCTGTGCAACCATAGCCTCAGGAATCTCATAAAGAACCGACTTTTTTCCCCAGTATAACAGAGACAGCCTCTCAAAATATAAGCAACAAATCACAGATAATCTGGAAATTTGAACATGAAGCTTTACAACGAGCCTCGAGATCTAAACCCAATGAGCCGTCCAACACAACTAGAAACAAGAATGCAACATATCAAAAGAAGGAGGGGCAGAGACCCAAAAACGAAACAAAGAACTTCAATACAGAGAGGCCTTATCAGATGTCAACGAACTCTTCGCCGACGGCAACTCAGTGCTTCAAGAGACGAACCCCACGAACAAAGTTCCAGTAAAAGGAAAAGTGAGGAGGGCTCTGAATTCATGCGAAACGAGAAGAGAGCAGAGAGAGAGAGAGAAGCTGGGGAAAGATAAATGACTGGTTTCTTTCTTCCTTTCCCTTGAGGACTGAGCAACAAGGAAAAGAGAAGAAAGAGACCAGGGATGCCCGTCAAAACTATAATACCGAGCCGAAAAAGCAAAGCTTTGCTGGCTTCAGGGGATGAATCTGAAAATTCTGCCAATATCTGAGAGAGAGAGAGAGAGAGAGAGAGAGAGGGAGGGAGGGAAATGCTAATGCTGAAGGTGGTGAGTCGGGATTGGAGGGGATGGGATACTGCACTTTGTGAAAAAGTTCCCTCTTATTATAATCACACTCTCTCTCTGTTCCATCACCCTATCCTTTTTCCTCCATTTAATTATTGCACAGACCCATTTTGTACTTATGTTCCTGATCTCTCTCATTTATTGAGGTGGACCGTGTCTCCGAAACCTAAAGAGATCGTTCATATTGGTCATGCCACGAGATATCTCGAGACCGCTTCTTAAGTATGCTTGATGAAAGATATAGTTTAACTTTCGAGATATCGATTGCCTGGAAAAATAATTGCAATCGGTGTATCAAAAAGATCGAAGTGTCTTTTATTTGATTGTTTAATGAGTATCTCAATGATACTTTTTTACAATATATTTATTCGAGTGATGAGTTGATTGATGTTTCTTATTTTGTGGTCGAACTTCAAAACGCTATACCTATATTTCTTTAGGGACATTCCAAGTAGTACAGAGTTATATATTCGATAAAGATGATGTGAATGTAATATGGGGCTGTTGTATAAAAAATTTGCTTGTAAGTATATGCAAAGCATAAGCAACACACGGAACCATAGTCATATCGTAACACTCCGATCCCTCACATCGATCAAGAGAAATGGCTTGTGATTTGGCCCATATGAATCGGGCTGGTTCGTCGATAGCGTCCTTGCATATATTCTATTTAAAGAAACCCCCTCCCCATGTCGCCTATCCATGCCAATGAGTACTTTCGGGTCATTAACGAAGAACTTGTGCCCCCCATTTGGGAAGAGACTATAACCGATAGAGGCGGTCATGTGGTGCGTCAGACCGTAAGATGGAGCCTAACTTGTTCCGGAGCCCTTCCATCATGTAAAGTATATGGGCAAATTTACGAGTTGGTCCAGCCTTGGATTGAACCCTAAAGGGTCAGCTAGACATCTAATTCAATAGCCAATTTAGAACTTGTCCCTGAGTGCAATTCGAAGTCTGAACGGCTAGAGGCCTATAATCACAACTAATGTTAAACGTGTAATTTTTCAGAATTGTCAATAAACTCTTTCTCGGCCTTACAAGAAAGCTAGGGAAAACTGTCATGCCGCCTCTTTTCATGTTGATCTTTTCATATACATAACAAGATATCTCATTTTATATAAGTAAAATTCGAGCTCATACATGAAATATCCTCATTAATCTCTTAATTTAGGTGAGGTGCAAATTAATGCTCCGTTTATTTCGCAAAGAATGACATAAGGAAAATGTTTTCCTTAAAACGATTGTTTATATCGTTTACATAAATGAATAAATAAATATTTTCATGGTTCACGAAAATATTTAGACAAAATTATTGTTGATAACTAAAATATTTTTCATTGATTAATTATTTAAAATAATACAAGTGATCGTTTTAGGAAAATGATCTCTAAATCGTTTACTTTTTAAGAAACAAACGTAGCCTAAAACCAGGCGAGCTGTACCAAACATGTAATTGCTCGCATAATTCAACTCGATAGCAATTCGTTAATTTCCTTTTGGTAAAAAAAAAATCGTTAATTTCCACTAAACAAACGAAATAAAATATTTCAGCAATGATGGACCCGAACACCAGTCAACGGGGGGAGCTTGCAAAGCAAGGAAAAAAGAAAACCCCATCACATCAGCGATCCGTACCGTTTCATGTAACGAAAATTGGATGAGAAAGTCCACCTTCATTCCCAATTCTATGCTACTGCACTTTAATTGCCAACCAGATTATTACGTTATTTTATTATATTCAGACAATATTTTTAATTTTTTTTAGTGATGTCATTAATTAAATGGGGGATTTTTTTGGTACTGATCACATCAGGGAGGCAATTCGGTACTCCCCCCGATCCAACCGCTTCTGATAGCCGCCTAAAAAACTCGGGTCCGCATCAACGGCTGGTATTCACTGTGGGGGGGGGGGGGGGGGG
>BCNH02000010.1:21704176-21714642 GCA_001662345.2 Metrosideros polymorpha var. glaberrima
GGGGATGCTTCGAACTTGGTGGAGACGCGGGCCCCAGCGGTCCCCCACATTATTGTCGTCGGGGGGCTGCCCCGGAGGAGTTCGGATCGATTCGTCGAGTGCAGACATCGACACGTGGCTTCCACTCATTGGGAGTATGTGGCGGCAAGATGCAGTTGCCCCCTGGAGGGATGGGAGGGGCCAAAAAGCGTTTAGTTGAGCCAATGAGTGGCGTCCACGTGAGATTCCCGACATGGGTACGGTGTAGAAGATAATGTCCTGAATGGCTACAAGTTTGAGAGAGAGAGAGACCGAGCCCCCTACTAGACTTATAGGCTGGCCCAAGAGCCCACGACCTACTCCTCTGCTTCTTCCTCTCTTTTTCTTTTTCTTTTTATTTTTTGTAATTATTTTTCCAAAAACAAGAGTTGCGCAATTTTAGAGGGATTTTTTTTTTCATTATCTAGAACGCAGTTATCAAATCGTGAATTGAAGTTTTTAAATTGATAAATCATAAATCGAGAATCGAACAGTAAAATCCAATAAAATACCTGAGAATAGTATTTAATGTGTAGTCATTATATATTTTGTAGAAAATATTATAGAACATTAAACTTCGAGCGAGATTTATGATCTCAGAAAAGGAAATCATAATTATGGGTACATACGAAGATTCCATGCATAAGCAAATATAGATATTACTGTTTTGTTAGCATAAGTATTACATAACAATATAAATTCTAAATCTTTACGTGTAATTTCATTTGTTATTACATTAGAGGAAAAAAATTTACTTTCGATATTTTAACCGTCGAGTAATGACATACATCATAAAATATAACACAGATTGCGTTATTTGATAGGTAAACTTTTTTTTTTTGGGTCCTATATAGGTACACGTTTGAATGGCTTGAATCGATAGATGCATATCGAATTGTGATTTGTCGAACTTCAGTAGACTCTCTTGCTTTTTCAGAGACTAGAAATTCACCTAATAGATACATATCATTTACCTCGAATCGATTCATGAAATATGAATTGAGAATCGAACAATACGAGTAATTTGTGTTCTAGAAGCGCGAGAGCAAAGGTTGAGAAGGGATATAAAATACCTTGCAAACCCCAAAAATCCATTAAATTCAGGAGCGACCGTAACTCGGTTTAGTTTGCAAGTCATCGATGGGATCTGAACAAATGACTTGGATTTTTAAGCTAGTGATTTTCGCTCATCTCGCACTAATCCTGGGTTGATTTTAGAGGAATTATATACACAAGGGCACAGGAATTATATAGTCTGCAATCCTTATTTTTTTTCCTTTCATCCATAAATAACATTTTTCGTTTGTGTATAGTTAATATTATATAAAAAAAATTAAATTAATGCTTTTGAAGACTTTTTATATTTTATATTTTCAAGAAGCAAGACTTTTTAGAATGGTTAATATCACGAAAAACTCCAAACTAGTACACCTATGACAAATTTTTCCTTAAACTAATTTTTTAACCACCAAAAATCTCAAATTTGTACAACTGTGACAATTTACCTTAAAACTACCTGTGACCAATGTACACTCTGTTAGTTTTCATTAAATTTGGTTAATATCATGGAAAAACATCAAACTGGTATACCTGTAACAAATAAAGGGTAAAAAAACTCTAAACTGGTACATCCGTCAATATTCACGTGTCATCAAACTCAGCAATTTGATATGATATCTTTCGTCTTCTTTACCTAGAGGTCTAACGGTAGGATCTCTATTCAAGAACTTTTGATACAACGAATCTTTTGGAGGCTTCTTTCGTTGCCTAATCTGTATGGTTGGATCTACCTCATCCGGAGAATTGGTACATGAAGAGCACTAATAAAAAGGATCCCAAAAGCAATAACCATATGGGTCTTTATAATGATGCAAAAGATGTCCATCACTTTTAAAGAACTGGACGAGCTTTTTAGGATCTGGTTCCTCTGGGACTGGATCAGGAATGCTCATGAATAGTGTCTGGAAGACTAAAGGAGCTTCTTCTTTGTCTTTTTTGAACTTGATAGTAACAGTACCATCCTTCTTTATGATGAACTTATAATCAGTAGATTGAAGCAGTTTATTACTTTGGTGAAGCTTCTCATAGTTGGTTATCCAAGTTTCAGGAAGAAGCTTGGCCAACTATTCCTTCAGGATTTGGCAAGGAACATGGATATAAGAAGCCTGATCATTTTGCATTGATATGAATAGGGCATCTTCGTTTCCATTCTAGAAATTTAGATCTAAAGCATGATTTTGAACTCTGTATACCATCTGGTAATAGAGGGTTATAGCAATGGAATCAGTAGTCTAGGGTGCACCTGTAAGCTGAAGTTGCACTTTTAAAAGAGAGAGTAACTACAAATCTGAAAGCAATGTTGAAGTTGAGGTACATGGTTACAAAGACTGTCCCAGCATTCAAAGTAGTTTGAACAATACCTATGCAAGTATGCTGGTATTATAAGAACCGAGTATCCATAAAAGTCATTATTGCCACAACTGGCAAGCCTTTCCTTCCATGAAAAGTGAGAGCGAGCCGAACAGCACCATAGTGGAGATGCGTACAGCCTTGCTAGATCCACAATCGAGGAAAATCCGCCAGAATTTGAAGAGTAACAAAGTACTCTTGTTCGGTAGCAGGGATGGGATGATGGTCAAACTTAGAGGACTGAACATACTCCTTAACATCTTTGGGAGTATAACAAATCAACTGTCATATAGAGCGGATCGGAGAGAAGGAAGATGAGGGTTTGGCAAAAGCGGAATATGGGTTCATAATGGGAAGTTAGGTTTCAGAAATCTTGGTTTCATCACTAAGAGAAACTTCATAACGATAGTCAATCTTAAAGGCGTTCGAAGTGCGAAATTCTGAGAGGGAGGAAGAAGATGGGGCAATAATAGCATTTAAGAGAACGGGAGTAGTATCTTGGATTTCCATAATAGTGAGATATTCTTCGCAGTGTTGGACTATTACCGTCTAAGCACATGAAACAGACAAAATAAGCATAAAAATATGGCTCTGATAGCAATGAGGGGACCTAAACTCAGAACTAGGGAAAATCAAGTCAATTTGCAATATGTATGCTATCATACATTAGGCGAGTTCAATCTCAAGCCTCTAAGGGGCTACCTTTTAGCTGTTAAACTATTTAGAAATTTAGTTCCGAGCTTAGTAACACTCAGAGAGATTGGGATGATCAGATGCTTCAGTTGGCTGTGTTGCTTTTCTCAGGGGATCATACCATGTTAGAGAAGGAGAGAGGGCTTTTAGCTAGATATAGAGAGTGAGTGGAAGATAGTAGTGTTTTTCTAAACTTTTGCTCTTATTCCAAACTGAAGGATTACATGGCCTTATATAGGCGGTAGGGAGTACACTGTTAGGACAATAGTCCAAAGTTCAACATTTGAAAGTACAGACACGCAACACACATTTTGCGTGATTATACAATAAAATAAGCATGCTTATGAACAGTACTTCGACCTCTATTTACTATAGTGAATAGTGAACAATGTTTGTGCTATAGTGATTTGCTACAATGTCGGTGCTAGAGTGATTTCTAGCGCCAACCAGAGTTATAGTCATAATCGAAGTTGTCTGAGCTGTGTGCAAATCCTTATTCTAGGAGTTGTTGATTAAAGTTGTCTTCATGATCTAGGCTCGAAGAATCTGGAGGAGTGATTTCTCCATATGGGGTAGCAACATTTGGAACAACTTCTGACATAATTGGCTGAGGCCAATTTTCTGTCTGCATAGAGCTAGAACTGGGGTCCAATTCTACATATAATGATAAGTTCAATGGATCGTGATCATAAGAATCTTGAGAAAATGGTCCACCCCATAGATCATATGGGTCTTGAGATGAGCTTGCTTATGTATCTGTCATTTTTTGGTCAAATTATTGATTCCATTCTTGAAGTGCTTGTTGTACAGTTGCTGAGGGTTTGTCATGATCCCATGAGACAGGTGTGATGTTATCACATGCTTCTTCGGGAATTGTTCAATTTTCTTGGCATAGGATTATCTATAGTTCCATGTAAATATGTTCACAAGAGCCAAAATTACAGGGAAATGATTTATAAATGCGGGTCACTTGAAACTGTGGTTGAGGTTTGTAGGTTGTTGTACCTATTGTGGATGGGACATTGGAGATGGTGCCATTATTGTGCACAAAAGTCCAAGGGCGATAAAGAAAAATAACAGTGTGTGTTTCTGAATTTCCCAGGACTTTTCTCATTTCTTCAGCAAAGAATCGTTTCTAGTAAACAGGTAGATAAAACTATTTGAGCACAGTAAGGGGGTTACTTTCATGTTGATTTTGAGGATCAAATGCCACTAGTTTAGTGAGTTTGACAGAATAGCTTTAAGTGGGAAATTCAATTTGCTATTAGATACTTATTGGTTAAATACCATAAGAGTCACTTAAGTTTCTCGATCTGGCTTCTAAAAAAGCGGATGGATGAAGGAGTACCTGTAGTGTAGAACTTAAGGATTGAGAAGAGAACTTCCATGGATTCTGAAAAGGTCTGTATGGTAATGCCACATAAGGTCTTCAAGGTGTTCATTGAGTTGGCCATTTTGTATTTCTAGGATAATCTCTTGAGGATGCTCCAAACTGGGCCAACTGTTCATTCTTTCAATCTCGTACTTCTCGATTAGAGGGAAAGGATGCCTGAGAAAATACATGTTAATTTTTGCTGGTAGTGCCTTTAGTCTGGAGAGAAAATCTACAAGCACATTCTCTTTTCTACAATATGCTTGGTTTTAAAAGAATATTTTGAAAATCATTCAGCCTATCAAAGTAATTTAGGATGAGAAATCTACTTCTGTTTGAACTTGGTTATCTAGGAAAATGACACCATATCCAATTTCACAAGAAAATGGTAACCGATAAAATGAAACTCAAATTTCTTAATTACATTCTTAACTGCTAATATTTCTTTGAAGATGGAATGATAATGCATTTCTGCATGGAAGAACTTACCACTTTTGTAAGCATAAAGATGTCGCTTACCATCAATTTCTTCAAACAATATGGCTGCCCAATATATATTAGTGGCATCAGTTTGCAATATCTGCTTTCCTGTGAATGAAATTTGCAATGGGGGAAGATTTTGCATGATTGCTTTTAAGATCAGCAACTGCTTTGGTTTGAGCTTTTCCTCATGGTAGTGGATGCTTCTTTAATATTTGCTGAAAAAGAAGTAACAATTTTGCAATATTCGAAACAAAGTCTCGAAGATAATTGATGATCCCAAGAAATTGTTGAACTTGTTTAGTCGTAAAATTCTTTTCAGGAAAGTTAAATAATTCATTGGTAATATGAGAACCTGTATAGTATGTACCTTTGTTAAGGTGCATTCTAAGGAATTCGATTTCTGTCTAAACAATGATCATTTTCTTATGAGAAAGCATGATGCCATGCTTTTTGACAATTTCTTCGAACTGCTCAAGAAGTTTGCAGTGAGAATCCTCATATGGGTTGTAGAGTAATATATTATCAATGTATACTGCTGCACTTGCCAAGATTGACTAAAAGATGCGGCACATGGCTTTTTGGAACAATGAAGGAGCTACCTTAAGTCCAAAAAGAAGAACTTTCTTTTGAAAATGCTAGTTTGGAATACAAAACTCTATTTTGGGTCTATCTTTAAGATGAATTTTCAATTGCCAAAAGCCTGCTTTAAGGTCAAACTTAGAATAGATGCGAGCTTTGGTTAATCTTGTAAAAAGTGAATTTCTAGAAGGCAATGGGAACTTATCGTCTTGGAGAAAAAGATTAAAAGGTTGGTAGTTGATAACCAATCTTAATTTTTCTCTGTTCTGCTCAGCACACTTGTTAACATAAAATGCTTCATATGCCTATTATGAATATGAAATTTCAATAAGGTCTTGTTGTAATAATTCTAAGCATTTTTATTGAACCTGGACAAGATGATCTGGGTTCATTCTCGAATGGCTGGCCTTAGTGGGATTTATGTTTTTATTTCGTTTGAAAGGAAGTCGGACATAAAATTCTGGGTTTTGCCATAAATGATTGGAACATTTTAGGGTAAATTCAAAATGATTTTCTGAGCATGGTTCTAACAACTTTTGCATGATCAGATCTAATAGACTCATTTGAATAAGCAAAGTCTATGTATATTAACAAATTCAAAAAATTGATTTTTATACCCAAGACCTTTTTCAGGAATGATTCGAAGATGAGGAAGTTGAGTCATAATATCTTAATCAATTATTAAGTCTTTGTTGGGAAGACTAGATCCAAGAACTTTGGTGTTTGTAGAATACTGAGAAAATAATTGGATAGTTACTGGTGTGATACGTACATTGCCTGGAAGCAATCTTTGGCAAAGTGTCCCTTTTTGTTGCAAATGAAGCAACGATATGACTTTTGACGATCTAGAGCATTTCGTCATTTTTTCAAGAATCTTCATTTCTTTTTTTTCTTGAAATACCTAGGTCAATGTCTAGACTTTTTCTCATAATACTCATTGATATACTTTTTCTTCCTAGAATGATTTCCACAAGAAGAACCATTACAGTCTTTTAAACATTTGATCTTGAGATATTAATGAGAGCATGCACCATCGAGTTCTCGATTATCTTTGAGATGGTTATTGATCATTTGTCGACATAAGCATAAATCATCAAGACAAAGATGAATCTCCTGCTGAATTTTCCCAAAAGGGATATTAGTTATCTTTTTGTCCATGTTGAAAAAGTTTATTTCCACATGTTGAGAGAGTTCTTTTGGAACGGAGTTCAAAAGGACTTGTTTTAAATTTGCATCAACTACAATACCATAGAAGAGTTTAATCATTACAGCATAATGTTTATCTAAATGTTTCTTTTGAAGAAAACAACATTTCTGTCAAAGTACTCTCTTCTTTTGAACTCAAGTAGATCGGTTGGTTTTCCAATGAAGAATTGGTAAATGAGTTGAATGGGTTGAACGAAATCTGGAATGAGTAAAAAGGACATTTGGTCAACATTAAAGACTGATTGCCACCAATGTTTGAGATTGCTAGTAAATTTTGTGACAAACTTAAGAAGAATGTCATATCTACTTTCGACATTAAGAGCCCTGGTATTTAACTAGGAATGAAAATATCTATCCTTTCTGGCCATTTAGAATTGAATATATTAGCAAGTGTGAAGAGTTGATTAGGAGAAGAACTTGGAATGAAAGATGGATTAGGAGGTTGGACAACCTCTGGGTCAGACACCATTTCTTCTTCTGGTGGATTTGCCATAAAAATGGAAGGGGTAATGGGCTGTGTATGGAAAGATTAAATGGGAGGAATTGAAAATGAAGATGAGTTTGATTTGGAAGTATAAGAAAAATCTGTTACCTAGGAGGAGGTTTCTTTTAAGATCTTAGAACATTCTTTGGGATTCTGTTTTGCTTCTTCCTTCTGTTGGATACTCAAATTGCGAAGAAATGATTTAAGTGTGCTAGTTTGAGATTTTTTGTGGTATTATCCAAATTTAATGAAAACTAACGGATAGTAAATTTGTCACAAATGTACAAGTTTGAAGTAAATTTGTTACAGGTATGTGAGTTTGAGGTTTTTCGAGATCAAAAAAATAGTTTATGGTAAATTTGTCACATGTGTACTAGTTTGAAATTTTTCGTTGTAAAAAAAATAATTTATGATAAATTTGTCACAAGAGTACTAGTTTGAAGTTTTTCGTAATATTAATCATTTTAAAAATGCTATGGAAGAATAATGTTGAGGCACGACATGTACAAGCGTGTGGACGAGTATCATCATCCCATCCCATTAATTATATAGACAGTAAAAGGGTGGTTTTTGCGCGTCACGAGACGTCATGCAGTATAGGCCACGCTGGCCACTTGTGATTTTCTCCATAAATATGTTTAATTAATGAAAAAAATAAATGAAATTTCGATTGGATTTTAAATGTGAATATTACTATGATCTGAAAAAAAATAAAAATCAAGATGCTTAGCACTATATATGAATTCGATTGTTTGGTTTTGAAAGTCTTGAGAAAAAGGTCAAAAGAGATGCCAAAACAACAAATAAATATGATAACGCATCTTGTAATGCACATGTTGATATTTTATTGTACAAAATATATCTGAAATATATGTTTCATTTGTTTCGCAAAAAATAAATGATTAGAAAAATATTTTCCTAAAAATAATCGCTTGTATCTCTTACAAAAATGTATGACCTGAAAATATTTTTATCATTTGTGAAAATATTTTGACATAAATTGTTGTCAGTAATGAAAATATTTTTCAATAATTAATATGCATGCAATCATTTCTGAAAAAAAATGTTTTAAATTAATCCTTTCCCTTTTTGTTTTGAATGACTATGATAATATTTTGGTGTCTTGGGAGGATAATATGAAGTACATAGAAAGTGTTCCCACGCGCGGGTGTTGCGATGCGAGTTGGCGAGGCGTCGTTGGATGCTTCCTTTTTGAGTAAGGAGAGACGACCAATACAATCACACAACCATCCCAACCCAACCAAGGGGTCCCGTCCCCCTCATGATGTGACCAACTGCTCCCTTCTCTCTCCTTGGGAATCTACATCTCTTGGGGCTCCCCCACCCCCGCCTCCCTCAGCCTCTCGTCCACACAAATCCCCCCCCCAAAAAAAAAAAAAAACAGAACATATATACGTCAGAATGTTTTCCTTTTAAGAAATCCTAAGGCAAGATAATATACGTCACAATGTTTTTTTTTTTTATGGATAAAAACCACAAAAACATCTTAAATTATACTTTATTTTTTGTCATAATCTTAAATTATACGTACTGTTACACAAAAAATCATAAATTTGTACCTATATGACACAATTAGCCCAAACTTCTTCTTGTGACACAAAATATCCCAAACTTATATTCGTATGAGAAATTTATCTCAAAAAATTGATGTTGCGGAAAAAAGTTTAGTGTTTTTAATGTCACGAAATTTTTTTAGGATAAATGTGTTATATAGATATAAGTTTGGAGTTTTTTATGTCACATAAAAAATTGGAATAAATATGTCACATAAGTATAAATTTAGGATTTTTAGTATTATAAAAAAAATTAGAGTAAATATGTCCCATGTCACAAAAAATAGTTTAGAATAAATGTGTTACAATGAGCAAAGTTTAGAATTTTTTTTTAACTTTTTTTTTTTACACTTAATTACGACGAAACTTTGTAATTCATAAAATAATTATACATTTACTATGTGACGCCATTTTGTAACGTTATGAGATCAGCGAACTATGGAAGTGCCCCCTCTTCGATAATAAGTTTTGTACTCGCGACAAGAAATGTTATTGTCGCTTAATTACCGCGAAGTGAACATCTTTGAAATCCTAAGTTTTGTACTCGCGACAAGAAATGTTATTGTCGCTTAATTACCGTGAAGTGAACATCTTTGAAATCCCGAGTATAACCTCAATAAATAACTACTTAAGGAAATTACAAAAATTCCAATGCACTTATATTTTTCTATTCTTTCCAAAATATAATTTTTAATATTTAAGTGTGCTTAAAAATTGTTTCGGAGCACCCACCCGTGGGTGGCGTAGTTGGTTGAGAGCTCTTCCGCCATCGTAGGAGGTGAGAGTTCGAAACCCTGCGTCATTAGCGATTTAAGTGGGGGGTCCTGGCGGTGGGTTGCTAGGCTAGCCTCCCCCCGGGTTTAGTACCGATTAGCCTATTAGGCGAAAGGGAGATTCCCGGGTCATCAAAAAAACAATTGTTTCGGAGCATTGGTCTTGAAGACTTATTACGTGTATCAACCTAATAAACTAAGTGTGCTAACTGCCATATCACGTTTAGAAAGATCGAAAGAGATAACTAAGATGTAACCCCTCTCCTCGTGCCTATAAACGAGTCCGCACAAGATGGCTCCGTTCGTTTTGCGGAAAACAAATTTCAAAAAAACGTTTTACGAATTTTCCGGCATTCAGTTCACTGAAAATAAAATGAGTCAAGGAAATTATTTTTCGTCAATGAAAAAAACACCTTCAAAAGTGAGGAAAATAATTTCCTCTTTCCTCCTCTTTCTTTCACCCATATCAAGCACACTATACTCTCCTTTGTGCACTCCTTCTAATTATTTTTATATTTAATTTTTCTTTATTTTTGTTTTTGTTTTTCCTTCTTCTTTGGCCAACCCCAGGCGAGGCTCGAGCTCGCCAAATTCGGTGAGCCGAGCCTCACTGGCTTGTGGCGAGGGTCGAGCTTATTTGCGTTTGGCCACCCTGGCCGAAAAAGAAGGGAAAAGAAAAAAAAAGAAAAAAGAATTAAAATTTAGATTCTTGTAAAAAAGAAAATAAAAATTAAAAAATATTAAAAGGATTTCTGCCAAACACCAGAAAATATTGTTATCTTCTTGGAAAATGACTTCTTTGAAAACATATTCTAGTAACATCACCTTTTTTGCGAAACGAATGAAGCATAAGTGTGCCTTTATTTTGCGAAAAA
>BCNH02000010.1:21714734-21758704 GCA_001662345.2 Metrosideros polymorpha var. glaberrima
AACTCCAGGCGAGGCTCGAGCTCGCCAAATTCGGTGAGCCGAGCCTCACTGGCTTGTGGTGAGGGTCGAGCTCATTTGCGTTTGGCCACCCTGGCCGAAGAAGAAGGGAAAAGAAAAAAAAGAAAAAAGAATTAAAATTTAGATTCTTGTAAAAAAGAAAATAAAAATTAAAAAAATATTAAAAGGATTTCAGCCAAACACCAGAAAATATTGTTATCTTTTTGGAAAATGACTTCTTTGAAAACATATTCTAGTAACATCACCTTTTTTGCGAAACGAACGAAGCATAAGTGTGCCTTTATTTTGCGAAAAATAAACGATTTGAAAAAGAATTTTCAAAAAATAATCGCATGTATCTCTTATTAAAATATTTAATGAGATTTTTTTCATTGTTTATGAAAATATTTAGACATAAATTGTTGTTAACATTGAAAACGTTTTTCATTGACTAATTATTTTAAGCGATACAAGTGATTATTTTTAGGAAAATAATACCTGAATCGTTTATTTTCGACGAAACAAACGGACCCTAAATGAGCTTTAGATAAGTGGCACGCGAATCGACTGTGTCGCAAATCGTCAACCCTAATTGTCTACAAGCCTTGAACGCGACAAGGGCAATCTCGGTACTGAAAATCTCCACCGCATCTCCACATCTCTTGGCCCACATGCGTGGAACTCGAAACCTATTTTGCTTAGTTGGCCACTCGAGGTCCTTTTGAGCTAAGCTACCCCTAGCCCCATGGGTTAATAGCTTCGTTATTAGAACGGACATCTCTCTAATTTGGATGATTAGAGAATAGATTAGTGGGGGTGTCGTTACTCAACTAAGGGACACTCATGTCGCTCTCAATGTCCTAAATAGTAATTAAGCTTTAAGACGGCTTTTCAATCGCGCTATTGGACACTTAACCGTCCGAGGTAATTTGGGGGAGGAGGGTCCGAGCGATCGAATCGCCAAATGATGTGCGTCCTTGTCAATCGGGCAATTTGTCTTTTTGCATTATTACATGTCGGGGGGGTGAATCTATGAGAAATGGTTCCATCTTCGCCCTTTTGCTTTCAGCATCAAGTCACTTCTGCCTTTTAAGCAATGGGAAAAAGATGTCGTAATCATGCTCTCTCTCTCTCTCTCTTTGTTCCTATGTGCCTTAGACACGTATTTTGAAAGAATCTTATTATTGTTTCTAAAAAAAATTGAGTAGGGATTTTGATTTTGCTCGGTTTTTAAAATTTAAGATTGACCTAATAGCAAATAACTTAAATTTTCAAAAATCAAAAAAGATATAGTTGTCGACACCTCAAGCGCTAGGAAATGAGCAAATTCATTGTCACCGACCATAGGTTTTGACGAAAATATGGCCAATTTTTGTGATGGCATTACCATTTTACGGCTTTTTGAGCGTGACATCTAATGTTAGATCCATATTTGACGTCAAGCCGTGTTTGTGAAATATGATCGAAAGGAAGTGATTCCTTACTAATATTCTAAATTCAAATGATTTATTGTTAACTAGTTCGAAGGGTTGGATATGCGTGGATGCGAATGGGAATATGAAGTGGCTTTCTTATTGAGAAAAGAATAAATTCGGTTGCATAAGTATAGTGAAAGAAGACATCCTATAGCTTGTTTCGATAATGTATGCTTCGAAAAACTGGCTGTCTTATGGCACCAAGGATCGAGGCAACCATCTTAATAATTGAACTATGGTTTATAACATAACCTGTCAAAGGGAAAGAAATTTTCATCTGAAGGGCTTAACCTCGTGATGGTTACTAAAACTCAAGAATTGATGAATTCAAAACCTTAGTGGAAATTAATGAGGTATTTGAAGAGCAATGAACATTTGGCTCAACTTTATCCCAGTTTTTTCGAGATATCAACTCCATTTTTTACCTTGAATTAATCAAAATATGCGGAGTTTCTTACTTTTTGTGGAGGATTAAATCCAATAATAGGGGGTCTATGACTGACTGATGTTGCTCATCATCATTAGCTATTGCAATTTCTTTCTTGATAGCACCTGGCAGTTTACATGTGTAGGACCAACTAGGGCATTGGTCACGATATAGAAGATGTTTTAGAGGTTTATAGAGGTCCATTTACAGGCCAAGGGCATAATGGCCAATACGAGATCCAAACAACGTCATGGCATACTTGATTATTTCTTGACCTATTTATATTATGCTATTTAACCATCGTCGTAGCTCACCATATATGTATTCCATGCCCCTTTTATCCATACTTGGCTACTAACTATGATACACAATTGTCATTGTTCACACATCACATGTGGAGTGACGGATTTCTCATAGTTGGGAATAATTCCCTTAAAAAATCCATAACTTTCCTGAACTTTTTTTTTTCTTAAAAAAAAAATCTCAAACTTTCACTTTAGTTTCAAATTTGCCCATTGCATTCAAAAATCGCTACTAGTTTTTCAAAATTATCGTCATATTTAATGTATTATTTGTATATTGTTTTTTTTTATATTTCTTCCGTCATCTCAATTATCATATCATGCTACAAGGTTCAAAGCTCACACGTACGGTTGAAGAAAGTTCAAAGAGCACCTCCAAAAAGTGTGGATTAGTGCGTAGTCCTCAGCTAAAGTTCTCTCTAATCAGCTGATTTTCGGTGATGGACTATCGCCAAACTGAAAAGTGTGCCACGTTTTGTTTCCATCGAAGATTTTTTTTTTTTCACTCCACTCTTTATTATAAAAAAAAAATGTTTTTTACCCTTCACAAAGCTGAGGAGGTAAAGGGTTTTTTTTTTGTTGGGTCAACAAGAGGAGGTAAAGGGTTGGAAGATAGTGGTTTGTTGGAAATGATAGAGGTTCTCCACTGACACGGCGACACTTGAATACTGAAATTACTTATTATAGTGTGCATTTAATTATACTTAAATTAGATTTGGCATCAACTTCAACTTGTTTCCATTTAAGGGAAGATTCCCAGGAATTCTTACTATTTTTTATGCGTCCACAGCCAAATCCTCTGTCTCTCTTTGTCATTTTCAGGCCCTGAAGAATCACTGGTGATTTTAGAAAAAAAGAATTACAATAACGGGGAGAAAGAAGAAGAAGAAGAAGAAGAAGAAGAAGAAGAAGAAGAAGAAAGAAAGACAAAAGCAAGCTGGAGACAACATGTTTGGTGAGAATCAAACTTAGAATAATTTGCTTAGGAAAAACAAATGCAAAGCAAGCGTAGTTTCCCGAGATATTACGAAAAAATGAGCAGGATCAACTGAATGGAGAGGGTTAGTAGAAGAAAGTCAACTAAAATCTCAATCAAATTCGACAACTTTTTATTACCCTTTTCTTTTGGCTATGCACGGAGAGAGATAGTCCTCATGCTTTTGACACTCGACAGTAAGAATACACCAACGATAACTATCGCCTGACGAAATGTGAAAAAGGGAACGGAATACGTCGCTTGTTGTGAATAGTACGAAATGTATAGATTTAATCAGTTCAGCAGATCGAATTGCGACACATTTTGATTGTTTGAATCACCTTTTGTTACGAAACTACATAGACATACATTATTTGGCCACAACTAGTCAAATGAAGTAATAGAACTCCCATTCACGTTTTTTTTTTCTATATTTCACGAGCCTAATTTAGATTAGAAATGTACGTTCTGTTTATGAAGTTTCATGTTGATATCTTCAAGTTGCATATACCTAGAAGGTTTTATTGGATTGCCCATTTTAAG
This sequence comes from Metrosideros polymorpha var. glaberrima, assembly GCA_001662345.2. Taxonomy (NCBI): domain Eukaryota; kingdom Viridiplantae; phylum Streptophyta; class Magnoliopsida; order Myrtales; family Myrtaceae; genus Metrosideros; species Metrosideros polymorpha. The sequence goes on from BCNH02000010.1 coordinate 21,718,455, forward strand.
TGATGTAATATGTAAGGGTACCCGGAATTAGATCAATGTACCCAAATTGGGTGAAAGTTACCTTTTTTTTTTTGCTAGATGGCTAAGGCACCACGATACGGTGCATTCACCGAGGATTGAACCCGAATCTCAATCCGACCCACCAGACCGAATGTCCGGCAACTCTGTGAACGCTCGCAATCTCTTGATTTTGTAGCCAATTGACATTGAGAAAGTGGGCTCAGACCCAAAATAACCAAGAGCGACCATGTTTCTTTGAGGCCCAATTGGCCCAATGTCCAAATGAAGTGGTGGACTGGCCATCGGTTGATGATTACATCATTTTTGTCTAGGCAATGCTAAAACATTTGTTGGGAGACCAAACTCTCGTTCACATGCGACCCAAGTTTGTCTAGTCAACCCTCTTAATTAGGGAGGTCCAAAAGGTTGTACTGTGAAATACTGAAGACATTCAAATTGCTCCTTACCAATACTTTTCGTAATTTTGACTATCAAGCGAACTACTCGAGCTAAAGGGATCCGATGAATGTACAAAATACAAGCAGCTTGGTCTAGCTCTTAAAATCTATATGCTCACCAATGTTTTTTCGCTGACCTATATCAATCCAATTACAATGTGTCTAATTTGGTTGTCTTTTTTTATTTTTTATTTTATTTTGGGTGTCTTTTGGCTGTAGTATTCACTCCTCATTTCTTACACTCAAAATCCCTTTTGTCCCCTTGGACTGTTTCAACACTTGGGGAGATCACTTGGCGGTGGTAGGAGGGACTGGTCAGGGCCTTCCCCATCGTCGACAACAAATGCCATCTTGAGTCCCCACGTCGTGTGCACTTCTAGGTGACAATGCATGAACCAAACCCCTGCAAAAGGAAGGAAGATAGAAAGAAGCAATTCATTCATATCCCTAAGGAAATGCAAATGCATACCGAGCCAAACAAAATGAGTGTTTTTTACTCAATAAGAAGCCATAAGTATATGATCTCAAAAGTGTAATGATAGTTCGTCTTTTAACAGCGTGATCTGACAGACATGAATCTTCTATCTTTTCAATCTATCTCGCTTTGTATCTCAAGTCAACGACGCACTTGAACTCCTAATGTTAATTTCTAAAAAATCAGTTTGTCATTTTACGTATGTAATAAGAATGAATTGAGGCACACTAAACAAACTGGTGAGATATCTAGAAAAAAGAAGAAGCAAAGTCATGTATCATAAGACCGATACGTTAAATTATATATTAAGTAAGCTAGTAATATTCGATACTTTACAACAACTTAAAACATCACTTGATGTACCAATTTGATGCGTAGTCTCTCTGTTTACACTTTGAAATAAGCAAAAAAAAACATTTTCACTTTCTCGTTGAGACTTAAAACACCATTCAAATTACATAAAGTTATCAAAATATATACATATCAACAATTGAGTGTGAGAAAATTTTAAGAGCTTTGTATTAAAGAAAAAAAAACGAAATTCAAAAATCAAGAAAAGAAAAGGAAAAGTAAAAAGTAGAGACCACTAGCATGCCTTTCTCTATGTAAAAGATTGCGAGCTCACCTGGATTATCGGCCCTGAACCTTATGGCGGCCCACCCACCGGACGGGACTCCGACGGTGTTCCGCTCCACCGGGTCCACGAGATTGAACTTCCTCGGGTCCTTGACCGGGTCGAAATTCCCAAACCCTCTTCCCACAGAGAAGAAATTGAACCCGTGGAGGTGGATCGGGTGGTTCTCCGGCGCAATCATCCCCGTGTCTTGCAGGACCAGCTGGACCGTCGCATTGTACGGGAGCCTGTAAAGCCTCGTCCCACTCATGGTGTTGAAGTTCGCCGGCTGCGTTCCCGTGTAGTTGAACTTTATCATTGGCTTCGCGGGGAAATCGTCCGTGAAGACGCCGGTCATTTTGTAGTAATGCGCCGATAAAAGCGCGGTCTTGGGCATGACGAAACTGATGTTGTTGATGTCAGCCACGACCCGGAAGCCGCTCGGGCAGGTATCGCAGGGGTTGACCCCGATGCCGACGGTGAAGAACAGGGAATGGTCGATCTCGAGCGGGACTCGCGCCGGGTAGGTGTTCGTGTTTAGGCTCCTGAGAGAGCCAACGAAGCTCTCGGCCAACCACGTGGCGTTCTGGGGCGGTGGGGCGGTAGGGACCGCCGGGGAGGCCTCCGACGTGCCGAAGTAGTGCAGCGTTGCGGTGGCGGTGACGTTGTCGACGGAGATGGGGGCGTCCATGAAGGGGGAGACGGTGATTAGGTACTTGCCAGTGGTGTGGTTGGTCGTGAGGAGGGCGGTGGTGGTTTGGCCCGGGCCGACGAGGATGGCATCGGTGCGTAAAGGCTTGACGTAGGTGGCGTCAACCTCGACCACCGTGAGTTGGTGGCGGGCGATCTTGAAGAAGAGCTCTTCATTGAGCGCAGCGTTAATGATCCGCAGCATGTAAGTCTTGCCTGGTCGAACTGCTAATTTGTATCCACCTGCACATGATTGACAACGGTAAGATTTCGCCGTCGGTGGCGACGGACTCTTAATTTTTGTGAAGGACAAGTGCATTAACAGTTTCAAAACTCGTTACAAAAGTGCAATAGTCCTAGAATTATCAAAAGGTACAATCAAATCATAAAATTTATCACGAAAGTGTAATCGAGTCTTAAAACTTTTAAAAAATATAATCAAAGGAAATACTTATTTAAATTAATTTGACAAGTTTTAGGACTTCTAATACACTTATCCCGTTTTTGTGACCACAACGTTATTCTTCTTCTGTACTCTTTAGTACCCTTGGGACAATTGGCGACAGGTCCTGGATGGCTATTGATGGTGTGAGCATCAGAGACATTGGGTGCCCCTCCGGATTTCATGGCCTCGTCGATCACCGCTTCCACGTCCGACTTCCACCATTCAGCTGCCAATGCGGTAATCAAAGTTCAAATCGCGCATGTCATTCGGCTCGAATCTTTTATCCATCTTCCGAAGCGCTTCGAAAATCTTTACAAAGATGGATCGAATTGGGAAAGTATTTGGACTCACCTAATACAATCACCTTTTCCTTGTGGGGCGTGGGAAATGGAAAAGGGACTCCTCGCCTGGGCAGGATGACCAGGGCGCCGTGGACGGTGGCTCTCAGCCACAGGATGTGGGCATGCCAGAGAAGTGTGCCCCGTTGGCCGGTGACGGTGAAGTTGTACGTATAAACCTGTCCCGGCTGAATAGGGCACTGCGTGATGTACGCCGGTCCGTCCGCCCAAGCCGTCCTCAGTTGTCGGACTCCATGCCTATGCATCAAGATGGATACGCGATTTGTGAGATTGCATGTTTTGGATCTTGCAGATTGCCCACTCAAAACAAGAAGTATTCTTCTCATCTAATCTATATTGATTCAGATACCATTTACTTTCTACAATCATACAGCTTTCATCTACTTGAAAACCCACGTTCGGTGAATTCGGAATCAAATCATTTATCGAATATTTTATACATAGTTTCGATCAAGTACTAATTTTCCTACCCGAGGTCAATTCGATTGGAAGATCGAGATACTCAAGCTTGACCCGACTAGACTAATCCCAATTAATATGTAAATAGAACTCGATCTTGAGCTTGAGCTTTTGAATTTCATATAATTTTAAGTACCCTATGTTTGTTCTTGCAATTATTAGAAAATATGTTCCAAATTATTTATTTTTTCGCGAAATAAATGGAGCTTAGTAATTGAACCTACCAGTGAATGGTCATGTTGTAGTTGACGTGGTTGACCACCTTGACGAGCACCGTGTCGTCTTCCCGAGCGTAAATAGTTGGACCCGGGAACCTCCCGTTGACGGTCACGATGGGCTTCGTGCTACACAATCTGTGGGCCCTTTTCACCACCACCTATATTCACCAAAACAGCCAACCGCACGTTATTGAAGAAGTCTTGGCAATTTTCGGATGAACATCGATGACGTGAATGACATCGTCGGACGAAAAACACTCGAGAAAATCTCCGACCTAATACGACGTGGACTTGTCACTGAAGTGCGCTCTTGGGATTAAATGTAATATGGCTGCTCTTTTTTACCATACGAAGATGTTTATTGTTTCCTCAAGTAAGGTACCATTTCGTGACGTGGAATTAACGAACGAGGTTGTCTAATTTGCTTTTGAAAAGTCAGATAAGCTGACTCGAACCTTTCGATCTCCATGAAGGGTTCGAGAATCTGACATCGACGTTTGATCACCATGCAAGTAATTGAGCAAAAAGCAGCCGAGTTGGTCTATTCCGTGGGCATACAATTTGGAAGTATTTTAAAATTAACTGTTTCTTATAGTGAAGACCCCCCCTTTCTTTTTGGAGAAAGTATGTTTAAGTTTCCAATTTATCTAGATAGTAAATATGAGAGAGAGAGAGAGAGAGGGGCCACATCTATCTTATGAGAATTCCAAAATCACGGGTAAGACTTTATTGCACAAAATAAATGAAAACTAACAAAACTTCCACCAATTGCATTGAATCTATTGCTATATAAAATATAGTTCGTACCACACTCTAATATCATGACTTTTAGGTTGAACTATCTAGCATGAAGTCGGAGCTAGATTCCAATTATTCAGCAACAAGAGACGACTAGTATGAGTACATGCACGAGTCAATAAATTGATATTGCCGCTCGTTAAGATCCATTTTATGACCGATCACGCACCTAATAGACGTCCGAGCTGTTAATTCTTCGATATGTTAAACAAAGAGGGTTGGAATATAATAAGGTTGGCACTAGATCAGTTAACAAAAACATGGGTGAGTTCAGCAATATTTATATCAAATCTATGTTCACTGTCTCAAGCAACGAAGCATGGGTGCAGCTATAACGTCTATACATCAACATGCAACGAAATAATATATAGCACGACACTTGAAATTTTCTTTGCTCATCCTTGCAATCAAAATAAATCCAGTTGTCATGCCATGCAAACCCTAACTTGAAAATGATATATCAACTCACTCACTTAGTTTTCATCACGCTTATGCACGCAGCCTGTCTAATCTAATCACGGATGCCTCCGCAGATATTAATATAAAGTTTTATTTAAGAAGATGATTAGCATGCAATAAAGGCCTTCTGTAGATTCAATTGACGTTAAATAATTCATAAACTCCGGTTAGTCTTCCCGGACACGTGTCTGCTAGATTGCTGGTATGTTCGCTTGCGAGTAAAATATGTCGGCCGTTAATCCATCGGTTTCAGCCGGACCCCATACGAGGTTTTCGTGTAGAGCTTTTGATAGGAGGCAAAACCAAGGGGGCAGAGCGAAGAGAGAATGCGATTCCCTACCAAATGAATTGCTCCAAGAAAAAAAATAAAAAATTGGATGTCCAGTCATATTATAAGAAAGAAATTAATAGAAATGAGCTTGTTCATTGATATGAAAATAATAGAGAAAATAGTGGCGCGCATGAAAGCTCATACCCCTACCAGGCCCAAACAATCTGGTTATAATGCATGCATGTTTGCATGTGAGCCAAATGAGAAATGCTTATGTGACTGTTATTAATATACTGTGAGAATAACAACATATTTTGGACCACAAAAAAAAAAACAAAAAACAAATAATTAAAAATTATCATGGGGTCCACTATTTCAATAATTTGCTGCTCACAACATGCCGTTATTCTCACAGTGGCCTAAAAAGTTGATATGCCAGCAAAGCTCGAGCCAAATTCATGTAAGTCTCGCCAAATCCCAAGACTTCGGGCGACCTTATGGCAAGAGACTAGCTAGCTAGCTAGCTAAATATGCAGGAAGATGGTTGCGGTCTGAACTAGTGAAGTCTACGCGTGTTTCAGCTCACTTTCAAGAGCACCAAAATCCTCGAGTACCCCTTTTTTAGCATTTAATTGCTTCCCTTGTACTTAAAAAGTGATTAGAGTTTTAGAACAGGCCGTTCTGCATTAATGTCTATAGTCACGGTCGAAGAAGAAGAAGAAGAGGAGGAGGAGGAAAGATGCATGAAAAAAATGAAACGTGCGGTCCAATTCGTGGGTCGCGCAGATATATTGACGAAAACAACGAGAAAATCTGCTCACATTGAACTTGTAGTGACGGACCATCCCCTCCACATGCGTCGCTAATAACCAAGCTGCAAGCAAAGCTCTCATCCATGGCATCATCTCTCTCTCTCTCTCTCTCTCTCTCTCTCTCTCTATGTGTGTGTGTATATGTTAGAGAGAAACAATCTTTTGCTCCCTCCTCTTCTTCTTCTTCTTGGAGAGCAGGTTGCGACCGTCAACCCAAGACTTTATAACCAAGTCCTCGTCCTCGTCCTCGTCCTCTCTCCTCTCTGTTGCCACGTCGTTTTTACTTAATGATTTGAACCAAAAGGGCATATATTATACTTGAAATTTTTGTGGATATTCCCTTTCATCCTCACTAGAAGCCAGAACCTTCTTCGGTTTCTTTCACTCGTACGACCCGATTAAGTTTAGTTATCCATCAAACGAAGACGAGCTTTAGGGCCCAAAAGAACAAACGGGAAAATTGTCAGAAAAGTCATAAATTTATTGTACTTTTGTCGATTTAGTCCTAAACTTATTGCACTTTTACCGATTCAGTCCTAAACCTTTTTATAATTTGCCAAATCAGTCCCAAATCATTTTATGATTTGTCGAATCAATCCTAAAGGTTAGGACTAATTCGACAAATCATAAAATGGTTTAGGACTAAATTGGCAAAATTGAAAGGTTTAGGATTAAATCGATAAAAGTGCAATAGGTTTAGAACTTTTTTGATAATTTTTCCGAACACATGAAAGAAGAGAACGAGAAAACAAAAGAAGCAACTGGTCTCTCCCTCTTTTCAATTAAGCTAGTAACTAAAGCTACTAATGTCGAGCTACATAGGCTTTGGTAGTGAGAAACCCTAGAGGGTTGGTCTGCCCTCATTAGCTGAAGTGCACCCGAACCCCATCTAACTCTTAACCACTCTTCAAACAGTTCTCTTCCTCCTTTTTTTCCTACCGGCTCCATGGAGCCAGCGTCACTTAGATTCTGTTTCTATTTGCTGCGCATCAGAACATACGATTAGCCATCCATGTTGTCACTGATTAGGTCGAGATTGAGCTCGATCATGACGCCCGTGATTTTTATCGTTATCTTTCTATCACTCAAGGTCCGAGCTTGCGATGAGTGTAAGAGAGGTTGGATTAAGTAGATTGGCAAAGATTTCATTAGTTGCGATTCGAATCTAAAGCTTACAGTGTCAAATTATATGTGTCAATGGAAGATATTTAACTAATTAGTGACTAGCTGGCGGTTTATATGTTTGATATGTGACTCATGACTCAGTGTGAGACCTTAAGTGTTGCTATGCTTATAAAACAGTCGACCAATCAGAATCGACAGTTTAAGTTATTAAGGGGAGACCTTCAACAGCCATGCAATCTAAATTCATGGAGAACAACCTCTTTTAGTTAGACGTTCTTTTAGTCCAACAGCTTGTAGAGGGATGATCTTGGATATGATTGCCGTTCCTTTTGACGACGAAAAGTCTACTATAATTTGGAGAATCACAAAGTCACGAGGCACTTTGAAACCTCGTGAATTGGATTTGATATTAGAAGATCGAGATGAGCAACCCAATGTATAAAGGCATTCGAATCTATCTCTAATCAGCGAGTCAACGCACATGATTAAGGCGATAATTATAACTACGACTTTGCTATTTTTGCAAAATCACACAGTAACTGTGCAAGTTAGCTATGTCGACCCTTGTCCGATGAACCGAGCTTGGTTAAGTAAAGTAGCAGATGGGATGGTTACTAAGAAACAAAAAGAGAGACCAGATCATGGATGTTGACCTGACTTATATGTGTAGTTGAGAAGTGCCTGTCATAGATCGTCTGATTTTTCTTCATCTTCTTTTGTTTTTTTGGGGGGGTTTACATATATGGTCTGATTGCACAAGTTGAGTTTGGGTCAATTTTCTGATATATTAATAGCATGAGGTGGGAAGTACGGGAAACAGCTTAGCTCATGCAACTCAACCTCTAGCATTGGCCAATTCCCCAACTCCTCCTCTTGGGATTGGTCACAGACTGGCAGCAATTTAATTTAAGGTCCGATTTCTCCATCACAAAAAGAACGTAGCTATTTCGAATATTTCGACAAAGAAGAGAGGGACAAGAAATCCATGACGTGCGGTAGTCCCTCTTTTTTTTCTTCTGTGGATAAATATATATATGATGAGGGGATGGCAAAAGAACCTTCCTGTTGCACTGGAGCCATTATCTTATACGCAATATTTACCCCCACATCACCAATCAAAGTCGACCCATCTTAAAATTAATAAACATATCTTCATACGCGTCAAAAATTAAAAATTAAAAACAATACCGAAGAATAATTGGCAAATTTCGGCATGTCAACAAGAAACGAATAATCATCACATAAATTACCTTCTTGAGCTTTGTAAGTTTTCCACCAATTTCCAGATGCAGGAAGAAAGGACGAAGCGAGACGGCAAATCACGCTTAATTAACAAAATTATCATCATACTAAGCTACTTGACATTTCTTATTATAAATGTAAATTAAAAAAAAGAAAGAAAAGGAAATGAGTTTCTCAAGCTCGATTAATCAACAAGAAAGCATTATACAAACGCAGTCTTTCCAGACCCACCTTACGTTTCTGCATCACTGGTCCCTCTCCTCTTCATTGCATCATCACTAGCATTGCCAGAAGTTTAAGCAACTTCGACATGCAACTTTGGCCCCGTGCGACTTTTCAATTTTCTCTTCGTCCTGTTCAGAGGAGATGAACGTGCGAAATGATTTTTCTATGTGATAAAAAAACAACGTCTGCCCTGAATTTCAATTGATTAAATAACCTTTATTTCAAAAATTAAAGGTGTCTTTGATTGAAATGCAAGCAAGCCTCGACTTTCATAAACCGGAGTCGCGCATGAGGGAGTTGCTTGCGATTGTGTATGAGGTGAATTGACAATCTCCATCTTAAACACTAGTACATCTTATCAAGCAATGTAAGTCGGGGAATTAATGTTTGAATTCGTAATGATTGGATAAGTTTGGCATTATTATAAATATATATTTAATATATATACTGAAAGTGAACTTTAGGGAACACGTCATGCATCATAATTTACAAAAAGCGAAAAGGACTGCAATTTTAAGCGTGATCTACTTTGTAATCGAAATTTTTTTCATTTGATAATAATGGAACGGATGATTATTGAATGGATGAGTCAAGAATCAATGTGTTCCTTTGGCATTTGAAAATCCATCACCGGCGGCTCATAATGGACGTCCCATCTTCATGGATTACGAAGTTCTAACGTTTGGCTGGGCCACACACAGTAGTTGCTAAGCGTAACCTAGAGATTAAAAAAAAAATACTCGATAAAATCGGTATACGGTCTACTTCAAATCCCGTCTTATCTGGTCCATAGAATTACAAGAACGATCTCACTTTTGACTCATTCGGTCGGTTTCAACTCCTGTCTTGTATGGTCGATATAATTCATGTAATTATGGGATACTTGACGTAGCGGGGGTTTATTTATCTATTTAGGGTTCCACTTCACATTTACCATTCGATTGTTGACGTATGGAAGAATGCAGTTACCCTTTCCTATGTCGATATCTAGATCTCTTGGAAAAACACCCGTTTAACATCATAAGATCATAATAGTACTTTGACCAACCACAAGTCTACCGTTGCAAAATACAGGGATGTCTCTTGGGTGACTGTTCTCTAAATTAGTAACGCAAGTGTACATATCGAACAAGTAATAAAGTGATGAATCAAAGTATCGTTCCCACAGAGATTTTAGACAAATCAATCAAATTACTTACTAAATGTGAACAATTCTCAAATTTATCTAACCAATTAAAGATTTGCTAAAGCAGTTGAAATTCTAAATAAAACTAAATTAACCTAGGCAGCAAATCAAAACCAAAAATAGAAATTCACAAACTAAACCTAGACGTTTCGAATATAAAGACGTAAGGAACAAAGGATTTTGATCAAGAGTTAAAAATGTTAGAGCATCCAATTTCACTTAACTAATCAAGACTAATTAACCAATCTTCGTTATGCAATCAAATTGAAATCATAGTGTGATGGTAGAACTTCCTAATTTAAATCACTATCCTTGGCCTGGTATAGCAACCCTACTTAGATTTAGCAACCCACACTTAATCCATGTGAATTTAAGTAAACCTAAGCGCATTAAGATCTATGAATGTTCCCGGATTCAATAAACCACCCTCGATTTACCTACTACCGAAACCACACAAACAACCTAGTATATCTCTATCTAAATTAAATTCATGGCTGTATATCATAAATCACTAGCATGGAATCTCCTTTCGGTCTCAAACATGCAACAAAAATCATTTAAGTGGTGATCAAGCACTTAAAGGCATTAAAAACATAATATATAACGCACACATATGAGATCTAAAATTGCATAAACAAGTCTTGAAAATTAATCAATCATCGTTAAGCTACATCGTAGCCTTAACAAAAGAAAATTAGAACATAATAGAAGAAGAAACGAAAATATAAATAAAACCCAACATCTTCAATCAAAGAACCAAAATTCCGTCACCACTTTGTTTTCTCTTTAAAGGATTGGAAAAACTCTAAGAACGATGAAAGACCAATCTGAAAAATTCTCCTCTCTAGCTCTCAATATTATCCTATTTATATAATAATATCAAAGACTTTAAAAATAAGGTAATTGCTTATTTAAAACTAAAATTTAGGGAACAAATCCCAGAATTCCTGATTTGGCTCTATCTTCTAATGCTTCTGTGGATGGCATATTCCTTTCCTTCTTTTTGCCATTTTTTTCCTTATTTTCTTCATGTCTTATTATGCTGCATAAACAAGAAAAATTTGAATAATTAGAAGGAAATCCAAATATTTTCTCATGAATATCACATTAATTGTTACCTAAAATAAGTGAAATAACTCTATTTTTATAGACTTATCAGTGACCAAAGAGAATTGTCTTCGTTGGCACTCAGTCGATTATCGAACTTTCTAATATGCACTTTGGTATATGGTCTTGGTTGCGTTTGGTTCAACTTTTTCAAGAGGTTTTGGACATCTATAGCCCTTAGGAAAAAATTGAGGTCTTTGGTGAATTGTTTTGAAACCATTTCGGAGAAAATTTGGCTTTGGCACACGAGGCTTGGGCTTTTAGCCCAATTTTCAAAAGGCAAGTTCTAGGGTTTAATGACTTTTTTTCTCTCCATCTTGCCCTTACTACTTTTATCATATTCTATTTTTACCCTTGAATGCCAGATCAGAGGACAAAGATGCCGGCCAAGGAGGAGGTCAGGGATGTTGGCCGAGGGTTGAACAACAACGGCCAGGTATCGACGACGCCGGCCAAGACCTTGTGTGGCTAGATCTGAGAAAAATTTGAAACCCTTCGCTGGGAATTCACGGAGGAGGTCAGGGACACCGACCAAGGGTTCGGCGATGTTGATCATGGCCTCGCTCGGCCAGATTTGAGTTTGACGTGTAGAGCCAGGGGAAGAGAGCGCGACAATGCGTTGGGCTGATGAAGGGGACGGCAGGGCTGTCCTCGCCGGGGTTGCCTAGGCTGGCAACTGTCCCCGATGGAGGATGGAGACGATGGAGACATGAAGGGTTCGCTGATGGAGACAATAGGAGACGTTGGTGAGATAGAGCAAATGTCTCTTTTTCCTTTTCTTTGATTTCAAACTTACTTTGCAAAAATAGACATTAGCCAAACGATTTTTGCTTTGAGCAAACCCACTTTGACTCAAATATCCTTGGACCTTGGGGATATGGCTTTACATCCTCCAAAGCTGAACTAAACGCATAGTCCAATTTCATACAACGCCACATGACTTACGTGATAGAATCGATTAATCACGTTGCCAAGTGATATGCTCATCTCATCCTACAGACGCTTAAAATCTTAGAATCACTCATTTTTTATTGTCTTGTTACATCAGCTTTCACTGTTACGTAATGTAACCGTCTCATAAAATATCAATTTTTATTTGATACACAATAAGAGAAGTAGACAAACGTGTTGTATAAAAGAAAATTCTTTTAGAATTATCTATTTTCCTAAACAAATTTTATTTGGTTTTTGTTGGGAAATATTAGTGGGAATCCGGAAAAAAAAATTTGTCTAATGCAATTGTGGGCAAGCCATTTAGCTATTGGGAGAATTAAATTAACGGAAGGTAGTGAATTGTTTTTGACAGGAAAGTAGAATCCAGGCCCAGCCCAATCTCAACCAGATGAGAGCATCTCCGACCCGCAGTCCCACTTTCAAGTTCTGCTCGGCTAAATGTACGTATCATAACTGTATCGATTGCTCACAATTAGGTGCGATTATCTAAATTTTTATAGTCACATTATTCACTGTGTAATGATTACTTTAATTATTAATTATACTAATAAATGCTCAAATTGTTACATATATATGAGTACTTTCGTATAAACACGTATCATATGATTAAATTTAAATCTTAATCACAACTTAATTATCATATAATCAATTATATTTACATATTAAAGTTATGTATTATCCTCAAGATTGGTTATAAAAGTGATAAATACTGTAATATAATATCTACTCTAATGTAATCACATGTCATGTGCTTACTTCTCATAATAATCATATATAAATTGCTACAATATAAATAGATATTTGGTATATGATACATCGAATATCTAATAATTTATATGGGTAATAAACTCATAAATCATACACTCCCTCTAATTTTTACTTTAGGCTCCGTTTGTTTCACGAAAAATGAATGATTTGCAAAATATTTTCCTAAAAATAGTTATTTATATCGATCGAAATAATTAGTCAATGAAAAACGTTTTCATTATCGACAACAATTTATATATAAATATTTTCGTTGATGATAAAAATAATTTTTCGTTCATTCATTTTGGTAAGCAGTACTAGCAATCATGCTTAGTAAAATGTTTTCTAGAATCATTCATGTTTTTGCGAAACAAATTCACCCTCCGGGTTTGTGTATCAAAGATAATTTGGAAACTCCGATGCTATCCAGTGCTTATTACATATGTTATTCAGGAAACCAAATATAGTAATTGGTATTACATTACTCAAACCGAACATCGTAGTAAAGTATGAAACAGTTGAAGTAGAAGTGAGGCTCGAAAAGGGTGCAACCGGTTCCAGCAAGCCACGCATTAAATTAAAACCGCATCGACATCTAATTACGTATTTTTCTAATCACTCTATTCTCATAAGATGGACTAAAACCACATCAACATCGAGGCCGCGAGCTCAAAATCCGCTGATCCTCTTGGCCTCATGCTTAGTTGAGTACTCATCAAGAAAGAGTACGATCGGATCGGTCCAATCACGCATCTATGCAACGATCAAGTATGGAGAAAATTGCCCAAAATGTCCTAAATCTATTACGTTTTTGCCTATTCAATCATAAACCTTTTAATTTTGCCAATTGAGTTCTAAATCTTTACACGTTTTGCCAAATGAATTTATCTGGCCAATTTTAACAAAAAATCGTTAACATGGACATCAGCCGTCTTACGTGACACGACTAACGTTGACGTGGATAATTTTTAATAAATTTTTTAATAAATTTTTCCAATTTAATTATTTTCAGTCCTTTTTCTTTCTTCTCATTTCCTTCCTTACTTTTTTTTCTTTTTTTCTTTAATTTTATTTTTCCCTTTTTCCCTTCGCCGGCCTTAGGCAAGGGTCGCCCTAGCCTGGGCAGGTGAGGGCGACCCTTGCCTCATCGGCCCCTGGCGAGGGTTGCCCTCGCTTGAGTTCAATGAAGGGAAAAAAGTAAAAGAAGAGAAAAGGAAAAATAAATAAAAATAAAAAAATTTGAAAAAATAATATATTATTTAAAATTGTCCACTTTAACACGGGTCGTGCCACATAAAACGACCAATGTTCACGTCAACGATTTCTGGCCAAAATTGATCGGGTTGACTAAATTGACAAATAGCGAAAAATTTAAGAACTTAATTGGGAAAAATATAATAAATTTGGGACTTTTCGATCGGGTATGCGTATGAATCGATGCATTTAGTGTGAAAGACGTTTAAAGTGCGACCAAGGTGTTGAACTGGAAGATGATGCAGAGAATCCATTCCTAACTCGATAGAGACGAGGTGAGAGGTGGACAAGTCCATGGAGACATCCTTTGCTCCCTTTTTTCTCCGGTCCAAACGCATCGTTTCACAATCCTTGGACGGTCCAAAAGGAACCGTCCACTTCTTCATTGTCCGGTCTGCCCTCGTAGCTATCATGGACTTTTCAGCGTTCTCTGTCCGTATTACCCAACCAACGAAAGGAAGCCAAAGAGAAAACCAAGAGAAAACAAAGGCCCAAACTCAATCCAACCACGTCGTCCAAACGCTTCTCCTCGCAAGCTGGCGATCCTACTGATTTCACAATGAACCATTTGAGCTACTGTCTCATCACGCATGCATCCATAGCGCAGCTCGTGTATAGATTCTAAACGGAACGTGAACCCCACCCGCATCCGCGACAAACGTGAATCACGCCGTGCCGGCGTTCGAGCACGAATCGTCCTTCGAAACCATCGGCTAGATCAGCTAGCGAGTCGTTTTCTTTTTCAAAGGAACCGTAATTGATGGGTCGAGGGAGTCGAACCCGGGTTCCATTTTTTCTCTGGGCTTGTCCATTGGCAAGAAAAAGTGACCCGGGTGATGGGATCCGAATTGATGAGACAGTGACACGGGCAAGCGGAATATAATTGGTATCTTTAGCAGTCCAAGTCTCCCCGCAAATCATTCTCTCACAACTTCTTGGGTTCACACACGATGCAATAATAAAAATAATTAATTTATTAAATCAGTATCAGTCCAATAGATTCATCCCTAAACAGCTGTTCTACAGGTCCACCGTTGATTTTCCTAAGCTTTCCTAGAGTGCCGAGAGAATGGTCGCGTCAATGGGATCCAACGTTAGGGAGACGCAATGCGCGAGCGATCGGCTGAACTGGACCTTTTCTATTATAATATTTCCATAACGAGCCAAAAAGAAATGAAAAAATTATAAAGATAATGCGAAGAAGCCATTGCTTGGGAAGCAAAGCTGACTGCCTTGTGAGCACAAGCGAAAGGTGGGAGCTCTATAAAGCTCCCTCGTTCCCAACGCGGGTGGCGATTCAAAACGACCACCGTCTTCTTCACTCCCTCCGTCGCAGGAGAATCTCCGGCCGCGGGTGAGCATTCCTCTCTCTCTCTCTCAGAGAACTGAGCAACGTGACGAAGCCGACGCGCGGGTAAGATTGAAGTCTTCATGGGCTGCTCTTATCTTTGTTTCGCTTTGAGCCTGAGAGTTGTTTAGTCGAGAGTTGCAGGTCCTGTAAGCCATGGGCTGCGCTGTTTTGCGGCAGTCATATGGTCAGTCAAAAACTCGTGGGTTGACTTCCCGGTTCTTGGAGCTCTAAGTTCTGTGAACACTCGTACGTCGTGGGATGAATTGTGCGGGCGCAATCTTGATTAGCCGACTTTCGCGATCGCACGGAAGTTCCTTTCGCACTGCAACTCTTGAGAGAATAGTAAAAAGATCTACAATGCTTGTGCCGACTGCATTGTGCTCTCCATTAGTCCAACCACCAATGTTTAGAAAGTCAAATTAGAGCGCATGATCTTCTGCATCGTCCCTTTATGTGGCCGTAAATGCTAGTCACGAGCTCCGGGAGTTAGGGTGTTATGATCGAGCAATTTGAGCGAGCGAGCTCGCCAAAGCGCGATATTGGTATCGAAGATTCCCGTGGTATTATTTGCCTTTTGCTCGGTTATTTATGCAGGCTCGGCTCGTGACTATGTTTGGCTTAGTTAGTCATTTACACTGGTTATGCTGGATTGGATTGGAATAACTGTTGCATTCTTCCTGATCTGCCTCTGAAGTTGTAGAGCTTTGCTGTTTGTTTCATGAGAGATGGTGCAGTTTGCAGGTCCATTTCCCAAAGATTAGAATCGCGATTAAGAGATAATACGAGCTGGTGTGATAGACCGGAAAAGAACAAATTTTGACTTCGCGAGCCCACCTTAAAAAGAGCATGAATTTTCATTCACTTAGCGAAATTTGAAATGGCGAACCTGTCCACAGTTCTCGATTTGTCGCTCTTTCCCAGATGGAACTTTCGGTGATCTTGCCTTTGTAGAGAAATGAATGCAGAAAGGTTTTATGTGAATCATGCTTCTCTGTTGCAGCCTGAAGAGATTACAGCTTCCGCAACCATTTGTCGAGAAGCCAAATTGAGACGAACCAAAGCAGAGACGAGAATCAGCGAAACCCATGGGGGAAGAAGATGTTTACACGAAAGATGGAACGGTGGACTACAAAGGCGACCCTGCCAACAAAAAGAAAACTGGAACATGGAAGGCCTGCCCCTTTATTCTAGGTACTTCACACAATCACTTCCTTACAGAGCTTAATTGAACCTTATTCACAGAAAGAAGATGCTTATGGTGTATCTATGTCCTTATCAACAGGCAATGAATGTTGTGAAAGGCTGGCATACTATGGCATGAGCACCAATCTGGTGCTTTACTTCAAGCTCCGCTTGCATCAACATAGTACAACCGCTTCTAACAATGTTTCGAACTGGGGAGGAACGTGCTACATCACTCCTTTGATTGGAGCTTTTTTCGCCGATGCCTATCTAGGGAGATATTGGACTATAGCATGCTTCTCGATTATCTATGTTTTCGTAAGTCGCATTTACATATTGTTCCTCATCTGAGTACTTTGATAATCAACCTGCGCAGTTTGTGCTGCACATGTGATGGGTTCCGCATTTCTTTGTTGAACATTCATGAACTTAGCTTACCAACTAGAACTGATAGCATGCTTTTACAATGAATCAAGATTCAGCAAGCTTTACTTATCATATCATTATACACAGGGGATGACACTGCTGACGCTCTCGGCATCAGTCCCGGGACTAAAGCCGACCTGTACGGCAAAAGATAATTGCCAGGCTACGAATATCCAAAGCGCAGTGTGCTTTATAGCACTCTATCTCATAGCCCTGGGGACTGGAGGCATCAAGCCTTGTGTCTCATCCTATGGAGCTGATCAATTCGATGATGCTGATGAGGCCGAGAAGAAACGCAAGGCTTCTTTCTTCAACTGGTTTTATTTCTCAATCAATATAGGTGCACTCATTGCGGGGTCTTTTTTGGTCTATGTACAAGACAATGTGGGTTGGGGATTGGGTTTCGGCATTCCAGCGGCTGCTATGGCAATTGCAGTATGTACTTTCTTTTCGGGCACGCGCCTTTATCGTAACCAAAAGCCCGGAGGGAGCCCCGTCACACGCCTCTGTCAAGTGGTGGTGGCATCCTTCAGAAAATATCGAGTGGAAGTACCGGCCGACAAGTCTCTCCTGTATGAGACTGCAGACGCCGAGTCTGCAATCAAAGGAAGCCGCAAGCTTGATCATACCCAAGATTTGAGGTAAGAGCTTCAAATTGCGTTTGTGATTGCTCTGCTCAACCATTCTTAGATCAGGATTCCTCAATTCATTCAGGCTAAATTAGTCAGTCACCTGAGTTGGTTGAAAGTGAGCAGTCCCAACATATTTCTTAATCGTGCATCACATATTTATATTGTACCAATCGCGTGATTGTTAGTTCCAAGGTTCTTAAGAGATTTGATATCTTCATCAAATTTATAATGGTGAAATTTTATTTTTCAAATTTGCTCTACTATATGAGTTGAGCCATTGCAGTTTTATTATGTTGAGACGCTTAACATCTCAAGATATCCTTCTGCACACTCGCTTGTCCTAACATTAGTTTCTTTGCATTTTCTAAATCTGCAGTTTCTTTGACAAAGCTGCTGTGGAAGCACAAACCGATCACATTAAGGAACCAGTGAATCCGTGGAGGCTGTGCACCGTCACCCAAGTGGAGGAGCTAAAGGCGATCGTACGGCTGCTTCCTGTATGGGCCACCGGAATCGTCGTTTCCACTGTGTACAACCAGATGGGTACCTTGTTTGTTTTACAAGGCTATACTATGGACCCTCACGTTGGAAAATCTAGCTTCAAGATTCCAGCAGCCTCTCTCTCTATCTTTGACACCCTCAGCGTCTTATTCTGGGTCCCTATATACGACAGCGTCATTGTTTCGGTGGCAAGGAGATTAACGGGTCACAAAAACGGTCTGACCCAACTGCAGAGAATGGGGATTGGCCTCGTCATATCCATCTTCGCTATGATATCGGCAGCAATACTAGAGGTCTATAGACTTAAGATGGTAAGGAGGCACAACTACTACGATTACAAGTACGTACCGATGTCGATATTCTGGCAGGTCCCCCAGTACTTCCTCATCGGTTGTGCCGAAGTGTTCACGTTCATTGGCCAATTGGAGTTTTTCTACGAGCAAGCCCCCGATGCCATGAGGAGCATGTGCGCCGCTCTCTCGCTCACAACAAACGCACTCGGGAACTACTTGAGCTCCCTCCTCGTGACTATCGTCACAAGTATTAGCACAAGACATGGGAAGCTGGGTTGGATACCGGACAATCTGAACTACGGCCACCTCCATTACTTCTTCTGGCTCTTGACGGTCCTCAGCGTGATCAACTTGGGAGCGTTTCTCTTGGTAGCGAGGTGGTACACATATAAGAAGGCGGTGGGGACGCCCCGCTGAAAGTGCAGGTCTCTTCCAGCCTAAGAACTTGTTTCCACAGTGTCCTCGGTTTGTTTGTGACTTTAACAGATGTCTTGATTGGCATCTGCTTCGCCGGACCAAGCTAAAGAATGGCCTGCTTGAAGTACATAGTTTCTACTTTCTATCGTGTCTCGTGTTGCATGAAAAAACAATTCTGGTGCAAGTCGCCAATCGCTTCGTCGTGTCATTGTGTAATCTAAGAATCAAAATGGAAGTGAAAGTACAAGTATAGCGCAATGCAAAAATTGCTTTTCCCTGCAGTCCTAGTTGCTCAGCTTTTTCTATGCTTAATGTAAGTTGGGTTCATGTAGTAACAAATTATTCAGTGGTGGGCAGTGTCCGATCAAAATGTTTTGAGGCAAGAGTCCTGGGGAGACCCGACAAACGTGACACGATACGAACGATCAGAATGTCTTTATGTTCTTGGTTCTTGCACGAGCAGACCTCTTCTTCTTGGCTGTTGCATTGATGATACAAGACCCCCAATTCCGAACTCCACATTAATTGAATTGAGGCAAAAAACAGATGCGATAATGATAGGCTAATTTAATACTGGAGAAGCAAATTCATATTTTGACTGGGCTTGGGTGGGGTGCGCCAGGCAAGGGCTGTAGTGCAACACCCGAGCGACGCGCAAGAGGCCCAGTAGCAAGCTACCGTGGTGGCCTCTCCCCCTCGAGAAATTAATTTAATATCGTGTGGACCGATGGCCCACGTATCAGATATTAAACTGATAAGAACAGATACTACACTTGATCTTAGCCAAAAGGCCGAGAAAGGTATGCTTTGGTACGTCGCTTGGCCTCCTCCTTTGTGTCCTGCTCTGGTCCGTGATGCTTTTCGCATCCCCTGTGTGGGACTCAGTCTCACTGTTTCACGGAAACCTCCAGTGGAGTTTGAGATTGAGAGAGGATCGAAACCAATCCATTTGCTTACCGACGAGGCAGTGAACAGAGGGAAAACTTGAAAACTGGAAACGCAGGTTGTGAAGCAAAGAATCCATGGTCCTATTACTCCTGCTCTTTCCTTGTTACCCATGCGAGAGAGCCCAAGAGATGATTAAACACTACCTCTGTATATGAGTAAGCCGGCCGATTAAACTGAACCGGAGTCGGTCCATTTAATGGCTCCATATGTTCTGCATTTTGAAGCTTGAAGCCTGAAAACTACAGGGATCGCAAGCGCACAGTGACGGTTCCCTAGCGAACGTATGGAGATAGTTGCATATTTCTCTTCCTCTTGAGCCCGACATTGCCACAGGTGTTGGGCTTACTTTTCAGCAAGGGAAAACTCCATAAACAGTCTCTGTTTTGAGCTCCTACAACTCAAAGTAGTCGCCCGTTAGTCAAGAGGGTTATGATTTGGCGATCTCGGCAGCGAACGAGGTTGGCTTGAACGATGATCAAGACTCGAGACTAACTCAACAGGTGCACTCAAGGAACCGATTCCATAAAAAAAACTAAAACTCGAAATGACTTGTGAGCATTGCTGGTATGTTCTTTTGAATAAGCTAAGTTCAGCCAGTTGAATACCTGATGCTAATAGATGGGCGAGCACCTTTTAGGAGACGGCCGCCAAAAGTGCGACGGCATGTTTAAGCTTGGCTAAAACATACGACGTCGTCTTTTGTTTTGGGACTGGCCTTGTCCACCTCGTACCTCCCGTCGGTGAGAAATTCCTTTTCATCAGTATATCTTTATCTAATTATATTACTTAGAATCTAATTTTATCGATCTTCATAACGAATTATGCATAAATAAAATAATAAACTCAAACTGGGCTTGGGTGGGGCGCGCCTGGCAAGGGCTGCAGTGTAATGCCCAAGCGACGCTCGAGAAGCCCAGCAGCAAGCTACCGTGGCGGCTTCTCCCCCTAGAAAAATTAATTTAATATCGTGTGGACCGATGGCCCACGTATCAGATATTAAACTGATAAGAACAGATACTACACTTGATCTTAGCCAAAAGGCCGAGAAAGGTATGCTTCGTATAGTCGCCCGGCCTCCTCTTTTGTATCCTGCTCTGGTCCGCGATGCCTCTCGCACGCCCGATGTGGGACTCCGTTTCACTGTTTCTCTTCGCACAAAAGAAGCAAACAAAGCAATCAGTACACGGGTATGGCACTGATATCCGAGAAAAGCTAAAAGTGGGGGCAAGAGAACGGTCCAGTTTCCGTGTTTTTACTGATCAAGCCACAGGACCTTCACGGCCGCCTTGCCTGCATTACTGCCTAGTGCCTGGTATTCTCCATATCGGACATGTGACGAGAACTCGAAATGGGCAAAAAGATTTGGGCGAGAGGCAGTCCACGGTCTGGCACGGGCCAGTATGTCGTCAAACCATGAAGAAGTTAAGGATACTCAAAGCCTGAGCTGGGTGCCGGGATATGTTCGATTTGATGCTAACCAGGCCCTGGTGCGTGCCCGAAAGAGAGAGAGAGATGTGGAAGCCGGACGTTATTACCTAAGTAGTTGAGGAGAACATACGTACGTTATCTCCACTTCAAGAGCTCGAAAATTGGATGGAGGATGGAGGATGGTGATGGATGTCGCATTTAACCAATCTTAGAGAAACCGATTTTTAACAAGATGCTGGAGTCGTTGCATTACCTTGCATTCAAACTGCTTTCTGAGCTCTATGAAGGAAGCTATCTGAAATTTTGCTCGGGCATTCGAGCTTTTCACTTTGGTCTATAGGAGAGCTCCCTGGGATTAAGATTAGCCCCTCCGGATATTGGAGCGCACCACTTGCTTATAGTGAACACACGGAAGCGGCAATCTAATCTCTCATAAAAGGCGAAAGAAAAGAATTGTTTGCTCCATGCTCACCATGCGGCGACACGATTCTAATTTCTAGCAGATGACCCAGTTGGGATTTTTTTGAGGGGATCCCTGTCAAATGCGTCGCTTCTCCATTCAACTTGGGACTTCCAACGGTCCCTCCATGCTTGCGCATCTATTTCCTAGGATTCTGATTGTTGGCATCAGGTGTTTTGCTACTTTTAGACGATGGCATAAATTCAGACAAAGTCTCTTCTGTGGTTTATGCTCTTGCAACTTCCGAGTCATCTGTGGGCCGATCGTTTCTCGCGGTGGCGCATTATCGGCGTTTGCACAGAGAAAGTTAGGTGATGTCAGTCTTTCCATGGAAACAGAGAAAGTTAGGTGATGTCAGTCTTTCCATGGTCGAAGCTCAAAGGCAAATAATCAACAAGGTTACCTATGTCGAAATTGCTTTCACCGCTTCCTAAGCAGGGGGGTTCTATAATCTGTCAAGATCAGTGCAGGGTTCTATGATTGTCAAGAACACCAACCTTTGTTAAGCTTGGCATGAACAATTTCTGAACTCCATATTTTAGGAGCTCCCTCAGTTGAAGAAGCCCCTCCAAAAATTGGCGTATGCCACTGATTGTGGCGAGCACACGGTATTCTTTAGTAAAAGGCGAAAGAATAGTTCGCTCTGTGCTAACCACATGGCTGCGTGACTCTTCCTCGTGGACGACCTCATGTTTTTGTGACTGGTCTTGTTGCCATTTTCTTGCATCTCTTCCTATGTGGGACTTAAGAACTGTTGGTGCTGCTACCGCTGGTGGAATCATCTTCGAATACTGGAGTGCAGCATTCCATCCATTTAACTTGTATCAGCACCTGTCGGGGTCCTTTTTGGTTTCTCCAATGGGAGCTAAGATGAGAAACCGTGGTGGTGAATCGCCCGGATCATGTTGACAGTGAGTATAGGATCCAAAATGGTAGTCTCCATTTGCTGTCTCAAGCGAGGTTTGCACGTGCAGATAACACACCGTCTTACGGACCCAAGATAAGTCCTCAACTTTCAGAGAAGAGATGAGTGTAGCATGAAACTGTCAAATCTAACAACGGTGGGCCTCTAGGTGAGTTTGCGCAGTCTTTAGATTGGTAGAAGGAAACTCGGTTTCCGGTTGAACGGTTGAGATTTGTGAGAAACTTAAAGAACTAGGAAAACTTCCTGGGATACATGTCCATGTTGTAAAGTTTTCCTAGTTCTTTAAGTTTCTCACCGACATACACAAAAGTTCAGACCGTCAGTGTTGAATTCCTGGGATTGGAGCTGAAGAGGAAAACTTCCGCCAAGCAAGTGGGCTGAAATCCTAGATAAGTACGAGCCACTCAAAGGCTTTTCCTTTGAGAGTCTGTCTAAAGTTCAAATTTACAACATGGACATGTATTCCAGTTTCTACTTGATAGTTTTGGCATGTCTGAATCTCTCACAAAAGCATCGAAACCCAGCCGACTGTCTCATGCGCGTTGTTCATAGATTCGCCATATTGCGCAAATACAAAGCAGGAATGTTTCCTGGCAACAAAAAGAGACTATAAAGGACGATAGTGATATCTCTAAACTTTCTTCACAAACAGAACTTATGACTGTAGTAGTGACCATCGTCCGAGCCTACTCCATCCAGAAGTTTTCTGATTCATCGCAGAGAAAGCTCTTGTCCAGCCATTTAATTCCGATAGATGCATCAAAGAGAGGGAGAGTGAGCCCGCTAATTCCACAGTAGGAAAATCTACAATGCAATCACACAGTCCATCAAGTCAAGTTCATGCACATCAGATGTTAACAAAAACTTTGATTCGCTAGAAATAACTTCTCTTGCTTCCTTCGGCACGCAGCTGGCCCCAAGAAAATCCGCTGATCCGCCAGAATCGTATCAAAATCACGGAAAAGAAAGGTCGCCAAAGAGTTTGGCATTTGCACCATTGCTATTTGAAGAAGGGAACTGATGACATACAATGTTCTTATAACTAACCAGGAAGAAGAAAGAAATACACAGATTTTGCATGTCTTTACAGTTTACAACATCAAATTCTTTTTTCGACAACAGATAGAGCACATTACACAACGCCCTTTGCCAAAGTGTGCGCTTTCCGCAGCCTACTCTTGACAGATTTACTTCCATAGCTCCTTGATGGAGTCAAGTAAAATCTTAGCAGACCGTTGTCGAGATTGTTCGGAGAACACTTCACACTCCGATTCCTCGTTAACAGAGACTCCTCCCTGATCCTCAAGCCGATCCCTTTGCTCTCAGCGACTCCTGTACCATTTAAAGATCCAGGCCCATCGATCTTGGAGGAGTTCCGACTGTAACAGCGGTTGAGCCTCTGGCCTATAGCACCATTTGCTTCTCCATTGGAGACTCGTGGAGGCTGTTCTTCCAAATTTTCAGCAGCATCACGTTCCTCAATGGCGCATTTGCTCTCGGTCCTCCTCTGAATCAAACCCCAAACATTCCAAGCTTTTCGCCAAGCAGGCAACTTCTTGAACCGTCTCTCATCAACCCCACCAGCTATAGAACCATCATCCTTTGATGCAGACTCGGTACTCTCCGTCCTATCATCGTTGCTGGACTTTGAGCTCGAACCCCTCAATTCTTCCTCTGCAATGAGCAATTTTGCCCCATAAAATAATTCTGTGGAGGCAGGAGAGATCTTCATATTTGATACCAACTTCACATCATCAATATCCACTAAATTTCCCTGCCTAGTGGAATTCAACCGCTCGAAACTCCTCCTCCGCCTCTGTGAACAAAATGGCTCCTTGTAATAATCCCTAGTCTGAACAGACCCACCTGGGCTCCTCCCACCCACCTCGTTCACCACATTCAACTTGTCTTCAACCAAAACCCTGTTCTTGAAACCAATATCGATCACCTTCACGTCCTCAAGAAACGACACCATCGGATTGAGCCGCGGGTACTGATAACTCCTCCCGACCAAATACCCATCCCAAGATGCCCTCGGCTCATCGAAGGAGCACCGCACTTCATCTACCGAGACCCTACCAGCATCAACTGACAACCTCGGATCCGTATCGCACGATCTCCTTCCCAATCCATACTCTCCGACCTCAGATTGTGCTTTCCTCGACTTCCTCAGACCGATCTTCCCTGTCGCATCCGCTGCAAGCCCCAGATCGTCACCATTACCACCACATTGCTTCTCCATCTTCTCCTTCCGGCGCCATTTCCCCAATCTCCGGCGAAACACAGATGCTGCCTCCAACAAACCCCTGATGTTCTTGCTCGTCTGCTTCTTACTCTGCCGCTCGAGATCTATAAACTCCTTCATGGTCTTCAACTCCGCCTCCTCGTCAAAACCCTCGTCCACACTTCCATTATTGACAACATTCTCATTCGCTTCGACGCTTCTCACGCAAACCCTAATTTCCTCCTCCACCTCCTCCTCCGGCTCCCGCTCATTCTCATCCTCTTCCCTCAGCCCGAACAAGGCCTCGCCTTTCTCACGCTTCTCTCCATCGTCGAGGGTGAACAGATCGGAGAGGGTGCTCCGGGCCCGAACGTCGCAGGATTTGCGGCGGGGCTCGGCGGAGGCGCCGGAGAGCCCGTCACGCCTGGCGGAGGAGTAGGATTTGCAGCGACGGAGGGGGTGGGCCGAGTGGCCAGCGATCTCTTGGTGGGTGGAGGGGTCAATGCCGGCGAGGCGCTCCCGAAGGCAGGAGGCGCAGAAGCCGGTGAAGGGGGTGGCGGTGGGGTGGCGGGGGCAGGTGGAGAGGCGGTGGCTCTGGGTCCGGGTTTGGTGGGTCATTGGCGGATCGATGGAGGATGCGGCCGGTGCATAGCAGGGAGACGGTGGGTGAGTGGGTGAGCGGGTGACTCGGTGAGTGAAGATCGGTGCAGTTTCGATTGGGAGTTTTCAGGTTAGGTGAACGTGCGAACAATGCGAAAACCCCGTACAAAACCCTTTGTCCGAGTATTTATTTTTCCGTTTTGGAAGGTATATAACCGTATGTATTTTGTGGTCGGTTGCTCTGCGATGGAGAAATACGTCCCGTGAAAATTAATTTTTTTATAAGGAAAATTCTAATAATAAGTTAAAGTGCCTTCATTTTATCAAATAAAGATCTTACGTGCACCTTGTTTCAAATAAGGAATATCTTCATTTTCTTAAATAAAAGTCTGAAGGAAATTTATTTTAAATAAAGATTTAAAGTGTCCTTATTTTTTCAAATGAGAATATGATTTCAAAGTCATTTTCGCTCTTTCACTTTTTTTAGTTTTTTTTCCGTTAATCCGACAAAATTATATCAACCTCAAGGGCATTTCTAATGGTGGCTTTATGTGAAAAATGTTTTTTTTTATAAGAAAAAAAATGTTTATCTCATTTATATAAATAAAAATGGTGAGAATGGATAACCAGCGCTCATTAGGGGTGAGCGGTTCCAGGTTCCTTACAGGTTCCACCTGGAACCTAGAACCTACCTGCCCCTACAGGTTCGTCATTGTTTGGAACCTAGAATCTACCCGTTAGAATTTGGAACTTGGAACCTACCCTGTCACAGGTTTCAAGGTCGGTTCCAGTTTCTTACAGGTTCTTTTTTTTTTTTTCATTTTTAGTTAAGAAAAAATGTGGAACAATAGATGGTTTACACATTATGGACATCAATCTACCAATCAAAAGACTGGTTAAAGGAAAACACGGTCTTCTCTTATACGATTCCCTCATCTAACATGCGAAATATGACGGCATCAATTTCAATGCTCAAGTCGCCTTCGTGATTACACACACACACACACACATATATATATTATATGAGAGATTGATTACCTATAAGTCATGAAGAAAATGTCTATACTCAAAAAATTAAAACGTGAAGGGGGCGCACATGGGGAAGAAGGGGAACTGTGACACCGAGGCACTATGATGTTTTTCCCTTTAAAAACTTAGTCTCGTGACTTTGGGACGGAGTTTGTTTGTGTTACTCTTGGTCCTCGTGTCTCAATCCCACTGTCCATAGTCACACACCAACATTCACGTACTGTCGTTCCAAATCCCAAAAATGCCAAACTTCCATTCTATAAATCTTTCGCAAATTACGTCAAAAAGGATGGAAAGAACACAAGATATAAGTCACAAAATCATCTTTTGTAGTCATCCGACGTATATTTGACGACAACAAAAGCAAAATAATGCAAAAGAAATGCATCAAAGAAGACAAAATTCGTGTATTGTGAGTAACATAATTAACAAAATAAGTGCACAAGAACCAAATTACGTACAGTTCCTCATTCGGTTCTCGGTTCCCAGTTCCGATTCCGGTTCTCGGTTCGGTTCCTATAGGAACCTATAACCTACCCGGAACCGCCGGTTCTTAAAAAAATGGAACTGAGAACCGGACTCTCATACGTTCGAACCTAAAATCGGCAATTCGGTTCCCGATTCCGGTTCTCGGTTCTCGATTTTACTTGGAACCATGCTCACCCCTAGCGCTCGTGATCATTTCTTAACATTATAATAAGGGTCTCATATTCGCCATCAAATGTTCGATTTGAGTTATAATTACTTTAGGCCACTTGCGATCCAAAGATTCGGGATTGATGAGCCTATCACAATAAGAGTGGGTTTGATTCAGCATTTAGAAGGAGCTTTCAGCCTGAATGTTTCTTTGCGAAATGCTGAACTGTTTGGCAACTTTTTTTCAAAGGAGCATTCGGCCAAATGTTGGCCTTAAGAGTGCTGAAATGCTGAATGCTGAATGCTGGAGGGACCAGCATTCAGCATTTCAGCCTTTTCAAGACCAGCATTTGGCCGAATGCTTTATTGGAAAAAACTTGCCAAACAGTTCAGCATTTCGCAAAGGAGCATTCAGGCTGAAAGCTCTTTCCAAATGTTAAACCAAACCCACCCTAAGTCCATGAAGATTATAGCAATAAAAAAATCCCTTCACACAAAACATGTCCTTTTTTTTTTTTCCTATTCTAGGTCTCTTCTCTTTCTCAAACTTTTGTTATACTTCTTTGCAGAGCAGAGTAATAAACCCCACACATGAAATCAAGCTAAACGTTCTCACCCCACCTTATTCCCTTACCGTGGGTCACAAAATATGTCCTTACTTGTCATTTTCTCATTATCTTACGTTTCTGTATTCTCTACTTAAATATATTTTGAAACCTGAGATTTGGGGTAACATTGAGTTTCCTTCTCTTTTGGTGTTATGCACAACATATAGAACTTTGCAACAAGATGCCTTTTGCGCTATTTTAAAAATAAATTATTCTTTTCTAACTTTCTCTTTAAATTTGGCGATAAACTATGAGATATAAATTGTATCAGTAATATCAGAATAAAACTTTGCGTAATCCATCATAAAAGGACTTCCAACTATATGGTAAATATAGACAAGCATCTTGTGTATGCTGAAAAAAGAAAACGATATTGTCCAGGAGTACTCTGAATATATTCTTATGGTATTTAATCAATAAGTACCTAATAGTAATTGAATTTCCCATTCGAAGTTTTTCAGTTAAGCTATAGAGTTATTACCATGAAAAATCCCAAATTAATATAGGTAATTTATCCCAAACTAATTTTTTTACCACGAAAAACTCAAAATCAGTATACATGTGACAAATTTATCCAAAATTCTAGGATTTGTCGAAAAAGATGAACATAGTTTTGTTGCTAAAAAATGAGCTAATTAAAAAAACATTAACTAAGTTATTTTTGAGTAAATTTATTACATGCATTCCAGTTTGAGGCTTTTCGTTATAAAAAAATTAATTTTTGATAAATTTGTCACAAGTGTATTAATTTGATATTTTTTGTGATATTGACCTCATATTTATGGTGTATAATTCGAGAGAGGTGGTAATCGGGCACTTGCTAATAAAATCTTTACTATTTATATTTGCTTAACGTGTAAAAAAATGTACTTTTTTTAACCCCTCGCTAACGTTCGATTGTAATCATTAAAAAAAAAAAAGGAAAAGAGAAATAAGGCGGTCCCTATGGAGCCTGAGCCTTGAAAGGTCGTGCAAGGGCCATATCGATTTTCGGTATTTTTCGCGGGTTTCGATGGCACGAGCCAAGTGGCCATGGGGACAGCCCGATTCGTGAAATTGTTTCTTAATTTTGCTGCTTCCCAAAATTGTTTTTTTTAGGTCAACTCCACTAAAGACCAAAACCATCTCTGGCCTCGAAACCGATGCACTTGACTTAACATCGTTGTTGGAATCTTTCATAAATGCTGTTTTAGCACCAGCGAACCATCTTCTTTGATAAAAAATAAAAAAAAACCGCAAAAATGATGCTCTTTACTAGATTCGTTGAACA
Source organism: Metrosideros polymorpha var. glaberrima (assembly GCA_001662345.2). NCBI lineage: Eukaryota > Viridiplantae > Streptophyta > Magnoliopsida > Myrtales > Myrtaceae > Metrosideros > Metrosideros polymorpha. The sequence goes on from BCNH02000010.1 coordinate 21,747,282, forward strand.
GGCGGGTCGGACCGAATTTAGATTGAGTCGAAAATAATCTGATCCAAATTGATTCGTTTTGATCAATTTTCACGCAATACAAATTTAGTAACTCATGCCAATATCAACACATTTTTTGCCCAACCTACATTACTAAAATACTTTTATATTTAACCCAATCAAAATGAGATGAGAGCATGGAGCGAGTGAGCAAGCGCTAAATCGAGAGAAAGAAAGAGAATCATAGAGATGAGTTGGATTTAAGAAAGTTGTGGATCCATTTAACATTTGTATTATTTTGGGTTTTACTATTTTAAATTAATTTACAACCCATTGATAGCATATAACTAATCTAGACAAGCAAATATGAGTTAAGAAATGCGTCTATAACCCATTTTGAAATGTTTGTCCTTTACCTCCCTCTTTTTTTGGCCAAATTTCATTCGTTATCAAGTGGTTAAAAAAAGAGTCACTAATTTACTTGCTTGAAACCCGAAAAATTCTAGCACCGATTGATTCGAGATGGGAGTGAAAAAAAAAAAACTATGTCGAGTTGCCTGCAAGTAACTTAGTTCGATTGGATGACTGCTCTGTTTAACTAGATGACCAATCGAAAGCGACTCACCTAATTTCGAGTCGAGCTCGAATTCAAGCTACTCGAGTATCTCATCAAATCAGGCTTGAGCTTGTCAATACTCAGCTCGATAAGCTCCAAACATAATGGAGCCTAATCGGACTTAATTACTACATAAAATAATTGTAGAAATAATCATTAAATACTCAAATTATATAAAACTTGTGCTCATAAAACTCGAGCACGAGCTCCAAATTATTTTGTAAGTTAATTATGATGGAGTCAAGTCAAGCTTAATTATCCGGATTTTCTCATCGAGTTGACCTTGAGTAGAAAATTTAATACTCAATTGAGCCCGCGTCAAGTTTCAAGCATCAAGTATGTGAGTCGAGTCAAGCTCGAACTTGGTAGTATATTTACTTGGCTTACACTCCTAATTATATGACTTATGGTACACATTTTCTCCCTTATGATTAGACCCAATCATGGCCTTGGCGACCTACAGGGTTGTTGGACTTGGCTCAAGCAGCAAGAGTCCAAAGATTTTTTGCGTTGGTTTGGGTGAGTTTCATTTAGTGAGAAAATTTGACCCATCCCGGCTTGAAAAAATGTAGAAAAAAGGTAAGGAAATTACACAAAACGCTCTTAAAAAATCATTTTTTACTCTCATGCCCTCGAATTTTCAACTATCACGCGACAATCCTTGAACTTTCATTTCGTCGCGGGTGTTAACTCTTCGTTATTTTTTCATATAGCATTGTAATGTACGTGAAATTTTAAGAGATCGGAGTATATTTTTATCTTATTTTTATGAAGGATATAACTTTTTTACCCTTAGTTGCTGTAAAAATTGAAAGCAAAAAGTATAGAAAATAAGATAAAACTAAATTAACTAAAATATATGTAACTATCAATAATTAATAACTTTCGACCGTATTGTTCTAACGCGAGGCAATAGTGTCTCGTGGCCCAATTTCGAATTCCTAGCGTTTCTCGGGGCCCACTGAGCCCGTGCTCGCATTCGCACCAAGCTTAACTCCAGTTTCTTCCTACGACTGAGCCCACCACCATCGATGGAGAAGGCGAAGCAATTTCTCAGCGTCAGCGACGAAGCGTCGGAGGCGGTGTCGCGCCTCGCCGTCCCTCCCCGCCGCGCCGGCGACAACCCCAGCTTCTACGAGAACTTCTCCCTGAGGGGCCTCCGAGTCGACCGAGTCGAACCGGGACTCGTCGTCTGCTCCTTCAAGGTCCCCCCTCGCCTCGCCGTGAGTCCCTTGAACCCCCTCGCTCGCCCTTTCCTGATTCTCTGAAATCATACCTCGTTCTGCTTTTCCCCAAATCTCGCGTGCTCTTCGGTGACGATTATCAGTTTCGGTGATATGCTCGCGAAAATTGAGCTCGATTGTTATGGAAAATGTGAATAATTCGAGTGCCGATTGAGGAAGATGAAATGTGCTGCTGCTGGCAGACAGTGGCTATGAGAATGATGCTTCGGAACCTGGTTAAGTCTTTGCAATAGTAATTGTGAGCACATGATCACCCTTACACATTGATCTTAGTCGCAATTCATGTTTTGAGATTAAAATTTGTGACAGGATAGGAATGGGAACTTGGCTCAAGGCGCGATCGCGAACATGGTTGATGAAATCGGATACGCGGTGGTGCACGTCGAGTGTATTCCTATCAGTGTATCTGTTAACATGTCGATCTCCTACCTCTCCGCAGCCAAGGTCGATGTAAGCAAGCCTTTGGCTCAATCCTTTGAGGCTTAGTAGATGCTCTGAATAGATATAATGCCACCTCCTTATTCCCTGAACACGAAAGTAATGCGCGGTTGTATCTTGTTTGCGTATCTGACGGGTTCTTTTGGGCCCGACGTATCTGATGGAGTTAACCGAGATTATCTAGCCATTGACTGCTGCATCACAAAAGCACCTACTTGTCGCATATTTACTTCCAATTTTTTGATTGATTTTCGGGGCTTTTCAAGCGCTCGACTTAGCTAATCAATGACGCACGGCCCTTTTCAAGTCTGACCTGATATTGTTCTGGCTATACCGTTTTAGGCTGGCTCTGATCACCTCAAGCAGTTGTTTAGGCCTTTTCCCAAAGTTTCATCTTTTATAGATGGCCTGATAGTTAAACTTAAAGATCACAGTTGTTAGAAGGAGGATGATTTTGTGCAACAGGAGGTGGTTTCATGTTTATGACATTGTCCATGATCTTTCCTTTCCTTTTCTTTTCCATTCTTTTTTTGCTATCAGATAGTCCTACTACATTGTCTAAAATGTGGTTTGGTAGCTGTAGCTTCCCTGTTAATGAGTTTCGGAATGATCAACCAGCATGCACCACCTATTTAAAGGGAACCTCTTGCTCCATCCGCACTACTAGAGCCCTTATTTGGCATATAGATTAAGAAATAAACCGAAATCTCGAGTAAGTATAGCCTAATACAGCTGCATTACTAGGTCAACTGATTCCGCAACTTTTAGACACTGGGTTCGTATTTGTTGTAACATCAGGATTGCCTTTTGAATTCGATTTCGTGCATGTTGGACAGTGATGGGTTTCCAACTTGAATTGCAGGATGAGCTAGAGATTACGTCAAGGGTCTTAGGACAAAAGGGGGGCTATTCTGCAACCATTGTGCTCGTGAGGAACAAAGCAACGGGGGAGATAATTGCGGAAGGTCGTCACTCATTGTTCAATGCACATGCTAGCAAAATGTGAGTACATTTTAAGAGCTGGACCTGAGGATTGTGGTCTAACATGCTGACGGCGACAGAACACTAGTCTCACAGATACATTAACCTGAATCCTGGATGTGCGCATTTACTGTGGAATGTTAGTTGCATCATGGGATTGAACTCCTGGGACATCCTGTAGTTTTGAATGTCGCGCAAGTGAAGTTATTTTCGGCATGTATGCCTTTTTTTCGTTTGGGTTTCAGGATGCGGGAAAAAGGCTCAGATGGGGGGCATCATGTATATGCTGTAAGTTGTATATTTAGAAGCTTTGGATTGGTCATATTTGTATCCTCGGCTTTTCTCGATGTTTGTTTGTTCTCGTCTTCTTGTCAAAATTCTCCTTGCATAGACTGTCGAGCGAAACCTGTGCATCGTCTTTTTCCAGGAATTCTTTGTTCGGATTGTTGCATGGATCTCATCTGACGATGCTTCGATTTGATTAAGCCATGTCCTAAAAGTATCACATACCCGTTTCAACTGCCTATCCTGGGAGACATCTGGAATCCTAGTTATGCAGAAACATTCATTTCCCTCCCGAAAAAATGCCCGTCGTTTCGAATTCGCAACTGGTTATGACACTATCATATGTACGAAAATGATCAACTGTCCGACTGAGCAAGCCGAACTTGGTCCGACTGTCATGTGACCCAAACACAGCCCTGTTGCTGAGCTAAAACCCTCTCCAACAATTGGGTCTCGCGGAGTCAAGCTTCGGAATATAACTTGAGAAAATTCCAAATGCTCTCATATTTTCAAATATTAATCTGAAGTTAAATTTATTTTAAACAGGGGTTTGAAATGTCCTTATTTTCTCAAATAATGGTCTAAAGTGATTATTTCAGTCTCAAAAAAGGGCATGATCTTATCAACTAGTAAATGACATTTTCTTCATTCATTTTTTTGTTCCTTTTTCCTTCTTTTCTTCCATTTCTTTTTCTTTTCTCCATCGCCTGGCTGGCGAGGGCCCATCAACCCTCACCAGCCGCGAGCGAGATGATCCTTGCGCAGATCTGGCGAGGGTCGAGGGGAAGCGACCCTGGCCAGTGGTCGGCCAAGCCCTCACCAGGGGCTGGCAACGGAGAAAAAAAAAGAAATGAGACAAAAGAAAAAAGAAAATAATGAAAATGCCCATGACCAATTAGTGAGGTAAGGCCCTTCTTTGAGATTAATATGGCTGTTCTAGGCCATTATTTGAAACAAAGTCTACTTTAAATTTTTATTTAAAAAAATAAAGGCGCTTCGAGCCCTTATTTGGATTTTCCCGTAAAACTTTCGATGACTCCATGACCACTTTTTCTGTAAAAGTAGAATTCAATAGTAAGAGCATAGAAAAAGAGGGGCAAAAGTAACCGAAAATCCTAAATTATGCTCATTGTAATGCATTCACTTAAAACTTTTTTTAGTGACACCAAAAATTTCAAACTTGTACATGTGTGATAGTCTATCAATGAGGACTGTTAAAAATCTACTTATATAAACGTCGAAAAGCAAACGATATTGACATGATGTCTACGTGATTTAAGTGAAAAAAAAAAAAGACGACGTTTGCTGAAAAATCATCTAACGGAACTTTGACAGAGAATAAATACGTCACATAAGTAGAAATTTAGGGTTTGTGCATTACGGTGGGCATAGTTTGGGATAACTAAAAAAAATTAAGATAAATGTGTCACAACGAACGTGATTTGAGGTTTTTTTTAGCTTTTTCCAAAAAAAAATAAAGATAAACTAAAATTCATTTTGTGAATGCTTCGCAGACAATGATGATCTTGCGAATTTTCTACAAGAAATTTAAAAGCAATCATTCGCTTTTGATTTCAAGCATTCAATCATTTATACTGCACGTGAAGATATGGTCGGTGTTCGGTGTCCATTCTTGTGAAACTGCACATTTCTTTTCATAATTAGACAATTTTTTTTTTTTATAAATACTTCAACTCAGAGATAACCTGTCTTTAAATTACAATACGAGAAAATTACACGGAACAATCACAGACAAATTTGTTTTCTCGCAATTTGACACGCCTTCACACGTGCGTCATCAAGTATGTTATGTTAATAAAAGCTATATAAAGAATTATCCACGTCACAAGTTGGCGATTAATTTGACAAAAGAATTATTGAGTTAAAATCAGATAAATGATCGATAACAAACCAATGGACTCAATATTAAATAGTTTGATTATTGGTTCCTTGATTTTTATGATTAACAACCTAACTAAGAAAATATACTCTATGGATCACTTACTAGAACGAAAGTGGAATGTAATTAATCAGTCACATTGCTAGTTATACATCTTCATTGATTCTTATATTTAAATTCTGAAATTATCAACTGTCTTATTGATCAGCTTCTCTATTTGTTTATTTTTATTTCTTCCAATTAACAAATCAATTGTTCAAACAATATTCTAATTCTAATCAAGAAAATTATGAATTCGAACTAATATTCAAAATAAAATTGAATTGTTTATTAAATAAGATATATCAATCTTTTACGGAGGGTAGACATTTCCATCTCATCATAATCGATTCTAAAAGATAAAGGAGATATGTGCATTGAAAGTTTTAAAACTTATCATGAAAGTGCAATTAAATCTTAAAACTTTCACAAAGTGCATTTAAGTCCCAAAATTTATTACGAAAGTGTAATTAAATTATAAAACTTTTAAAAAATATAATCAAATCCAAAAAATTATCAAATTGGTCAAATCAAGGCATTCTATCGATTGCGATTTTTGAAAATTTTAGAATTCGATTGTACTTTCGTAACAAATTTAAGGTTTGATTGCATTTTTTGAAAGTTTTAGAATTTAATTATTTTTTTTAAAGTGTTAAGGCTTAAATGTATTTTCCTGATAATTTTAGGACTTTCAGCACTTATCCAAGATTATAAAAAAATGAAGTGACATAAATCACTTCGGAGATTTTCGAGTTCTCTGTACAGCGACAATCTCTGCCCTGGCAATTCGCTCCAGGAGGAAGAAGTCACTGAATTGAAACAGAACCCACACCACAAGCACACGCACTGAAACTCGGTTCACCGCCATGGACTTCATCTGAATTCCTCCTTCCTCGTCACGGCCGCCGTCATTTCCCCCGGAATGACTTCGCTTCTCTCTCTCCGGCGACCACCGCTTCACTCCCGACCTCCTCCGAGCTATTTCCGGAGGCCCGCCAACTCCGTCCGATCAGCTGAGTTCAGAGTTTCGTCGCGCTTCACCGCCATTTCGAGGCGGAAATGCTTCGGGCCCGAGCCTTCGCCGAACTCCCCAAGAGCCCGACGCGGACGCGAGCCGGAGGAGCTGAAACCGGAGTTCGCAGCTCGAGTTAGGGTTTCTCCGAGCCGTACTCCGTCCAGTCCGTTATCCGATGGGGAAGCAGTGCAAGCTCCGGGTTTTGTTGAGTTCATCACTTCGGAGAGGGTCAAGGTGGTCGCTATGCTCGCCTTGGCATTGACGCTCTGTAACGCTGACCGGGTGGTGATGTCCGTGGTTATTGTGCCTTTGTCGCTTTCTCACGGATGGAGCCGATCGTTCGCCGGCATCGTTCAGGTTGGGTTTCTGCTTCTCTTTGTTAATGCTGCTTTAGACAATGCTTGCTTCAGTTGTTTTTATCGTGATCCGAATCAAATGCGTCCGATATTTCACTTCGTTGACTGAATGCTACTTGGCTCAGTATTTGCGTTTAGCTGTTAGCCTATTAGTTCCTTGTTCCACCTAATGAAATAAGACTGTGCCTGCAGTTGCAAAGTATTAAGCTAAAACTAAACGTTGTATGATTGAATTTTGATGGAAAAAGGTCGGTAATTGCTTGGATGAGCAGAGGGTCTTGGCTTACTCATTTGGATTGAAATAAATATGAAATCTTTCTTCTGCTTTCCGCAGGATTTAGAAACCTTTCTGTTAAGTTTCTCGCTTTTCGGTGCATGGTTTTACTAAGTGAATTGTCAACCACGAGTTATTATTGGTAGAAAAATGGACTGCTAGTTAAGTACCAATGTGACTTATCAATGTGTTTGCCCGCAACTGATTACAACAGGTCTTTCTTTTCTTTTTATCTGTTTGACATTTGATACATTCTTAATTTTTAAGTTAAAATTGATTCATCTGTCAACACTCGCCCCAGTCGTCTTTCCTTTGGGGATACTTGATATCACCAATAGCTGGAGGGGCTCTTGTGGACTACTATGGGGGTAAGGTTGTCATGGGATGGGGTGTGGCTTTGTGGTCCCTAGCAACATTTCTTACCCCCTGGGCTGCTGAAGCTTCTTTATTGGCTCTCCTCGCGATGCGCGTTTTACTTGGCATAGCAGAAGGTGTGGCTCTTCCTTGCATGAACAAGATGGTAGCAAGGTAATAACGTACCAATCTGTTTATCTTCTATCTTACTAGAAAGTAATCTTTTTTTTACTCGTGCTTTTTGATTGATGCTTGAATATGTCGTGACAATGAAGTGATGTTTGGATTTCTTAGATGGTTTCCAGCAGCAGAACGAGCCAGAGCTGTCAGTATTGCAATGGCTGGCTTTACACTAGGAAATGCCATAGGACTCACCCTTTCTCCAATTCTTATGTCACAAGGTGGAATATATGGGCCATTCGTTATTTTCGGATTGTCTGGGTTTCTCTGGGTATTGGTTTGGTTGTCTGCAATAACGAGCACTCCTGACCAGCATCCTCAGATATCGAAATATGAGCTAAATTACATAAGGAGTGGGAGGCATGAACCCACGGAGCTGGATACTAAAAGCAAGACAAGTAGCATGATCCCTCCTTTTAAGCGCATGCTTTCCAAGATGCCTACATGGTCCCTAATTGTTGCTAATGCCATGCACAGCTGGGTAATGCACATTTTGACTCCACATAGAGTATCACCACTAATGTCATGCGGATAATATCACCAGTATATCCCTTTTTTGGGGGCAAAACGGAAAATAAAAGAAGATATTCTCATAACGATGCAGTGATTTCTTTACGCTAATTGTAAGTACTTTCTCCTATTGTTGCTGTAGGGTTTCTTTGTCATTCTCTCATGGATGCCAATCTACTTTTACTCGGTATGGGACCATTTTGCTTTTAGCTGTAGATGAATTGTATGCTGGTGCATCTAGTTACTTTCAAACGAATATGTTCCTGTGACAGGTCTATCACGTTGACCTTAGACAAGCAGCATGGTACAGTGCTGTTCCTTGGAGTGTGATGGCATTTGTTGGGTACTTAGGTGGTATGTGGTCAGACTTGTTGATACAAGGAGGCACTAGCATCTCTTTGACTCGCAAGCTTATGCAGGTGGGTGTACCTCTGAACTTATTTTTTCATGTGCATTTCCTCTTGACTTGGCCAACTTTCCTTTGCTGTCATTATCAACATCTAATGATTTAAGATAACTGCTTTACATGCTCTCACTGCATAAATGTCTCTTATTCATCAACTTGAAAATTTTATAGTGGTGGTGGCTGTGGTTTTGGCTTTGGACTTGTTTGGTGGAAATTGAAGAAAACTATCAAAGATATTTGAGGTTTTTTTCTATGAAAGTCATGAGATTTGTTAGGTATTGCACGTCAACGATATATTTTGCTGATGAATTTATGCTTCATTGTTAAACACTGTTAGGAATTGGAATTAGTATCATAGTAGATGTGTATATTGATTGTGTACTATTATATAATTCTGGGTTTCCTATGTTGTAACACTTGAATATAGTATAAATACATATGTGCGGTCTATATGCACACATGGTTTTTCTCTCCAATCCTTCCTCTCATTCTCACAAACACTTTGCCTTTGTTATGCACTAAGCATCGTCTGTATGTACGTTTTACAGTCAATTGGATTCATTGGTCCTGGGATTGCTCTTATCGGCTTAACTACAGCCAAGCAACCATCTATTGCATCTGCCTGGCTTACCTTAGCAATCGGGCTGAAGTCTTTCAGTCACTCTGGCTTTCTAGTGAACTTACAGGTTGCTTTCCAAGTAAAATCTACAGTCATTACCTAAAATCTTTCTTTGTCATATGTAACCTTTTATTTTCACTTGCTATCAACAGGAGATCTCTCCAAAGTATTCAGGCGTTCTACATGGTATGTATGCAATATCGACTCAATCGCTTCCATGCATCTTCTTTAGTGATTATTAGTTGCCCGGTTATCAAGGGCTCTCATGACTTGGATTTACAAAAGTGAAAGTATTCAAGGCTCATTCTATCACTTTCCTACTGAAATGCTCGTGCTTTTTTAATATGTAATGGTCCATGCACTTCTCTCACTGCTTCAAGTCTTCTATTAATAAGGGAGGAGGTGGTTCCTGCATAATTTGTAACTAACGCTAGCATTAGCAAGGTTTTCATTGTATTTTTCAATTGCTGTACTGCAATCTGTACATCCTCCAGGTCTGCGAATTTCACGCTTTGATAATGTGCTCTTCTGCAGTCTCTTTTGTTGGACTGATTGCCTCTAGAACTTATGGTTTCTTCTGAAAATAATAGCTATTTCTGCTTCTAGGAATGTCGAATACAGCAGGAACATTGGCAGCTATTGTGGGAACAGTTGGAGCTGGTTTCTTCGTTGAATTGGTCGGTTCGTTCAGAGGATTTCTGTTGCTTATGTCAATATTATATATTTTTGCTGCCATTTTTTGGGATATCTTTTCTACTGGAGAGAGGATAAATTTTGATGAGACGGGTCAGTATCACCTATTCCTCTTTGTAACTTTACCCATTCTTTCCTACTAATTTTGTGCTCAGGTCACTCTACTATTTTCAGATAAAAGTACCAGAAAATGAGCATATTTCTTCGGCAACTTCGATGAATGAATTACCTAAACGTTCTAGTCAATGAAATGTGCTAGGATTCCTATCATCCTTTCTTTCCCTAAACGAGCAGTCTATGATCTCACAGCTTTCCTAACAGATCTGTCACCACATTCTGGGTCAACAGTTTCATGAAAGTATGTTTGCAACTACTGGTTACACAGCCCAGGCAGCAGAGGTCAATTCTGCAGATCTTCATTGTGGAAGAATGGACCTGCAAGTGAAACCTTCAATCATTCATATTGAGAAGGTATCAAGTATCAACATCTTCTTCCTTTGTGAAGATTTTTCTCCCCTCCTGTAAAATCCATGTAAAGATTCTGGCATCGAGGAAATATAGGGTATAGGCGTTTCTCTAATTTTTTTGTTTTGTTCCTTGGCTTGATATATATGAGATCGATTTTTGATTCTGGGGTTTTCTCTTAAAGCAGATATTGTAGCACTTTGAGATAGTTAAGACAGTTGTCCAGTAAAGGTGAGTTTTACTGAATGCACAATACCATAGCAAACATTGGGATACAATTTATTAGTTGTAACTTGTAAGTGATGAAGACTACTGTCAGTTAGGTTGGACTACAATGAAAATTAACACGAGTGGGAAAAAAATTGGTATACTCTATGGACGAGGCAGATTTTGTTTTCCCAACATTTCTAATCACGTCGACGATGAGATAAGTGTTTGTACTTTTCCCACAATCAAGAGCATTGTGAACGATGTGAATCAGCAGTTGCTCACATTTTCCATCAGTTGAGGGTTTGTTTGCTGGGTGGAACACGCTTGTTGCATCCATCAAAGCTATACTGGTCAAGCATGTTCTGCCGCGTTTTGTACTTATTGAGAATGAAATCCCAGAGAGTGGTTAGTCCCCATATCTAGCATGGAATTCGGGTTTTTTTTGTCAAAATGGGTATGCGGCAATGTGCTATTCCATCCCATTCCGAACACATCTAGCATGGAAGTACGATGCCTTTGGACGTATGCTGATTGGAAGTACGATGCCTTTGGACGTATGCTGATTGGTTCGTGCCGGCACGCAGCCATGGAATCAGTTGGAGGCCGGCGTTCACAGACGGGAGCTCTTTGGGGGTTCTAACAGAGAGTGTTCCCGGAGTGAACGGAAGGAAGGAAGGAAGGAAGACAGGGAAGGGAAAAGGACGCAAATGTCGAAAGGAGCCGTGGCAAGGTCGGAAGGTGGCTTCCGTCATTTGATGGGGCAATCATTGATCGAAGAAGAGGGGCCCAAATAGAATGAGGAAGACAGCGAAGACCACCGGCACCACCAAGTGGTACAAGATTTTTTTGGTAATCTGCA
>BCNH02000010.1:21759064-21824918 GCA_001662345.2 Metrosideros polymorpha var. glaberrima
GTCATGTTTTTTTTTTTTTTGGAATTATTTGAAAAGCGATGTTATGTTTTGTAGTCCGGATATTATTATTATTATTATTATTTCGGATCTGGCCAATTTGAGACCTTTCATTACGGCGGTATTTCCAGTGCCGTGGCTGGACCGTGTCAGAGAGACGGGTGACCGTTTCGTTACCGGTCGAATAAAATATCCCGGACTGCACCGAGCAGGCAAAATCCCGCGAGTCAGTTCGTTGACTCGGTTCATTATCTTCAAAATAAATAAAAAATAAATAAAAGGAAAAAGGGGAGAACCGGTCAGTGAAATTTCGTCTGATTCAAACCCATAGCCATGAAACGATCCCACGAAGGCAGACCACATTCGAGTTCAGCACGCTTGAATCGGTCGTCGTCCTCCCCGCCGGACAACAACATCGTTACATCGCGACGTGAATCCCTGCAACCTTCGACCTGCGATCCAAAAACCTCTCTCTCTCCCTCTCTCTCCGGAAATGAAGAGTGAAGGAGACGAAGACTCGAACCGATTCTGCTGACGCCGGGAGAAGCCATGAGCGGCGGCGACATCCGCAAACGTCGCTCCTTCGCGGACTATTTCAAGGTCGCGGCCAAGAGAGTCGCTGGAGCTTTCGCCGCCCTCCACCTCCTCCGCAAGCGGAAGAGCTCCTCGGAGCCTGCCGCCTCCGACGCTCCCAGAAATGGCAGGCAAGTCAGCGCCGTCTCCTGTAAGTCGCTCCGCTCTCGCATCTCCAATTATCCATCCTAGTCTGGTTCACGGTCATCGTGTCCCGAGCAAACGATTGACGGCGTTCCGCAGCTTCCTCAGCTACTACTGGGAGTTCGTCAAAGACGAGGTCGTCTCTCACGTACGCCTCTTCTTTTGCTTCCGCGATTGCTCCGAGTGGACCAGTCGCGCTGCCGGGGTTTACGATGGAAGAGATCATCAAGGCCACGGGGAACTTCGCGGCATCTAACGTGATCGGGGAAGGTGCGTTTGGGACAGTCTACAAGGGCAAGCTCAGGGACGGATCGCTGGTCGCCATCAAGCGTGCCAAGAAGGTAAGCTTTATCACAATCACGAAAAGACATGGCTCAAATTTATTGCCAGCACTTCTCAAATTGGTGTCTAAGAGGGGAGAAATGGGGGAGAGAGTGTTGGATTAGTTTCACTTTCAGGCATGTAAAAGCTGTGTAGAAGAGATTGTAGGACCTTCCGCTGTGGATTTTTGCTTACTTGGTTCGAATGTCTTCCACAGAACGTACTCAATCAGCGTGCGTCGTCCGAGTTCAAGAACGAAGTCCTTACCATGTCGAAGATAGAGCATCTTAATTTGGTGAGGCTGTACGGGTTTTTGGAACATGGAGATGAGAAGATCATTGTGGAAGAGTACATTAGCAGCGGAACGCTGAGGGAGCACCTCGATGGTAAGTTAGCCACCTCTTTCATTCCTGAAGCTTGAGGAAATGAAATCTGGACTCAGAAGTTAGTAAAGGGTAAACCATGTAATCGGTGAGCTTTAATAGGTGAGTAAAAACATTGATGTGTTAGACAATTTTATCAGTTACCTACCTCAGCTGTTCTCTTTATTTTCTGAACCAGAATTAAAACTTATTTGTAACTCGATCCCGACGGAAATGAAATAGAAGGTGATAGCGAGACTCGAGCATGAGCAGCTCTTTGCTTCAAATTTCATATGATCACACAAGCCATCAAGTTGGCCCTTCCCAGATGTTCTTGTTTATTTTATTTTGCTTGTTGTTACTGCTAGTATTTGTTGGGTCGACATCTTCAACTAGAGAAAATGTGTTCTTATTCACGAAACACATGTTAGATGTTTATTTAATTTACTTTGGCTGGGTATAATCGTTAACTAGTTTTGGTTGCTCATTAGACATTGATTTTCTAGCATAATGGTGTTTTGTGAGCAGGATCTGATCTTATTATTTTGGGTACTTCACCGGCAGTTTTTCATTGCATGCACAGGGGGAAATGGACTCGAAATGACTGAGCGTCTGGATATTGCAATTGATATTGCCCATGCAGTTGCCTATCTTCACACATACTCTGGTACGTGCACTGATCCTATCGGGAATGGGATTAATACCATACAAATTAGCATTCGAATTGAGCAGGCCTTAATGCATCTCAAATGACATGGATGTGCCCTTTTATGTTCTCATGATAGCAAAGAGAGTTGGGTAGAGACAAAAGTTCATCCTTTCAACTTTGATGAGATTCTTTTTTAAATTGACAAATAGGAGTATCTCAAATTGTTGATCAATTACCGGATCATAATTTCCTGTGCCACCTTCATGGAAAAGCGTGTCCTAACATGAGTGATTTTGTTGCAGATCCTCCAATCATACACAGAGATATTAAAGCATCAAATATACTGATCACAGAGAAACTAAGGGCCAAAGTGACGGACTTTGGATTCGCACGATTGGCTTCTGAAGACCTTGCTGCAACACACATCTCCACTCAAATCAAGGGATCAACAGGCTACTTGGATCCAGAGTACCTGAGGACATACCAGCTTACTGAGAAGAGTGATGTGTATTCATTTGGTGTATTGCTTGTGGAAATGATGACAGGAAGACACCCAATTGAAACGAAGAGACCACTCAAGGAGAGAGTGACCATAAAATGGGTATGCATTCTGAATCTATGAAATGAACTCCATTTTCTTGATTCTTGAAAGAGAGGGAAGCGAGGGATGGAAATATTTTTTTTTTTCTAAACTTTTAGGTAGACAGGAGAATACTAGTCTGTCAGTGTAGGATTAGAAAATCAAACCCAAGTCATCGGATATTCTATGGCAGGAACCTTGGACAGAGAGAGAGAGAGGAACCTCAAAATTGCGACTAGTAGAAATCTGCCCAAATGTCGGTCAGCACTTTAAACAGATGTGTAGGCATCTGGAATATGTTGATCAAGTAGCACTGATAGCTCAGTTTATTTCAGAAGACAGAATGATCTAGCCTTCTTGAGAAGTTGCATCAGGATATAATAATCCATATGCAGTGTGGAAACCATAACCACTTCCTATCCTTTAATGCGAATGAAATCGAGGCAAGTCACTTATGACTCGTGAGTTTAGTAAGCGGGAGAATAGTATGATGAATCTATCACTTTCACATCTTCATGAGACACAAGTAGAGACGCATTTCATGAATGAAGCGAAAACTGAACAATCTCCTTTAGAGGAAGTCAAGGGACCATGACGCGTAAGCAGACTTTGGGAGAGCATTGCTCTGGTCATTCAAACTTCTGTTGGAAAGACGATCTAATGATATGAGGAAGACCAAGTAAAGAGTCTATGACTTATTAATATAGGAGATGAATGTCCGAGGAAAAAAAGAAGAGAGCAGTTTTATTCAGTTGGAGGAGAAGCTTCTACACCTGATCTGTTCGCATATGCAGGCAATGCAGAAACTAAAAGAGAGAGATGCAGTTCTTGTCATGGACTGCCGACTGCGAAGAAGTCCAGCATCCATCACGGCTCTGGAGAACATCCTTAAACTGGCTCGACAGTGCCTTGCTTCCAAGAAAGAGTCAAGGCCTTCCATGCGGAAGTGCGCCGAGGTACTATGGGAAGTTCGAAAAGAGTTCAGGGAAAGAGCTTCCTCCCCTGTGTCTTCTGCGTTACCTCAGTCTGCAAATTATCCTGTTAGGGATGCGAAGAATCATCGCCATACGTCATTCGGCATTGAAGAGGGCGAAAGCTATAAATTTGTATCTGCATAGCCGAGCTTCCATATGTATAGTCCTCTGCTCAAATGTGTTAATATTGGTAAGGATTGGCTCGGTTTTGCGCGACTTCCCTTGTTTTAACCCGACAAATGAGCAAACTCCATTTCACAGAACTCGTAAAGCAGAGCGACCGCTGGCCACTCCCTTCGGATGTTTTGTTCGACTTCTTTTGAATCTTTGGATTTGTCTTAAGAGGGGCTAGAGAGTTATGGATTCTGGATGTGAAGAAGGGAGTAAATCCAGAACACGGGCAAGGATGGCAACTGCTACTCTTGGGTTTCATACTGCGGTTTTATCTAATGAATGTTAGGAGCGCAAGGAAGGCTGTTGCAATCCGGCAGCACCCGGAGACTTTTAAAAGCGATAGCTTTCAAGAAGGGGAAACCAAAGCCAAGAAAAGTAATCCTCCGCAGGATTAGTTCAGAGTCTCCTCTTTGATTGCAGGTTATCTTTGGTAAAAGACTGCATCGCCTTCAATCACTGTGGTGCTCAGAAGTTTAACACGAAATGATTCTGCATATCAATTCAGTAGTGAAGAACCTTCTCTTACTTTTATAATGCCGATGAGTTGGAGTTGCTTCCCTTCGGATACACTAGCAAAGAACCTTCTCCTACTATTAAACTGCGAGTTAGACATGGAGATCGGACTTCTTTCCCTTTGGCGATGGAATGTTACTCTGATTCTATCGAGATCTGGAAAGTTAATGCTGTTAATTACAACATCAGATTGCTAAAGCGACGATGTTCTTTCATTTATTTATCATATCACCACCGGGAAAGGTCGATGTGTAGGCATGGAAAAGTGATTTCTGTCCTAGAATGAACTGGTCTGACTAGACTGACCATAAAAGATGGCTTTTCCCCGAATGAATTGGAAATCAGATTCATGCAATGGTAGAAAAATATGTGGCCATAAAATAGGAATTAAGTGGGACCAGAATCGACTGTGCGGTAAATGTCGTCAAGCCAAGCGAATAGAAAATTCTAGCCACTAGAGAAATGGCACGTAGTAATCAAAGAAGAGTTTGCCTCCCAACGAGGACTACACAAATCCTGAACTACCTGCTCGAAATGCCAAGCACTAACACGACATGAACAAACCAGACAACTTACAATCAATCACTAATCCCCCTCCACCGAAACATTGCTTAAGCTGAAGGCGATGATGACCTCGGTGTAACAGACCTTGAAACTGCTCTGGAACTTGCACTAACACTATGGATCCGCGACACGCTCCTAGAAGAATAACTGTCCCTCGAATACCTGCACCTGGATGAGTAGCACTGCTTAGAACTCCTCCTCGGGCTCCTTGAGGTGCTACGAGAGTAACTCTTCCTTGACTTTCTCCTAGGTTTTGGAGATTCGCTAGGGGAGCATCTCTTCCTCCTCAGCCTCAGGGAATAGCTGCTCCTAGAGTATCTCCCTCTTCCTGATGAAACGCTCCTAGAAATAGATCGATAGCGGCTCCTTCTGAGATAGCGATCATCTGGTGAGTAGTCCCTTGAATCATATGGAGAGTAGGACCGATCACGCCGATACACTGGTGACCTGCTGTGAGGGGAATGGGATCTTGTGGACGATCTTCGTCGACTATAATAAGGAGAATAAGCCCTTCGCCGACCATAGCAAGGAGAGTAGGATCTGCGCCTCCTGTGGTAAGGGGAGTAGGACCTGCCCCTGCGCCAGTCAGATGAATAACGAGGAGACCTGCTCCTACTACAAGGAGAATAGCTTGGAGTCTGACGGGGAGAGGAATGGGGGGAGTAACTGGGAGAGTGCCGGTGCACTAATAAAACATTAGGAGCGACGGTCAGTGGGCAATCGACAGGAAATAGTCCAAATCAAAATTACAATAAAAACCATCTGACCTCTAATAGTCTTCAACCCCAGATACCTTCCTGGAGTAGGAGTTCTTCCCCTCCTCCTCCTAGCCTGTCATCACAAATCTAAATCATCAGTTACCTAAACAAACAAGGAAACAAAGGCAAGAAAGTAAGTACGCAGAGTCATGCATTCATGATGTAGCAATAAGTAAATGACACAAGCAAGATATCTAATTCAATAGGCATAAAGAAAAGAGAAATGCAGGGCATACAACCCCAGCGATCTGATACTTCGTGTGTTTGATTTGTTTGTTTAGTTGTTTTTGGAATTTGATGAAGAGCTGCTACACACAGCTAACCTGCTGCCACAAAAACTTCAAGTGGAAAGAAACAACTCTCAAATAAACTTATAGCAATGTAATTATATGCGCAATCTTATCAACATGACCTCCATTAGGGTAAATGAGAAAAAAGAAAAGAGAACTTAAAAAAAAAACGAT
Organism: Metrosideros polymorpha var. glaberrima; assembly: GCA_001662345.2. Taxonomy (NCBI): domain Eukaryota; kingdom Viridiplantae; phylum Streptophyta; class Magnoliopsida; order Myrtales; family Myrtaceae; genus Metrosideros; species Metrosideros polymorpha. The sequence goes on from BCNH02000010.1 coordinate 21,765,138, forward strand.
AGCTAAACACATACCTTTTCAACAGTGATTACACGACCTTCAAGCACAGATTGATCTAAATACTTGATGCACCGCTCAGCCTCCTCAATGGTTGACATAGTTACAAACCCAAAACCACGAGATTCCCTTGTCCATGGGTCAACCACAAGATGCACATCCACCACCTACACATCAATAAACTAACAGTAAGAGAGGTTTACAGAAGCTCCAAATTTTTTATTTTTTTTATACTAGACACAGATCAAGATTCAACTTGGTTCCACCTTTCCCTCACTAGCAAAATGCTTTTCCAGTTCCCTCTTTGTAATCCGGGGGGACAATCCCGTTACGTACATATTGTTGCCAGGGTTCTCAACATCACTTGAAGCACTCCTGTTATCCGATATGGGAGGCTTACATCAGCATTAAAAAAACAACGCACCAAATGATATCAGAAAGGAAGGATTATCATTTACAGTTCACCTTGATCTGCTCCTTGACGCAGACCTCGACCTAGAGATTGACCCACTGTACCTCTGGCGAGGTGAAGGAGAATGAGAATAATCGGACCTTCTGGAGTTAGACATCTGGTAAGATGGAAAAAAAAAACCCACATGGTAAATTTCATATCCACAATGCCATCAACCATGATATAAGTGTAGATACGTCATTACAGTGCCCAGGCAAGGCGAAGAAAAGCTAGAGAAAAAAAAGGAGCAGATAACCAGTACAGCAATTTATCTCAAATGCCTTAGAACAATGGTTTTTGAGCAATTGATATTCATTCTCTAGACCATAGTCTGCAAATGGGTGATCACATAACAGATATGGTTTCATATGTCGGTACAACATAGGGGGGTAATCGCGTCCCCATAACAAAGCTGAAAACCATCCTTCTCAACATCAAGCACCTAAACCTTCCATTGAACATGAGTAATTCCGCACTAGAAACAAGCAAGCTACAAAGTCACTTCCCTTAGCTCCAAGCAAAAGCAGGAGATCGCCTTTCTTTCATTTTCAATTTCACAAGGGCAGGCAACCTCACATGCCCTTCAAATGAATACATTTATCCCTTCACTCCTCATTTTTAAACATACTTACCAAGATAAGAATCACAAGATATTCTCACCCAAATCGTTTAAAAAGGCCACAAAGAAAGGAGAAAAAAATTACAAAAAGCAGGCCTCGAAAAATAAAACATAAAAAGTTGGAACTGATCATCGTGTGATTCTCCAGCCCTAGCGGCAAGGACACGGTAATCTCAAACCCACCACTCCAAATATCAAGCGACAAAATCCGGCAAACTAGCTCAAAAAGTGCACGGTTCAAGCGAATTCATAAAACTTCCTTCTCTCAATTAGGTCCAGCACATCAATCGACAGGCCAAGAAAAACATTGAAAATTTGCATAAGCTGCATTCACCGCGCAAGCCGAGAAGGGGAAAAAACCGGAAAAGAAAACCAGAAAGAACCGCGACCGTGTCTCTCGATTAGGCCCTCACGGATTGCCCAGAATCCAACAACTAAACGCTCGAGCTCATCGGAACCAATCGCTTCCGCTCGACGATGAACAACACCATGGATGGAAGACAGGCTAGGCTACAGCACAACCCGAAATGGAAGCCAACATCCAAAGCGCAAGATCGAGAGGCTCACCGTATCACGGCACGAAGAATCGAAGCTCGTGCGAGCACGATCGATCGAGAATTCCTCCCCACGCTTCACGGCTCGAACTCAAAACCTTGTCAGGAAGATTTGCTAAAGCTGGTGGCAACAGGACACACTCGTGGAAAAGGAAATTACGCGGGCGGCTTTTATAGCACGGAAGGGCCGGAGAGAAGTTTCTAGAGTTACGGACGTGAAATCCCCTTTTCAATCCTCTTTAATCCTTTTTTTTTTTTTTTTGCCATTTTCTCGTGGCCGTGGTTCCCTCGTGTCGTGAACACCCGTGGAATTGTTATGACTTTCAGGACACCGTAAGTGTCACGAAAAACGAATGATTTTTAAAAATAATTATTTATATTATTTATAAAAATAAATAAATAAATAAATAAAAATTCATAATATTTAGACATAAAATGTTATTAATAATAATAAAAAAATTATTGACTAATTATTTTAAGCGATACAAACGATCAGTTTTGAAAAATTATTTTTTAAATCATATTATTTTCGCAAAACAAATGGAACTATATGCCTTTTTTCACCATACAATAACAATAGTAAAAGAGGTTGTTGTTATTATTATTTGATATGATATTAGTTTTATTGTTGTTGCTATTATTAAGTTATCTTATATGATGTGGGGTTGAATAAGAAGTAAGGAGGCAATAAGAAACGTACCTTGATGACAAGAGAGAAAAAAAAAAGTAGGTTTTTGTATGGATAATTTTGTCTTAATAAAATAAAATCTATTTAAAATAAATTAAAAGCTATTAGAGGCACCTTTGTGGAAACCGTTGTGAAAGTACTTAAGCTGCAAGAGTGCTGCAGCAGTGAGATTTTTATTTATCTTCGTTAGTTTCGCGAAAAATTAATAATTTAAAAAATATTTTTCATAAAATGATTGCTCGTATTGCTTAAAATAATTAATTAATAAAAAATATTTTCATCATCGACAGCTATTTATATCTAAACATATTTGTCAACGATAAAAATTATTTTTCGTTCATACATTTTTCTAAGCAATACAAATGATCAATGTTTTTAAAATCATTAATTTTACACGAAAAAAACGAAGCCTAAACGTCGCAAAAGGTCAAAGCAACCTATTTTCACAACTGTAACAGATGCAGAGAAAAACATACCAAATACACGCTGTATATATTTATCTAAATGCATATCTATCTATATATGTACTGCTAACTTTCAAAATTGACGTTCACCCCCTAAATGACTATAATAAAACCCTCCAATAAGGCACAAATGTGACATGTTGTAACCGTTCTTTCCACGGGTTAGCCCACTATAGGAGGTTACATTGCTCCAAAACTTCCACGTTCCAAAATTTTATGTCTTTCTACCTTTGATTATCCATCCACTGAACAACAAATGGAAAAAAACAAAGTTGCTCTACTTTCACATTCAAGTACATACATAAGGCTATAAATCTATTAAAAAGGCTATTTCATATAGGGGTGAGCATGTTCCAGGTTAGTTCGGTTCCCAATTTTCGAAATCGATAAACGGCAGAGGAGGAGAGGATGGAGTCGAGGGAGGAAGACGACAGAGCGGTGGAGGGTGACGACGAGCAGCTTTAGGCAGCGGCGGGCCCCGAAGGCCTATGAGCAGAGCAGCTCCATGCTGAGGGCCAGGCCGAAGATGGGTCTGTGCGATGGGGAGGGCGAGTGCGAACAAGGACTTGGCCTTCATGACGAAGTTCAAGATGGTGGCCCCATCAAGCTCCAGGGACTCTCGTTCTAGGGCGGGGAGGGATAAGAGGTCTAGGAAGAGATGGGTTGTAGCGGTTGCACGGCTTTCTTGGTTACTCGTGTTTTGCTGTTTGGATTCGTAATTCTCTCCTCACAAGTTCGGAGAGAGAGATTCTTATGTAGAGCACTCTGTTTTTAATTTATTTTTGCTCTGGTCTGGTTTGATCTGATTGTCTCCTTGGAACCGGAAAACAGACAACCCGAATATCAGTTCCACTTTTAGGAATCGAGAATTGGATTGGTACCTTCGGGTGATTCATGGTGCTCAATCCTAATTTCATACAAAAATATATTGAAATAATTGCACGCGTGTAAGTAGGCTAGTAAATTAGCCAAAATAAAAAGGTGGTTCTCTTAGCTTTTCCATCATAGGTATATTCTATACATTACTTACATATTGTAGTTGTAATGCGATTTAACTTTAAAGAAAAAAAAGTAAAATTGGCCAAAGAAAAGAATAAAAAAAAAAAAAGTAAAAAGAAGCTATCTACTTCTCGATAAAAAGCTGCACATGGCGAAATTCTTTGATTGTCATTGCGGCGCAACAACCAAATTCATCGTTTTCTTGTTTTCTCTTTCTAAATCTTGAATAAGAAATGATTCCAATGATTGAAATAATAAATTGTCTATGCGATATTTGCTTTCTAGAAGAAAAAAAATCCGTATAATGGTCAAAAGAGAAAATAATTGCAAACATTTTATTTCCCCCCTTTTTACTAAAGTTATTCATCGTATTATTAATCCATTACTACGTTCTCCCAAGAAATGAAATTCGACATTGGCCAACTTCCTCTACTACCACCACTCCTTTCAATCCCACTTTCCTCAATCTCAATCTCATCTTTCCCTTCAAAGAACATGGTGGACGAGACATCATTAACACATGTTTGCCCATAAGGATGTCTAATTCCATTTTTAGGGCCGATTTGATTAAAGGTGATTCCGAATGATAATTACTCCTCAAGCATCTTCACAGTAGACTGCTCATCCGCCACAGCACCACGAGATCGACGTGTTTCCTATTCACCATTAGTTTGCGATCGGACAAAAGAAATTGATCGTCGATCCGATTGAGTCAATTCCGGCTAACTGCAAATACACGGGCGCAAAAATTACCTGACCAGGAAAACATCTCTTTTCCACCACATGCGCGAAAAATGCATCGTTGATTTTCTCGAAACAAGTATGGTACGCAACACAAACAGCAATGTTGGATCTTGAACGATGGCACGCATATGTAGTTGAGACTTCTCCCGGAACCTAGTCGCGTTTCCTCCACCCACCCAGGATAAGTAGCAACAAATGGACACACTATAGTACAGGACAATCACCTGAAGTGATTGATTTCGCAATTTAAAAGAGACATCTGATAAAATAGTACAGGAAGGTCACTTGAAGTGATTGATTTCGCAATTTAAATTTCAAACGACTTGGAAGATAGCAAGCATTGCACATACCCAACGAGCTTAGTCGATCACACCCAAGTCATTTGTGTGACCGACACAGAACAATTTTCCCCATGGCGGAGCCAAAACCCAAACCTCAGGGGAGCAAAGTAAATCCAGCTTCTGCCTTCCTGCGACTCTCTCTCTCCCCCATCACTGTACTGACTAACCCAGCTTTGAAGAGCACTTAAAAGCCATCGATGACCAGAGTGCAGCTATGTAACATTCAAAGTTAAACCAGCCTGAAGTCGCAATATGAACAGGTCTTAATAATCGAAAAGCTCGAGAAATTAGGCACATTACAATTATTAGCCTTCTAAGGGCCAGATTGCAAAAGGCCTTATAACCAAAACGAATGTCAACCATACCTTAGCAGAGGAGAAATGAAAAGCATGTTATACAATTCCAGCTGAAAATCAACAGTAAATTATTAAGAAGACACTGGTGGGGCAGAACCCCCAGGTGTAGACCCCGAAGATGATGGTGGTGCAGGCGGTGGAACGGGTGCAGAACTCGAGGGTGCAGATCCAGATTGCACAGGATGCTGCTGATGCTGCTGATACTGCTGAGTTGCCGGAGGGGGATGCAGCGGAGGCGCTGTTGATTGGTTTGGCAGCTGGTACTGTTGATAAGGAGGCGGGGGCATCATATAACCATAAGGAGGGTAATAATGGGAATAATATTGCCCATGAGGCGGGGCCATTGTGGGGTAAGCATAATGCTGCCCCTGTTGCTGCTGCTCCGAAGGTGGCCTGTTCTCGCTGGACCCTGATGGCCCACTGGAAGACCCATCCTGGGAAGGAACTACTGCACCCATCCTTTGGGGGTCCATGGAGGGATAGAAGGTTCTCTCTGGCTGAGGAGGTAGCATGTTGTAGTAGTGCATTGCTGGGCCCTGGTCCTGAGAGCCAGGCGCTTGCATTTGGCTCTGTTGCTGAGATATAACTGCCCTTGGTAGCAGCCCACTATGAGCAACCGCTGCCTGCTGCCGTGCAACTTCCGAACCTTCAGTTTCTGGTTTTGGGGCTTGAGGTCTACCCCACATCAGCTTCAGCCTTAACCCCTTTATCACAAGTTTATTTGAGAGCTCCTCTGCAGCTTTTTCTGCACCTTCCCTGGTTGTATATGTCACAAAAGCGCATGCACGTTGTAGCACCATCCTTATAGATTCAATTTCACCGTGGGCGTAGAAATTATCCTTCAAATCCTGCTCGGATACCCTTGCATCGAGGCCACCCACGTACAGGGTTCTGATGCTCTCATCCTCCGGGGGCTCCAATGAGGGCATCTCCCCAGCCTTGTTGAGCAGCTTTAGAGCCACTGGATCATTTACTCTGAAAATATTTATGCAAAAATCCATGAAAATAAGCAACCAAATTCTGACATATATGCCTACAAAGCAAGTATAAGATGTTTTTAATGAGTGTACATGTTAAGTATGTGAACAAAAACAAGAAAGACGTTAGCAAATAGAATCTACTAGATGGAGCTGACATCAACAGAGGAAGGGGTAATAAATGTTGTCAACATAAAGACAGTATTGAGCAAATTGTGGTGCTCCCTATTAAGATTCAATGATAAAAAAAACCTTCATTATTCTGATCAGCCTTCGCTTACGCTCATCAAGAAGTTTAAGTAGACTACATAATCATCTAGCTAGTCAGTCAAACATTGCCTCGCTTACACAAAATTGCAAGGGAAATTCATCTGAAAAAATTCAGCCTAACAGAGAATTCTAGCTTACATCATTAACGACGATAAATGCACAGGATGACAAACTTCACCAGGATCTACTGAAACCTTGCCAATATTTCACTTCTAGCAGACCTATCTACTAATGGGACTACGCTAGGAATCAGTATCTACAGCCCCCTGGCATCCTTTCTCTTTATTGCCATGTAAAACTAAAATATTAAAGAGAAATGCCCATAATATTGCAGCAGAAGATTCTTGAGGACCATAACTCGACACAATAGCATGAATTGATGTTTTTGAAACCCCCGCAAAAAATAACTCACAACATAAGAAGAAAAGAGAACAATCTTCACTTCAGTCTCAAAAGAACATGGAACTAATTGCAAAAGATAAAACAATTTAAACATAAACCATGAGATGAACTTACCCAGTTTTCCTATATGAACTCATTCAATGATGCAAAAAGAGAAGAAAGCTTTGGTGGAATAACATTTAAATTCTCAACTGAAAGCTAGGTCAAAACTTAAACCAAAATGCATAAGATTTTGACAAACCATGATCCAAGGACAAGAACATGGATATGCATGGAGAGGGACTAATTAAGGAGGTTTTGCACAATAAATGCAATGCAAGGCAAGAGACTTACCCATAGTAACGATCTTTTATATTTTGCTGAGACAACTCCCCAGTTACTGGCATTTCATGCCTATATGGACACTCAGCACCTCTGGTACACTCCCCCCTAATGTAGAAGCTGCAAACATGCGCTCTGTTTCTTTTGTAATACGGCGATGTTCTTTGAAGTTTCAGAATAGTATCATTAGGCCGAACCTTTCCATATGAGGATTCATAATCTAATCCAGACCTAGCCTGCACAGAAATGGTATTAAGTTTCATTATAATACTGAACTGCTGGGAAGACTTACTATCAATCTTCACATCAAATTACTTGATGGTTAAGCATATAACACAAAGGTCCACCCCAAATGAATAAAAACAGTGGGATATGCAAAAGTACATTAGTACAACGTACATACTAAATATCGGATCATATTAAGGTTTTTGTACTAATCACAGACAAGTGCAGCGACTAGCAAAACATTATCATCCAAAGACCTTTTCAGTATGGGTTGAAGCCTGTGAATGTAGCACTATGCACACAAGCCATTGGGTAGCGCAATCCTTCCAATGAACAATATGAAACATACCATTTAAGAGCGAAATTTCTCACCCCTGGAACCGGGATCATACTTATCCTATGAAGCAACTTGGCAAAGCTCTAACTAACTAAAGATGGACACGATAATCAAAGTTCTTTGCTAATCATAAACAACTGCAATTATCAGAAACAAATTCTTATCCGAAGATATCTCCTTATCGGTCAGAGCACGTGTATACCGCACCATCTCTAATACAACTCGAAGCCATTTATAGACAATATGACAAATTCAAGCACGAAATCTCTCACCACCACCATCTTATATCAGGTACATTTAGCCTAGGGACTCCGCTTGTAATCATCGCATACTGTGATAAATTCGTAGCTACTTAACTACTGCTCTTAGCAGCCTTGCTCTTTCCAATATTCTCCTAATTACAATGTGATTGCACATGGATGCGCGTGAAAACGTGAAGTGCAACTGTGCAAGAAAGGACCGACGTGGAATCAGTGCATGAGAGAGAGAGAGAGAGAGTACCTTCCGATCGTGCTCCTCTGCAAAGTACTCCCTGTTAACATCACTCTTGGGAATGGCGTCATGTGAGCTGATGGATAAAGCAGTATCTCGAACCTGAACTGGCAACCCATATTCAAGATCCAAAAGGCATACTTGACAGACATTTTTCAACTTACAGCAAGTCTGGCAAATTTCAGTTTTCTTGTATCTTGCATCGCGACCTGGTCTCCACCTGAAAACTGTAAATGGACGCTGGCAGATTTTGCACTCCTTATCATACTGTGCCTTTGTCTGCATTCAAGTACATATGCCCAGCAGCACAAAGAGAAAGATAGGTCAGATGAAAACAAATCAGAGCATGGCATTAAGCCCAGCAGCTAAGGAACCTTAAAAAGGGCAAATTGCAGGACGAGCTGCAATTAAGCGTCAACATGACGCGGCAAACTATGCAGCATACAAAGAACATGGCTGACAAAATTTTGGGCACTCAAAGAGATGTTACAGGCCATGCGAGAGGGATGAATTCAAGATCAGTGACCCAAGCCAACGTCGTCTCACGAAAACCAGAACTAAAAGGGGGGCGAAAACTCAAATCGACAACTACAATCACAATCTACCGGACAAGAAACCCTCGTTCTGGAAAGAAACAGGTAAATAAACAAGAAGCTGAGGCAAAGCCATTCCAGGGTACGCAATGACCAAGAGAATCGATCCAGAGGTGGCGAATACAAGACCAAGAGAGGCAGAGCGAACAAGTAAAGGAGTGAGATCGGAGGAGAGGAGAAGAAGATCGTACCATGCGAACGTAAGGGTTGTCGCCGAGGCAGGACTCGCAGATGATGGGGAAATCGGAGCGCTCCCATCCGTCGGCCTCCGCATCCCTCAGCAACCGGTGCGCCATCGAAGCACGAGATGGTCTAGGGATTCGTCTCTGCGCGTGGATTCAGCACTTCTCGCGCTACTTCGTCTCTCTCTCCCTCTCTAGGGTTTCGGATTGATTGCGGTTTGATCGGAAGTAGAACCCGTGCAGTGCAGGCAGCAATGGCGAGAGGGAAGCGAGGGAAGGGACATATATGATTGTGGAAGAAGGATCGAATTTTGATACTTCGAGTTTAATCTAATTTCTTTGTTTTTCTATCTTAAACAAAATACAAATTGTGTATGGTAATGAATCGAAAACTTTATCTAATTCATTAATGAGCTTGCTTTTTTGGCGATCGAGAAAAAAAGGAAAAAGACAGGCTAAGAATTTAGTAAATAAAATTGTTGATCTTTTTAGTCAATGTTAGCATGTGTATCGACATTATCTTTTAAAATTGTTTTTTTTTATTAACTCACTGGAGACATTTTTACTAATGGGGCGATATAATTTCGTTAGATTATTTAAGTAAATTGACATTTATGTCGCGTCATGTTACTTATCTAATGGAAGATCATATTCTAGTCAACGCTAATAAACTCAGGATTTTTTATTATCCATTGGATATATGTCATTCTCAATCCCAACTGAAATCAAATAATTTTTTTATGGAAGGTCATCGCCTCACCCCCTAATGAATGTTTTTTTTTAATAGTTTGTGAAGCTTTAAATCGTAAAATAAGTTTCCTTATTAGATGTATGATATAATGATTCAATACAACAACTCTAGAATCTAAATCTATTATTAAGAAACGGTCGTTCAGTAGACTACTTATACTTAAAATATGAACTCGAGGCGTTGCAATCTCATGACATAAGCTTGCAAAAATGTAAGGACTTTACACTTCAAATTCCACTATCGTGTGCTACAACAAACCATAAATTTCATATTTAGATCTTATTTTCATTCAAAAAATTTCAATGTCATGTTGCAACTCTCCTCTTTCTCTTTAGGCTTTCCACCTCCTCCCTCCCCTCCTCCAACTTTGTCGATCGTCGATCGTTGTTGTCGATCGTTGCCACCGCCGTTAGGAAAATAAAAATTTTATGCTGTTATCAAATGCATTTTTATTTTGGAAACATAAATTTTATATCATTATCAAATCTATTTTTCTGCTTAGAAACTCATTCAGGAAATATAAATTTTTTGCCAGAAATTGATTCAAGAAATAGAACGGTTATGATTTACGAGAAGAAACCATAGCGTCCATTCAACTTTTGCATTTTCCGTTTTATTTTCGTTTCAGTTTTTCTTTTTCCATCCACTTTAATTTGTTACTTAATAGAAAAGGAATTCCTGACCAAAAAAAGAAAAAAAGAAAAGGAATTCATAACGTCCATTCACTTTTTTTATTTCCGTTTTATTTCTTTTCCTTTTTCATTTTCCGTCCATTTCTGCCTTCTTGACTACTCGAGTAATTACTGTACGCTCAGTGCTCACCTGGCGAACACCAGCCGTCCAATGACGCGGGTCCCGCACCAGGCCATTGGATCCAACGGTTCATATGGAAGGAGCGCACAATTTCGTGCCATAGAAATTCCCACGTCGCTCTACGGCGACGACATGTCACTCGCGACTCCTTTTCGCGCCAGTGAGCCCGAGCCTCGCTCGCTCTCTCTCTCCTTCTGTCTCTGCACTTCGCCGTCGTCCTCTCGCAGCTGCAATGTCAGCGAATCGCTCGCGCCCTGCGTCTGACCGAATGCTCTCCACATCGCAGCGAGACGAAGAGAAGAAGGCGACAAGGTTTTCCGCTTCCTTGTTTTCGCGACGGTGCAGGTTCATTTGACTTCATTGCTCCTCTGGCGTCCGCTTTCCCTGCACGAGAAAGCTCCGTAGCCCCCGCATCGCATCGCGCGATCTCCTCTCCTCGCTCCGGTTCGTGTCGGTTCGCGCCTCCTTCTCTCTCGTTTCGTCGTGTTTGATTCCTCTCCTCCCCGCACCTCGCTGCTCGGCGTCTCCGGGAGCGTCATGAATGGCTAGGACAGCCGCTCGATGTGAGTTTTGGTTCAGTCGTCTCTCTCTTTCCTCTCTCTCTCTCTCTCGCGGTCGACCAGCCCGTGCCGTGTCTGGTTTGGCGATGCATCAGTGAATTTGAGCGAGTGTCCGATTTCTTTTTCTTGTAGGCTCGATCGCTCTATTTACGATTACATGATCAAGAAGCAAATGCACGAACCGCCAGAGATTTTCAAGAGGGAGGTTGCTCTGACTTTTGAGACCGCCCTTCCTGGAGGCAATTTTTTCAACGTTTTATGGATTGTAGTCTGCCCTTTGACTGGAGTCCTTTTCACGTGTTGGCACTTGTCGGAGAAAAGGAACTTGGGGCGTTGACTTTAGCCGCAATACACTTTCAAGTAGGCTTTAGAATTGTAATGTGATCCTGTGATCGTTCCTGGCCGGGGGATAAGTATTCTGTAGATAGCAAGACCTCGCGGTTCTGTCAAAATACCATGCCCTCGCTTCTGTATGGTTATTATTGACATTCTTTAGCCAAGAATTGTTCCAGGAAGGCTCGGTCATGTTTTCTTGTTGTTGCTCCTGTTGATGATTGCATAGTGTTGGTAACTTGGTTCGTAGCGAAGCTATACGAAACAGTAACCTCTAGCTTTGAAACATCATTAGAATTTGTTGCTAAGTGTAGGTGGAAATCTCGATCTTAGTTTCCTGTTTGCCACCAAATCCATTATTTACTGCTTCATCGATGGAGATCATGAGTGGATTGGTATCCTACATTTCCAGGAATGGATGTGCCAGAGGGTTTTCTGTATGAATGGTGGTTGATATTCTATGAGACGTTCATGGCAAGCCAGCCAACTAATGGGAGTTTCTCAGGAAGTTCTCTCGCAATGGTAATACTTCATCCAGTTTCTTAGCTTGGTCAGATAATTCGTATCCCACACGATATATTCTTATTTGCGCCATTGATTGTCTCAAGAACATGTCCACAGATGATGACCTTTCCCCAATAGACAACTGCTTCTCTGACCAGACAGTCTGTGATGAATGAGGAAATGACAAGGGACTTAGCAATTGATACTGATACCAGTATGCTTCTCGAACATCCTTCTATGATGGGGGTTTAAGTAGAATCAAGCCATGGATATTGCATAATCCTCTCAAAGTTGGTAGTGACAGTTAAATTGTTCAGTAATCATCTGCTCAATTCCATACGACTTAGTACATGGCCAATCTAAAAAATCATTGGATAATGTTGATCTATTAGATAATTGACATAATCTCAGATGCATGAATTAGCTGATATTATCTTATAAATATATTCTTCAGATTACATATAGAGGATTCTTTATAGGGTTATCCATTTCCAAGGGAAAAAAAGGGAAGAAAGAAAGGTTTGTATCAATAAGTTTTAAAAGGATGATTCCTAAATCTTACAAGAACGTACTTCTAGTTGCTAATCTTTTACTTTAAATATGCTAAGATTACAAGTAGTTTTGTGAACTAATTAAGCTTGTATATCTTTTGGAATTTTCTGATTTAGATAATCAAATTCCAGTAAGAAACTTTGGTGTACATTTGTGCATGCAGGATTGATCTTTGGCAACAGTTTTATGTGGTTGAAAGAATGGCCTTCAACAGTAAGCAATATCACCAGATCCTTTTTCTCCAATTAATTAGGGCAATTAACTCTTGACTTTGTACGAACTTCTTACCATGATCTTCTAGCAGAAAGCTGATCATCTCCCCCAAAATCTCATGCGTTTGCCCTATCAACAGAATCCATTGACCTTTTCATCAACTTTGAATCCTGTGGTTGTCACTGATGATTTGATCCCACAAGGAGTAAGTTCTTCAGCTCACGAGCACTAGTAATAGAAAATAGAAAATTGAATACTGGCCTTTGAAAGTGGTTTGGTACAAGAAGCGGTTTCTTGAAGCAACTCTGCCTTGGTTCATCACTGGTGGGTGTCTCACATTAATATACTCACTAAACAGGGGGAGAGTTTCTAATACAAGCAACAGTGGCTTCAAAATCTCAACAGAACTAGCTTGCTGAAAGTGACATTTCTTCTTGCACCTGTTATATAGTTCCTATAGCTGGTCCTTAACTGGTTGCTCTGTTGACAGGGAGGACATCTCATGCCTCCAGGATTGGTATCTTAAGTTCTTGGAAAAGTGAAGATCATGAGAAAAGCATAGTACTTTCACGATTAGCCGAGGTAACTATCTTTTGTTTGTCTTCACAGGCAGTATTTGTACACAAATAGGCAAACTGTAGGAGGGGACTTATCCCGATGACTTTTGCATTTCTGATGACTTTTCAAATGTCATTGTCTAAACCATGATTGTGGTGAATTTCTTCGTTTCTTAAGGAGCATTCGAGTTTCTTGTAGTGACATCTGTATATAGAATGGGGTTACTTCAAGTACCTCATTATTCTCAGGAATCTCAAATCTATGTGTAGTGACCATCACGAGCTGCTTAAAATAGGATCTAATTAGTGCTGTGGAGAAGGCATTGATTGATGTTTGGTAAAATGTCGTGAAGGTAATTTTTTCTCGTGAGCAGAGCAGCAAAAAGAGAAAGGCTTCAGCAGAAGGAAACTCCGGCATGCCAAGGTTCTTTTTACTACATTCAGAAAATTCTGAAGACAATCCTTCTGATATGAGTGCTGAAGCAAATTCTTCTCATGTTAATGAAATGAATGGTGAAGCAAATGTTTCTTCTAGCACCTTGAAAAAATGTTCTTCAGCTTCGGATGGATCCAAAGGTACATTCTAGGCTGCAAAAGGAAAGAGTTGTAGTTGGAAGCAACTGCTCTTGGTATATGTGCGCACATGGGCACGCAAGTCAATGTATCTATTGATAAACCTCTTGTTGTGTATTAGTTGATTCCCCCTTCATTGTTCTCTTCTCTTCATTATGGCGTAGTTTTTCTAACATTTATATCCTCTTTAGTAACTAGTTTCCTTAAATGGAATCTGTCGATAGCAGTAAAAATTTCATGTGAGTTCTTGCTGATTTGAATATTTCTTTCTTAGTCACCCTCCTCTATTTAGTTAGCTCGGGGGCTTCATCTCTTATGCACATGATAAATGAGTCATTTTTATAACAAATGCTAAAACAGTTATTTTTTGACTGATACTACGATAACAAATTTATAGGGTAGTTTAACACAAAAGCTAATGCTCAAGTTTCACCTTTCTTATAGGAACTTACCAATTTTTGTTGTAACATGCATTTGCAGCAACATATTATTGTGTGTTTAAGGTTTGCTTTTGGCAATCTGGTTGCAGATATCGTAAATCCTTGAACCAAGATGGAACCACTAGGACATACATGCAAGTTCATGGCTGGTTTATATTTTCCTCATATGCCATATGCTGAAAGAGTTGCTTAGGCTACCATCTGAAGTTTGGGAAGTTACTCAAGCGGTGCTTGGTTTACCTTATATAATTAGACATGTTCTTTTTTTTTGCTTGGATGCACAGAGGCCTTTTCTGGTGTTTGTCCTTTAATTTACTTTAAGGTAAAGCAAGGCAGTAAATGGATATAAAATAAATCTCACTTCTTTTTGCCACTTAAGAAGGAAAAAAATAGTGACAGTGGAGGAGAGGCAATGGTGGGATTAAATGCTAATTCTAACTACTTCTGCACTTTGTTTAGAAGTTGGCGATTATGGGGATTCTGAGAAGTTGGAATGACCCATTTATCTCTGGGCTAGAACTTTCATTTTGTGCTTTCTTTCTCTTCAACCAGGAATATTGTGATTGAGGCAGATCACTCTTAAAAGTGGTACTTCCCTATTCTGGTTGGCTAGCATGTCGGAAGTTATGGAACTTGCTGCTATTTCTTCTCAACTTAATGCAGCATAAGTTTTTTTCCTTCCTTGTTTCGCTGGGGTTTTTGGGTTTTGGGGTGTCTGTTCTTTTACTGGCACTATATCTAGACAATTGCTTGTGTTACTCTTTGCTATTTTCGTGATTTATGACACGTTTCTTTAAAGCAAATACTGGATAGAAGTACAAAAATTCATTGGTTTGGGAATGTCATATGACAACTAATTTTGAAAATTTTTGTAGTTTGTTTGCTAAACCAATTAAGGAGGAAAAGCAAGTAAAGTAATGTCAGTTTATGCAAAAAATGGGAACCCTAGTCTATTTTCTCCTATTACTGCCTACCTGTTCGTAGGCCTTAATTCTGAAATATGAACTATGTAGCTTGTTCAATCACTCTTGATCTGAGCAAGCTATTCCGAAGCTTGAAAGAGAAAATGGGAGAAGAGCTCAACAATTGTCTCATGGACTGTGATTCAAGATTCTTATTTCATCGAAGAGGTCATTTGTATGCTTTCGTCTTATCCAAATACCTTAATTAGTAGTGGCGTTTCTCCTAAGCAAACTTTCTAGTTGAATTCATCTAATTATTTATGGAGGGAGGTTGCTCTCTGTATTTATAGTTTCTCGCAATTCAGTCTGGGCCATTATCGACATGTAAGTGCCATTTCTCTCTCTTATCATGAAGCTGGTCAATGTTCAATTAGTAGATGAAACTCTGACGATTGCTAAATGTTCTAGCCAATCAAATTGTCTTGTTTTCTTTCATGGCAATTTGTCTTGCCGTCTGTTAGAGGTCTGCTTTTGTTCACATCTATGAAATTCCATGAGGGGTGAGGGTTAATAGTATCCTGCTTGACTGTTAGCGGGAAGGGAGTAGCCATCCAGAACTTTTATGTTTTTGAGTCAAGAGAGCTGATATTGAGGAGGATATGGACCTAGCTGTGAACAAGGAACTTCTTTATTTCTTATCCATTCTAGGCATTGTAGTGTTTAGTGCTATCATGAACACTCATAATATCTTCATTGTTCAGTTGATGGATAAATTATATGGTAATATGCTTGTGGAAAGGGAATCTCCACATAGAATGTTATTATTCAAAATTTCTGGTCTCCGTGTCTTGGTTTTTTATTGTTTCCTTTTTCTGGAGTGGACATTGCTTCTAATTACCGTAGGAAAGTGATGAGACACTCTTGCTAGCTTGCATGCCGTGAAGCTTGCTTCTGGTTTGAAAGCCTGCCTTGTTAATGTAAATAACTTTAACGCATGCTGTACTAGTCTTCTCACCAAGTTGTCATTTATAAATTCCTCAAAATTTTGCTTGTGCATGGATAGCAGTTACACGAGAGCTACGTCCCAATTCCGTTGTTTGAAAAAATTATTTCCTGGAAAAAAGAAGATTTTCTAATCTATTAAGTCAGGCATAACTTATCTAATTGGCCTAGTGAACTGTTGAAACCCAGTTTCCGTCTGAAAGTGGTTTTCTTGTTTGGTTATTCCCTCAACACTGATTGGGAATTATAACTCAATACTCTTTTGCTGCCATTGAATTTTAACTATTTGCAGAATATAAATGGTTGGAAAGACTACACCAAAATAAAGATAAGGGAGATGGCATTTGAGAGGGATATTATTCGATCCAGAAAGAGAAGTATTTATGCATGTACCAAGAGCATTCTTTCCAACTACAACACTCTTTTTTTGCAGCTTAGTAAAGAATATACCTTTGGAAGCACTGGAAGCTGAACAATAATATCCATTTCAAGTGCTAGAAGAAACACTCGCTTCAGCATTCTTGTCGTTAACATGAGTAGAAGATGCTTCAGCACGCATGTCAGAAGACTCCTCTGTTTGCAGAGTTTCCGAATGTAAAACACGGAAACCTGGTATGCTGGCGCTTCCTTTTGACGAAGATTTTTCTTCAACGTATATTCTCATTTCTCATGATAATAAATATTATAGTATCATTTACTAACTCAACATTTTCTAAATGCATCAGCATTTATTTTACGTGTTTCACAGCAATCGTATGTCTATTTTCATTTTTGGGATGTTATTTGCCTGAAGATGATAAATCTTCAATTCTGCAGGAGCATGGGGTTAGATTTTTCAGATGGGGCACTAACATTCATGGCTCCTTTGAAGCACTCTTTCCCTTTCCCTCTAATGCCGCACACTATGGAAGGTCATCATTGGTAGATATATCAGTCAATTTCTGTCTGGAAGATTGAGAGTATCCATTAACAGGGAGTAAAACATCAAAAAGTTAGCCATTGCAGTGTTTTAACTCTTTGAAACTGGATTTTATTTATTTATTTATTTTGGGTGGGGTGGGGGGGCGGGTTCATGCAGCATAGTTTGCATAATTACCATAATGCAGAAACTTGTTTCAGGTCTGTGTAACTTGGAGAATGGATTTTCCAGTATGGAAAGAAAATCCGATCACGTCCATATGTGTCTGATAGGGTTATTCTGTTCGTTAATTGGTATATATTTGGACCTAAAGGTCGAATTATCATTTACATAAACAATGTTAGGTTCCATGTGGATAGTACCATAGAGTGACAGTCAGAAAAAAAGTGCGAACTGTTATATTGTCGAGGTACACAATTATCTTGTGCAGTTACCATTTGATGCTGCAGTAATTTGGGAAATTAAAGTTGGTAAATGAGACTTTTTCTTGGATGGTAGTGGGCAAGAGGAGAGTTAAAATGTCTGTCATGGTTGTAGCCAAGAGTGAAAATTATTAAATTGGTCTTTTTTTTTTGTCTCTAATCTGTTCGTGTTAGTGGATTTCAGTTTCTGCATTAAAATCAATGCTTTCTGTAAGTGATGTAACTACAGCGTATGCACAAGATATCTTGCTACTGTAAAGAGTTGAAACTGATGGATTATCATGATATATAAAATTGAATTATGGTTGTCCATAGTGCTATATTGACCAATTTTCTTCTGTATGCTGGCTTTGAGAGTTCTCTCTCAAACCCTCAGGTGTCAGGAGTCCGGAAGTGGTTGAGAGAGATATATAGTGCTCCACTTGGCTTCCACCAGTTTGAATTTTTAATATAAGGCCTGGTATTGTTCTCCAATACACCAGAAATGATTTACCGGACTCACAATTTGTGGTTTCACTTGGAGTGTTATGGGAAGAGCCAATGTCGCATTCCATTTGCAGTAGTTTTCGACTATATATTGCCGGTCCTCTATACTCAAAGGAATAACAAGCAACAGGATTAACTCTTCATTTCACTTTTTAAATGATGCATTACACTCAGAAACTTAAATTTAAACACTGCAATACCTTGAAAACTTAATTTGTAGTACATTTTCAGAATAGTAAAAGCTCATAAGCAAGTTGAACTAACAGCATAAAGCACCGGGCTTGCTTGAAGCCATAACAACACGGTTGCTCTCTTCTCAATTGTCACTCCTTTTTGGTTTGTCAGAGTGAACTGTCACCTGGAAGAAAAGGCATGAAGTGAGTCAGAAATAATGTCAAAAACTACTGATGGTATTCATTGAATTTCACGCAGATACGCTGGCCTACAATGTCAGAAGGAGCTGGAATCCACTCATTAGTTGCTGGGTTCCCCTTGCAAGGGGCATGACGTATGGCGGAGGATTCTGAGTCAAGACTGAAGCCCTCGCCTTTGGTGTTCTCCATCGTTATAAATCCTGTCCCAGTCTGGCATGTGCTCAGATAGTTAGAAGGTACTCACTAATTGTCTCGCACTACAAGTCGACTTCTCGACTAACATCCCAGAGAACCATTAAAATATATTTGCCAATCTAATAATTTGTGAAATAGCTTGTTAGATCTAATTCTACAAGAGCTTGATTTATAGCGTCTTCAATTGCAGGGTCAGTGGAATTCCGTTCTGACGAGGTAAATTTAAGGCCCTAAATTAAAATTTTGCAGAGCTTAATTTGACACGTGCTTTGAGAAAAGTTCATACCCTGTGGTGTTGCTTGTCAACGCAGTTGAGATCCTTGTAATATTCAGTCTCTACGAAGTCCTCCTTCGCTTCGCATCCACCGTAGACGAGTTTCTGCTTTCGGAAGAGAGGCAAAAGGCGTTTATTTGTCGAAGGAGATCGAACCCGAGGAACATTTATTAAAGGTAATAATGTGAATTTGTCAGATTTGCTCTTTGATGTCTTTATTCTACCATACCCACAAGAAGATATCATGAATGTAAGAGCCTAATCTGTCACTCGATTGCCTTTAATTTGAGCAGATAATGAAGCACATGACTGCGGTTTTTGGCTTGTGTAACAATTTTCCCTTTCTTTGAAGCATTATTTCTTTGTTGGTACTTTAAAAAGCGTTGAAGTCGGTCAGATCTTGACACATGATGCAGTTCGAAGAGGCAATCCAAGTGGACCAACTGAAACCATTTTGTTGCTTTAAGTACAATATAATGAAAGAATTATGTTTTGCAACCTGAAAAAGAAAAAAGAAAGAGCAAAAGGAAAATCTCAAACGGCCCTTGTACTATGCTTCTGTCTTATTTTCCTAGTTTGCCACAAATGAAGCCAGCGGAGGAGAAACCGAAACCTGAGGATCATTTTCGAGGCGCTGGAACTGTGCGAATTCCGGGATGTCGCCGTCGGTGGACAGGACGTCGTCGACGTAATTGGAGGAGTACTCGCTCCGCTGGGGCTTTGTGTGACGCTTGGGAGCGATGCCATCGAAGTACTCCTTGGTTTTCTCCTCGGCCATCGCCTCTTCCTCCTCGGACAAGTGAACGTCGCTCCTGTTAGGCCTCTTGCAACACTCCATTTCTCCTTCCCCGCTTGCCCGAAATCTCTCTCTCTCTCTCTCTCTCTCTTTAGGTTCAAGAGAGTATGGCCTGATCTGGGGAACTTATAGGCCGCCCCCGTTCACGAGCAGATATTAGAAATGCAGATATTTCTGCTTTGCCCTTACAGGTCCAGGATGGAAAAGTTGCGTTGTCGGGACCACCGGGGTTGAACTTTAGATAAAAATATCTAGATGTCTGCATCTGTTTTGGATAAATATCGACAGGTGGCGGTGGGGCTCTTCCGCGATTAGAATCATGCCGGTCGACCAGCACGAGTTAATTGGCATTTTCGTTGCGGACTTAAAGACTAGGGACCAATTCGCGGAGCTGGCTGATCTGCCATTTAATTACAGGCAACCAACCAGGAAGTGGTTGGTGAATGGATCGGTAAAGGGAAGTGGTTTTGGCCGAACATCACTCCCGGCCTCGGAGATGCAAGGCCGAAGCAATCTTTGACTCCGTCCTGGGAAGTCGGGTGTCGCCTTGAGCTCCTATGCTGGCAATAAGTGACTCTTGAGTTACTTCAAAATCTAGGGGTGATTGGTTCGTCGGTTTCTGGCCGACCTTGCGACTCCTGTTCCGAATATTTTCATTTGGAACCATGAGTGGGACCCGTGTAAAAGTTTAAATTATTATAATAAAATATAGAATTTGTACCACTTTGCTACGATACATATATTAGTCAAGTGATTATGTTGTTGCTTCATGTTAAAGATCATGGTTCAATTCTTATTGGATGCAAAATTATTCTTTCCTTCAAAGCCTATTCAACCCGAGAACTGGCGATGCGGTTTGGTTCGATTCTCGAGTTGAGTCGGACTCAATGCTCACCCCTAGTTTGCTCAACCTAGCACCAAGCCAATTCGAGGCAAGTGAGTGATCGATCAGGATTCTGTCCTCGTACGCATGGGGTGGTGTTTCTGGGGTAAAAGAAAATTCCCCCCCTTTTGGCACCAAATAATCACATGAAAATGACAATGACGATCCAAGTTCAACTACAGCATAACGATACTGCCTGGAGAATTTTTGGAATTGAACCTATGCCCTATGTACCTGGGGCTGAAAGTCAAAGCCCAAAGCGACACACTCTCAATCAACTAAGGTCCAATCTAAGGCCCAGAGAAAGCAATAAAGCAGGTGCAAGAAATTCCTCTCTGCACGTGCCCGCAGGCTAACATAGCCCTCGTCGAAATCGTGGCGGGAACGCATCACGCCTCAGTCCCGCCAACGGAGAACCTCGCGCTCTCAAAAAAATTAATTTTCAAAACACTTTTTTTTTTTAAATGTCAATAAATGTCGGTTCCGTCGGTCCAGGTTCTTGGAACCGAACCGAAGAACCGGGAAAGAGAAAAACCCCCCTCAAATTTTCCCTCACTTTCCTTTCGAAATCCCCCCAACCCCCGAAACCCTAGCTCCTCCCCCACACCCCGTCGCCCGAGACGATGCTCGAGCTCCGGCTAGTGCAAGGCTCGCTCCTGAAGAAGGTCCTCGAGTCGCTCAAGGACCTCGTCAATGACGCCAACTTCGACTGCTCCGCCACCGGGTTCTCCCTCCAGGCCATGGACTCGAGCCACGTGGCCCTGGTGGCCCTCCTCCTCCGGTCGGAGGGCTTCGAGCACTACCGGTGCGACCGCAACATCTCCATGGGGATGAACCTCAACAACATGTCGAAGATGCTCAAGTGCGCGGGCAACGACGACATCATCACCATCAAGGCCGACGACGGGAGCGACACGGTCACGTTCATGTTCGAGAGCCCGAGTACGTTTCTCTCTGTTCGATTCTCGTTTTTAGCGAAGTGATGGGGGGATCTAGTGCTGTTTTTAGTTTCTCTGGCGATGCTCCTGTTTGACGTCTGGATTCTGTTTGTTTTTTTCACTGAGTGAGTTCTGGATCTGTTGCTTTAGCATGTTTCTTTGGTTAGTTCTGATTTTTGAGCCATTCATTTTGCCGATTGTTCGTAGCTACGACGTGGTTAAGTAGCGTCGGTGCGAAGTATACACAGTTCACTGTGGTTTTTAACAGAAAAACAGCGATTTTAGCGAAGATTTGCATGATTTTAGAGTTGGCTTGATGTGGCACTTGAAGTTCGTGGAAGGTTATGTATGTGATGTGTTCCAGTCTTTGTTGCAGTCTCGGCTTAATATCTAGTTAAAGAAGCAGTTGACTATGGATAAGCAATAGAAGCACCTGTCTAGTGTCCACTCCCTTGTAAGATAATTCCGTCACTGTCCTTATGTCCTCCCCTTTATTCCTAAGGAGCTAAAAAAGAGAGACAAATATACCTTGACCAAGATGGTCCTCCCTTTCATCCCTTTTGTAAATCATCAGGTGATGAAAAGGAGGTATGATCCTGGGATACCCTATAACAACATCCTCCTATGAATTATTTCATACCTTCGCCTGTGAACCTCTATAGGTCAGCGGATTACCCTATCAGTGTATTATTTGTACTCGCTTGTGCTAATTATTGGAGGGTCGTAATGGGGTGAGGGAAGAATAGTCAATTTAGTTTGTTCGTCTTTTTTGCTATTCGCTTGGATCTTGTGTTCACAATTCAGTGCATGTTACAGCGCAGGATAAAATTGCTGATTTCGAGATGAAATTGATGGACATCGACAGTGAGCATCTTGGAATACCTGAGGCAGAGTACCACGCCATTGTTAGAATGCCATCAACTGAATTTGCTAGGATTTGTAAAGATCTCAGCAGCATTGGTGATACTGGTATTTTGTCATTCTCTACTCAATGGCTTCTGCAATTGAGATAATTGAAATTTGGGCATGTCCATAATATTAGGAATTTTTTCTTGATTCGTTCCCACAGTTGTTATATCCGTGACAAAGGAGGGCGTGAAATTTTCTACTAGAGGTGATATAGGAACTGCGAATATTGTTTGCAGGCAAAATACAACAGTCGACAAGGTGTGTCTTGTTCTTTAATGCTCCATTATATTACTCAGCTACTGATTCTGGGAAACATTTGCATGCCTTTCACAATTTGAGCGCACTCTTTCTCAGAGTATGCCGGTTCTGATTTAATCTATTTCTTAATTGTATTGGGTGATTTATGAAGCCGGAGGAAGCTACAGTTGTCGAAATGAATGAGCCAGTGACTTTGACTTTTGCACTGAGGTATCTGAACTCCTTCACGAAGGCAACCCCTTTATCCAACACTGTGACTATCAGTTTGTCTTCGGATCTTCCTGTTGTTGTCGAGTACAAGATTGCCGAGATGGGTTATATCAGGTTTTACCTGGCTCCCAAGATAGAAGAGGACGAGGATGAGACAAAGCCATAAGTTGCCGGACTCCCGAATTAGTTAACCTACTTTGTTGCCCGCGGTAATTCATGTTTTCTGTCTCAGGAAATTTTTTCTACTCTCTACAGGTTCTTACCCAAGTTGGCAAATGGTTTAGCTTTGAGACAGTATTATGTCTTCCTCAATGTATGGTCTACTCTTGTTTCTGACTTCAAGGAAGTTCTCTAATGGATGTTAGATGTTTCTTGCAACTAGTGGCTTGAAGTTCCAATTACTTGTGACTTTTTTTTGTCTTTGTGGTTTCTTTAAG
Source organism: Metrosideros polymorpha var. glaberrima (assembly GCA_001662345.2). Classification (NCBI taxonomy): domain Eukaryota; kingdom Viridiplantae; phylum Streptophyta; class Magnoliopsida; order Myrtales; family Myrtaceae; genus Metrosideros; species Metrosideros polymorpha. Next base: position 21,788,451 of record BCNH02000010.1, read on the forward strand.
ACAATCTCGGGTACAATAGGAACCAATCAATTTTGGGAAATGTTGAAGATGGTGCTCACATCATATCATCTGTGCTACTGAGGGAAGTTAATGAGGTTGTAGTCCTGGTTTCGTGGCTGGTGGGATGGTTTTCATGAGGTTGTGGATAAAATCAATGTGTAAAGATTGTATTCCGGTTGTGTTTTTTGGTTTGATAAAAGTATGGATTGCGCTGTTTCTTGACTTAACATGAGTCTGGTGGCATGGAATAATTATACATGGTACAATGACTTAAAGCAGTAATAACGTGACATTCCATCTTCAGATCGGTAATTCTCATAGAGAAAATTTGGGGATCATCTTCTCTTTCCACTATTCTATGATTGGAGCTTTATGCAACATGTGGTTGGAGCAATGTATGCATTCTTAGGGATTAGTTGAGTTAGAGGATTTGGATAATCTGCGTGATGGCAAAAAGATCTGCCTATAAGTTGTTTACAAAGTGATTTTATCAGTATCGAATGGATGTTAAACAATTTGATCATGTTCGACTATTTAATCATCCCTCGTCATAACATTCTGTAAATTAATTTGTAAATCAAAATTTTTTTGTACATGGGGTAGTATTCTTGTCATTAAGTATGTTATCCAATCATATTGCGCAACGTATGCAGAGCGACTAGGGTCGTAAAACTGTTGAAATCATGGGCATAATATGTAATATCTCTAATACTGTTTCACTAAGTTGATAAAATTGCGGAAGTTGGGGGAAGGGCCAGGCATTTCTGTTGGCTAAAAATCCCAGGAATCGATCTTGGTCGTCCTCCGACCGTCCTCGTTACTGGATTGGATGCCAGTGGAACTCGTCTTGTTTCTGAACTTGGAATAGGAAAGTGATGGGAATGAAAATTCGAGTGAAAAATAGAGAAATATATAAAGTTTTCATGGAAATGAGAGGAGAGAAATTTTAAAAAAAATTGCTCATTTTCTTCTCAAATTGTCCTTATTGCCTCCCAAACGTAGGTTAGGGTCCCTCTGTTTCACGAAAATTTCACGCTTTGGAAAAACATATTCTTAAAAATGATAACTTATATCGCTTACAAAAATAATTGAACGAAAATTATTTTTCTCATTTATGAGATGAAAATGTTTTGGTAATTATCGATATATTTTATTGATTAATTATCACAAACAATATAACCAATTATTTTTAGGAAAATGTTTTTCAAATCGTGAAACAAACGAACCCTTAAGAACTGCACAAAATCAAATCTGGAATTTTGTTATCTTGTAATAATTTTGGATCCTAATTATTTTCACATCTAGCTTCCTATACTTAGGACTGCCTGAGTCGATCCATAAACATGGAATTTGCCTTAATCGACCCCTTGCAGTTTTGTTTTGTCTTGATTGATCACAAATCTCAATTCTAACTTCTGAGCTGATGGATTATTGTAAGGACTTGACATTACATAACTTACCATATTCCATAATGGCCAAACGATCTGCACATCTTTTTCCTCTGTGGTGAAAATTATAAAATGTATAAAATTTCTCTTGCACTCTTCTTATAGTGACCGATCGAGAATTTGTTCTTGTGTTTTAAACTATCTAACGCCAGAATTTAGGCTAAGCCTGAGACAAGAGCATCAAACCGTAAGAGGATCATTAAAACAAGTAAAACCATAGAGGTTGACTCAGAGTACCAAGGTTTAGGAAATTTGTCTATAGGGTGTGCAAAGAAACCACGAACAGTCTGGACCACATGGAACCGGACCGATAATATTTATATATATAAACGTTTGAGTATGGCCAGAGCACAAGGTGGTGGGAGGTAAGACTTGTCCCTTGCCTTCAGTGATCCTATAGAGACCACTAGACAATACTTGTGGCCAAACTACAAACCAGCATTTGAGCAAATCATAAGTGAACCTGCAGAGTCAAAGTTGCGCACACGGAATCAGAATTTGGTGGACCATAACATAAGATCGGTTCAAATGTTATCATGGAATGAGTGACCTACAAGAGACTTTTCCACGATACTAACATAACTAAGGAAAATATGAAAGCAATTAACCAGTACTAACATATATTGAGATGCTTGTGACCGCCGTTTACCAGTTCCATGGAACCAACGGGTGGTTCCGATTCCAGTTCCAATTTTTTGAAATAGGTCCTTCGTGTGCATTTCTTGATTTTAAGGTGAGAACCGCCTAACTGGACCATACTCACCCCTCACTTCCCCTAATTTTGAATTGATTAAATCGGTTCAAGGATCCTAATGAATCTTTCAAAATTATTAAATCGGCTCATTGTAAATTTCTCAAGAATTTTTAATTGCGAAAACCTATGAACAACCACATTAGCCTAGATGCTTGTCGGTACGGCTGAACTTGGATCATGAAGTAACTCGATGACAACAACCTCAGCAAGTTTTTCTTGCATGATCCAAGAACTTAAAACAGATGACCCATAAAAGCGAAGGGAGTCCATCGCGATATGCACACAAACATTATATAAAAAAGCACTCCATTCCGGCAATGAGAGATGCAATATTCCTTGTCACCAAAAGATGAGGCAATGCAAACGGCTCGTTGATCATAATAGTGTTCTGTAGTTCCTGCTACGCCCATGACATTGTACCCATGTAAACACAAACGTAACAAGGACAACGCAGACAACTTCAGCTATGTCCGTAATATCCAAAGTCCAGGTTCCACGAATGTTTCAGGATCAGTATTTACCCCAACTGGACTATATAGCAGGCTCTCTGTGCCCAAGCCAACAGAATATAATCAGTACATAAACGACAGGATAGTTTGATACTGTATATTAGGATTGCAAATGTCTACACTGCGCAGTAAAAACCAGAAACCGGCATTCAGTGAGGCAATCTTTTGGAGATATTACATATGATCACCTCCTCAAAGAGATTCCAGCAGCATCTCTTGCAACTTATCCTGAAGTAATCGTTTACAGTGTTGTGGCCGGCTGGCAAGAGAGATTGTTGAACTGACATAATCATTGTTGCCCGGAACTAGTAACACCTTCCAGGTGCACCTCCTATACTTCTACACCCAAGAAAAAGTACGAGATGACAAGGAATGCCCTACAAAGTAAAACCTGAATAATACAGTGGATACGTGTCTTCAGTACATCCGTGCAATAACTAAGACAGAGGAGCCACTTGACTGAAAGAATGATGGCAACAGCCCATCTTAAACAAGCTCGGCCCAGGTTCCTTCCATTATGCCCGTAATCCGCATTCTCAATTACATCTATTAAGTTCATCCGAAAACAAAAATCTCTAACTATTAAAGAAAAAGCCTCAGAAAGAATAATACACATCTCACACAAGACCTACCGCTCAATCAAAAAAATCGGTCTTCCAATATTAACCATTTTCTCAAGGGGTTGAACCAAAGAAGGAAGAACTCATTCACACTCGATACCTGACTGTAATAAGATGGTCTTAAAAGCCCCCATATGAAACATAAACAGTTAAGACAGCCTCCAATCTTCACCGACATAAACAGCTTCATCACCAAGCTCTTCCTCAATGCGGAGTAACTGCAAGAAACTTCTCAAAGTTTAGTTGCACACAGCTTTCCTTACCTTGCAGTCTATAAGGGACATTTTACATTGAGGTTAAACTTTATTACATCTGGTAGTATTTGGGGACCCTTCGATGTTAAAATGTCAGGGGCGCTCTTTAGAGACCAATACTGATCTAGAGGTTAAATCAACAGCTAAGATCTTTGGAAGTTCTAGGGGCTGGCAGTTGATGTTCAAGTGTCAAAGTGTCAAATTCGGGTCACGAATTCTTGTCTAGTCATGTCATTGCAAATCATATTTTTGCTGAACAAAATAAAAACTAATGAATTTTAGGTTGACAAGTTTTCCAATATTTGCTTTCATTAAAGTGTTAAATTTTGTAAAAATCTTGTCAAATTGCCAACTATAGGATCACATGCAATTGTTTAACTCTAATTTATGTTCATTATCTAAAGAAAATCATTACTGATGGATGTGAGTTCTTTAATGGTGGTCATAATGGAAGAATATAGAGATGAGAAAGGATCTCAACTACTTAAGAGCCTGGTAAAATCCTTACTAAAATCTATTCAAGTAGGAAGTGAACTGTGATAAGAGGAGTTCAAAGAATTTCTCAGGAGCTCCCTCTAACAGTTTAATGGAGTTTAACATATAATTTTTTTAATAAGGAGATATAAGGCTCCATGTTTCAAGACTCGCTACACAAATCCTGCTACCTCCTTCCCCGGTGTAAATGTTTAAGAAGTGACGGTTAGCAAGGTTGGACCGTTCTTTAGGTTTCATAAACAATCATAGGCGATTCAGATCAGGACATTAACAATCATGACATTCAAGAGTATAAAAGGACATTGTTGCTCATGTCAATATGAAGGCAGACCTGGTTGTACTTTGCCAGTCGTTCTCCTCGACAAGGAGCACCTGCTTTGATCTGACCAGTACCTAGTCCTACGGATAGGTCAGCTATGAAAGTATCTTCAGTTTCACCACATCTATGTGATGTTACGATTCCCCAATGAGCATCCTTTGCCAACTTGACCACCTCAATGGCCTCCGTCACTGTTCCAATCTGGTTTACCTATTGCACATTTTGTATACCTAGTGAGTCTCAGATCAAAGAATTCATACAGAAGCAAAATTTGGATGCGTGTGATGGGGAAAATTGCTACTGAAAAAAAGCTTCTTCACTTTACAAGCAGGCCCTATTACCTTTTCTTCTGCTCTCTCTTTAAGGTAAACTGTGATGTATAAAGGTTTCATACCAATGTCAATGCCAAATAAAGCAGTTAAGTAGAGCAAGAGTCTGGTACCTTGAGAAGAAAAGCATTACAAGTGGACTCATTGATTGCTCTCTCAACCCGCTTGGGATTTGACATTAACAAGTCATCCCCAACAACCTGAGAAATAAGGGTGAGATATCATTTGTTTTACAATCACCACAAAACAAATGAGGAATAGAAACTTCAAATGAGATTAACTAATGCAATGTAGAGCGAATATCTACCATGATTATTGCTAGAATAGCTCTGCTAAGGAAAAATGCAACCAGAGAGCACCATAGTTAATACTTAGTCATGGTCTAACTTAAACGATCTGGGACCTGTTCTTTTGCTGTCTTTGCTCTAGGAATTCAGAAATTTGGTAGGGAAGGGGTATAGAAGAGTAGAATCTATGGTCTACTACGCGTTACAGCGAGGAAAAGAAAAAACAAGCATAAGACTGCAGAATTGTTCTTCCACGGCAAAAGCTGGTCATCTATAGATTACCAATAGGGCGAAGAGATGAACATATAAGCACCTGGCAAACTCCAAGGCTATAGAAAGACTTGACATGCTCCCAGTCCTCCTTGTCAAATGGATCTTCGATTGATACAATCGGATAGTCTAAGATAAAAAAGAGTGGAACTCATCATGTTTTATGCATGTCAGAGGATCATATAAACCAAATGAGCAAAATTCATCTAAAAAGTGTTTGGAATAGACTGAGTACCAGAGCAGAGTTCTTTATACATGTCTATCATGTCATCCCCAGATTTGAAATTCTGGCCCGACCTATTTGGAGACTTGAAGTCCAGATCGTATTTTGTCCCTGTATAAAGTAAGTAGAGATATCAGTTTTGTAACAGGAAATTCCTACATAGCATCAACCGAGTAATACGCAAAATACACATTGTCATATTCTTCCAAGCTTTCTTGGAAATGACATGTGTTGTATATTGCCCTCATACAATAGCAGAGCAAACCAATTAAATGCACTGACACAGATTCTGTTCTAACCATCATCATGACATCATGCAAGAAATCCAAACACAGTTCTCAACAAATCACGCCACGCATTGTTTTTCAAAATCTGATGCCACGCTTCCACAAAAGTACTTCAAAAGATTGAAATGGTCACCTATGCAAAAATTAGTAGCAGCGACGTCAATAGCTATCTTTATGCTCTCGCTATAGCCAGTTCTGCTGATAGCTTCTTTAACCAGATCCAGGGCTTCTATAAAGCTGCCAAGTACCATAAGATGTCAATAAGTAGATCAAAATGACACTTCTTTTGTTCTTTTCAGTTGGATTCGGTAGGGTGGAATCCCTAACTATTTAATTCTGCTGCTTTATCACTATTAAAACCATTCTTCACATGAGAAATCAGCAATGATTAGACACAGCTTCAATAATTTTCCTCCCCTATCATTTGTGTTGTTTTGTTTGTCTATTTTTGCAGGTAAGATATGTGTGACGAATTTAAGTATGCAACCTGGACACATTTGGAGCAAAGCCACCATCTTCACCCACATTGCATCCCTGGGCACCATATTTCTCTGTAATAACAGCCTGCCTTTTTGTTAACAAAACATCAACATCAGTGACAATCTATACATCACAACCATCATCTAACAATTAGCTTCAATTCAAGTTGCTCAATACATAAAATGCAGAAAGTTCTCACGCATCTATAAGAACAGGAAGCTGACAGATATATATTCAAATTGATCAATCACCTTCTAGACACATTGGACTGACATGCACCAATCAAATATTGTCTACCTTCAGAGACATCGTTGAAATTCTTAATGCCAACAAGTCATGCATACAAACTGAGGCAGATGCTTGGTCTCACAACTCTCAATTTTGACATGGCAAGAAAACATGTCTCATACATGACGCAAAACTAGCGGGTTGGGTTTTATGTTGATTGTGTTCGTCACAATCGCAACAACTCCTTTGACACGACTAATAAATGGGTCGTGTTAAAGTTGAACCAGTGAAATTCGAAATTGACCCACTTAACTTGTTTAATTAGATGCGTTGGGTCAACTAGATTTAATTGCTTGACCTATAATGGCAATTATAGTTCAAATAAGAGAAACTATTTTTATTAATTCTTTTCTAGTAAGATTTATATTAGAAGTGAACAGCAGTAAATCTCATTTTACTCGACGAAGGTATTAAAGTCAGAAAGTTATTTTTCAGATAACTGAACCTTAAACTCTTTTCATAAATTAAACCAGGAAAAGGTACTAAGTTCATAATTTTGTCAATTCTTTCCCTGAGTTATTTGTTTTTGTCACTTCTGTCCAAATGATCATATTAGGCACATCAATTTCATAATTCTCAGCAAAAACGAAAACCAATTTCATAAATAAAGGCCACAAGAACTAAACTTTGTCTCAAAAGAAATAATTCAATTTGTTCAAGTCATCTTCGCGGTGGACTGATTCAATTTCATTTATTTAATTAAACAGGTCATGTGGATCATGTTCACTGGGTTCGTTAACCCATTGAATAATTGTGTTTGGGTTAAGCTTTCTAAGGCTACCGTGGTCCATGGACACTAATCGGCACCCTAATCTGGCTTCTATGTCCTTATATCCACACACTGACACCGACTAATTGATGAGGCCGTCTTTGCTTCCCGCGGCTTTTCTTTTCATCGCGTATTTCATCACACATGCAACAAAAATTTCATCTTCAAGTTTGATTTTCCCTCTGATGAACAACTAACTTAGTCTTTAAGTTATACTGCAAGTAAGTACAGTATGTCAACTTGGAAAAACCTGAAGATGGAGCCACATTAAACTAGAGAACACTGCAAAATAGATTTCTTGATGAGACTACACTGTGGCCAGACTTCTATCTCCAATTTTGGGTAGCAAATGTAGCACCCATATAGAGCAGACATGGCAAACTTCTTACTTTCATGTTTTTATCAGATCTATAACCACTCACTATGAATGGATTAAATGCATAGAGCAGAGGGAGCACCTAGGGCAATTGGTGCATCCTTGCACGAAGATATCTTCCTATTAGTTTCTTTGAAATTTATTTTTTATTACAGCAAAAAAAAAAACCCCGACAATCACAAAGCACTGTGCACTGTGTGTGCACTTCTTCCTACATACCCAGGAACATAAGTACATGGAATAGTGTTTCCCTGGATTAAGACGAATAACAAGACACAAAATCATAAAACAGGATCAACGATTCGACATATAGAGCCAACCGCAGTAGAATTGCTGATAATTGATTTTTGAGAAGCAAATGAATGACAAAGGGGAGTGTTAAGAACATCATCAGATAAAGTCTTGAAACAGTATAATCTCTATATGTTTAGACGAATAAATAATTAATGAGTCAGAGATGCTGTTTAAGTACAATGCAGAAACTGAATGTTCAAATTCAAAGTACACCTTTAAGTGATGATAGGTTTCCGAACCCATTTGCACAGCCTCCTCAAATCTGGAGGCTCCAATTGGTAGAATCATGATTTCCTGACAACATTTACAGCCAACTACAAGTAAATTCAATGAATTGTTTGTAGGTACATTAAAAAGCTAGACAATCTGCAGGCACACAAACAAGCTGATTGACATTATAAACACAGAATCACAGTCACGCCTGGGAGAAAGACAGCATACCTGAATCGCAAGGTTGTTTCCAGCGTGTTTTCCACCGCTAATCACTGTGAATGAAGGTACTGGAAGAGTCGGGTTGGACTTACCAGCAAGATAAGCAATGTGCTTATAAAGGGGAACCTACATAGATGAGATGTAGAATGAAAGATTTTATACTGATAGAAATGGACAAAAACCTCCTTAATCGCAGATGATAATATACATGCCTCCTTTTCAGCAGCACCAGCTTTGCAAGCAGCAATTGACACAGCCAATATTGCATTAGCTCCCAGCTCACCCTACAATATGATTTCTCTCAGACAATGTCTTATTGAAAGATATGTGAAGAGCATCTCTGATTTTTAATACAAATCATGAGGCAACAACTTAAAAGAACATGTGCAAAATTAGGGTGGATAGAAACAACTCAACATTTTCTTGTATTGTTTGATTAAAAAATTGTTTTTGCTATCTACGACAGTAGAAAGGTTTACTCACGAATCATACAATTACGGCAGTATGCACCCAAATCACTCTCATGCAGTAACATCACCAGCTTGCACTGTATGTTGGCAAGCAGGTGCTATCTTTCATCACAAAAACCAACTATGCTCAACAATTCAAATATGGAAGGATTGGAGAAGTTCAATGTCTTACTGAAACATGACATGGTCGTTAAAAGACAATTTCAATAAAACAATGTGACGGCTGGCAAAACATGTACGAAGCTCCAAGCATCATAAATTTCCTATTTATTGTGTTCACAATAGATGATTGTAATATCTATGGATGCAAAATGCATTGTCTCATAATGTAGATCTTTCTCCCTATAGTCACGTAAAAAAAAAATGCTCTGCTTCAGGCAAAAATCCAAGCAAACAATCCATTCCTTATAAAAAAGCAGGTACCTTCTTCTCTGTTTTGTCCAGGTCTATCATGGCCTGATCAATCTGAGACTGAAGAATAGGATCCATCCCTATCAATGCTTCGGAGATTTTCTCATTAACATTCTTAACAGCTCTCTTTACACTGTTTCCAAGATACACACCCTTGTCCCCGTCCCGCAATTCCACAGCCTCGTACCTAAAGCCATCACCGAAACAAGCCATCACGCCTCACGGCCAAACTGACAGAGCGAGTCCGTGCTTCATATGTACTACATGAACGAACTTGCTCAAGCACCAGCGATTATACCACTACTTCAGATTCATACACACCAATCCACCAGTAAATAACACGACATGAAGAAAACGAAAACACAGAGAAATCTCACATTCCGGTTTGGTCGCCGCTCGGAGCCGACGCGCGAAACATGCCTTTGTTAGTATACAAGTCCACTTCAACGGTAGGAATGCCCCTGCTGTCCAGAATTTGCCTGGCTTTGATCTTCGTTATGACCGACGGAACCGCCTTCCTCATGTGATTAGACTGCGAGCAAATCATCCGGTCGAAACGCATCAGCGAGGACCTCTCACGGAGGCGCGAGACTGTTTAGCTCAGAAACCGCACGGCCTTCGCGATCGAAACCGACGGAACTTCCCCGCATTTTCTCGGAAAACAAGCGGAAAAAATCTTCGAGGAAGGAGGGAAGAGGAAGAGGAGGAAGAGGAAGAGGAAGAGGAAGACGGTCTTACGATGAAGAGGACGGGATCGAGAGTCTTGGCCCTGACCGCGGCATTGACGGCGTCTTCGATTTTGCGAGAGAGCATGTGCTTCTCCAGATACTCCTGCACTGACATCGTCTCTGAGTTCTCGCTCGCTCGCTGCGGATCGATGCTTCTCCCAAAGCACGATTGAGCAGAGAGTTTTGTCGCTCGACTCCACCTTCGAGTTGCGACCTCCCTCTGTTTCTCATTTCTTTCCGTCGCTTTGCTCGGAAATGGGTCGGGTCGGGTCATTATTATGGGCCAGGGCCCATTAGAGAGTCCATATAATTGGATCCGTCTACTAGGCCCAAATGAAGGGATACTGCTCATCATCTCATTAGTGAGATTTTTCTTTTCCGCAAGCTCCAGCTCCGAATCAAGGTCACGATCAACATTGTCGCTAAACTTTCTTTGATTAGTCATTATATCTATTCATCCAACGGTTTTTACTCATCTCTTTTTGTAAATCCTCTTATGCAATTGGAGCTCTGTGGATCTAATCACAATCTTATCATATAAACAAAATGAGGGCTCTCCTATTTGGACTTCCCCGCAGCCTCCGGTAGCGCAACCGAGATTTTGATGAGTTCTCGGCCCCTGGGAGGATGGAGCGACAGAAGATTTGAGCATTCAGGAGAAGGTCACGGCGAGCAATTGTTAATTAATTAGTTTCGTGTATTGTAATTTCTTTCCATCTTTTTCGCTTTATATTTTTCAGCTTAATAGTGTTCTTGGGTTATTCCAATTTTGTAGGATGTCTATGAAGAGACTTCGGCCAATAGTTTTTGTGAGTTCCTAAAGCGTCTTCTCAAGATGTGTACAGCAACTAAAGCACATTACATGATTCAATGTTTTGGCCATTGGGTTTGAGGAGAAAGTGCCATTAATTCGTTTGTTTGGAAAAGAAAGCTTTCTCATGTTTCGGTTCACTAGCTAAAAGGGGCACGCTTACATGATAATTTTCCCTCTATTCTTCCGGGGACCTTGTGAGAAGGAATGCGTGTTTTGTGCTTGTCCTTTTCTTTTTTATGTTCAACACTCGGACTACTTACCTTGACAGCGCGCTGGATATACCATTCAATCGTTAGGCATTGCTTCTATGATAGCTTCATGTCTGTACTGAATGTTCTTTGGTCGAGAACTCGATGCGATCAATTCAGAAAGCTCGATGTAGGACCACCATGCTGACAAAGAAGTAAAGCGGGCCGACACACGGGCACATAACTAAGCATATTCATCTATAGAAACCAAATTAGTGCTCGGAGCCTCCGATTAAGACTAACTCGAAAGGCCCTCTGAGATGCACAAGACAAGCTTCATGCCATTGATAGTCCCATTTAATCCAGATGATACGATGCCTAAGCCACACCTCGATAATGCATATTAAGTACAACTACATACTCGCACTCTTTAAGATACATGTGTATATGTTCGTGGTTTTTCTCCCTTTTCCCCCCTCTTCAAGATACAACAAAAGCTCTAGAAGATCCGGCGAAGTTGTGTATTGATCCCATAAGTCCCTTCGCAGCACCAAAATGTCTTATCCTATACACACCTGGAGTAGCAGATTCAGGTATTCTCCATTCTATCGTGGCCATGCTTCGAGTGCTCAGTTTTGAAGGTCTAGACCATTTAAACCGAAGGCAGAAATCGTCATCATCGTAAGATGGAACCCAAGTATCTTTTCCTTGGAGTGCCTCCACGAGGGCAAAAGTACCTTCGGTCATCAGGTCGTTCCTCGGGCAAGCTGACCAGAAGACCACCGACACCATGTCACCTCTCTTGAAAGTGGAGTTCTTGGGCACATCAGATTTGACATCCCCAAAGTTCACTCCGGCTGGTGTTGCATCCATCACAACTGGCGTGAGTAAGCTTATCTGTTTAGCTAGAAGATCCGGGGGCTGTGGACCTGGTTGAACAGGTTGGCCACTTAACATTGCGCTTGCTAGTTTCTTGAACTCTTGGATATATGCACTGAGAGTGTGGGGACCATACAGTGTGGAGCCACCCTAAAAGCACCATTGAGCACATATTTCGTAAGTTGAAACATCTCGGTTATTTTAATAGGCTGCTTTAATATTGCCAGTCACTTCTGGGGAGACAACCGCAGGATGGGGGAATCATGCCTTTTTTCATGGCCACCATGTATGAAAATTATCCCCCCAAAAAAACCTTTTCATGAGGCAATTTAGTTGGTCAATGAGCATATCTTTTGCAAACTCAAAGGATCTTTCTTGTTATAAAGTTTGCCTTCCCTGAACTTTGTTTATTTAGCTATAACAAAATCATGTCCGCGTGATGTTCCATTTTCTTCGCAGAAAGCAAGTGTATGATTTTCGTCATGAAATGGACATACATACCTCATATCGCTGGATCTGATATTCTTCAAAAGTTGTCACATACTGAGAATAGGTATTGGTCAACCCTGCTATAACAACATGGACATCGCCATTGAAATGTCCATTACCTCCACTTGTAAGCACTGTCCTTACGGCCTCGCGGAGACGTCTCCCAGCCATAGTAGTGAACTCTACGATAGAGTTGCCATAGGCCAAAAAGCTTTGATAAGATTACGAAAGATACTTATAACAATGCAAGGAAGCTGGTTCAAATGATAGCCAACAGTGGGGGACCCAGGATTTTTCCAGATCTCACACTGTTAATACACCACCCGAAGAAGGAAATAAAAAATAAACACTTTTGACTAAGATCATGTCCATATTTCATTTAATTTCTAAGTCGATACAGTTCGATTGACAGCGGGTTTTCATCACTTACAATGACTCTTGATCAATTAATGACCAAGTAATTGCCTAGAGAGTTTGCACATATCAGAAGGGTTAGTTGGGTACCCCAACTAATGTGATACTTCTACACACACAAAAAAAAGGAACAAAGAAAATTAACTCTTGACTGGGCATGAGCTAGGTAACTTGAGACGTACTATGATTGGCTTCCATGAAGTTAAAATTGAATTGTAGACTTTTCTCCAAAACGTATTGAATGGCTTCTTTAACTAATCCTCAAGGTTAAAGATACTCATAATTTTGGTAAATACTAAAACAAGACAGTTCTAAAAAGTTTCTCATGATGATAGTGAAATCAGTAAATAAGTACAGGAAAGAAATCGCTTCTATACTTACAAAACTTGTCCAGAGTGGACAAGACTGGATAGATCCAACTTCACATGTTTTTCTAGAAATATCTACGAATAATTCTAGGAAAATTTGGCCTCCCAATTTAAATGCATTTGAACCACTCAATTGATCTTAATCAGCTTGATAATATAATATTTTCATAGAAAATGGGAAGAGAAAAGAATACCTCCAGGTACACTGAGAATGACTAACTGTCCTATCCTGAGCATTTGAATTGGAAGAATTGAAGGCTGCATAAACCATGAAGGCGATGAAATATTATTGTGGTATGAAACAATTGAAGTTATCACTCAAGTTCTACTGGCATCTGTATTCATCTGATGTAAATGGATGAGGCAGAAATTTGAAAACCAAGTCATCTTTCCCAATCACAAAAATGATGTATAGCTGAGAATTCCCGATCTCCTTGACATTTGAAATAGAAGAGAAAGAGAGTTGATTTCATGTACAATGCCTATCAGTCAACAGTGCAAGTGTCACAAACAATCCAGCTATACAGTATTAACATGTAGACAGCTTAACAGCTCTCAATTCACTTCTACCAGATCCCATCTTGTTTGTGATGCACTAGGTCCCTAGCCAATTCGACAAGGGCAAGGAGTAATCAGGAAGGTGAAGGGTTTTTAATGAACAAAGTCAAACGTCAGAAAGAGGGAGTATTGCTGGGCGACGGATAAGTGTTGGGAGTTTGTAAGACCCCTGATACCACATTAGACAGGGACAGAGTACACAAAATAATTCATTAAGGAAAGCTCATCTCCCAATGATCACCACTTGAGTACTCAGCCAAGGGCTTCGTCCATGTGGAAAGGCCTAGACCATTTCAGATGGTATTGTATTCAGGTTTCAATCCATCATGCCCCATTAAGTCTATTTAGCATGTGGTTTTATTTGTGTGCGGTTCTCATTCATCTTATTGTGCATGAGAGGTGGTGTTAAACTTATCCTGCATTGTTCGGTTATGAGGTTTATCATGACCTTATATGCTTGTAATCTTCTTCCAACTTAAATTTTTGGGTTGGAAACTTTAACACCAGACATTTGAGTTATTGCAACATAGTTATCTAACAAAATATCGGAACATAAGTCATGAGCTCAAAGTTCAAGCACCACCTCTTATGTTTTTCCTTGTTAGTTGTTAGTTTGGTTCTCAATTATTTCCTTCATGCAGTTATGTCTGTAATGCGTTTTTCATACGAAGGTCCAACTTGTACCCAAGAGTGAATATTAAGAAGGGTTTTGTTAAACATGCTTAATGAGGTAATATCTGATTTTAGTACTAATTATGCATATCGCAAAGGCAATCAGTGCATTAAAAATTGCAACATTGCCTTATTTAGTTGCTTGACAAGTGCTTCGGGGGAACTTTTTAACAAAATCATGGTGCAATATGCATTGTGTCCGTATCCAGACAACTTAAGTTTTATGACAAATGGTTGCCTATAGTTCTACTGATATAAGAAAGGTATGGTTCAGAAGTCCATGATGCATGCATGATATACTCCAAGCAACCAACATCAGGTTATAGCAACTTACCGCCCAATCATATGGCCGCGTCATTTCACCAGTATCGAGCAAGATGGGCTTTGGATGCTGACAATCTACCTGTGTCTGGTTTGGAGTTTTAAGTAAGTTGCGGACCAGCCTCCAAAAGGGATTACCCTGACATAGATCATAGAATAAACAATCAACTCGAAAGAATATACACTGTCTATGTAAAGAAAAAACATTTCAGGGTTAGAAAATTGCCAGTGATCATTACCTGGTCATCCCCTTGCTTAAAATCAAAAGCTCCTGGTCCATCTGTTGTTCCTGCAGCAAATGCAAATCCCATTGCAGCAGGACATGTTTTTACCACTTCTGAACCTCC
The DNA here is from genome assembly GCA_001662345.2 of Metrosideros polymorpha var. glaberrima. Classification (NCBI taxonomy): domain Eukaryota; kingdom Viridiplantae; phylum Streptophyta; class Magnoliopsida; order Myrtales; family Myrtaceae; genus Metrosideros; species Metrosideros polymorpha. The sequence goes on from BCNH02000010.1 coordinate 21,803,544, forward strand.
TCCCTGTTTAGGAATTTTCACCTCAAGCTTGGACAAATCCAAATATACGTGACGAAAGTCAACCTTCCCCTGCAACTGTTCAGATGCTTTGTTGAAAAGATCCAAAGCTTTTTCAAATTGTCTCTCCCCAATTAAACGCGTGCTTTCAAATTCATCTGGGTAACTGCCACATTAAGCAAAGATTCTTACAGTTGATGTTCATACGGTTACTAAGAACTTTTCTAATACTTTATACCAGTTACAGGAAATCAGTATTAATACCCCGGTCCACGGCCATAGCACAACTCATTCTTCCCACCGCAGGTACTGTGATTGAAGTCACAAGGTAACCCAGTGTCTATGCAGAATGTTCCAAGCACGTTTGGGCTAACATCGCCACAGTTCGTTTGACAAAAAGCAGCTACAAATCCAGGTTTCTCAGTCTGCCTTAGAGCACTCCTGACACGTCTAGCAACACTCAGAGTCTTCGTCGCTGGTTTACCAGGGGGAGACTGGAATGATGCAGCAAGCTCCAGTAATTCATGATCTGCATCAGATATAATTGACTCAGCTCTACCATCAAATTCACTATTCGATGCCAGAAAACAAGTGATTCAGCGTCAAGAAGCAGACAGACAACTCAGTATTAATCAGCATAATGACATACACAACACATCCCCAAGGTTCGATATTCCCTGAAGGTGGTAATGTATCAAGAAGAACTCTAGGTTCGGTATAGTTACTTGAATGGCTAAAAGAAAATAGATTATCGCATAAAATCCTGTCCATATTTTTCTGACTGTGGTAGAAAGCTACTGGATGCCTCTGCAAAGCCACAACTAATGGATACCAATGAACAAACAGCTCAGCTATCTAATACAAAAGAAGTGGGAAGAACAAATTGCTTACGATTATCATGAACTTCAGGTACAATGTTTGAGATTCTTCGTGGAACTCCAACATCTACTAGATCATCAGAATATGATATTTCAACACCATTCTTGTTAAACCAATCTTCCATAAAACGAGCAGCTGCGCCTTTGTTATCCCCACTAATCAACGAGTTTGTACGACTCATAGAAGTTCCGTGTGTAGCAAACCAATTGAAGCTACCCACCGGTCCCCACTCACTATCGACAAACTTCAAAAGTGTCATTTCTTTGTCAACGTCATACTCGTATTTGCTGCGTTCTGCTGCGGGGTTATTGAGGTAAGCACTAGGACTGCGATTTGCTCCCGCATCCAAAAGTTCCCCTGTTTAGCCATTGGCAAAACCTTGGTAAGATTAGAAGTGAAGATGAAGACATGATAGCAGAAATTGGATTTCTGGATGATGCCAATTGCCAAGGAGAGGCACATATCACCAAGTTACTTCATGAACTAGAGATTACCATGCCCTGGTGTTAGGTAGCCTTCTTTAAAAGTGGTTATACAAAACTGAAAAGATTGATGTTTTAAAGTGTAATCATTTGGTTTCGTTAACATGATAAACCTCACAGCCAGAGGAACAGATTTTTCATTCCTAGTTACCTATGCACATGACATGACCAGATCGCAAGCACAAAAGCAACATAATCCAACTGAAGAAATCTCAAAGCAAGACCAAAGAACATTCTCTTCTTGCCCATAAGTACAAAACCACAACAAAGATTAGATTCTCAAAAAGTGAAGAATTAACAAAGACCACAAACCTCAGGCTTAGGAAGAAACATAAATTATAAGCTGTTAAGATTGTCTCTCTTACCTTCATTGACAAAAACTGATCCAGGCCTGAGATTTTCATGAGCTTCTATGATGCTCTTCTCAATACCATCAACAATGACATCAAATGACTGGCGCACAAATCCAAGAGATGTGACGATATACACAACATATTGGAGGTAGCCACCGGGACCAGCATGCGTATGAATTCCACTAATAGCTACATTACTTTCAGTATACAAGTCGCCATACCTGCCAACATGACAACATCCATTTGGAAGGCCCTCATTAGATAACCCCTATATGCATATATTTACAAATGGTCCTATCTTCACAACATTTAGTGTTGTAATTAAACAAGACTGCACTGACAGAAGTAAATCACAAAAAATTTGCCATCATAGCATGAGGCGAGCACTACCTTGCTTTCAATCTCTCGAGCACTTTAATTGTCACCAATTGAGATGCCATGCAAGCATCGAGATTCACGAACACGACACGCTTCCCTTGTGGTTCTGCCACGATAAATGCCCTCGCTCGAAGCCTGAAGTGAACACCCGCCGCGGTCTGTCCCGTATTCGCATAGCCCATCATGTTAACATCAGCAGCAGGACCAGTAATGTCGTAGCTCCCGAGACCAATCAAATAATTGGAATCAGAGAGCACTCCTACGCTCCCCTGCAGAAGTAACAGAGAAATCCACAGCCAAACAGCCATCGGTGGTCTCCAGACAGAGAGATTGAAACAACGAGGGAATCCCATCACAGCTCCAGCGGATATACGGTTTCGGTTATTCAATTTGCTCTCATTTCCTATAAAGGAAACGGAAGAAACTGCAGTCCATCATCTCTATGTGAAGAAATTGTAAAGAGGACATAAACCAGCTACTCTTCCAAGTGAAAAATTCAGCGAAACAAGTTACACACGGATTAGCTGAGCAAAAAAAAAAAACGCTAGCGCGACAGTACCAAACGAGAGTGACAAACAACGATCACGAACCAGTCACCGTATTCTCGCCCGCTATCGATCAGCACCTACCCGGAACAGGCGTTCGTAGTAGCAAAAGGGACATCCACCGCACCTGCTTCGCGACACAAACTCAGTAGCTAGTAGACAAGCAACCAGTCAACAATCAACCTCGCCTACACCGTCCGGTCACAGAGCTCAGCTTAAAGCAACCGATCCACGGGAACTCTCCGCGCGAAAAGGAGAGGCAACACAGATGGAAATCGCCGGCGTAGCCGTCGGAAACCGAGGCTGCGGGGAGACACGCATGGATTCGAAACCGTACCTTCCAAAGAAGCGGTCGACAGGTGGTGGTGGGAGGAAGGCCTGCGATTTCAATGGCGGACAACGCGTCAGCCGATGATGCTCCCAGCTGATCTGGTGGATCGACGGAGACGGAGGAGTAATACACAGAGAGAGAGAGAGAGGGGAAGAGGATGGAGTCAAAGCGAGGGTGAACACGAAGCTTTGGTGAGCGCAGGCAAGTTCTGTTTGGGAGAGGTTTTTGTAGCTTCGGACTTTTGTCCTTTTTCAATTTTTAATTAATTAAACTAAATATTCCTTATTTTGATTTTTAACGTGGAATTTAAGTCTCGTAATTCGTCGGATCCGGGTTGCACGACCGGTGGGTGCACGGAACCCGCGACCGCGAGATTTCTTTTTGGAAGGGGGCGACGAACGGTCTTTCGTCGCTCCTCCGCCTCGTCATTAGCGACGGGTTTTTCCCTCGTTGCCTCTTGTAAATTGAAAAGTACCGTCAAAAGAGAAAAAGTCCGTCACTATTAATTTATAATGTGAACGCAAAATGATGGTATTTTGGGATTTCAGCATCGTTTTATAGTACAAACAAGAAATTCCTACATATTCTAATGTCAATATGGCTAATCGATTTGCAGTATTTTTATGGAAATAGAGTGCTCGATAATTGGTACTTTGTTTTTTTTACTGACTAGTGATGTCTAATTAGAGATCGCAAAAATGCCGTGTTTATTTATGTAAAAACGTAATGAATGTAAATCATATTCCGGGCAAATGAATGGTTCTCAGCACATCACAAACATTGATAGACTGAACAAAAGAAAAGAAATGAGTTCAAATTTCAAAATCGAAGTATTTTTTACTTGAGTATAATACGGCACGTGTTTCTCTATATGTATAATTTGGTTTACTCCGAAAGAATTGACATTTTTTTGTACATTCAGTGGGATGGGTAATGATGGAGTAGGTATTTGATGGTTCGAATGCATGTGTGTTTGGTTCGTACAAAACCGTTAGATCGGTCGAGACTTACTTGAGACCTACATCATTTAATGATTCGTGCGGGTTGGAGTGAAGCCGAGAGACCGGGAGATTGAAGAAAATAACTAAACATTATAACGAACTTCAATAAATTTCATGTCAGGCTTTAGATGATAAGTTACATGCCAGTGCTCGCATGCCTTGCCCTTCTAAGTTCTCCTCTATATTTTTTTCCTCCTCACGAGAAGAGAGTATCCTCAAATTGTCTTACATCTTAGTGATATCGAGGAGAGAGTACTCTCTAATTATTTTACATCTTGATAATCTCGAGGTCCAGACAAAGATCAAAATGCAGCCTTTTAAGGACTTGCTTAGATCAAGTAATTGATTAAATAATAATAATAAAATCTGCCGTCTTTTTCTAATTATTAGAAGACTTGTTTCCCACTTCATTCTCATTTATCTTGATTTAGATAATAAGCTCTCTAAGTCGTATCTGTGCAACGTCATCCTCTATAATTATAGTTGCTTCCTTCGTATTTTCTCAGTAGAATTGTTTAAAGATTTTCTAAGGATTTTCTATCGCGTAGCTTTTTCTAAGTTCATCCTTTCTTATTCCTCTAACACAATTTCTGGTAAGATATATATATTTTAGAACTAGTGATATACGTTATTAATTGTTGGGCTAATAACCATGAAAACCACTGTCAACGAGGTTCTTCGTATTAATTACCCTCTTCACATTTCAAAACTTGTAAATTTGTGTATCCGCAGCCGGAAAAGACCCAGACCCATTTCCATTCATGCACACTCACAATCTGCACTCAAAACTCCTCCACCACTCTCTTTTCCCTGCCCTTTCTCTCTCCTAACGCATAATAGCCAACCCCATAGCGATGGACCGCCGCTTGATGCCGTAGCCCCACCCCGACCCCAACCCCGGCAACAACACCCTCGTCCTCGCCCATTGCCCGAGCCTCTTTCCCCATATCCTGGTCTCTATCTATGGCGAGATTGTTTATGGCTTGTGCCGGAGAGGTCACCCGAGCCTCTGCAATAGACTCGTGAGCCGCGCAAGCTTTGTAGCAAAGGTCGGACCAATGACCTTTATTTTGCCTTGTTTTTTTGTAGTTATGGTGGTTTGGCAAATAAGAGTGCAATTTCGTAAATTATGTGGGGCGAGGGATGCGACTCCAAATTTATTGTAAAAAGTGAGGACGATAATTCTAGGTTTTGAAATACGAGGAGGTATTTGGTATAGGCAGTAAAGTTGAAGATGGTTATGAAATGGTCGATTGGTAGAGCAACGTATGTTACATGTGATATGTGTGCCCATGATTGCCTCATAGGCGAAGCAAAAGAGAAAAGGACTCCGATTTTGTTTATTTCGCGAAAGATGAATGATTTGAAAAATATTTTCTTAAAAATGATTGTTCGAAATAATTAATTAGTGGCAAATATTTCTATTATCGATAATAATTTCATGTCTAATATTTTTGTGAACGATGGAAATATATTTTGTTTATTGATTTTTATAAGTGATATAAATAATTATTTTTAAGATTTTTTTTTTCACATATTTCATTTTTCGCCAAACGAATGAAATTCGGAACGGACGAATTCCTGAGTTGATGTGTTGGGTGGGTTTCTTCCATTAATCACAAAGACCAAACATGTCGTGGACAAAACAAATGTCAAGGAATGGAGTGCCGTTCACACTCCGTCATATAATCCCGACGACACGCTATCTGAGTTCACCAACTTTTCAATAGATTCTTAGGATTGAGCATGTCTCGTTGATTACCACTGGACATATACACGTATATCAACTTATACGTATTTAAATATGTATAATTACATAGAAGGGGTAAATGTAATTGGATTACATTTCCATACGTATAGTTACAACTGGATTATATATTTCAATCATGAAATCTTTGCGAGTCTATTGGTGTAATTAATAATTGCCATGTCAACATGAAACTTCTAATATAATATTTATTTTGTTGAATCGATTTGTGTAATAAATTCTAAGACGAGACGCGCGTAGCAATGTGTAAACTCTTAACAAGTTCGTGAATTTCGACAAGTTTGATTCTAGTTATTCGTGTTTTCGTGCCGTGAGCTTTCTCTTAGTACATGTCTTAGTTGGCGAGGATGGCCCGACTTTAATTGGATTAGCCTTAATTGAGCGCAATTTAAAAAGGGATTATAATTGTGTTCCTTGCACATTTTATGCCAATGTATAGAGCATATTAAGTATGTGAAAGAATTATAATTAAGACTATTCCATAAAATGCAGTCAAGACTATGGCGAATATTTATTTATTTTCTTTAAAAGTCGATCTCAACTAATTCGGTCTCATTATCTTCAAAAGTATTAAAAATTATCTCATCAGATTTTTCCATTGAAGTATTTAAAAGTATATTTTTGAATAAATTTTAGAATTTAATTGTATTATTTGAAAGTTTTAGAATTTATAATGAATTTTTCATAAGAAGTGTTAGAATTCTTGATGGGCTTATTCTATTCCCTCCCAAAAAATAAAAGAATAAGTGTATTGAAAGTCCTAATATTTGTTATGAAAGTGCAATTAAATTTTAAAATTTTTAAAAAATATAATTAAGTTCTAAAACTTGTAACGAAAGTATAATTGAGTTCTAAAATTTAAGTCCTAAAACTTATCAAATTTGTTCAATTAAGTCATTCCGTTGATTGCATTTTTTGAAAGTTTCGTAAGGTGATTGTACTTTTGGAACAAGTTTTGAGACTTTCAGTGCATTTATCGAGAGAAATTACATGTTTTTTCCCTATTAAAACTTTTTCCTTTTTTTTTTAAGGAAAAAAAAAATTTCCTTTGAGCACTGCCTTGTGCCTTCGGCTTTCCCTACCTTGGACGCTCAGAGAACCGCCGGAGGAACAAGAACGTAAACTGTAATGTCCCAAAGCAGCCTCCGCGAAAAGTGACGGGAGCTCTCGCTATCCAAGGGAAAAAGGAAGAAATGGCGGCCGCTCTCGCCAACAAGAATGCGACCCATCGAACCCTGAATTTGCTGAGACAATCGTTCGATTTCCTTAGGAACCTCAGCGCCGCCTCCTCGCCGTCGTCTTCTCCGGCGAGCCCTCCTTCCTCTTCCTCTTCTTTGAAGAAGCCGAAGCGGAAGAAGAAGAAGAACCTGTTCGAGGTCGCTCAGTTCCTTCCCAACTGGGGCGTTGGGTATCACATGGCCAAGGCTCACTGGACCGGCGTCTCTTACCAGATCACCAAAATCAATCTCTACAAGGTGGGATCTTCGGTTTGCTGAGGGGTAGATTTCTTAATATGTTGCTATGGGTTGGTGATTGATTCATCTCTAATATGTCGCGTTTGACGGGTTCCGGGTTCTGAGGGTTTAGGGTTTATGTGACGTGTTTTTGGCAGGATGGTAGACATGGCAAGGCGTGGGGCATCGTCCACAAAGAAGGTCAGTTCTGATTTTCGGGTTTGCAATTGTCTGATTCATACTTCAGTGGGTGATGATTGAACTCGTGAAGAGATTGACTTGAGCAGAATATGCAGTGTGGAATAACTTCAGTGCAGAGCAGGCCCTGTTGGTTCGAAATATCAAGCAGTCTTGAACTCTTTCTTGTGCACGTTTTCTTTGTTTGCTTTCGTGTTTCTCTCTGTGATGGTTTAAGCATCTGCAGAGATGGCATTTGCCTGCAGCTTCTATTAGATTCTATGGCTTGTCGGTGGCAGAATTTATCATAAATCATGAGGCCGTGAATCTGATTTAGTCTATCGACCAAAGAAGATATCTATCAGTGGTACCTTAGATGGAATCGCTATGATGCCCATCAAAGTCTGGCATTTTCCACCCAGGAGCTACTTTGCTATATTGTGATAGGAAACCTTTGAATCTCCTAAAAACCTGTCTAAGACCGCTCCTTGTTCAAGGAGAGCTTCTTCATTGACTTCCAAAGTGACAAACTGAAGGCAAATCATAAGCAATTTCCAATGGCACTTGAAAAGATGTCGGCAAGATCATGCTGTATTGTGGAGTTCTTTCTTGTTATCTTATTGACATTATCAAGTGTATGAAGGAACCGCATGATTGAAATCGGAAGAAAGTTGACAAAGATGGGGGTTGTTCCTTCTTGAATGGAGTTTACTTTTTAGCTGTTGTGGCTGGTTGGTTGATCCCTTCCATCTCCAAGTTGAACTCAGATATCTCGCCTTTTTTTTGGGTGTCAAGCAATGTCAAACCAAACCCAACAAGCTTTAGCTCTCCCTGGAAACTTTTCCTGTATGCCATCTCTATGTACTGAACACTTGTGAGAACCTCTCATTTAGGATACTTGTCGAGGCAGTGATAACTGCTAAAATCTTGTCTTGTGATTCCTCGTTCTCTGGAAACTTCGTTTCTGTGATCTGATGTTTGGGGTTTACTTGACATTCTTGGTGCTTCGCTCAGGGTTGCCTGCTGCCGATGATCCGAAGAAAATAAGTGGTGTTCACAAGCGCTGTTGGAGGTATATTCCTAATCTGGGAAGTACATCTAGGAGCCTACCAAGCTTGACAAAGCCAACAGAAACTCCACAAGCTGAAGCTCAAGCAGCTTGACATTTGTTTGTTTAGATTTCACTGAAATGAAGCTTTGACGAGTCTTTGGGCTTTAAACTTTAGAGTATTTGATGAGTTCTTGGTGACAGTAGTCGAGATTAGCACCTGTATTCCTGCTGAGAACTTTCACCAAATATGTAATGAGTTTTCTCTCATTCCATTTGGTATGGGCCTTGAATTGGAGAAGAAGTTGGGTGTTAACAAATGCAGATGAAAACATGCCGCCAGGTTATCTTACTTCACTTATCGTGGCTTCTAGATAATAATTTGACTGTCTACGAAAGAGAGTTATGGCCGGTGCAAATGTGGGTTGGCGTTGCCATCGCCACTGAAAACATATGTGAGGCTTTTTTCGGTTCATGGGTAGGCTATACAAACAGCGTAGTGATCTGCATAGGAATAACTTCTTATTTATTCCTGTCGTGACATCCTAAGATTCAAAACCTTAACTGATCTTTGTTGAAGTCTCCTCAAGTTCAAAGAAGGGGATTACTAAGCCACAACACTTGAGGTTCTTAAAGATAGTGTGCCAGATAGAGAACAATGTGGAAGCTGTAGACAATTACTCATATTTGTGCACGCCTTATGAGCTAAAGCACCGTATTTGTCAGCCAAAACGTGAGAAATCTGACATAGTTTCCTGTCCTTTGAGCATCAACTCAAGTGAAACGGACCTTATTCATCTTCTTCCATAACAATATTCAGGGTCTACTGTCTAGCTCCGGCATGAACCTTGGCACGTCTACCAATATCTGGATGGTGGTTTATGAGAACTCTGATGCGCAATGTGCTGAATATGAATGCTCTTTCGACAAAAACGGACTTGCCTACTTTATTAGAGTCCTGGAATGAATTCTGCGAACTCTTTTTGGTGGGGGCTGAGCATGAATAGCACTCATGCTGAATAAAGCAACGTGCGACTTGAAGGACATGATCAGCTATGGATTCTTACACCCTCTTTATTATATAGGAATGAACGTGCTCTTGGCTCAACATCCTTTGTTCTATTTCACTAGAACCCTCATTTTTTCTTGAGTTGTAGTGTAAACAATGTGTCTTAGGGGGCGTTTGAAAACAATTCTTGCCAGAATAAAAAAATTCTAGCAAGAATTCATTCTTACCATAATTAATTTGGGCAGAGAATGAGACATTATGTTTACCAAACACACTTTCATTCTACTTTTACTTTTGGCAAGTTTACCAAACGGCGGGCGACGGCGGCCTATAAGCATGAGAAGGAAAATAAGAAGTGAAAATAAAAAAGAATCGCTTTTGGCAAAAATTGATTATGGCTCTAGAGAATCACTTTTTTACCAAACGCAATTTTCATTCAGAAGTAGAAAACTATTCTAGAAGTCATTCTTTACCAAACGCATTTTTATTTCAAAATTACTTTTGGAGCAGAATTAAAAATTTTGACAAGTTATCAAACGCACAATGGCCGAAAAAGAAAACGATGTTGTCAACGAACCTAATCGTGCACAATGCCTGATTTGACATGATATGTTATTTCATTCAGCAGTCAGCACTGTGGAGATTGCCCTCATTGACTGCAAGTAGAACTGCCAAAATACGATCATTCCAAATAAGAAATAAGAAACGAGTCTGGTGGTTCAATGAGTGTCCCGGCAAAATTGGGAGAATTACCATTAGGTAAAAACCATCACAAAACCGAGAAAAACTGTTTATGAAAATCAATAGAGTTGACCAATTTGTGCCAAAAGCCCTCCCATGCTAAAAACTCGATCTATTTTGAATCTGTGCCAGTTCATGTCATGTCGGATCATGTCAAATGTAGGCAATCCTACAGATGTTGGCTATGCCGCACCTAGCATGACACAAAGTTACCTCGAAAGGCAATAAATTCAGGGTACCTATCTTCCATCTATCAATTCCTCTTGGGAATATAATAACGCTTTGCGATGATATAAATACATAACTCAAATTTAACATGTAAATGCAGATCAAAAGACCCTCCATAGTTAAAGATTGGAGAAGAGACTTGGGACGTAAAGCTATGCTATCACTCCATGATGGGATATTGGGATGAAGTATCAGTTTGGGAACAATTCCATGTGTGATGTTCATGTCATAACATTATCAAACAATATCATGGGGTATGGCGTGAATTTGCACAAATACTTGCTTGAGGGACAATAGACAGAGCCATTATATCACATTATTGAAGAACAGTGCTAGATCCACTATCAAGAAGAACCGCAAATTCACAGCAGAAAGACTTGTTCTATACTCTTTAGAGAACCATTCCAAATGAATTTCCCACCATCAATAACTGATTTACGAAGAGCCAATGCTGCACAGTTTTCAGATTTACACCGAAGGTAAATAATGTGGATCGGAAACACAGCTATCTTCAGCTCGTGTTATTATTGATATACTATCTTTCAGGCTTTCCCATCTTCAGTGCCAGAAGTATAAGGTATATCACACCTCTACAAGCATCAGAAAAATCTTATCTTACGAAGCAAAGGAAACTGAGCACATGACAATTTTTATAGGTATCTGTGCTCAGTCTGCTGAGCTCACAATAACCCCGTTTAAGAGATTGTATTGCTCTCCTCTGCTCTTGCTTTCCTTGTCTTTGGTACTCAATGGTAGGGGTGGAGAATATGTAGCTGCCATTGATCTATCAGGCATTCCTGCGATAAAGAAACCACAACGTATTACTGGAGCATTCCATACAAAGGTAGCCACGTATCTTAAGCAAGTGTCAGAAAGAGTAGCATGTGATTCATATTCATCACCTCCATGCATAAGTATTACCTTTCAGTAATATATCCACACTAACAGTGAAAATTGCACATATAAACAACAACCTACCTGGAAATTTCCTGTCAATACAAAACACTAGCATATTTACAGTATACCTGCATGGCAAATAGACAACTCTTAGTCCTTAAGTCGGTTAGTTTCCAGAAAAAATCGGCAAAGGTCCCAATTGAATTGTTGTTACCATGCAACAACGATGTCCACTGTATAATGCTTGCGAGATGCTATAATTAGCAGGCTCTGAACTACCGCAAGTAACCAAGCAAACTGCTTGATAAACCTGCAAGCAAACATAAGCACGTTGCCAACAAAGAAAGGAGCAGTCATGGAAATACGGCCACCGTTAAGCCTGGTGACTTATGTTTGTCCAACAACAGCAATCAGGGCTAAAAAGGACTAATTTACTTGAGAAATCACATGCATTTTGTAATGGACTACCTCTTTGTGCCATGCTTCTGATATGTGTTGACAAAAACTAAAGTAAAGATCATGTGCGATGAAAAAATCAAGTCACCACAGCCATAGACAATCCCTCGTGGAACTGCGGGCAAATAAAGAATCACATGAGCATCAATGCATACAATGTCGATGTGATTTATATAATACATTTTAACACTCACAGTTTATGAAGACCACTTCCAGCACACTTCTTGGAGGTGGTAACGTGGCAAGTTCTGAACCCTGAAGAAACCAATCCATTTTATTGCAATCATGAGGAAAAAGAATCACCAAGAACCAAAAGTAACGATTCCAAGTATGAAACAGAAAGATCAGAGAATATTACAGTATCCTACCTCACGGCAATGGTAGTTCGGACCAGGTAATTGAGTTGAATAGAATGTAACAATCCGGAGAACTTGAGAAGCCTAGAAAATCAAGGTAGACCTAAAGAAATTGTTAAGCAGATACAGGAGGATATTGTAATATTCTTATATCAAACCAGCGATGAGACAAGTATGCAAGTCAAAAGATGTACTAATGGGGCAGGGACTGAACATGCAACAGATCAAAAACAGCAACGTACTAGGAAACCAATTGGCTTATTGACTCACAGGTCAATAGTGGGTGGTGAGTGGGTTTACACACTGACATGGCGATGGGGCACTGCCATTATGCCATTCCTAGGGATTATAATCAGGATGGCTAAATATAGGCACGGTCCATCATAGAGGAAGCATGGGACACACTAAAGTCTAAACTATCCAATTTCCACTGGATGCCATTTTATAGCATCCCAAGAGAACCATTACAATGCGAATGATGACAAAAGATATAACTAATGAGTAGAACCTACCTAAAGAGCAACTTCACTAGAAAGTCCACTCTTCATCTCCAACTCACTTAAATGGTACTTTGGAAGATGAAAGAAGCAGCTAATGCTTTTCCAAACCATATTGCTAACCAACTTGACAGACATCACCACTCAACCAAGCAGAAGCAAGTCCCCAAAAATGAAGTGCACTTGCTAAGCATGTCCATATGTGAAAACAAGGAAGACTGAAATTGGTGAACTAATTCATCAACACAAGAAAAGAAAATTTGAATTGCAGTCGTGCAACTTCAGATCAGATATTGCCATATCTTTTTTTTTTTTTTGGCCAAAAGATATCCCCATAGGTTAAGCGGTCAACTTTTTTCGTTATCCTTTTTCATGCTGGAAAAAAAAGTGGGCAATGTATGGAAAGGTTCACTGAAAATTGGTATAGCAAAATACAGCATGTTAAATTTCTCTACAGCAATTTTCCATCAAGTGACTGCTCTCCACAGTAATCAGTATCGAAAGTTGCAATAGAAAACCTGAAGCCTGAGGATTTATTCACAAACTCCCAGATATAATAAAACAACATGAAGCTACAAATATTTCAGAAATATGGATTACACTTACAACTAAATAAGCAAGAACCCTGCACCACATCAGGACTGTATAAATTTTTTTGTTCTGGTATATGAATGGGTGAAAAGTCCACTGACACAGAAAAAGGTTTCCGTTAGTAAAAAACCAGAGTGAATAAATTGCCATAGAATAAAAGACATGAAATAGAAATTAAATAAGTTGCCGCACTTAATGCTTGGAAAAAAATTAACACCAACAGCAGACGAGTATAATCATGTCACATAACAGATAACAGTCAGTAGTGGAGTTTTATAATCATGTCAAGTAACAAATAATGGTATATAACCATGAATATTGAGTAAGTGAAGTATATAAGTTTTTTACGACAAAAAATCAAAGCCATAGACAAGGGAAGAAATTATGCTGCCACGCGTGACTGCAGAGTGAACTCTTCTTTTGCCTATTACTACAGCCAATGGAATTTACCTATAATGATGCCTCTTATCTCCTTACACATAAACAACCACCAGCCTTTGGGACATTATCTAACTTAAGTTAAAGGAAGAGATTCTGCAATAAATGTAGAAATAGCACCAGAAGAAGCAAGTGATATTATAACACATCCTCAATGATATAAGTGAAGGTAGATTAAAAAAAAAAACCTAAGTTGCAATTTCAAAATTATTCATCAACCAATGAAAAAAATTCAAAAGAATTCTCGGGAGCTCATTGATTACTTTGCACAGATCTACATTTGCTTGGAGGAAAAAAGAACATCAGTCTAAGTTTATAAAAGCCCAGATGCACAATAACTTCTTGGGTTAATTTAAAAGCCGTGCAGATGCCACCACCTACAACAGGATCACCATGTCAAATCATAATATGGACTTGTGAAAGTATATCTAAAGTAAGAGTACAATAGTTTTCTGATCATCAAAAAAGAGGTGCCACTTATTTCTAACTTCTGGATGATAGGCAATGATAGAACTGCAATCAGGAGATATGATTCCTCACAGCTCAAAAAACTTTAAAATCTTACCAAAGTAAATGAACAGAAGATGCAGGTAAACACAGCCTCACTGATATAACCTTTATCTCGACCAAGTTCCTACAATGTCATGACGTGAGAAACAATCAGAACAAATCAACTTTTTCCAAAGATTGCAGTCTAGATCCGAATGGAAGAAGTATGCTTACAGGAATAAGAAGAAAACCAATGTCCTGAAGTATTGGGCCTGGACGATGCAAATAGTGAACTCCTCTGGCAGCCAATCCATGAATGTACTGTCAATTATGGCACAACAATCCAGCATCATTCATGCGATTCTCAAAAAATCAATTTTTTTGATAAGATAATAAGAGTGCATACAGGGAAAAGAAGCGCACAAGTAGCAAAGAAGATGATCGAAGTACTTAATTCAATGTCACTTAAGACACTCTCTTATTCCATACAGAAAGTCAGAAACTAACTTTCATGAAACAATCGAAGAAATATAAATTCCGAAGTGAACAGCAGAGGATGTAGAATTATTACCAAAGCAACTATTAGAGAGTTATGATTCTTATGCTTCATTTTACTCCATCACCTTCCAAACATACCAGAACCGAGAACCAGCAATATTGTAAGCATTCTAAAAGATACAGTTTACTGGAGAACAGGAACATTGACCGTGCACGCGAGTGGCTCATATCTCAGTCACAGGCGAACAAATTTGGCCGATATTAATACATACACTCGGGTATATCACAACCAATCACCAAAAAATTTTCATTTCACCGATTACCTAAGGAAACCAATATAACTGTTTAAACCTGTAAACACAGACCTATCGAGCTATCAAGCTTTAATTTGATAAACAGGCACAGCAGCACAAAACACTCGCAAGACAGCAGGCGGATAATCAAAGGAAGGAGCAAAAGCGAAAACCTCAACCATCATTTATTAGTTTCTCGCATTCAAGTCGAGGTCGATTTTCGAACAAGACACAACCGCGACTTTCCGAGGACAAGGACAGGAGGCAAAACCTGGAAAATAAGTCCGCCGAGAAGATACTTCCAGTTCTCGGCAAGCAGCGAAATCTCTATCGACACCTCCGAGCAAACCTTCCTCCACAGCTTCACGCCAAACAACCGACGACGTTAAAGCGCAGGGCGGACCTAAAAGCAAAGCGTGCCCGCAGAAATCGATATCGAGAATCCAGACAGATATACCTTGGAAGCCTCGCGGCGCACATAGAGCGGCATTTCTCGACGGCCAGGCTAAAGCTCGACATCGATCATGGTAAAAGCTCGGTCCGGTATCAAGTCCCCCAAAGCGCCCTCAGAAGCCGCCCGGAAAAATCGGGCTAAAACCGCCGAGATATCATAACGGCGGATCGCGACCGAGGATCGAGTCGGAACCGCCGACGCTTCCGTTCCGATCGAACCCGGATTGCGATCGGAGCAACGCCAGTCGGGAGGAAGTAGGCGGGCTTGACTGGAAGGAGAATCTAGAGAGCGATATTCTTCTATGGCTTTCGGTTGCGCGAAAAGCTGCTGGAGCTGAAAATGTCGCCGGACGAAGATGACGCGACAGAGAGAGAGGGAGAGTAGTTATTATCATTTTCACGGTGGGGCTTGACTTCTGACGACGACGACACGCGAGAGTGATTATCGGATGCATCCCTACCAGTGATTTGGCACTGCAATCGCCGACTGTCGGCCGCACGATTCGATGCGATCTGTACGGTTCGCGCTGCATCACGCGTCTACGTGGAATCATCGCCCTCCTCGGAAGTCTCAAGTGGGCCTCCACATGCCGTAGACGTGCCGAGACTTTTTATCCAGGGGATTTTTAATTTAATTAATGTGATTTATGAATTTTTAATACATATTCAATATAATTTCTAAATTATATGAAAATGTTCAATGACAATAATGAGCATAACATTTTCATTAAGTTTAGAGACTTTATTGAATATGTATCAAAAGTTCAGGATGATATTGATCAAATTAAAAATTCGACAATCATAAGTTAATGAACCGCATTGTACAAATTAAAAATTCATGGACTACATTACATATTGAGCCAGAATTCAATGGCCATTTATGTCATTTTCTTGATTTTCAATTTGGTGGGCCACCGCAAGTGGGATCGCGAGAGTTGCGCATCGGACGTTAACTCTTGTCAGCGAATCTTTTAATAAACTCGAAACTACGGTTGCAATGTGAACGGAGGAGAGGTTGAGCTGACTTTTTCGGGAATTAGCATGGCAATTAAAAAACTTGTAGGTGTCTTAATCAAAGGTTAGCTACTTCAGTTTACTATATCCTCGTATGTAAATTGAGCATATCCCGCACATAATCGACGCGAAATCCAAGAACACCCGCGCCGTCGGGGCGCCTCCGGGCATGCATTTCCGTATCATCTTTTAACCGGAGATCGTAGAGACTGTGAACCGACCCCCCCGAAGTATGCCCGACGTAGCGAAAGAGATTCACTAGGGAATATATGCACACTTACATTATGGAGAGAAGAAAAATAGAGACAGTTCCGTGACTACAGATGACATCGATACCTACTGCCAGAACAAGGAGGGAGAAGAATTCCTGGAAGGAGGTCCCTGTCAATATCCCGGAAATGCATCTCCAGAGTTCATCTTGCTTAAGGTTTGCCCATAGAAGGAAGGACCGACCAGGCTTAGAAAGGCGGACTACGATCTGCGAGGATCGTGCTAAACTCTCCCGACGGGAGAGAGAGGAGGATAAGCGACATACTTTGCTGAAGCGTCCTGCGCGATGTGATTAGGAGGCCGAGCGCCACCTTCGCAGGTTGACGTGGCTTTGCCAAGTGGTGTTTCTTCAGCCGCATTAGATGTTCCCGAGCGCTCGATCAGCTTTCTACTGTCTAAGACCGCGATGCATATGGAGAAAGCTTGTAACACCGAGAGAGATGAACTAAACTCGACCGAGAATATGTTGTCCTTGAACGGAGCCAAACCAAAGGCGGGCTGATTTTGCTGCGTATCCACCTGCAGATAAGGATTGATCATAAGAGCAAGTCAATAATTGATTTTACCTGCAGGACAGATGAATAATCAGCAGAGGCCTCAACAAAGAGAGTACCTGAGACTGAGAGAAGAGGGAGAATTGGTCGGACGAGTTCGATGAACTCGAGTTCTTGCAGAGATGACCGTGAGTGCCTAATATCTTGAGTTCACAGCCCATATCCCAACCCCCACAATCACAAGAGCCACCAGATTTCCACCTTTGAATGAGGGATGAAGGTCCTCCTTTACTTGGTAGACTATGGACACCGCTTGGAAGTATCACCGTCGCGCTAATAGGCACTTCATTGACGAGGGGATTCTGATCATCTGGGTTTTCTCCATTAGAAGAATCACATCGCCAATTATTGCAGGAACCGATTGACTCGAGCTCTGATAAGCCATCGTGGGTATTATTTTCAGGCCCATCTTGGGCTGAACATTTTTTCGCAGGCAATGGGATCTGTGCAACAATAGCTGCAAGCTCATCCTTCGGTTGGAAATCTGCAGTTTGTTGATCTTGCTGTCTGGTGTCCTCAGCAAGCAATACATACTCCAGAGAGCCATATTGATCTGTGGAAATGCCTGATTTCGACTTTAAGAAGCGGAATTCAGAAACCTTCAACTGAGCAACGACATTAGGGATGTAACCCTGACCTTTGCCCCTATTTCCTTGACTAATCCAACTTCCACTCTTTTTTCTGGCTTCACGAATTGTGAAAAATGTATACATCCAGCTGCATTTATCCGTTTGCGGGGAACTGCATTCCTTCATCGTGGCTGCAAGAATATTACTGTTGTTGTCAACAGCAAATGAGAACAAAGGAAGGCCATTTTTATACGCAACCCGAAGAAGAGCTTGCACCAACAGTGATCCTTGCCTCTTGTTTAGATGGGAGTTATGGACATTAATTGTTTTGCAACTAGACAAATCCAACTTCAGTTTTGCTGGTTGTCCAGTCAGAGAATCTGATTGACTATTTAATGATGTGCACAATTTATCCTTAGAAACTGAATGTTCCTGCAATGGATCACTGCAGTGATGGATAATTGACGACTTTGGCTTCAGTATTGGGTCCAGCAACCTTCTCAAAGGGCTGGACCTGGATCTTCCAGCAGAATTAGACTTGTCAGCGCGTGGATTGTCCTGGCAAGCAGAGGATTCAGCATTTTCTGGTACGGATTTGGCAGAAGCATGTTTGGCATCCAATTTCCCTGAGTTCAAACCCTCTTTTGACCCGGAATTTTTCACTATTTTGCCCATGCCAATGCTCAATCGACGAAAAGGTGAAGTGCTTCTTACCTTCTCAGTTGTTACATTGCCTACTTTTGATTCTGATCCCCTCACTGCATCTGAAACCATTGGCATGATACCTGGAATTTTCTTATCTGAATTTCCTACTCTAGATGTACAAGAAACTCCAGCTGACCGGTCTGGTTGACGAGAAACATCCGACGGAAACTTTGAACTCCCTGTGTCCATGGAGCTAGGCCTTTTCATTCGTAATTGGTTGTTACAGTCAAATTCAAGAGGCGAGGTGCAAGAGCAATAATGTTGCATGTCCGAATGCAGTCTTGCATGATGAGTTTCCCTGGATCTTTCCTGAATACCTCTTCTACTTACCTCTGATAATTTCTTGTCGGAGTGTGTTCTCGACTTCACAAGCTTGGATGCTCCAGGATTAGCACGATTTGGCACATCTTTGGGCACAAGGAGAACCACTCTATTGGGCCTTTCTGTTAATTCTGGCTCAGAGACACCAGAGTTCGACTCTTGGGTCTTCTCAAATCTCTTGACGAAATCACATTCATTAACTTCTCCCTTCTCAGTGGAACAAGATCCCACCTCAGCGCTTCTGAAGCACGGCAGAGTTTCAGCTTTCTGAATGGGCTCGGGGTCAAACCTGCCCTTTTTATCCTCCATCTTTTCCCCTAAATGTATCTGAACTGTTCCGTTGACTTCATGCTGCGCCTGCAGGTGGTCATTCTCATGGACATCTTTCAGATCTTCACACTTACTGAGATTCTCTCTTGAGGGCCTCACAGATTGCACATCCATATCTTTGGGAGACGATAGCAGCTGAGATTGAAGCGTGGAGCGGGGTATTCTCTGGTGTATAGGGGAGCAACTACGACCTCTGCTGGAATGGCTGGACGATCCCTCCACCGAGAATGAAGAGGAGGTGCTGCTACTAGACGTGGAATACCTGCTATTTCTGAGCACTGTCTGTTTGTGGCTATGCTGCCATTTTTCGAGACGTCGCCAGTCAAGGACTCCAACACTAAAAGCTTTCTCCGGGACATTTTTCCCCCTCTCAAGATAAGCTGGCAACTTCGACATGTACTTAACCAGCTCATCATCCTCGGTCGAATTTCCTCTGATTCTAGCGTTCTGTTTATCCTCCAGAGGATAAGTTGGTTCATCTTCTACAGCCTTCGTGATTTCATGATGGAAATCAGCATATGACAAATTAGCATCTACTTGAAATCTTTCCTGCAGATTCATACTGTGATAAGCATGAGTCTTCCCATTTTCTGTCTTGGGTGCTTTCTCAACTCCTGAACTCTTGTTGAGCCCCGAGCATTCCATACTTCCAAGGATTTACTTATCTAAGACAGCATGATATTTTAGCACCTTAGTCGCACATTATTTATCCCTTTTACCAAGCCACCACTGTATTTTTTAATCTTTTAAACCTCAATGCCCGGAATGACATAGCTCGCAAATGTCTCTGGTGACATTAACTGCAAACCATAGGTAGATTAAACTCAGTACATTGAGAGTCTACAATCTGATATATGATAACAGTAGTAGAACAGGTCAGCAGCTAGCTTATTATGAGAGACAAGGCGCGAGGCTATGCAAGTTTATTGTTTTGTAAAAGATAAGGCATTCCACGTATAAAACGAAAAACTGAAAGTGGCCAAGAAGATATCTGACAAGATAACAAACAAGTGTTCAAGGGAGAGATAAAAGGCATATTCAGACATCATTCGGGCAATGGAGCAGCCATTCCACAAACAAATCAAATGCAAGTACAAGCATGCAATGAACTCCAAATAAAAATAGTTCAGGAACTTTTTTCCTCAGAACCATGAGGTGATGCGCTGGTGCATGGCTAGTCAATTTCTCCAGACTTAACCAAATTTTCTATCTCTAACTTTGTGCAAACTTTCCAATATATTGGGGTAGGAAAGGAGACTTTGCCAATTTTCACTCAACCCAAAGTTAATTTGTCGAATTTGACCTAATCATAAACAGATTTTGACTAGGAGAAACTGGTCAGCTTGAGAGAGGGTATACAGAATAAATTGCAGAAAACAAGTATCTCTTTTGGAGATCAAATTCCTCAGTCTGCTATGACTTGCTTAATTATTTGAAAATCAGATTGCAAATCCTTAAGTGGCACTCGTTCTTCAAACAAAAACCGCAACATCAGACACTCTGTACCTTAAAACAGTTCGGCATACAACAGAACGCCGCCCAGAGACCACGAATATCTAAACCTCGAATTTCAATGACATTCGCGAAACAACCATATAATCATAGATAAAGGCATCATCCAGTACTTGCAGAATCACCATGAATTCTCTCTGCTCTGATTATTTATCAAGTCTTTCTCTATGCCAAGATGTTTTTCGTGTAAACAAAAGTAAAAATCACAATCGTCGACATGGAGACTGGAAATCTCAATAAGACCGGGTATGGCCGACGAAATGACCAGATGCAAGAAAATTGGCGACACAGTAAACATAAAAAAATGCAACCACGAGCCAAGTTGGAACAGCATCAGCAGATATTGGGTGGTCCGTGATCACCGAATCTTGAAGAGCTTAGGATAAGGAGAAGATGAGCCGTCACAGTCGAAGCTGGGAGGAGGGAAAAAAAAAAAAAAGACAAGATCCACACGAATCGAAAACAGAAATCACCCATTTCAAAATTCGAAATGAAGTGCCCTGCAAGAATATCCAATCTCGAGTTCCTAACAGAGAGCGATTTTGTGGGAAATTCAATAGAAAATATGACAAAAAATAATAATAATAAAAGACAGTCAGTACGCACTGACATGCTCGAACTCATTGCTGAACCGCCTCCTAGAGAACCAAAAGACCGCACACAGCTCCAAAAATCACGAAACAAGGAGGTATTCGGAATCTTGGACGACTGAAAATGTGTCCCACGGCAAGAAGGGGGGGG
>BCNH02000010.1:21826750-21839678 GCA_001662345.2 Metrosideros polymorpha var. glaberrima
TTTAAAAATTTTAAAAAAATCAATATCATATCAGCCTGTCAGGACGTCACCTCATGAAGACGCGGAAAGTATATTTGGGGGGGGGGCCCACAAGGCCAACTTAATTTACTGTGTTTTTTTTTCTTTCTTTTAATGGATTGGGGGGGGGGGTCTTATCGAGAAGGACTTTGATGTGAAAAGGTATTTCGTGATTTAATAATGTGGTGGTGGGGTCCGAGGTACTTTTGATCAGGTCTAGGTGGTGGTGGGGCCCCACCGGGAGATTTCATGTGAGTTTTGTCCATTGGTCCGTGTGGTGATGATGGGAGTTGAGCTGCTTAAGTTCGTAGATAAAATAATGCAACCCAGCGTTTTCAGGTGATCGTTTGTCTTTTTCGTTGTCTACTTCTCTCCCTTTCCCGCGAAACACGAAATATCCTCGAAATAATAAATTAATAAAAATATTTTTCGTTATTGATGATAATTTATATTTAATTATTTTATGGTTAAAAAAATGTTGTGTATTCAATTTTATAAACGACATTTCATAAAATCATATTTAGAAAAAATATTTATAAAATTATTTAATTTACCAGGAACAAATGAAAATTTTTCTCCAATTTGGCAACTTTCTCTGGTTTAATTCCGAAGCCTTTTTGCTGCATGATTCCGTCCATGATTCTCTGACAAGTAGCCGGAATATGACATGCTTGAAGCTTCTTCGATGAATAAATAGACTTCTTTGGATAATCTGGAATCACTATTTCTAGGATCTATATTTTAAAAAATTATATTAAATTTTACTTGTCAGTAATTATATTATAAAAGTATAAAATGTTTTGGGTTGAAAATAAAAATGCGAACCGAATTTAGATATAGTAAAGATGTTAAAAGTTATCCAGACAGATTGGCTCTTTTTGGTGTTGCAAAGTTGTCACTTTGCAAATGTTGTGCCAGCCTCAATAATTTCCGAATGCACAGTTAACTTATTTGCTTTTTGCAAGAACTTTAGTCCAATTATTGAATCGCTGATATAGGGAAGCCTAATCATATGATCTAACTTATGAAAGTTTCACTAAAGGACATCGGATTCCATGGGCAAACCTTATGAATATAAAGCAAATAAAAAGTTTAAAGTGAGTCCCAAAAAAAAGAGCATGCCAATTTTGTTTTGGATTCATAACCAATTGCTATGGTCTATAAAGCGTTAATTCCCTCTTTTAGATTTGTTTTATGTGAAAAGTAGAAGTATGCAAAAAAATATGTTTCGAAAGTCGGGACCTAAATTGAATTGAAAGCAGTATGATAAGATCACACGTTCAAATCACGACATTCCTGATGTGAATGGAGTTTTACTTGATGAACATGGATGCACCGGTTTGTGTGTGACCATGGAGTTAGCATATGAAAAGGGATTTATACGACTTACTTACACAAATCCCTGCCGATCTCTCCTGATCCCTTCTTTCCTTTTCCATCTATTTAAACAAGACGACATTTTCTACGATCATTTCTTTTCTCTCACAACCATCTTTGCCGAACACAGTGTAATCTCCACTTCTAAAATGTCCGAATGTCATCATGGCCTCATATAAAAATAACCCAAGAGCTTCCCCACAAAATAAAAATGTTCTAAAGACCCTTTGAGAACCGATACAAAAAAAAATCGAAAGGAAATTAAAAAAAAAAAAAGATGCAAACTTTTGAGACGCGCCCATGAATCCATGATCCAAAAAGCTACTGAGCTTCACTTTCAGTGTTGAAAAAGACTCGAAAAGGGGGAAAAGCATGTGGCAGCATCTACCAAACAAAAGGAGGATTGGAGCACGAGCATGTCATCATTACACGGTGGATCAAGTAGCACCCAAAAGTTTGTTATTTCCTAATTGATGATTCACATTCACAGATTCTCATAAAAAAAGATTGCCCAATCATGTGACATTGGCATTTTATTTATACAAGTGAATTATTATTTACTCTTTTTTTCCCCCCTTAACTTTGTCGGTGGCAGAAATGTTCCTAATTCAGCTTTATCTTCCATAAAAAAATGTTTTTTTTTTCCGTTTTCCAAGTAAATTATAAGCAAATGCAATAAGAAGATTGTTTCAGGCCCTCAAAACTAAAAAGCAACTAAAAAAAAAAAAAAACAACTCTAATAGTGTGCTTTGCAAGTCCTGAAAATTAAAAAGAAAAAATTAGATGCACCAAATCTGTCATTAGATGGAGTTTGCCAGGGCTCATTAATACAGCGGGTGCACTTCACTTGGTTCATCCAAAAACCTCTATTGAGATCACGAGTAAGGAGGTCTTTTTTAAAATAGAAAGGCTGTATTTTCCTCCGTTTTTAATTTGAGGAATTTTTCTCTTATCATCTCTAATTGGTGGTAAACCTGATCATTGGCCTGGCTTCCCATATGTTTGCCTAAGTCTAGCTCCAACCACAAAGGCTTGAAGATTTTTAGTACAAGTTTGGGAGAAAATTGTCCAAAAAGTCATAAACCTATTACATTTTTTCCAATTCAGTCATAAACTTTTAATTTTACCAATTGGGTCTTAAACATTTTCACGTTTTGCTAATTGAGTCTATCCTACTAATTTTGGCTTGAAAACACTAATGTGGACGTGGCCGTCCAACGTGGCGCGGCCGGTGCTGACGTGAACAATTTTATAATAATATTTTAATAATATTTATTCTTTTCCTTTTCCTTTTTTTTACACCTCTGCCCAAGCGAGGGTCAACCCTCGCTTGGTCTGGGTGAGGGCCTAACGCCCTCACCTGTGGCTGACGAGGGCCGCAACGCCCTCGCCCAGACTAGGCAATGGTTGGTCAACGTGTAAAAAAAAAAGGAAAAAATAATAAAAAATCGAAAAAATTTATATTATTAGAAATTGTCCACGTTAACGTCGATCATGCCACGTAAAAATAGTTGGCATCCACGTCAACAATTTTCAGCCAAAATTGGCCGAATGAACTTAATTGATAAAATGTGAAAATGTTTAAGATTCAATTGACAAAATTAAAAGGTTTAGGTTTTGAATTGACAAAAGTACAATAGGTTTATGACTTTTTGAATAATTTCCCCCAAGTTTGGGTAATGACATTAAGTGAGAAAGCCTGGCCCCACCCGAATAAAGTGCGTATCGCCGGTAGTATAAGGCAACACTAATGAGAAAGTCAGTGCTTTAAATGAGGAAGTTTGTGACAATCAAGTTCCATATGGATAGGTTAAGCCTTGTGATGTCATCCTAGGTGAGATCTACTCCAAGTGATCATACTTTATATAGTTACTGAGAATACTTGAGGGTTTGATCTGCGCAAATCGGGCTTTGACGATTATAATTTTCGTCGCTAAGCTACCATGATCGGAGTTGATTCTCAAGCTAAACGTCAAGAAGTGCTCCTTATGACATGCTGCCTTTTCGATAAAATGTCGAAATGAAAAAGATTATTGCCGCGTCATTCCAAGTAAAATTAGAGAAGAAGGATAGCTCGTAAAAATTCAGGTTGGGATTGCACGTGCTGTGTATAAAGCTTTTTTGCTTTATTATTATTATTATTTTTTGGTCAGCGTAATCAGCAGTTGACTCTGCAGGAGTATGGCACGTTCGCAATTAGAGAAAGAACTTACAGTTGGGAGGCAAAAGCATATGCTTTTGATCCCAAAAGATAAAGAAAAAAGATGAGATGACAGAAAAAAAAATGACCCTTCTCTTTTGGAGGTACCCTAGAAAAAAAAAAATAATAATAATAAAGAGGTATCATCGTCATCATTTGTCTTTGTTGATTTAGACATGTATGAAATGCGAACATTAAGATGGCTTGCTTAGGTGAGATATTATTGCTACATTATTCATGACTCGGTCAACTATGCAACGAGTACAATAATCGAGACATTTGGTTCATTATTTATGATCCATCCTCGAATGATCGCTATTGGCATCTTTGTACAGTGAGAGACGTAGCGTAAGGATTTGGCTTGTTCCACAAGTGCCAAATAAAAAAAAAAAAAGTAATATGAGTGATCACAAAAGGTGGTGATTATTTTCGACGTAGGTGTTGACTTATGAATCGTTCATCACGGTCTTTTCTATTCGACATGAGATTCGAAATGTCACGGACTCTCCTACTTAAAGAAGTGAGATCTTTATCGGTACTGATTTGTATCGTCTCATGATACTTGTCTAATTCTATGTGTGACCCCTAACGCTTTCATCATCTTAAAAATTTGTCAAGAGCCGCATCTTATTCTAACTTTCTTGCATAGGGAATCACTCTCTGCCTTTGTCAAATCATGATATGAGTCTAGTTGGTCCATGAACCGGATACCTATAGATGGGAGAGAGGATTGTTTAGCCGTTTTTTCTTAATGAAAATTACTTTTCTGTAATTTTAAAATCATTAACTCTGTTTTGAAAACTTTAACAATAACAACTGTCATGTCGGAGTGCCACGTCAATGTCGTTAGCCACATCAACTACGATCTTTTGGATGGAAAAGGTAACAATGACCAATTTTGCCACTCGAGTACGAGTACATTTATATCCCCAAGTATAAATATACGATATTTTAAATAATGATATATCCATTACCAGCAATCTTTTATTCTTAATCATCACTCATTCTCCATTTAATCAAATGGCGTTTTGACTTGCGCTTTAATTGATTTGCAAAATTAATGAAGTATATTTCACGAGGTCAGAATGTGCTTATTATTAAAGTTGTTTTTTTTTCGTCACATATAAATATACGAAACATGACCTTTTTAATAATTGTCACTAGGCATATTGTTAAGCATATTTTATAATACTCAATTTTTAAGTAACAATCTTATATAACAGAGAAAATGAACACTTTGAAAGTTACTTTTTTAAAATTCAATTACTTAAAAGCAGAGAGTCTTATGGGGAGGTGTCTTGGCATATATTTTCTTCGTTTTATGTGATTCACTTTCATTATCATTTTTCTGAGAGAAAAAGTTACAAAAAACTCCAAACTTTGCTCTCTATGACACATTTAACCCAATCTTTTTTTGTGACACCAAAAATCCCAAACTTTACACTTTATGACATATTTACCCCAAACTTATACGGTGTGACAAATTTATCCCAAATTTCTTTTTGTGACACAAAAAACTCCAAACTTCTATCCGTGTGACACATTTACCCCAAAAATTATCTGACCCAAGGAAATTTTCATCTTTTACCTTTTTATTATATAGAATATTCAAAAAATATTTTAAAATATTTTTAAAAAAGAAAAAAAAATGGGATCAGGGCAAGGGCGGTAGCCCTTACCGCCGCCCTTGTCGCCGGAGAGGATCGACGACCCTGGGCGAAGGTGGCCGGGCCCTCGCCCGCGGCCGGCGAGGGTCGCTGGCCCTCTCCGACGCCGGGGGGGGCAGTGGCAAGGGCTGCCGCCCCCCTTTTTCTTTTTATTAAATTTTTTTGAATATTATATTTAATAAAAAAGTGAAAATAAAAAGGTTTGGGGGTAAATGTGTCTTGTTATTTCAAATGGGGTAAATGTGTCACACAAGTATAATTTTGAGGTTTTTGGTGCTACAGAAAAAAGTTTAGGGTAAATATGTCATAAAGGGTAAAGTTTGGAGTTTTTGGTGGCTTTTTCCCTTTTTTTTGATGGCATCCACTTTGTGATGTAATTGTGATGAGCAAGATTTATTGGAAAACATAAAATAAAAAAAAAGGAGAAAAAAAAGAAGAAAACAGGGATGGATCTATTTCTTTTAGGACTAAATCTTAAAAAAATAAAAAATCAACTTTCCTACCAGTATAAAAGTACCACGGCTGTTTTTTTTTAGTCTGGTTCTACCCTATTTCTATTTTACAAGTCACATTGTGTACTATATGTTGCGCTCATGTTGCAAAGTCCTACTCCCTCACTCACGCATTCTTACCCCCAGCCCCTTGAGAAGGTGGGGAATTGAACTTCTCACCTCACTCTTCTCAAATGGAAAGGGTGGCCACTAGGGCTACCCTCGATGGTTAAGTATTGTGGCTGTTCAATAGACCTACAAAAAATCGATAACTTTTTTACTCAAAGAACAAAAAGCACACCGTTAAATTTTTAGTCCATGCAAGGTGATATTCTACAAGTAGTGCTATTCAGTATTAATTTAATAATATATAGTCTATTCGATTTCAAATATATGACTTAACTAGTACTCATTTTTAATGTATTAACCGTGTTAGACAAGTCAATTTCATATTTCCAGAAGGTAATATGTTTAAGAACCCCTTTAATTTGGTGATTTTTCCTCTTGACCTCTCGTGCATTCAATTTGGTCCAATTACACGATTGGATATTTAGGAGGGTAACTGCGCATATATGAGTGTACAATAGTGGAGAGAGAAACATGAGAAAGTGACAGAGTACGACAAAAAAAGTATCTCATGTGATGATTACAATGTGGTAATCGATCAATTACGATTGTCCACTTGTTACGAATATGATATAATATTTGAATATTAAATTATGCATTCATCTAATAGTTTAAGCATTTAAAACAGTTAGCACTGATCTCATCAAATTTCAAATGGTATCAGAGTAGGAGGTTCTGAATTCGAATTTTTTTAGGGCTCAATTTGCCTCTTGATAAAATATTTCCACCTTTAATATTAGGAAAAAAGACTGGACTAAGCATTACTGTTACTTGACCGACACCTAAAACATCTTTTCCATGTGTATGGCATGGGAAGAAGTAATGATAATCAGTCGAAATGATTCATTGGAATTGCGGATATTACAGGGGGGAAAATGAGGATTGGTTTAAATTTAACAACAGCAATTGCTAATTAATTTTTTTAAAGAATAAAAGGATAATCTGGAGATAAAAAGACCCTTCGCACTTCCATTTAATAGAAAATGACATCTCACAACAGGGTTAAAAAAGCCCATTGCTACAATGTCATTGGCCCAATATCACTACACCTGTTAGCGAAATGACTATATTTTTTCTTATAGGAGGAATTCCTCTGATCGCGTCTTTTAATTGGTGAAACAACAATTATGAGCGGAGATGTATCATATAATCAATTAATTTGAAAAATCGATTGGATGAAGTTTTTTCTAATGAAAAATGGAGAAAAACAAGGATGATGGTTAAATTGAACTCATCTTGTCGATGATATGACAAACAAAACTAATCCTAATTTGGTCAATTTTAGTTATGTGCACTAGAAGTGTTAAAATTTGTCCAATTGATGCAATCAAGTCATTCCGTTAACACCATCCAATTTAACTAACGAAAAATGCTGACGTGACCTTTTTAAAATAATTTTTCTTTGACACTTGGCATTTATTATTATTATTTATTCAAATCTTATTTATATTGTATTAAAAACTAAAAAAGAAAAGCTAATTTTTTTGTTAAAAAAACAAAACTGAAAAAAAAGAAAGAGGGCTGGGCTACCGGTGGGGCGCTATTGTTGTTGCCCATTGTCGAAGGGGCCAGCGAAGGTCGCCGACCCTGGGTGAGGGCGGCTAGCCCTTACTAGGCCAGGGTGAGCGCCAGCGTCGCCCAGATCTGGGCGTGCTCGTCTGGGCCTAGCGAGGGCTAGTGACCTTTGTCGACCCCTTCGGCTCCCTTCGGTGAGGGGCAGAGGCGGCGGCAGTAACCCCATCGGCCAGCCTTTTTTTTATAGTTTGTTTTTAAAGATAAATAATAAGATTTGAATAAAAAATAATTAAAAATATCAAGTAGGAGAGAGAAATTAATTTAAAAATGCCACGTTAGCATGTTTTGTTAGTCAAATTGATGGTGTTAATGAAAAAATTTGATCGAATCAATTTGACAAGTTTTATGATTTCTAGTGTACATATCCTTTTTTTTTTGTTCTAATACCAATTTTTGTTTTTTTAAAGAATATGCGAATTTTAATTAACCTAGTATAAATACTTTTTTTTAGGGGCAAAAACCTAGTACAAAAACTGAGGAGCCCCAATCCGCAGTTTCCAGATGGAACAACCGGGTTCGCCATTTCAGTCGAACGTTCGTCCGTCGAAACTCGAAAGACCGCGAAGGTACGAGAATGCTCCTCTCTTTCCTATTTAAGACCTAACACCATCAACCACATCGTCCAACGAGAACAATTCTTGTCTGGTTCAAGCATTCTATCAAACACTTTCTCGGCTCACTTTCACATTTTCACTGGTAACCCAACAACCATGTCGCTCATCCCAAGCTGGTTCGGCGGCCGTCGCAGCAACGTCTTCGACCCTTTCTCCCTCGACCTCTGGGACCCCTTCAAGGACTTCCCTTCCCCTTCCTCATCTCTCTCCGCCCCTAATTTCCCCCAAACTTTTCGGGAAAATTCCGCTTTCGTGAACACGAGGATCGACTGGAAGGAGACCCCGGAAGCCCACGTGTTCAAGGCGGATCTCCCCGGGCTCAAGAAGGAGGAGGTCAAGGTCGAGATCGAAGACGATCGGGTGCTCCAGATAAGCGGCGAGAGGAACGTGGAGAAGGAGGACAAGAGCGACACCTGGCACCGGGTGGAGAGGAGCAGCGGGAAGTTCATGAGGAGGTTCAGGCTGCCCGAGAACGCGAGGATGGATCAGGTGAAGGCGTCGATGGAGAACGGGGTGCTCACCGTCTCTGTTCCCAAGGTGGAGGAGAAGAAGCCGGAGGTCAAGGCGGTCAAGATCTCGGGTTGAGAGTTGGTGAATCTATGGTCCCCTCGTTGTAACTTGTGTGATATATATATATAGAGTGAGTGTCTGTGTGTGTATGTATGTATGTTGTGTTCTGCGTGGGTTTCCCACGTCCTGTGTTGGGAGCCGCGGTCCTCTGGCCTGATATGGCGATGTATGGCAACTAATGCTACTCTCTACTGGTAATGAGATATGACGTTGTGATATCCTAACTTCTGTTTTATGTGGCATCGTGTTTTTCAAAGTCTTTCGATGGTTTGTCTTTCCCTTTTCCTACTGCACCGCTCTTGCATACTGCTTTGTCCGATGGGAGTTCAATTAGTTCTTTCTTCTTTGCGATGGTTAATTCAATTCCTTGGAGGGATTCCTGGGAGTTGAAATGCTGGACTTTGCACCATTGTGATCTTTTCCTCAATTGGGTTTGGGGGTACCGGCAAAATGCATCGAGGGAAGCTAATAACTTTTGGGATGGAACCAGGCTTGAAGCAATCATACTCCTTTTGAGCTCAGCGCGAGTCGCAGGGTTCCTTCTGCTGCATTGTATCAGATAACAATATCAGGTATCCCAACAAGCTTTTTTATTTCTGCGTGATCAACTGATCATCATCAGATCAGAGAGAAGTGATCGAGTTCACTAGTCCTTCTGTTGCAGTGTGTGAACAAGCACCTTTCATACACCGTAGACATTCTTTCTTCCTTCCTAGTTGGATTGCTCGACATGAATACGAGAATATGATCTTATATGCAGCTTCGACATGTGTGGTATAGTCGACTTCAATTACATGCCGCCTCCTCTGACTAAAGGAAGAGGTGATGACTGGTTTAGACGGTAAGGGCAACGGCTATCGAGTGTTTTACCTTCTGGAAACTGAGTCGCCCTAAAAGACCTAGTACGCTTACCTTCTCTTTGCAGCAACAGCATTTTACGAATATACAAAGACCACAAAGATCCCTGTTGAAGTACTGCTTGATGAATAGAAGAAAAGGAAAATTACAACCCAAACTCAAAATGTGTCAACATGGACTAATGATGCGAGCTGTTGAGTGCAATTCATATTTAAGCCACATTGATTAGTCGACTCTCTCTTTAGATTGGCTAAACAGTCTCTTCAAATCTTGAAGAGACCCTCGCAGTGCTTTGCAATAACAAACATAATCAAATCAGGAGCCTTGCCTGTTTAGCATAGCACGACCCGAGAAAGCACATTCCTAGCATCCAATCAATTACCTTTGATTGTTACTCATGATTTCTAGTGAGATTACTATCACGCTACATCACTGAGGTAATGAAGAGTTTATTGCGCATACTTATATCTGCGAGTTTATTGTGTTTTATCAGTATATGAGGATTGAAGATACCTTTTCAAGGGAAAATAACCTTTCTTTTGGAGCCGAGGGAATTCAGAGAAAACCAGCAGAGTGCCGATACTACTAGTGAGCAAAGCCATGCTAGGAAGTTTCGGATGATGAGTTGCGGCTTCTGCAAAGTACATCAATGAATCATAAATCAGCAAGAGATTTTATTCTCGGTCAGTCCTTCCTTTGCCATCATATCTGACAATACTTGGCGGAGAGGTCCTTCACAGTTGGTGTTGAGATTCGCTGCAAGAGCTATGAGATCCCCGGAGGACAGGACATCCTTTGGTAAGCAGTAGGGAATAGACAGGAAGATAAAATTGGACGGATCGGGATGATCGAATTGAGTGTGAGCTATTACGATGGAGAAGCCCTTGGAATGCTGGACTGACCACAAACGGAGCATCGGTGTTATGCATCCTTGAAAGGGACACCGCGGCTAGCACCAATCTACGATTGCGTCTCTGTCTTTGGTTGTCCATTTCTCTCATCTGACTACAACCAGAGCCTCGGTCCTGGATTAATTGAGCATATGGAAAAGGCTTACATTCAGTACTGGGTCCACGGCATGTTAAGAAAAACAGAGGAGACTTCTCTAGTTTGTTTGTCTTTCTCGCCTGGACAGTAACATAAAGAGTGGCAAACAAATCGATCACATTATTGAAGGGCAACGGGATTACAGGAGAGCGGCTTTCGTACTGTGAGACACGTGGAGGAAACAAAACTACATGAGGATACCTGAAATTTCGTTTCCTTTCATGTCTGGCTTTGCTCAATCTCATGTTAAAGCCATCAGAGAATACTCCTCTTCTCTGGCAGCTAGCTTCCTTCACCCAGGACTTCTAGTTAATCTGATTCCATCCCCAAACTTGGTCTTATGTCTCTTTGCAGAATTTAAATAGTCTGTTGAAGGCGACTCCTCTCATCTGATGGCATTGAAGTCCGCTGCTGCTGACATAGCCAGAAGCTGGTTATTTACGTTAGATGAACCGATTATAACTTGGTTTTAACATGAGAGTGCTTGTAACCTTCTTTAGAAAATCACCTTATTGACCTCACAGAACAATCGGTCTCGGAGCAGAATCTCTTACACATATGTACTGTAGCTGACACTCACAGCCTTAAGTAAGCTGATAGAGCTTGTCTAACTACAAGACAGCTTGAGAAGAAGTAGTACTTAGGAGCACGAGAGCTTCATATTCTGCATCATGTCAAACACCTAGCTATTTCTAGTAATAAATCGAGTGCATGGAGAAATTTGCTGTGAAAGTCGAATAGGTCTGGGGGTTCCTCATGTCCATTTTCACGAAATGAAGAATACCAATCTTTTTCAAATGGAAAGTTCTAAATGGACTGGCATCTAAAGGCCTGACAGATAGAGATTTGAAATGAAAATCTTGGAAAATTTGTCAAAAAAATTCTAAACCTATTGCATTTTTGCCAATTCAATCCTAAACCTTTTAAGTTTGTACCAATTCAGTCTTAAACATTTTAAGTCTATGGTTTAGGACTGAATTGGCAAAAATGTAATAGGTTTATGACTTTTTTGACAATTTTCCCTGAAAATCTTTGGTCCTTGAGAAAAAGCTTCACAATGACCATTATTTATGCTATTGCTTCTTTCTTTTGTCGAATGATATGAGTGGTCTCTCGTGATTGACTTAAGAAAGAATGTTCGTCCTCGAAATGTTGTCCTTGCAACAGCAACAAAAGGAAAAAAAAAATATCCGAGTCTTGTTCTGCTAAGTGAGGTCTGTCGTATGAATCTAGACTTGTCAAACGGGTGGGTTGAGTTGGGTTTGGATCGGGTTATAAATGATTCGACCCAAAATGACCCATTAACCCGTTTATGACTTATTTATCAGCAATGTAAATTCCTTGACATATACCAAACCCGACCCATATCCGACCCGACTAATATTAATAAAACACTTCCATAATTTAACTAAATTTAGGAAAACTTGTTTCTTATGATTTTAAAAAAAATTATATTGCTAAAACAATTCAATGCAATACAAATCTAATGGACAATTTTTATAATTTTTTTCTTTAAAAAATCGATTTTTAAATTTTCTTTTCTTTTTTCTTTTATCTCTTTCTTCTTTGGCCGATCGCCATGGTCAGTGACTGGCCCCTCAGGTGAGGCCGAGCTTGAGCTAGGCCTCGCCATATCGGCGACCTTGAGGCTCGCAAAGGCCGGCGAGCGTGTGGCCGGCCATCGGTAGAGAAGAAGGCAAAAAAGGAAAGAAAAGAAAAGAAGAAAAGAAAGAAAAGATAAAAATAAAATAAAAAATATTAAAAAATCAGAAAATGGCTAGTGGCCCATTTATGACTCACTTAAATTAGTTAGCATAGTTTTTGACCCAAAAAAAAAAGTTAGCATAGTTAACCCATTTAAAACCCATTTAGGACCAACTAAGTTTTTAACTAACCAATTTAGAACTCACTTAAGCCTTTATAACAATCCATTTATGACCCATTATCATTAAATATGGGTTGAATATGGGTTCTAGACTCATATTGCCACCTCTATATGAATCCTATTAGTTCCATTGTGCTTGATCCTTTGTTACATTCTCAGTGAAATGTAGATGTTACCCTACTTATCCCACTAAGTTGGGTCGGCACTATCGTTCATTGTCATTTCCTTCCACATCTTTCTTGGGCTTCCCTTATCCCTTTTAATGAATGTGTCCAATCTTTACTCACACATCGCCCACTAGGACATCCGAAGGCTTTCGTTCAACATTACCTAACCATCTTAGACGGCCTTCTCTCATCTTAGAATGCCTTTGAGATGTTATCTGTACGGTTACGGAAAAATTGTCAAAAATGTCTTAAACTTATTGCACTTTTGCCAATTCAGTAATAAACTTTCTAAATTTGCCAATGAGTCATAAATCTTTTGTGTTTGTGCCAATT
>BCNH02000010.1:21847847-21884832 GCA_001662345.2 Metrosideros polymorpha var. glaberrima
ACGGTTGCTGAATCTTTAACTTAACTTCAATTCTCAGCCCATTTTTGCCTGGTTCGTTGGATCGGCGGGGGGAATCTTTGCTTTACTCTCTGATTTTGTTCGCTTGTCTTTCATTTGGCTTCACTTCAGGAATTATTTGGAACTTTACTATCCACTAGTTCGCGAGGACAAGCCAGGGAACAGGGTTGACGAGACAGTCCCTTTCATGGCTCATCGAAATGAACTATCTGAATCAAGATGCTGCGAACCAGAATAGCTGCCATGAGCAGAAGCCACAAAGAGAGAGAGAGAGAGAGAGAGAGAGAGAGTGCTCGTTTAAATTTCTCATGAAATGCCGTGTCAAACTTGACCACGAATGTTTAAAAAGTGCGACTATTCCTAGCTTTCGCAAATTGACCGTTAGGACTGACCTGTTTGCTTGTCCTTCGTTGCTGGGTCTTTGCATCCTCTGTCCCATTACTTCTCTTCTGTGTAAACTACCAAAGAGACGGACACCAGCCTGGATCAGCAAAAGCCCCTGTCTTCAAGAGCATAACTTCGCGTGATATCTGAATATCTTCGACTGGAAAAAAGATAAGAGAAGATGGAAAATCAAGGGCGAAATCGCAAGAGATTGGTCCTGGTCCCAGGACCATTCCAGGGCCACCTCACTCCCATGCTTCAGCTGGCCACCATCCTCAAGTCCAAGGGCTTCTCCATCACAATTGCTCATACTCAATTCAACAGTCCAGATTCTTCTGCTCACCCCGATTTCACCTTCCTATGCATACCGGACGGCTTGTCCGAACAAGATGTTCGAAACCCTGATCTGGTAGCCATTGTGCTGAGGCTTAATGACAACTGTAAGTCCAGCTTTAGGGAGTGCCTAACTCAGGGCACAAACCATACGGAGCCGGGTGAGAAGATCTGCTGCATCATCTACGATGCAATCATGTACTTTTCCGAAGCTGTTGCCCGCGATTTGAAGATTCCTAGCATTGCTTTATACACGGGCAGTGCTGCTAACACCATAGTTCGCCCCATTCTTCTCCAGCTAAAGGCACAAGGGAACATCCCTGTCCCAGGTACATGCTCGTTTCTCTTATTTAAGTTAAAGTTACCTCCTTCCTATTTAATATCATGGTCGTGGAGAAATCTTACTTTTAATCATTTGCAGTTTTAAAATCTGTCATGTTGACCTTCAGCATCACCCTGTACTTTTATGAGCCGATGAGTCTCTTCTATGCCTGTGCCTTATTCAAGACTGGTTTTTGTGTCATCATCCATGTTTGACATCCATGCCAGATTTTAATCTTGACTGTCGTCATACCACTAAGTATATAAAGCCAATGGGTTGTAGCTCACTTCTTGTTGTGCTAGCTAACGACTGCCTTTTGTTGCGTTCTATTAGATGCCATGTTGCAGGTTCCAGTGCCCCTGCATCAGCCCCTTAGGTTTAAAGACCTACCAATATCCAATTTTGGAAGTTTAGACAATTTCTTGGAGGTGGTAGCCTTGAGTTATAATATCAGATCGTCTTCGGCCATTATACTCAACACTGTTCACTGTCTCGAAGAGAAGCTTGTGGCGCAGCTCCACCAAAAGTACCAAGTTCCGATTTTTCCAATAGGCCCTCTACACAAATTCGCTCCTACCTCAGCTGTTAGCTTACTGCAAGAGGACACTGGTTGCATTCCATGGCTTGACAAGCAAACTTGTAATTCAGTTATTTATGTGAGTTTGGGAAGCGTAGCACGTATGAACCAAGACCAATTGTGTGAAATGGCTTGGGGTCTGGCAAATAGCAAGGAGCCTTTCTTGTGGGTTATTAGGCCTGGCTCAATTCCAGGTTTGGAGTGGATCGAGTCGCTGGATGAAGAATTCAAAGAATGTGTTAAGGACAGAGGATGCATTGTGAAATGGGCACCTCAGAAGAAAGTACTGGCTCATGACGCTGTGGGAGGGTTTTGGAGCCATTGTGGATGGAACTCCACCTTGGAGAGTATAGGTGAAGGCGTTCCGATGATATGTCAACCGTGCTTTGGCGACCAAAAGGTGAATGCAAGGTACCTGATTCATGAATGGGGGGTTGGATTAGAACTGGAGGGTGAGATAGAGAGAGGGACAGTAGAAAGAGCTATCAGAACATTGATGAAGGAAAAGGAAGGTGAAGAGATGAGGCAGAGGGTCTTGGATTTGAAGCACAAGCTTGATGTTAGTATAGGTGATGGTGGATCTTCTTGCCATTATCTGAGTGAGCTAGTCGAGTTGCTGACATCGTGCTAACAGCACAGAGTCCTCGGTTGTTGGTTACTAAAGTACTGCACAGAATGAAGTTTGTGTACTGCAGAAAGTGCAGATTTGGTCTTCTGGCGTTGAAGAACAGAACAGATATGCTTTAGATGGAATGATGAAATTTGTTGGCTTGTCGTATGCAAGTTTGTGTCGGAGCAATCTTTGTTTTCTTTCTAACCAGCGGAGCTGATCTTTTTTTTTTTTTTTTTTTTTTTTNTTTTTTTTTTTTTTTTTTTTTTTTGTGGAAACCAGCGGAGCTGATCTGAATGGCTCGAATTCACTACTACTTTCGCTTTTTTAGATTAACTAGGGCTGGCAATTTATGTCTATCATGTCATAATCGTATTGTGTCAAACTTAGTTTTACCCGAACATGACGCGTTTATTCATTATGTCACAATTTTGAAATCTAAGCGCAATCCGCTTATTAAATACATTGTATGGTATGACACACTCGTTCAAGATTAATTAAGGCTGGTAATTTATGTCTGTCACGTGATAATCATATCGTGTCAAATTTAGATTTACCCGAACATGACACATTTATTCATTAGGTCACAATTTTGAAATCTAAACACAATACGCTTATTAAATACATTGTACGACATGACACATTTGCTGCTTTTTAGTCGGTGTGTGTATATATATACCGAAGCTTAGTAAATGCATCAGCTAACTAATCATTAGTTCTAACAAACACATTTTTTATTTTCTTGAGATTGTAATTTTTCTCAAACAAAGTGTTAGTCAATCCCTATATGTTTTGTCCTTTCGTGGAAAACAGGATTTGATCTGAATAATATAAATCTTTTCTAAACAGATTGAGCATCTGCTATACGTGTTTATAAAATAATACTAAAACTCATTTATCCCATATCCAAGCTATTATATACGAACCATATAAAAAATGAGTCATATCATTTCAACAGAACTTTATACATATCATATATACTCATTCTATCAACAACATGAAATCGAACATTAATAGTTCATTCCATTGATCTATATAATACTCAATATCCAACTATGTCACGCTTAAAGCTCGTGATAAAGACAACAAATATTCCCCTTGGCTAGATCTCCACCTATCCCGAGAATAGTATGGATACCCACAAACTACTCAATGGTTTCAGACATAGCGACAATGAACGTCAACCAATTACTCTTTCTATAACAACCCACGGATAAAATCCAAATCCATAGCAAAACTTGGGTTCACTAACCAAAACGTATAGCTTTCCACCATTCAATTTGTCAAACATGGTACATATCACAAATCAGATTCATAAATCGGTGACCTTTCGTAATTCTTTTCATAATTCATTTCCCAAACCATTCAGACGTAATCAGCTCAAGCTATAGTCAAAAGATATTTTGCCATTTTAAATAAACAAAAAAATGCACGATCCAATTGTATGCAACAATTATGCCATTAACACCACTTTTTTTTTTATTAACTAAATGATATCATGCACATTGATGACTTAGGCAATTGGCTTGCTGGTTACGCGCAAATAATGAGAGTGTATTCTTCACTCAAAGCAGATATGTGAGGTATTTTCTTGGGCCTCAAGTTGGCAATTTGTTTGGGTATTACGAAACTTATTGTGGAGGCGGACTCGATTTCTCTACTTTAGAAATCAACTTCATCTCTTTATTTTGGTGACATATTCATTACTGAAATTGAAAGTCTGCTCAAGTATTTTCAACATGTCAAGATTCTCTATATCAAGTTATCCAACCCAACAATGCGGGTGATAATCATTTATCAGATAGGCCATCAATAAGTTTGCTTCCATTTTTATTAGGGGATCAGATTGGATCAGGTTTTATTAGGAGAGTAAAGATATAATTTTCGACTCCATCCCTTTTCTTACCAAAAAAAAGAAAAATTACTTGCTCAATGGTTTCTAGATGCGTTTGAGCATAATGTTTCGTGAACGTTTTCCGTCTCAGCAGGAATACGAAATCGAAAACTAAAAAGGAAGAAGCCCGAATTTGCGTTTGAGCAACTCATGTATTAGGCATCCACTAATGTCCAGCAAATTATGTCCAGAGAGCGATAGAGACAAAAAGAAAAAGGTCGTCATTTTTCCGGAGTTCGCGCCTTAATTGTACTGAAAATTCTAAGGTACACCAATATGCCGTACAGTCTTATCAAGACTTATCTGTTTTGACCTATTTTCAAGGTCATTTGGAAGTAAAGCATAAAACTTTTCGAGCATGTGCCTAATAAGAAAAGTCCCCTTAAAAATGATCATGAGAAGAACCCCTTAAGGGTGGAAATCCCCATAAGTGTCATTAGTATTTCCTCTCTCCGAATAAAAAAAAACTTGAAAGATATTAAACGTGTGGGTACTGATACGTTAAAATAAAAAACGCATCTTTGTAGCCCGTCAACAGACAGTCGAATGAGGCTGTATGGAGAAAACTCCCTTGCTCTGGTGAAGTTATTCCGTAAAGCAGCATAAAACTTTTTGAACGTGTGCATAATAAGAAAAGTCGACAGAGATCCAACATTTGGAATCTCACGCCATAACTTTACAAAAGTGGGGTGGTAGACACACAGAGCTTTAGGGTGCGTTTGGTAACAATTTTCTTCCAGAATTCAATTTCTAACAAGAATTGATTCTGATCAGAATTAATTTTGTAAGAAAATAAGAAATAAATTTCTGGAATGTTTACCAGAAATTTCTAGAAATCGGCAATGGTCTACGAGCGTAAGAAAGAAAGGAGAAGGAAAATGAGAACTGAAAAATAGAAAAGAATGGCTTCTGAAAAATAACTTCTGATCCTAAAAAATTACTTTTTTTTATCAAATACAATTCTCATTCAGAAGTAATTTTTTACTAAATGCATTTCTACTTCAAAATTACTTTTGGAGTAGAATTAAAAATTATGAATGGTTATCAAACACACTTTTAACTGCGCTCGTGTCTAGGTTTGAACATTGTACTACACAGACAGTCCACATGAACCAGTACATGGGGATCATGTATTAAACGCAATGGCTCCATCGTGAGTTATGAAACTTGTCATCGAGCTACTTCCATCCCTTTCGAGTCCTGGCACTTGTGTGTGGATCTGGTTAATACGCTTTGGCCCACTTCTACTGCTGCAGTTTCCCTTTTCTATCTTCCTTTTTCTAAGATCACTGAAGAACCACATGGCAAAACTAGTAGTACAATGATCGTGATGGCTTTGGCGGGTACCTCCCTTTCATGTACTACTCTTCTTTACTTGATCTTCTTTCCCTCCTGCGATTTCGTGAAGGAAGAAGCACCAGAAATTGTGGGTCAAAACTTCACGACTGACTCGCGAAGAACCACTTGGCGTTCTACTGGGGAACGAGCACGGAGACTATATCCTCCGGTTGGCCCGGTCCCAGCTCCTGGGCCTTCTTGGTGTTCTGGCTCTCTGTGCTCGTGGAATGGATGTCGCACGCCAGCCTCGCAAGACCCAGCAGCAACAGCGTCGCAGCTAGCCTCATGCGGACGGCGATGCACGCTGTTCGGATTGCGGTGGATGGTGATGCTTGCCGTCATGCCCTATAACGCCAGCGTCCTAATTGCCGCCGTCGCGGGACATGCTGGTGGGTTCTTGCTCTTCGGTAGTTGGAGCTTTAGGAATAAGTCGCGGGTGACGGATCATCAGGAGCCATCCGATTCCCTCCACTGAACTGCTGATGGTCATTAGAATTGAACCCGCGCCCATCAATTACACACTTTAGCTTAGTAGAGAATGTGCGAATGTTGGAATGAGTGGTAATTTTCTGACGTTAGTCGAGGGATTTTTGCAAACCATACCAATCAAATGAACCGTTGCTACGATGAAATCTACAATGCATGAATTAGCCAACAACCATATAAACGAGCTGGAGCTCAGGAGCGCCCGATCAGATAGCCCCCCAGAGAAAGGAAATTGGCCGATCCGCAGCTTTCGAATGAACACGATCCTCAACAACACGTGGAAATCGATGACTAACAAGGTACTGCTCCGGTACCATGTGTAATATAGCTCAATCTATTCCAAATCAGGCAAACCAGAGACCAAATACTGCAAAACTCGTCGGAGATTATTCATATTGAAGCGCCACACTGTGGCCCAACCAAAACACAACATAACATCATAAACAGAAAAGTACTGGCTCATGACGCGGTGGAAGGGTTTTGGAGCCACTGTGGATGGAACTCCACCTTGGAGAGGATATGCGAACGCGTTCCGATGATATGTCAACCATGTTTTGGCGACCAAAAGGTGAATGCGAGGTACTTGACTCATGAATGGAGGGTTGGATTAGAACTGGAGGGTGAGATAGAGAGAGGGACAGTAGAAAGGGCTATTAGAACATTGATGAAGGAAAAGGAAGGTGAAGAGATGAGGCAGAGGGTCTCCGATTTGAAGCACAAGTTTGATGTTAGTATGGGTGATGGTGGATCTTCTTGCCACTATCTGAGCGAGCTAGTCGAGTTGTTGAGATCGTTCTAGCAGTAGCACAGAGTCGTTTGCTACTAAAGCACCACACGGAATGAAGTTTGCGTCGTGCAGAAAGCGCAAAGATTTGGTCTTCTGGCATTCAAGAACAGAACAGAACAGATAATATGGTTTTATGCAATGATAGAAATGTGTTGGCTTGTCATATACAAGTTTGACTTGAAGCAATCATTTCGGTTTTTCTTTCTAACCAGTGCACATGATCTGAATGGATCGAATTCACTTCTCCTTTCATGTATAAACATGTTAAATAAACATGACACGGTCATCCATTATGTCATAATTTTGAAATCTAAGCATGACACGTTTATTATATGATAGAACACATTTCATATGTTTAAGCTACGGACTATTTGAACAGACTTGTCAAATATGTTTAGACGCGTATAAGTGTGTTCAAATGCGTCTATATCTATATCCAAAAGTGTATTCTGTCCATCCAACTAACTTGTCAACTATATCATCAAACTTATTTAAGTACAACATAGAAAGAATCAATCCGGGTACGATACATTTAGCTTTCGCGTACAAATGAGTTTATTTTTTTATGACACAAATATGTGTAAGCATGGCACGAGCATGCTCAACCACGTGTCGAGTAAATGGGTCGTGTTGATATTTGCATTCGAGATTGATCAACATGCCCTACTATTATGTTCGATGAATGTTCTTCCCGCCCAGCAAAGATAGAAATCAAAAGAAAGGGGGAGGACGAATGTCATATGCTAACAAGCTTAATCTCTTGCCGAT
Organism: Metrosideros polymorpha var. glaberrima; assembly: GCA_001662345.2. Taxonomy (NCBI): domain Eukaryota; kingdom Viridiplantae; phylum Streptophyta; class Magnoliopsida; order Myrtales; family Myrtaceae; genus Metrosideros; species Metrosideros polymorpha. Next base: position 21,855,365 of record BCNH02000010.1, read on the forward strand.
TGACACCTCTCTTTTCTTGGTCCGGCCTAGGCTGACTATGTTGCACTTTAATCTAACGTTAAAATATTGAGAGGGCACAGTTCCTGCGAGGGACCATCGGCCAATGCTGGTTACCGAATTCTTACTTTTTACTTTATGTAATTTTTGTAAGGGGCAGTTCTTGTAACAAGTCGCAACTGTTCGACACCATGAGCAAGGCCCAACCTCGAGAAAGAGCTAGAAGCCCATGACCAGAAGCTTCCCTTGGGCTAAAACCTCGTGTTCCAGAAATCTCGTGAACCTACGACAAGACCTCCTCTTCTTCCAACAATAAATACCCCAGCACGTCCCTCCTCCCCTTCCGACAAGGATCCTGTAAGACAGCAATTCGCCAAGAAACTCCAAACCCGAGCAGAATTCCATCACTCGCGTCCTCCAAACCAAAGCTTGAATCCGCCGACGATGTCGCTCATCCCAAGCTGGTTTGGTGGCCGACGCAGCGACGCCTTCGACCCCTTCTCTCTCGACCTCTGGGACCCCTTCAAGGACTTCCCTTTCCCTTCCTCATCCCTCTCCGCCTCCAATTTCCCTCAGACTTTTCGGGAAAATTCCGCCTTCGCCAACACCAGGATCGACTGGAGGGAAACCCCAGAAGCCCACGTGTTCAAGGCCGATCTCCCCGGGCTCAAGAAGGAGGAAGTGAAAGTGGAGATCGCGGACGATCGGGTGCTCCAGATTAGCGGCGAGAGGAAGGTGGCAAAGGAGGACAAGAACGACAAGTGGCATCGAGTGGAGCGAAGCAGCGGGAAGTTCATGAGGAGGTTCAGGTTGCCCGAGAATGCGAAGGTGGATCAGGTCAAGGCTTCGATGGAGAACGGGGTGCTCACCGTCACTGTTCCCAAGGCGGAGGAGAAGAAGCCTGAGGTCAAGGCCATTGACATATCTGGTTGAGGTCTGTGATGGTTAATTACGAGTGCTAATGTGAGTTCGTGGCTTCGTGTGTGCAGAGTCTGTGTTTCCATCTCTGTCTTTCGTGTTTCGAGAGTCGTATAAATGTGGGTTGTTGTCTCTGAGAAACTGATGTAATCTGAACTAGCAATACAATACTTTTTTGTAAAAAACTTAACTTCAATTCTCAGCCCCGTTTTGCCTGGTTCGTTGGATCGCCGGGGTGAATCTTTGCCTTACTCTTTGATTTTGTTCGCTTGTCTTTCATTTGGCGTCACTTCAGGAATTATTTGGAATTTTCCTATCCACTAGTCCGCGAGGACAAGCCAGGGAACAGGGTTGACGTGACAGTCCCTTTTCTGTCTCATCGAAACAAATTATCTGAATCAAGATGCTGCGAACCAGGATAGCTGCCATGAATTAGAAGCCAGAGAGAGAGAGAGAGAGAGAGAGAGCTCCTTTAATTATCTCATTAAATGCCGTGCCAAACTTGACCACGAACGTTTAAAAATTGCGATTATTCCTAGCTTTCGCAAATTGACCGTTGGGAGTGACCTGTTTACTTGTCCTTCATTGCTGGGTCTCTGCATCGTCCGTCCCATTACTTCTCTTCTGTGTAAACTTTCAAAGAGTGGGACACCAGCCTGGATCAGCAAAAGCCCGTCTTCAAGAGCATAACTTCGCGTGATATCTGAATATCTTCGATCGGAAAAAAAGATAGAGAAGATGGAAAATCAAGGCCGGAATCGCAAGAGATTGGTCCTGGTCCCAGGACCATTCCAGGGCCGCCTCACTCCCATGCTTCAGCTGGCGACCATCCTCAAGTCCAAGGGCTTCTCCATCACAATTGCTCACACACAGTTCAACAGTCCAGATTCTTCTACTCACCCCGATTTCACCTTCCTATGCATTCCGGACGGCTTGTCTGAACAAGATGTTCGAAACCCTGATCTGGTAGCCATTGTGCTGAGGCTTAATGACAACTGTAAGTCCAGCTTTAAGGAGTGCCTAACTCAGGGCACAAACCATACGGAGCCGGGTGACAAGATCTGCTGCATCATCTACGATACACTCGTGTACTTTGCCGAAGCCGTTGCCCGCGATTTGAAGATTCCTAGCATTGCTTTATACACGAGCAGTGCTGCTAACACCATAGTTCGCCCGATTCTTCTCCAGCTAAAGGCACAAGGGCACATCCCTGTCCCAGGTACATGCTCGTTTCTCTTATTTAAGTTAAAGTTACCTCCTTCCTAATTAATATCATGGTCGCAGAGAAATCTTACTCTTTATCCATTTTGTTTGTGAGGATGGATGCATTGCTGAAAATCTGTCATGTTGACCTTCAGCATCACCCTGTAGTTTTATGATCCGATGAGTATCTTCGATGCCTTATTCAAGACCAGTTTCTGTGTCATCATCCATGTTTGACACCCAAGCCAGATTTTTATCTTGACTGTCGTCATACCACATAGTATATAAAGCCAATGGGTTCTAGCTCACTTCTTGTTGTGCTAGCTAACAACTGCCTTTTGTTGTGTTCTATTAGATTCCATGTTGCAGGTTCCAGTGCCCCTGCATCAGCCCCTTAGGTTCAAAGACCTACCAATATTCAATGTTGGAAATTTAGACAAGTTCTTGGAGGTGGTAGCCTTGACATATACTCTCAGATCGTCTTCGGCCATTATACTCAACACTGTTCACTGCCTCGAAGAGTCACTTCTGGTGCAGCTCCACCAAAAGTACCAAGTTCCGATTTTTCCAATAGGCCCTCTACACAAATTCGCTCCTACCTCGGCTGTTAGCTTACTGCAAGAGGATACTGGTTGCATTCCATGGCTTGACAAGCAAACTAGTAATTCAGTCATTTATGTGAGTTTTGGAAGCATAGCACGTATGAACCAAGACCAATTGTGTGAAATGGCTTGGGGTCTGGCAAATAGCAAGAAGCCTTTCTTGTGGGTTATTAGGCCTGGCTCAATTCCAGGTTCAGAGTGGATCGAGTCGCTGGATGAAGAATTCAAAGAATGTGTTAAGGACAGGGGATGCATTGTGAAATGGGCACCTCAGAAGAAAGTACTGGCTCACGACGCTGTGGGAGGGTTTTGGAGCCATTGTGGATGGAACTCCACCTTGGAGAGTATATGTGAAGGCATTCCGATGATATGTCAACCGTGCTTTGGCGACCAAAAGGTGAATGCGAGGTACCTGACTCATGAATGGGGGGTTGGATTAGAACTGGAGGGTGAGATAGAGAGAGGGACAGTAGAAAGAGCTATCAGAACATTGATGAAGGAAAAGGAAGGTGAAGAGATGAGGCAGAGGGTCTTGGATTTGAAGCACAAGGTTGATGTTAGTACAGGTGATGGTGGATCTTCTTGCCATTATCTGAGCGAGCTAGTCGAGTTGCTGACATCGTTCTAACAGCACAAATTTCTTACTAAAGCACTGCACAGAATGAAGTTTATGTATTGCAGAAAGTGCAGATTGGGTCTTCTGGCGTTGACAGAACAGAACAGATATGCTTTAGAGTTCAGATGGTATGATGAAATTTGTTGGCTTGTCGTAAAAAAGTTGGTGTTGGAGCAATCTTTGTTTTCTTTCTAACCAGCGGAGCTGATCTTTCTTTCTTTCTTTCTTTTTCTTGAATTCACTACTACTTTTGCTTGTTTGAGATTAACTAGGACTGGCAATTTATGTTTATTGAGTCATAATCTTATTGTGTCAAGCTTAGTTTTACCCGAACACAAACACGTTTATTCATTATGTCACAATTTTGAAGTCCAAGCGCAATACGCTTCTTAAATACATTGTATAGTAGGACACACTTGTTCGAGATCAAGTAAGGCTGGCAATTTATGTCTGTCACGTCATAATCGTAGCATGTCAAATTTAATTTTATCCGAACATGACATGTTTATTCATTATGTCACAATTTTGAAATCTAAATGCCATGACATATGCCACGTTATTTACGTGTGCCATGTCATTAATGCCTTGCACGTTTAGGGTCATTTAATTACAATTGTATGTCATGTCAGAATAGTCGCTTATTAATTTGGCCCGTCATTAAAAGTCGCACGGTAGGTCATTCAATTAAATTGCATGTCACTTAGTGATTACGGGCAACTATTTTAACATGACGTGCAATTCTGACAGACATGTCACTTGTCGATTTTTCTCATACTTCCATGAGCTTTCGGGATATTTTCAAATGGAAGTTTTTGTTTCTGTTTTTCTGGTGTGATGGAGAAGCATCGGGAGACTGGGCCTTCCTTATGGACCGGGATCAACTGCTTTTATGGGCTGAAGTGGCTGCTTAATGCTGCCAATCTTCTTGGTGGAATACCGCTTCTTCTCCATCTATTCTGCTTTTGCTCTCTCTCAAATCGTGGAATAATTATATATATAAAAAAATGTGAACTTTTCAATTTGATCAATTTAGGGTGTGTTTAGTTCGGCTTTTGGGAAAACCCTTTTGGAAAATGCAAAGGCCGTTAGCCTAAATGAGTTTGGTGAAATGTAAAGAATGTTGGTAAATTATAATTAAAAATTATCTTAGAAAGCACTTTGAAGAAATGTTGTTTCGTAAACAATTTAGAAACTACTTTAGTATGACCAATTTAAGTTTAATTTTTTTAAATTGAGAAAAAAAAATAATGACCATCACTTTTATATTATAGCGTCAATAGAAATGTAAAAGAGACATATTAACAAATTAGTTAGAATCTTCTACTTCTTTTTAATACGCCAAAGGCTTGCTCAATTTCTAAGCATAGCAAGGAATGGGCACAGTTAAACACTTCTCAATTACCCGTAAGGAGATCTTAATCAAGCGATGATACACTAAGCTTTTATAATAAGTAGATGATAATCGAAAGTTCGATTGATCATTAGTTCTAACAAACACATTTTTTTATTTTCTCAAGATTGTAGTTTTTCATGAACAAAGTGACAGTCAATCCCTATATGTTTCATCCTTTCATGGAAAACACGATTCAAAGTGAATAATATAAATCTCTTCTAAACATATCGAGCATCCACTATGCATGTTTATAAAATGATAAGAGAACTCATTTATCCCATATCCAAACTATAATATACGTACAATATAAAAAATGAGTCATATCATTTCATTAGAACTTTATACATATCATATATACTCGTTCTATCAACAACATCAAATCAAACATCCCCCAAAAAAAAAGATCTCCACCTATCCAGAGAATAGTATGGATACCCACAAACTACTCAATAGGTTCAGACATGGCGACAATGTATGTCAACCACTTACTCTTTCTCTAACATCCCACAAATAAAATCCAAATCCATAGCAAAACTCGAGTTCACTATCCAAAACATATAGCTTTTCACCATTCAATTCATCAAACATGGTACATGTCACGAATTAGATTCATAAATCGGCGACCTTTCGTAATTCTTTTCATAATTCATTTCCCAAACCATTCAAATGTAATCAGCTCAAGCTATAATAAGAAGATATTTTACCATTTTAAATAAACAAAAAAAAAGTATGATCCGATTGTATGCAACAAATATGCCATTAACACCACTTTTTTTTTTCTAACTAAATAATATCATTCCCATTATGACTTAAGCAATTGGCTTGTTGAATACACGCAAATAGTGAGAATGTGGTCTTCACTCAAAGCATAATTGTGGGGCATTTTCTTGGGCCTCAAGTTGGCAATTTCTTTAGGTATTACGAAACTTATTGTGGAGACGGATTCAATTCCTTTCTCCTGAGAAGAAAAACTCAAGAGGAAATTAAAGAATGTTGAACGTGTAGGTATTGGCACTTTAAAATAAAAAATGCATTTTTACAGCTCGTCGAACGAACAGGCGAAGGAGGCCGTACGAAGGAAACTCCCTTGTTACTCCGTGACCAGACACCAATGAAGCATAAAACTTTTCGAGCATGTGCATAATAAGAAAAGTCGGCAGAGATCCAACATCTGGAATCTCACGCCATAACTATACAAAAGTTGGGTTGGGAAACATAGCTTTAACTGCGCTCGTGTCTAGGTTTGAACATTGTACTATACAGACAGTCGACACGAAGCAGTACACGGGGATCATGTATTAAACGCAATGATTCCCTCGTGAGTTAAGAAACTCATCATCGAGCTGCTTCCATCCCTTTCGAGTCCTGGGACTTGCGTGTGGATCTGGTTCATACGCTTTTGCCCACTTCTACTGCGGCGGTTTCTCTTTTGTATCTTCCTTTTTCTAAGATCACTGAATGTAATATGGCAAAACTGGTAGTACAATGATCGTGATGGCTTTGGTGGGTACCTCCCTTTCATGTACTACTCTTCTTTTCTTGATCTTCTTTCCCTCCTGCGATTTCGTGAAGGAAAAAGCACCATAAATTGTGGGTCAAAGCGACTCACTCGCGAAGAACCACATGGCGCTCTACTGGGGAACGAGCACGGAAACCATCTCCTCCGGCTAGCCCGGTCCCAGCTCCTGGGCCTTCTTGGTGTTCTGGCTCTCTGTGCTCGTGGAATGGATGTCGCACGCCAGGCTCGCAAGACCCGGCAACAACAGCGTCGCAGCTAGCCTCATGCGGACGGTGATGCACGCTGTTCGGATCGCGGTGGCCTACATGGTGATGCTCGCCATCATGCCCTTTGACGCTGGCGTCCTAATCACCGCCATCGCGGGACATGCTGGTGGGTTCTTGCTCTTCGGTAGTCGGGGCTTTAGGAATAAGTCGCGGGGGACGGATCATCGGGAGCTATCCGATTTCCCTCCACCGAACTGCTGATGGTCATTGGAAGTGAATCAATCACACACTTTAGCTTCGTAGAGAATGTGCGAGTGTTTGAAGCATTGAATGTAGGGTAATTTTCTGATGTTAGTCGTGGGATTTTTGTGAACCGCACCAATCAAATGCACCGTTGATACGACGAAATCTACAACCACATCGACGAACTGGAGCTCATTGCAAACAGTATGTCAACTAAATCGGCCGAGCCGCAGCTTTCGAACGAACATGATCTTCACAATTTGGCCAAAGGCCCTCTTGGTAGAGACCCTCAACAACGAGTGAGCATCGATGAGTAACAAGGTACTTCTCCGGTACCATATGTAATAGCTCAAGCTATTCCAGATCAGGCAAACCAGAGACCAAATACTGCAAAACTCAACGAAGATTATTCATATTCAAGCGCCACACTGTGGCCCGACCGAAACACAATATGACATCATAAACAGAGACGACACATTGATTACACAGTCACACAAACACCGACAACTTCTTGCACGACACGTTAAGGAAAGGAAACAAATGCAAAATCATACTTGTTCGCGAAAAGCCAAACATTATCGGACAGTAAACCGCTCATTCCTGCGACCACAAGAAGCTGAATTCAACCAGAGATGTCGATGGCCTTGACCTCAGGCTTCTTCTCCTCCACCTTGGGAACACTGACGGTGAGCACCCCGTTCTCCATCGACGCCTTCACCTGATCCATCTTCGCGTTCTCGGGCAGCCTGAACCTCCTCATGAACTTCCCGCTGCTCCTCTCCACCCGGTGCCAGGTGTCGTTCTTGTCCTCCTTCTCCACGTTCCTCTCGCCGCTTATCTGGAGCGCCCGATCGTCTTCGATCTCGACCTTGACTTCCTCCTTCTTGAGCCCGGGGAGATCCGCCTTGAACACGTGGGCTTCCGGGGTCTCCTTCCAGTCGATCCTCGTGTTGACGAAAGCGGTGTTCTCCCGGAAAATGTGAGGGAAATCAGAGGCGGAGAGGGATGAGGAAGGGAAAGGGCAGCCCTTGAAGGGGTCCCAGAGGTCGAGAGAGAAAGGGTCGAAGACGTTGCTGCCACGGCCGCCGAACCAGCTTGGGATGAGCGACATTGTATCTGCTGCTGTTAGATGATTCGATGACGTTTGGTGATTGATTGTCGGACTGACAGCTCTCGCTTGCTACTGCTTTCCTTTTCTTGAAGTGGGGAAGAGAGGTCGGACATGCCTGGTATTTATAGGAGATGAAGAAGAGCTAAGGATGGAACAATGGAAGTTTCTGTAAAGATGGAGAAACATCTGGTCACGCCCAGAGCTCTCTCGAAACCGCCGGGCCTTGCTCTCGCGAAACTTCTGGTCTGTAAGTCTGGAGATGTCTCGAGACTGGCCCATAACTATTGCTTGACCGGTTTGGAAAACGACAAAGGATAATATGACATAAATGATCACCGAATTTTGAATTAATATGTAACTTGATCCTTAAACTTTAAATTTGTGCAATGTGATCTTAGAACTTTGGCTTAATGTGCAATGTCTTTCTCGAACTTTTAATTTTTTTAATGTAGTTCATGAATTTTTTTTATATATGTTCAATTTTGTTCATGGATTATATGACAATGTTCAATATTATCTTTCAATTAATTTAAGTTTTAGGACAACATTTGACATTTTCATACAGTTCAAGGTCACATTGAACAAATTGAAAATTTATGGATGACATTACATATTGAGCTATAGTTTATGGATCATTTGTATCATTTACCTACTAACATAATGTCAGAAGAAATTAGTGATAAGTTTTCATTTCAATCTCAAACTTTCACCTAATAATTTCATTATAGCCCATGCCTTTGATTAGGATAACTGCGGCTAGGGCTCTGCACGCGCACAAACTCGAAAAAGAAAAGAAAAGAAAAGAAAAGAAAAGAAAAGAAAAGAAAAGAAGAGCGCTTTTATTATTCCTTTTATTGGGCCGGGCCTACGAATCGAGCCCATCATCCGAGCTAGGCTCGACTTGTTAGACACCGGCCTACAAATGGGAACGGGCATAGCGCGTTTGAAGGAACTAGTTAATGTACAAGCAACTTGTTGACCTAGAAAATCACTGATTCTTAGAGTAAAATTAAAAACAATGCTTTGCTTAAACAAAAGATATATTCTTTTGCGCAACCTTATGTGGTTGAATACATCTTCTACGAGTGCAATAGTCAAGCTCTTTCCATATGCTTTTTCGTGAGCCAGTTTTCTAATGTATTTGACATCAATATTTTCACCACACTTCGTTTGAGCCTACCATGGCACTAACTGAGTGTGTTGATTGAAACTGAGCATAATTCCGTTTAAACGACCAAATTTGGGGAGGAGCTCCTAAAATTTCCCGAATTGGATTAAAACATATGTAGTTTATTGGTTTGGTCTTATTGTATTACCAAATTAAACCTGCAAACCAAGTCGGCGGTTCTATTTTACTTATATAGTTATGTTGTTTCGTGCTTTATATACTTATGCATAAGAGGTGCATGTGATAGAGGTGCAACACAAGTGTCGCCGTTCCCATTGAATTCTTCAATCAATCAAATGGCTTCCAACGCCCACAAATTCAAGATTGATAATGCCAAATACGTGTTGATCAAAGGAAGATGATCCCAAATTGGAAGGGTTCGGTTCGATTTGATATCTAATCTTAAACGAGTTCATCTTCTTCTTCTCTTCAAATACTGTGTTGTGCTCGGTAACAAAGTCCTGATGATTTTAAATTTACAAAAGAAAGCTCTATGAATCAAAGGACTACATGGAATTCTGGCAGAATATAGCAGTCGGATATGCAACTATACATGAAACGAGCCATGGCCCTCTACTTCAATTTGTCTCTAGCTTCATCAAAACGATTCGATGATCTCTGAAAAAACAAGAGCAAAAAAGCTTTTTGTTATTCAAACAAACTGAGAAATTCCGCTGTCGTTCTCATCACGATCATCATCAATCCAGTTCACATGTACAATCTCACCACCCGCCTCACTCCCGCCACGAATCAGCAGCTCATCGGGGGTAGATCGGAGGTGGAGGTGGCCTTCTCCGTGTACTCCGGCTTCCCGAACGACCCACTTGCGAACGCGCCCCACCGCATGCCCCGCGACCACCGCGAGGAACACCCCGGCGTTGAAGGACATGAGCGCGAGCATTGCCAGGTACGCGAGCCCCATGCGCAGCACGTGAAGCAGTGCCCGGAGGATGCCGATGGAGATGCCGGGCTTGGCGAGGAGGAGGTGGCAATGGGAGAGCCACTCGACGAGGAAGCAGAGGGCGAAGACGAAGAGGAGGGCGATGGCGTACATGGTGACCCTTGTGCCCGGCCAGCCGGAGAAGAGGATCTCGGCGCGCGTGCCCCAGTAGAAGGTCATGTGCATCATCATCATCTTGTGGCGGTGGGGCATCATCGTCGTCCCGTTCATGCCGGGCATGTGGCCACCGCCGTTCGTGCCTTCCATGGTCAGAGCTGGAGCGGTGGCGAGACGGAGGCGAGTTAGGGTTTTGTGTTCTGGGGGGAGATGTGATCTCGTAGAAGATATTTCTAGTGCACTACCTTATCTGCGGAAAACAGCAAATAACACTTTGAAGTTTTCAAACATCTTTTGGCAATCATCTAATGCTGGAACAAAGGAAATTTTAATCTCCTCAAGTCACTTCTATGATACAATCATCACTTGATATTTCGTACCATCTTATATTACTACAAAAATGATTAAATTATCGTACAATCTCGTTACGCGTCACCATTGTTAAATACAAAAATGGAATCATGAAATTATTTTACGTGTAACCAAATATGGCTTCGAGAAAACCGATGTATTCTGAATTATATGAGGGCAAACTTGATTCAGTATATATGCATCTCATTTGAATTTAATTTGTGAAAAAATAGGATTCAAAGAGAAAAGATCATAGAAAGAAAAATATTTACCATATGCCTCGAAAACTTCCAATTTCCTTGTGTGCAATTCTTTTCCACACGAACAATTTCAAGTGATGTAATAAATTGCCAGTTAATATTCAAGTATTTTGCTCACATTTATACACTTAAGTAGAATTGATCAAACTGCTTTTGAAACTAATTTTATACAATATTTTTTTGTTGTTGTGTAAAACGGGATATTCAATCCTTTTTACTAAGCTGGTCTTCATCTATGTACGCAAACTGTCTCATCCTGGTATATCATGTAAGGCTTTATTGATGGTGTAATGTGGATGGCTTCCAAGGTTACTTAGATATGGGATGCTAAACTATACAGTCGATCTTATTATTATTCCCACCTTTTTTTTTTCACATAAAGAAAGAGATAAAGAAGACTATTTTAATTGGCTCCATCTAATAAAAATAAACTATATTTCGTGCGCAAATGTAATTTTTTGCGTAAATTTGTTATGGATGATGCCTAATAAGGCTGAATTAATTTTTTTGGTGTCATGACAAGCTGATTGAATGTTTTTTGTAATTTAAGGTCAATTCAAGCATTAAGAAGTGACTTTTGTCGTTGGACAACCTCGAATCGAAGGTGAATTTTTGTCGACCTCAACCGATGTCGTGGTCCATGGCAGCTCGGCCTTGCTCAGAGGTCCCCAACAACCATGGCATGATCATCCTTGCCCGATCATTTCCTGAGCGACCTATTCTGTGGGAAACGGAAAGGCAGGATCCTTGCTTGTTCATTGACATTGTCGATCCTATTTAGCTTGGTGTATCAAGAATCGCACTTAACTCAATTTGAGTGGCCGAGCTAGGGCCGCGACCCTCACTAGTGGCTGGCTAAGGCTTCATGGCCCTCACCCATTGACTTGCGAGCTCCAGAGTAACCACAGTGAAAAAAAAAAGAGGAAAAAAACTTGAAAAAATATTTAAAAATTAATAAAATAATTGTTTAAATCAGTGCCAACTGACGTGCTACGTAGGATGGCTGACGTCCACGTCAATAATTTCCAACTAAAATTGGCCGGATGACTCAATTGACAAAACATGAAAAAGTTTAGGACTAAAAATTGGCACAAATGCAATAAGTTAAGACTTTTTTTTTGTAATTATCCCGTTGAAGGTCATCTTGCTATGGATGAAATGGTATGATCTCAGAGAAGCGATTGAGCATCCAATATAAGCATTCCAAATTAAGAATTTGTGGGGTGGATCCGAAATTAAGAATATCATCGTCAATCTCACTCATCAATAGGTGTTGAGCATTCCAAATTCCAAATATAAATGCAACGAGTGATGATTTCCATTTGATATCATATAAAAGGGTGATTGAGATGAGAAGATAAAAATGGGGCTGATGGTCATGCCAAATATAAATGCAGTGCGTGAACATTCCCATTTGGAATAATATCAACGAGTGATTGATTTCTAGATAGCCGTCACATTTACAAATAGAAACCCACTTCTCTTTCTGTTTCCCTTTTTCTCTCTATCACACCGAGTCAACCTTCCACCCGCAGTTGCCGTCGTCACTCCACCACACCCCACTCTCTCTCTCTCTCTAAATAATAAATCACGCCTTCATCAAACCGCTTAAACTTTTAAAATAGTTGGCAGTGATCCCATAAAATATCACATGGTATCAGAACATGAGATCCTGAGTTCAAATCTTACGGGCCTTTATTTGCTTCATCCAAAGCTCGGCCTACGCGTGAGGGGGAGTGTTAAAATATTTAAATACCTTGAGATGAGGTGGACGGAGGGCAACGACGTCCAATCTCCAAGCTCAAAATGACAATATCTATGAAATTAAACAATTCTTTTATAGTATATGGCATTGAGTTGCTCGGGTGTTAAATATTAAGATGTGCACATAATGAATGGATTGATAACGATGATGATGAGTTGTGGTCTTGTGGCAAGTTACAACAAGACATTGGATTGAAATAGTGAAGATACGTGCAATATTAAACTGGTTGGGAAGAGGAGTTTTTTTTTTCTTTAACAAATCATGAAATTTAAAAGGAGCCAAAACTTGCTTAAAATGAGAAACTCTTAGTTAAAAATAGAACTATGGCCCTCAATTTGTGCTCTAAATTTTCCGAAATACTAGCAGAATCAAAATGAAGATAATTATACGTATATTAGATGATTTGAAAGCTGCAAAAACAATAATATTAAGCTTCATGATTTACATCGTTTTGTTGAAGCTAGAGACTAATTGAAATAGACGGTTACCGAGCAAGTCCGTTTTGAATGCGAAACTAAACGAATAGTGGATCGTCTTCCTTTGATCAACATGTATGTGGATTGATTGAAGTTTCAATAGGAATAACCACGCTTATGTCGCACCTCTAATACATAAGAATCTAAATAAAACACAACATAGATAGAACCGACAAGGTTTGTAGATTTGGTTTGGTAAAATAATAAAACCGAACCAATAAACTTTTAGTCCCGTTGGGGAAATTTTAAAAGTCATCTCCAAACCAAACCAAAGTGAGAATTTCACTTGGGTTTGTTCATTTGAATTGCATTATGCTCATTTTCACTCAACACTCAATTGGTGCCATGGCAGGCTCAATGTCAAATATATAGAAAATGAGCAATGAAGAAATCTATGAAAACAGCTCAATTATCGCACCCAGAGAAGATGTTTATAATCAGGTAGGGTTGTGCAAAAGTATATTTTTTGTTAAAGTAATCATTGTCCTTAGTCTATAAGTTTATGATTTTCTAGGTCAAGAATTTTTCTTGTATGCTAATTAGTTCCTTTGAATGCACGTATCCAATTTTAGATGAATTTAGACAATTTTAGAGTGAAATATAGTATTAATTTCAATTGTGATATATGCTCATAAAAACAAGAGACTTGTTAGGTAAGACATCGAATTTTAATGATTAATGGTATATAAACTTATCCTTACTTTTTCTACGTTGAAATAAGAATAGGATGTTTCGATCATGTGAAAAAGTGGACACCAAATTCGAACGTTTGCTTCATGTAAACAGTATAGATAGACCTATAAATTGAATATTTCAAGTTTTGTATAATTCGGTATATTTTATTAATTCTTTTAGTGACGCTCTTAATACACGGTGTTGCAATAACACTGCAAAAAGAATTATGCTAACGAGTATCTTTAGGGCACTTCCTTTACATTAAGTAACAAAATTTTAAAAAAAAAATCCAATTTCCAAACCATCGACCTTTTGCGGTATATAATCAAAACTATAAAATAAAATAAAATTCTTTTTTAAGCATGCTTCACAAACATCTTAGGCAACCGGTTAACATGACCAAAATGAAAAATAAAATAGAATGTATCTGGCCATTCAAAGGTCGGAGACTACATAAGACTTTCTTTTCATTTTTTTTACCAAAGATGGAATGATTCCAATGCATTAATGTATCGACTACATATAGACAGAAGTTTCTTTGTGCATTTGGTTTCTTACATCTTTTTTGTCTTATTATATGGTAATTTCTTGATTAAATGCAAATGACATGCACCGTTCGCATCTTCAAATGTGGGAACTGGAATCCACAGTGAAACGTGATCGTATTGGTAGGTTTTTTGTGGTAAAGACTACCCCCACCACCACAAAGACCATTACGATGATGATGCAGACGACCTTCTCCTGGGGTACGCGCCCCGAGATCCTCTTCTCCGGCTGGCTGGGTGCCTGGACCGCCGTGTACGCCCTCACTCTCCTCTTCGTCTTTGCCCTCTGCGTCCTCGTCGAGTGGCTCTCCAACTGCCGCCTCCTCCTCCCTGCCGAGCCGGGAGTCGCCGCCGGCATCCTTTGCTTGCTGCTGAACGCGCTGCGCGCGGGGCTGGCGTTCCTGGTGATGCTTGCGGTCATGTCCTTCGACGGCGGCGTGTTCCTCGCAGCGGTCGCAGGGCACACGGTGGGGTTCCTAGCTTTCGCGAGCGGGGCGTTCGGGAAGCCAGAGGAGGCGCGGGCGCGCCACCCGCACGCCAGGGAAGTCCACCGCCGATCTGCCTCCAGTGAGCTGCTGATTCGTGGCGGGAGCGAGGTGGGTGTTGAGATTTCAGATGTGAATATGATGACGTGATGCTAATAAGTTGCGGTCTTAACGTGACGGTGGAATGAAAATACGTGGAATAATACACTGGTTGAGGATGGAGACAAATTGAAATAGAGGGCCATGAGCTTTAGTGATTTTTTTTTGCTTCTCTTTGGTGTCTTGTTTCATGGATAGCTGCAGATCCGACTGCAATATTTTGCTGGAATTTCTTATAGTCCTGTTGGTGCGTAGAGGTTTCTTTATCCATCTTAAATCATCCTAAGTTTGTTATTGAGCGTGACACAGTTTAGTTCGGTCCGTTTTGAATGTGAAACAAAATCAAATGAGATAATACTAACTTCAAAAAAGATGTTCTGATTTAAGATTAGCAATCGAATCAAATGAAACTTTTCAACTTTAAATCATCTTCCTTCGATCCACATGTATTTGGCATTACCATCCTTGAATCTTGTTAAGGGTTAAATCCATTATCTAATAACAAAGAGAACCGACTCGGTTGGCAGATTTAATTTGGTAAAAATACCGGACCGATAAATTTTATCTAATCTAGTCCGATTTGGGAAATTCTGAAAACATATCTCCAAACCATAACTGAATTGAAATGGGTTTGGTCTTTGCAGCGAATTATGTTCATCTTCACTCAACACATTCAATTGACGTTATTGTAGGCTCAGTCAAGCTCAACAAAAATAGCAAGCATATAGAAGATCCAGCACGACAAAATATATGTAAAGAGCTCGATTATTACACTCTAATACATGGTGTGGGAACAACATCGTAAAACGAATTTTGTTAGTGAGTACCTTTAGGGTACTTCTTATTCATTAAAAGTAACAAAATAATTTTTTTTAAAGGCTCTTTTTTCAAACCATCGACCTTTTGTGGTAAATATAATCAGAATCTGAAAAAAATTTAAAGATGACCAAAATGAAAAATAGGCTGTATCTAGCCATGCAGAGACCGGAGACTCCTAGACTTTTGTTTTTCACCACTATATATCATTTTGTACGCTGTTTTATTTATTTATTTAAAAGTTTGTTTTTTATTTATTCAAATATCCTGCATCACATCTTAAAAGGTCCTTGGGCTATATGACTGACTTATCTCCAGGCTAATAATGAAGCCCAAACAAAGCCCACCCACATCGGATCCGGAATGTGTCCAATCCATTAATGTATGTAATGCATATCTAAAAGTGTCTTTATATACTTTTTAAGTTAACCAGAAAAAAAGTTTGTAATCATTTTAACTGAAATTATAATTTCTAAAAAAAATTGTAAGTTTAAAAATTGTGCAAGTAAGGCAAATATAGCAGTAACTTAATGAAAAAAATTGGTAAATAAACAAATTAAGTGAGTGTTGATAATAATAAACTCTGAATGAAGTTTTGGTAACTCAAAACTAGCTCGCAGCTTAATTGGAAAAAGATGATAACTGATAAGTCACTCAAAGAAATATTGGTAATTACGTATAATAGCTGGTTAATTTAAACTGCGGGCAACAAAGGTAGTTAAAGTTTGTAACTAGTAAGATAATTTTTTTTTTATTTGAGATAAGAGAAGTTGGTAATTAAAATAATGATAATAATAAACTTCAATAACTAACTTAAATAAAAGTTGGTAATGCCAAACTTATTGATACCTTAAGGCTAGTTTGGTAGCCATAAAAGTCAAGTTATGATTAATTTTATCCTATCTTATGTTTGGCTATTGTCCAAGATAGAATAAGGTCGGATATAATATGGATATAATCTGGATAAACTAATCTCATGAGGGGTGGGATAAAAGCGGATACTAGATTGGATGTGTTTCGCAATCATCTCTCTTCTCTGTCCCCTCCACCCACCCATGGCTGCCATCCACAGCCTCCGTCACCACCCATAGCTTCCTACTGAGCTTCATCTTGTTGCATCTGACGAGGCTTGTCGTGGTGATGAGCTTGATTTGATCTCGGCTGGAGGAGCTCCATGGCCAGATCTAAAGCTCCTCCATGGTCGAGCTTGACTCGACCTCAAAAGTTTATCTCGTGGAAAAGAAGACTCGGCAATAAGGAAAAAAAATTTAATCGAGTGTTAAAAGTTTCTTATAGCCGTTCAGGGAAAGAATTTTTCGTTGATTTGGAACCTAAAAATTGACGAAGTAATTATACGAAGAATTGTGCAGCTGTGTATATTGATCAATTACAAAGACTCGACCAATCAATCGACGTTCATCCTATGTTTGCAAAGAAAAAAATCAGGCAGTTGCTAAGGATAAATCTGAGAAATTATAAATAAGCACTTTGTTTCACCGAAAATGGGTGTTGACCCAAATAATGAAAAGTCATTCACCAAAAAGTTGAGTTTTGGTTTTTTTATAAAATGGGTTCATAGTGAAGATGAACAAGAAACTCTAAAAAAGTACCGAAAATGATGAACTTAAGTTGGAAATGAAAAGACAATTAAATTGATAAACTGATAAAAAAAATCACATTGGGAATGTGAGTTTTTTTTTTTTGCGGGTCCCTTTTCATGATTACGCGCCGCCAATTATATAGCTCACTAACCATAACCGTTTACTAGTAGCGACTACTCTAGGTACAATTATAATTGCATTCCCAAGATTTCAACTTCCCATTCGCACATCGATCTTATCCATAAACGGTTACAACTTCCAAGGCCACTAGGTTGCTCAATTGCCGCTCGACATCTAGGCTTTCAATCAATATCCTGATCTTGATGTCCTCCTCTTGTTCTCAATACTTAGCTAAATTTTAAGATGGCTAACCTCATATATGATGAGCCTCGTTAAACATTACTATCGGTGTCGATGTCGCCTCTCGATTGCTTCTCGAAGTCGATATCATGGCACCCACTCTCCCTCAATGAAAGGCTATTATATCGATGAATGTCCCTCATCAATATTAACTGCTTGATATATAGGAGAGAACTCTTGTGAACTTTTGAGAACCATGGTTTCGCTCATTCAACTAGTCTTGTTAGAACTTGCGATTGTACGAGAGTTCCCTCTGAGTTGTATCTCAGAGAGAGAACTGAATGGCCCTCCATTTCAATTTGTCTCCAGCTTCATCAAAACGATGTAGATCATATCGTTCCATTATCTTTAAAATAAATAAAAAAGATCAAAAAAACTATTTTCAACCAGTGCATCATCAAACGAAAGTTCATTCCAATGTCATTTTGCAAGTTGTCACAACAACATAACTTATCATCATCAATCCATTTCGCATCCCGTCACGAATCAGCAGCTCATCAAAGGTAGATCTGCGGTTGCCTTCCCCGCGTGCGGTCTGTACACCTCCTCCGGCTTCCCGAACGTCCCGCTCGCAAACGCCAGGAACCCCACTGTGTGCCCGGCGACTGCCGCGAGGAACACGCAGCCGTTGAAGGACATGAGCACGAGCATCGCCAGGTACGCAAGCCCCATGCGCAGCGTGTGCAGCAGCGACCGGAGGTTGCCGGCAGCGACCCCAGGCTTAACGCGGGAGAGGCGGCGGCAGTGGGAGATCCACTCGACGACGACGCAGAGGACGAAGACAAAGATTATGGCGAGGGCGTACATGCCGGTCCGGGTGCCCGGCCAGCCGGAGAAGAGGATTTCGGACTGCGTGCCCCAAAAGAAGGTCATGTGCATCATCATCTTGTGGTGGTGAGGCTGCGGCGTCGTCCTGTTCATGCCGGGCATGTGGCCGTCGTTGATGCCTTTTATGGTCGGAGCTGTAGCGGTAGCGGTGAGAAATGGTAAAAGAAATATCAATATAGCATTTCTTTTGTTATCATAATATTTACGAAAGATCAAGAGGTAAAGGAAATAAAAAGATAGCATATCTTTTATTGATTTAGGAAATGAATTGAAATGAAAAAATTATTCTAAAATCCGCGTGATAATGTAATTATGGAATATAAATAGTATCGAATGACGGATTTGACTTTGTTTCAGAAAATTAAGAGATTGAAATAAATAAATTGACAGTTTAGGAGCTAAATTACACATTTTGCAATAGTTTAAGGACTTGTGGCGACCTTCTCTCATGTTTGATCAAACAAAATGACTACATTAAACATTTAGGAATAGTGAAAGATTCATATTGAACGAATTAAATGTCCAGAGATAACATTGTACGTTAAGTCAAAGTTTAGAATGTATTAAAGTTATTTTCTCCGTAGCTAAATATTCAACAATTTTCTTTGCACATAATTGTCAACCTTCTAATTGGTATTTGTCAATTCCGACACTCAATGCTATGAACTATTAAAGAATAACGTAGTTTGCACGGAAGTTGTCATTTGAGCTTGGAGATTTGTGGTCATTCCCCTCTTGTTGACCCCATCTCGAGGTCGATCTATGGGAATTGACATTGAGTAACCACATGCGCACGTCCCCGCGCACGCACGGAGAGAAGCGGGGTGACAACGACGACGGCGACGGTGGGTGAAAGCACGACTCGATATAAAAGTTTTTTTTTAAGAAAGCACGCCAGTCAAAAGTCTGATGAGGAGTGGAAGAAAATTCACCTACAAGGTTATTCAAAATTAAGTATTTATAACAGTTTTATAAGGTATCATAAATGTCGACAGATCTTTCCTCCCCGAGACGAATGAAGGCGCAACGGCATGGATCTTACGAGATTCTCCAGGCTGCTTGCTAGATGGAGGTGCGAAATTGATCAATTCAACGTTTGCACTGGTGGTCAAAATATGGTGACGGATTGGGTAGCTAAGATGTGTAGAAGAAATGAGTTATCTTGTAATTAGGTATCCTCCCCACCTTATGCTCTTTGGGGCCTTCTTTGTACCGAAGCCCATCTCTCGGGTCTTCCTCCTTAATTGAGTAATGGAAATTTTATTCCGACAAAAAAAAAAAAGGTATCGTATCCTTTCAGTACAGTCCCCCTAAGCCATTATTTATTTATTTTTGAAGTATATCTCGATTCATTCCCTTTATCTCAAACTAGGTCGTCGTCAGGCCTGAGCTCATACAGGAGTCCACAAGATAATGAAAATGCAAACACCGAACCGTGTATAATTAATTAGAGGTTGCGTTCGTAGCTCAGGAAAGGTGGTGTTATTAATTATTGCTTGACTTAGTCAATGAGGAACCGAAGACAATTACTTCTAATTACCTGGTTTTGTGACTAATTAGCGAGGCATCAAAGTGCATAACGATTCATGGGGAAATTGTCTAATCAGTCCTAAACGTATTTTGCGGATGCCATTTCATGTCTAAACTTTTCAATTTGACCAATTTACTCCAGGCGGCTCAATCATCCCCCCACATCAGCGATTTTCAGCAACACTCGGTTGGAAGGATTACATAAGAATTTCGCGTAAAGATTTAGGACTAAATTGTCAAAACTGAAAAGTTTAGAATTAAAATGACATCCGTACAATATGTGTTGGATTAACTGGGTAACTTTTCCTTGATTCATGCATCATTTCCCAAGTGATGTAACCTTTAGAAAACCGAAAGGCATGATCCTTGCCTATTTATGCACATCGCGAGTCCAATTGAGCTCGACGTATAAAGAAGTAATGCGTCGGAGGTCATCTCGCCCGATACGAAATGGTATGATCTCAGAAAAGCGATTGAGCATCTAAATATAAGCTAGCTAATGGCAATGTAGGGTCGATCCGAAATTAAGATTTCCTTCGGCAATCTCACTCGTCAATCAGTGTTTGAACATCCCAAATGCCATGGTCACGACAGACACTGGACTCTGTTTTGGACTGTCATCGGCCCCATTTTCTATCTTCTCAGATCAATCCAGAGCCACGTGAAACGGCTGGGAATCTCATTTTCCGGGGGAGAACCTATGTCAAGCAATTGGATCGAAAGGAAGAAGAACTTCATGTGTCATGATCATCAACGCCCCAGCCGAAGTGCCAACAGTCTTAAGACTAGAGGAATCGGGGCTTGCGGTATAGATCTTTGGATTAGTCTCAACTCGAGAAATGGACAGGTTTTGAGATTTCATTGTGCTTTTTAATTAAGGGTTTAAAAAGTGCACTAAAGTGGGTTGGCTCAGCTAGTAAGGTTTGAACTCTCCGCACATCATGCCTAGATTTGAATCCCACTGCCATCAGTCCTCTTTGGTAGGTGATCAGTAAAATCTACTATAAGACCTTTTAAGCTTGTGGTATGTTTGGCCTTGGTCGTCGTCTTTGTGCTCGCGCTCCTCGTCGAGTGGATCTCTCGCTGCAGGCTCATCGGAGATGGCTTGAGGTCGAACCGCATGGTTGTCGCTGCGGTCCTGCAGACCCTCATGCATGCCGCGCGCGTCGGGCTCGCTTATCTGCTGATGTTGACCGTGATGTCGTTCAACGTAGGCGTGCTGGTTGTCGCCATTCTCGGGCACGGTGTGGGCTTCTTCTTCTTCGGAAGTAGGGCTTACAAGAACACGCCGCCTCCGGGGAAAGCATCCTCGGATCTTCCCATGATGAACTGTTGAATTAACTTCGATGTCGGAACAAGTTGTCTCATGTACTATATTTTTGTTTTTCGTCTCTGTGCTTGTGAATTTTACAAAAAAAAATTGGCTTGAATTTCTTGATTTTATAGTTTCCATGTTTTCCTCAGGAAGAAGTGCATATCTCTGATTTGGTATTAGATGGTTGTGACGACTCGCCAAAACTAAATGCAACGAATGAAGTGAATACATCGTACAGTCTGTATATAGACCACAATTGATGCTCCACAAAAAAACTAAAATGACATGGCATCATTCCGATCATGGCCCGGCAGCCCATGGGCCCGATCCCGGCCCAAAGGCAGTTTTGGACCGCCCTGAATAAGCGCATATAGCTATAAGGCCCGGCGTGACCCCGCTCGACCCGAGCCAAACCTGCCCGACCCTCGTGATTCTTATATATTCTTTTCCCGTGACGGGAAGACCTGGGCAATTATTTAGACCCTGCCCCTGCCCGCCCATCGATCATCTCTAATATGTGACATTCTTATGTTTACTTTCTGTTTATAAGCACAGAAAATGTTCGTGAAATTATCAAGAGGGGATTCGAAAGTTTCCAAATTCAGAATTGGCCGGGATTCATTTCCTCTTCTTCTTGTTCCTGTTCATCTCCTTCTTCCTAAAAAGATGAAGAAGCGCCGGTTCCTCCGGTCACACTCACAGGCTCTCGACACTTGGCTGCAATGAAGGGGACGGCCTTAAAGATTATTCTCACCTCTCCGTAGTCTCTAGATGGCTGATTACGACACATGAAAATGAAACTTTTGTACAGGTTCTTCGCCGGAGAACAAGATTCCCAGACGTTTCGTGTGGCTCTGGATTGATATGAGGAGAAGATGAAGATGGCCTCATCGCAATCCAAGACAAAGTCGGGGGCCTTCGTCGTGACACAACGACGGCATTTGGGACGTTTCATACCTATTGTTGATGAGTCAGATGGACGAAGGAATAGAATTCTTAATTTCGGATCGACCCCACATTGGCATTGACCAGCTTATACTAGATGCTCAATTCGTTTCTGTCATGTCATACCATTTCGTACGTTGAGTTGAATCGGCATTGTCCATGAACAGGCAAGGATCATGCCTTTCAGTTTTCTGACTGGTCAGGTCACTTGGGCAGGCCTGACGAAAACGTAGTTTGAGATAATGGGAATGAGTCGAGATATTCATGAAATTGGCTTAGGGGAATTTAGTGAAACGATCCCCTATAGTATTAATCGGGGATACTCGGTTTTGAAAAATCGAAATTTGCTTATTGATGAAATTGAGTCTATATGAGAAAAAGCAATTGTCGTTTTGATCGAGGATAAGATGAGAGAAGCAATTAGGATATGGTCTAGTCGACTTGGAGGAAGAGAAGATATAGGAAAAATTGTCTAAAAAGTCATAAACTTATTGTACGACGTTCAATTCGCCCTCAATCGAGGGACGCCTATGCCTAGATTGGTGAGGGCTGCCCTCGCCAAGAAAAGGAAAAAAAAAAAAGCAATAAAATTCATAAAACTAAAAACTTTGCAAAAATTGTTCAAGTCAGCGCCAATCGTGCCACATAGGACGACCGTCTCTAACTAGACCACCACGACAACGATTTCTGGCCAAAATTGGCTGAAATGACTAAATTGGCGAATCATTAATGGGTTTAGGATTAAACTTATACAATTAAAAGGTTTAGAATTAAATTGGGGAGTTGTCAAAAAGTTTAGAACTAAATTAACATTAATGAAAGGTTTATGATTGAACTAGGCACCGTACAATAGGTTCTTTTTGGACAATTTTAAGATGTGATCAAGGGATGAAGACTTGTGCTATAATTAAAAGGGGCAGGAGAAAAAACCTAAAAGAGTGTGAAAGGAGATGATAAGAAAAGAGATGTAAATTAAGAGCTTATGGAGGATCTAAGCAGGATTTGACACAATCCCGAAATATGATTTATACGGCTTGGCAACCCAAGCGTTGCACGGCGTTGCACGAGCTCAGTACTTTTCTTAAATTTCATATGATTTTTTAAACTTTTAACAGCAATAGATTGACCATCACCATCGTTTGCTATAAACTCATTCTTTTCAAATAACATTAGTATTATGCTAATATAGATATTCCCTCTTCTCTTAATTTTAAGAAACCTTACAAGAATATGTTATTTGCATTATATTTCCATGTCATATTTTTGTCGGAATTGACGAACATCCATGTTCGACCAGCTGCATTGTAAAACACGTCGGAATTTAATCGACGACACAGCCCCAATGATAGAGAAACACGTCGAAATTTAATCGGCGACGCAAATATGAAAGTTACAGCTAAGGAAAGTATAGTGCAGTGCAAAAAAGTAAAGATATTGAAAGATAATAAATTTGTTGGTTTGTGCGAGGTCTCCGAAGAGTACGATATTGCTATTTATAGCTAACAATCGACGATTATCAACGGAGGTTACAAAGGGAAATTATAAACAATAGTTACAAACGATTACTGAATGGTTACATCAACGGTTACTTTGACTCCACTATTTTGACGATTTCTACGACTCCACTACGTTGACAGTTGCTTTATTCCACTATGTTGATGGCTACATTGACGGTTTCTTCGACACTACTACGTTGACAGTTTCTTCGACGATTTGTTCGAGCTATCGATTCATCAAGTTGTCGATAATTCTTCAAGTTATTGATTGCGTGTTGTCGATATCGATGACTTTATCGATCAACTTCAAATTCCTCATTGATAACATCACGTCGTCACATATCGATAATAATAAAAATTTGGGCCTTTTTTGTGCTCTATAAAGACTAGCTAAGTCGAAAATTTTGAAATATCGTGTTTTATAAAACGTATAAGAAACTTAAGAGTATGAAATTAGTTCAGAAAGTATAATGATCGATTCTACTCGAGTGTAATAAATGTGAGGACAAAAGCCACAAAAAATCATAAACTATGTCCACCGTGATACATTTATTCTTAACTTTTTTTGTGACACAAAAAATTCAAAACTTGTACATGTGTGACACCTTTACCCTCCGTCGAAGTTTTGTCAATGAGAACGGTAAAAAAAATATATCTACATGGACGTTAGAAAGTAAACAATGTTGATATGATGCCCACGTGACTTAAGTGGAATAAAAACTAGGTTGTTTTAGCTGAAAAATCATCTAACGGGACACTGACAAATGGTGAATGTGTCGCATAGAGTTTGAGGTAAATATATCAAGTGGGTGTAATTTATGATTTTTGACATCATAAATAGAAGTTTGGGTTTTTTACTTGAAATTGTTCGTGTGAAAACGAATTGCGAATAAAGGAGGTTGGAACTTTTCGAGAGATACTTTCCTTTACGATCACATCATGTCTGGATGCACTCTGTAAAATAATTTTACAGTTCGAAACTTTCGAAGTGTTATTGCCGTTTTAGGCTTGAAAAGGTACTGCACGAGCAGTAATTATAATGTCGTTCAGTACAGTTCTTCCCTCGTCTGTACGATCACATCTCCCCCGTAACCACAAAAAACCTCCTCGAGTACAAAGAGATCCCCCATCCCCTACCTCGTAACCCTAATTCCCGTCCCGTTTCTCACCGCTAGATCTCCGACCATGGAAGGCATGAACGACGGCCACATGCCCGGCATGAACGGGACGACGCCCCACCACCACAAGATGATGATGATGCACATGACCTTCTTCTGGGGCACGCAGTCCGAGATCCTCTTCTCCGGTTGGCCCGGCACCCGGACCGGCATGTACGCCCTCGCCCTCGTCTTCGTCTTCGCCCTCTGCGTCCTCGTCGAGTGGATCTCCCACTGCCGCCTCCTCTCCCGCGTCAAGCCCGGGGTCGCCGCCGGCGTCCTCCGGTCGCTGCTGCACGCGGTGCGCATGGGGCTCGCGTACCTGGCGATGCTCGCGCTCATGTCCTTCAACGGCGGCGTGTTCCTCGCGGCGGTCGCGGGGCACGCGGTGGGGTTCCTGGCGTTCGCGAGCGGGGCGTTCGGGAAGCCGGAGGAGACGGGCGGTCCGTACGCGGGGAAGGCCACCGCCGATCTACCTCCGGTGAGCTGCTGATCCGTGGCGGGAGTGAGGTGGGTGTCGAGATCGTAGATGTGAAATGGATTGATGATGAGGTTGTGGTGTTGTTGATAAAGATCGTCGCATGATATGGTTTATACATGTTTTGATGAAGGAAGCTGGAGACAAATTGAAATGGAGGGCCATGGCTCGTTTAGTGCAGCTTCTTTGCTTTTTCTTGCTGTCTTGTTTCCTGTATAGTCGCATGTCCGACTGCAACATCTTTCTGGAATTTCATGTATAATCCTTTTATACGTAGAGCTTTCTCTGTAAATCCGAAATCATCGTAAGTTTGTCACCGAACACAGACGCAAATTAGTTCTGTTCGTTTCGAATTGCGAAGCTAAACCAATTAAGATGATACTATTTGGAAAAGTTGGATCTGATCGAATTGAATTTTTTGGTCACGGATCATCTTCCTTTCGCCAAACGTGCATCTGGGATTATCTAATAAGAAGGCTGCACGACGGAATAAGACACTTGGGTTGCACCTCTGAGACATGGGTGCCATGGCAGGCTCAAGCCCGAGCGGAATGACAACAGCGATGTCAACTATGGAAAGAGCTCGATCGTCGTGCCCGCGGAAGATGGTATGGAACCAACTTAGGGTCGTGCAAAAGAACATCTTCTGTTGAAGCAAAACATGGTTTAGCCGCCCGATGGCTAAGTAAAAGCGCAAGCGAGTTCTGCTCTTCCTGAGGAGATGGAGGTACCGGTGGGGCGTTTTCTCATGACACTGACATGACCTCGATTCCCATCCCATGGCATCAAATTACCGCCACAGGATCCAAAGTCTGCTGCCAAAAGCAAGGTGGAGAGAGAAAGGGAAGTGAGACAAAGGGGGAGGAGATATGGTCAGTGGTGACCGGTTCCACGGTGAATCGTTTACTACCTGAAATTGGGAACCGACATCAGCTCCAAAAATTGAGAATCGAGAATCACCCATTGGCGAGAATCGGACCATCGATCCAATCCGGTTTCCTAGTAGGTCCATGAAACCGGCCATGCCTTCCTTGAGAGCGTAGTGAGTTGAGTCGCATAGTCAGATGAGAGAGAGCATAGGAAGTAGTGAGAGCAACTGATAGAGGGCAAGAGGTGAGAGGTGACCGAGAGCGAGAGAGTCGAGAGAATTCATGAAAGAGAAGAGAGCTAGATGTCTGAGAGCGTCGCTTACCGGGTGAAATTGCCAAATTAGGATTTATTGAAATTTTTAACATAAAAGTTAAAGGTCCGAGTGATTTATATGGGCGGTTTTACACCTAGAACTAGAAAACAAATCGATACTTACCGGTTCCACTTGTTGAAATTGAAAATCGGATTAATCCCCATGAAAATCACCCAGAGGATAATTTTCAATTCTTTTGCACACCGCTAAACATAATATGCGCCGTGTGCGTGGCCAGCCGCCCAGCATGTTGTGGCAGAGGCAGCTACCCTCCAACGTGGATTCCGAGGTAGGCTCCTTTAATTCCTGATGTGAAATTTGTCGGAGGACCCGTTTGCTCGTGGACCCTTCCTTGGCGGGTCGGATTTAGGTATCTAAAAGAGCTCTAAGGTTAGAGAAGAAGCCGTCAGCTACCTGCTCGCCAATTGTTCGGCCGTAGAGCGCCGAGACTATTAGACTTCTGTTTTTCATCAAACACTCGATATTATCTTGTACAGATATTTTTATTATTTTTTTTACTTTTTAATTGTTTTTATTTTGTCAAATATGTTGTATCTCATCTGAAAAAGGTCCTTGTGTTACATTACCGACTTCTCTCCAGGCTAATAATAAGTAAGCCCAAACGAAGCCCTACCCACTTTAAATATCGAAAGAGTCCAATGTATATATTAGTACCCATGTCACATTTATGTCGCGCTAGTTCCCGTCACTAAAGAATTTCAAACTAGGAGTTCCATCACATATTTATTTCAAATTAATTTTCTTCTCACGAGAAATCTCAAATTGCTATTTTTTTCTATCAAGAAAAATCAAACCGGTACCTCGATTCAAATCTATCATCCATCGGCATTCTGTCCAATATCCTGTTAAAATGCCTATGTGTGTAATATACAGTGCTAGACGACTACGAGACGGATCCAACGTGGAGAACCACTGACCTGACATGGAAAATCCATGTGCGTTGACATGTATATATTTCGATGGATGTTTTTAAAATTCAAATCGATGATACCGCGGTATTTGAAATCTTTTGTAAGACGAAACTTAGTTTTGAATAATTGTGTTGTGGATTTTGTCAGTTTGAAATTTTTTGTAAGACGAAACTTAGCTCGGGGTAAATGTGTCGTAAAAAAACTACTTTAAGATTTTTTTTGTAATAAAAATTAGTTTACGATAAATGTGTCGTGGGGGTAACGGTGTTTTAACCTATATAAAAGTGTCTTTTAAGTTTTTGGTTTCTTACATCCGTTTTGTCTTATTATATGGCGATTTTGTAATTATTAACAAGACAGATGCCCTTTTGTCGTATCGTCAAACCGAGGGGAACTGGCGTCCGCAGCGGGAAGCGGATGGTATTGGTAGTCTCACGTAATAACTACTCCTGGAAAGTGAGATGATTGCGGGTCCCGCTCTTTCTTTTGGTCGCGACCTGCATGGTCCAAGTCTCTGCAGTCAAAAAGGTAATAATATCCGACCAAAAAAAAAAGGTAATAATAAGATTGTACGACAAGCCCCCGTCGGGTGATAAGATTTTTGTAGTTTTTTTTAGTGAAATACTAATTAACTACGGTCAAAAGTCCAATATGATCAGTATTTACCATCATATTTTATTTATAAAAAATTCCACCAAAAATTCTAAAATATGTTCACTATAACACATTTATCCTAATTTTTTTTTTGTAACATAAAAAATCTCAACACCGTTTGATCATTGACAGTGTTTTTTATTGGAAGGTAAATGTGTCACACAGATTTAGGATGAATATATCATAATAGGCATAATTTGAAATTTTTTCTGGCTCTTGACCTTTATTTATTTAATATGTGACGTTTTAAGGGTAAAAGAAAACATGCTAAATGACTTTTAAAAGTCTCTTGTTTTTTACTCCAGATAATGGATTTTCAAAATCCAACTGGAGGTTACTCGCCAAACACTCTATACAGTCCAAAGAACGAAAGGCAAAGATCTCCATCTCTTACAAGCACCGACGACTTGAGCGTCGAAGTCGTCCTCGACCCGTTCATTTTTTGCCTTCTGAAAAAAGGCAAAAGGGTTCCCGGCAATTTCCCTGGCTCTCATCTGAAGTTTGGAAACTGAAAGCTCTCCAACAACTTGTCCCAGAAGTTGGATCGAGACCGAAGAACACGAAAGGCGTCGTCTCGCAAAAGGACAGACGCAGAAGACTCGCGACTTTGCTAATGAGACACAAGTCTTCCTTGTCCTCTCCATAAGATGCCAACGTCCCTGTAATAAACTAGACTTCGAAGTCAAGGCGTTGGATGTTGGACTAGGAAGAAAATGAAAGGTCTGTCATGGATCTTAGCGAGGCGTTGATGGATTGTGCGCATGGGAGACACACCAAAACCGCGTAGGGGTAGGAGCCATTAGAGAATATCTGTCACCGTGCCCCGCTCTTCGACTGGAGAAGCGCCGCTCGATGATCGGACTGCGAAATAGTAAGCCGTGGGACGGCGACGGTCATACCGCACGACGTGTGCGGTCGTGATAAAATATGAATCGGGAATCATGTACTTCTACCGTTTCGTCGGTTTAGCATCACTTTAAAGCCAAACAAAGCTTAATCGACTTAAATCTTTTCTAAGTTTTCAGAAGGATTGCGAATGCTGCGATTCGGATGTGTGATGAACAAAGTGACTGCAACCATGGCGAGCATAGCGCTTCTTGATGCAGAATTCGATTGTTCCGTGCTGCCAAATTTCGATCGGTAAATGTCCAATCTATAGAATCGTCCCTTTAATGCTTAACATACCGTCGTGGGCTAATAGTTGGACAGTGTGATCTGTACTGAATTGACAAAAGTATAATAGATTTAAAACTTTTTAAATAAATTTTCCTCATGAAATGGTTTTATGACGTGGCCTTCGGACTTAACAACAAGGGAAATCCGCAACGAATGGTTGGGAAATTTTGTTAGGAACTTTCGTGGTGTTATTCCCGATTAAACGCAAAAAAGGAAGTGCCCGAGAAATAATATCCTTCAGTATTTAGTAATGAGAATATCCGTCCCTCTTCGGCAAGATCACATCCCCCCCCCCCCCCCCCCCCCCC
>BCNH02000010.1:21884843-21894935 GCA_001662345.2 Metrosideros polymorpha var. glaberrima
CCCTATAAACTCAAAACCTCCTCGACAAGAAAAATTTCCCAATCCCTAACTGATAACCCTGCTACGCGTCCTCGTTCTCACTTCTCACCGCTCAAGCTCCGACCATGGAAGGCATGAACCACGGCCACATGCCCGACCCGAACGGGACGGCGACGATGCCCCACCACCACCACCACCACAAGATGACGATGACGCACATGACCTTCTTCTGGGGCACGCGCTCCGAGATCCTCTTCTCTGGCTGGCCGGGCGCCCGGACCGGCACGTACGCCCTCGCCCTCGCCCTCGTCTTCACCCTCTGCGTCCTCGTCGAGTGGCTCTCCCGCTGCCGCTTCCCCCTCCCCACCAAGCCGGGGATCGTGGCCGGCATCCTCCAGTCGCTGCTGCACGCGCTGCGCATGGGGCTCGCGTACCTTGCGATGCTCGCCCTCATGTCCTTCAACGGCGGCGTTTTCCTCGCGGCCATCGCCGGGCACGCGGTGGGGTTCCTGGCGTTCGGGAAGCTGGAGGAGGCGCGCCCTCCGCTCTTCGAGGGGAAGGCCACCGCCGATCTACCTCCTATGAGCTGCTGATTCGTGGCGGGAGTGAGGTGGGTGGTGATGCTATGGACACGAAACGGATTGATATTATGATAATACGTGGTGGTGGTGTGGCAAGTTACGACATGGCAGTGGATTGAAGTTGCGGTGCAGTTTTTGCTTTTTCTTGGTGTCTTATTTCATGTATAGTTGCATGTCCGACTGCTATATTTTGCTGGAATTTCGTGTAATCTTTTGATAAATAGAGCTTTGTTTGTGATAATATTAAAAATCATCATGACTCTTACTATCGAGGACGGCGCAGTTAAGTTCTGTCCGTTTTGGATGCGAAACTAAACCAATTAAAATAATACTATTTGAGAAGAGATCAATTGATTTAAGGTTAGAAATCGAATCGCACCAAATTTTCTAATTTGGGATCATCTTCCTTAGATCAACGCGTACTTATTTGGCATTATTAACATTTAATTTGTCGAGGGCAGAAGGCATTATCTAATAACGAAGTTCACCATTGATTTTCTTAGTGGGAATAACGACCCTTGTGTTGCACCTCTAACACATTCAATTACCGTCACGGCTGATTAAAACATTAACATCAAATTTATTGGAAACTGGCCACGGAAAAATCTATGAAAAGAGCTCGACATATATTCATCCGGCGAGCTTTATTATCTCCCATGCCACTTTTCAAGCTTTGGCCGAGGCACTTTCATCCAGGCGGAGCTCGCAACCCCAACAGTGAGGACCGTTCGAGTCGTCTGATATGCTTTCGTCTCTTTTTCTCTCCACGTAGAGCTCGCAACCTATGCCCATGGAAGTAGCGACCTTCGTCGATTCACTCCAGCAAGGGTCGCTAGCCCTGGACAGCCATAAATCTGTGGTTATGTGAGGCCGGCCGCCTCCGTGGTCGCTATGTTAGGGCTTAGCTCAGTCAATTCGCTCGGTTTTTTGCTGCGAGATGTCAAAGCTCTTGAGTGCCATGGCCATGGCCGAGAGCTCAGAGCTCAAGCGACCATAGTCGCGAGTAAGAGGAGCTATAGAGCCACAAGTGGAAGAGAGAGGGAGCGGCCATAATCGTGAGCTTGAAGCGCGAGCAACCATGGCCTGAAGCTCGGAGAACTGTTAGCCATGGTCGCAAGTGAGAGGAGAGAAAGAAGCTATGGTTGCGAGCTCGATGCTAAAGTGGCCATGGCCACCAACTCGGAGATCTGGCAGCCATGGTCAAGAACTCCGAGCTGAAGTGGCCATGACCACGGATGAGAATTCAGAGGTATGGCGACCATGGCGGCAAGTGAGAAGAGAGACAACAGCCATCGACGTCGTCAAGCCAACACTTGATAGAGGAGCGATCGTAGGTGACGCCAATATAGAGGCTCGGCAGCGACTTCAGGATGTCGAGCGAGATCGAGCACCAGAATTGGCTCGACACCGGTGTGGAAGGGAGAAGAAAAAGAGAGAACGAACAAAAGAAAAAGGAAACCAAATAAAACCATGGTATAGAAAGTGGCACTTAACATGCTTGCTGGCCGGCGAAAACTTAGGGCTCGTTTGGTAACAATTCTCTTTCAGAATTTAAATTTTGGCAAGAATTGATTCTAGCCATAATCAATTTTGAAAGAGAATGAAAAATAAATTTCCTAAATGTTTACCAAACGTGTCTTCATTCTACTTCTGCTTATGGTAAGTTTACCAAATGGCGGCTGAAAATCAACGACTAATAGGGACCGACGATCGATGGCGATAGGCAATCGCCCACCGCCTGGCAATCGACGACCGCCCACCGCTCGACGATTGGCGACCCACAACCGGCGACCGGCGATACAAACCCATCAATGGGAACCGATGATCGGCGGCAGCCGGCGACTGACGATCGATAATTGCCTACAAGCATGAGAAATAAAGGAGAAGGAAAATAAGAAGTAAAAATATAAAAGAATCACTTCTTGAAAATCACTTCTAACCCTAAAAAATCACTTCTTTTACCAAACTTAATTCTCATTCAGAAGTAAAAAATTACTTCAGAAGTAATTCTTTACTAAATGCATTTCTGTTCAAGAATTACTTTTGAAGCAGAATTAAAATTTTTGGATGGTTATCAAACGCACCCTTAACCTCTTGATAAGTTAAGAGTACGTGTTGAGATTAAGTTGTTAATTTCGGGACCTTATATAATACTATAAGGTCCTATGTAAAAACTCTTTTGCGAAAATCGCCCCACTTCAAAACGTTATTCGAGAATTTTCCCTATTTTTTTCCGTCAAAGATCTTGCATCACATCTTCAAAAGTCCTCGGGTTATATGACCGACTTCTGTACAGGCTATTGAGGCTAACGAGCAATAAGTAAGCCCAAACCAAGCCCACCCACTTCGGATCCGGAAGGAGTCCAGATGTATCTGCTACATATATAAATTGAAATAATTACTTTAGATATTTAGATAAACCAATTAAGATCGTATGAGTCTCGTCTGTTGAAATATGCTAATATATTTCTTCAATATTCAGTTAAAAAACTTAAGTAGAAATTTTATGTAAAATTCATCATAGATTTAAAGTTAAGCTACTTGCGAAAGGTTTGAGAAATACTTAAATAAAGATGGAAATGTTTCTTGAAATAAGTAAAAACGTGAAACGAATTAACTTAAAATTAATAGCATAGAATGTGAGTACGAAAATTTCTAATTGCATTACGATATTTTGAATTGCCAAAATTTTGCTTTTTGGTCGAAATTGCCGGAATTAGTAAGCAATGCTTTGGACAGAAAAATTGTCAAAAAAGTCTTAAACCTATTGCATTCTTGTCAATTCAGTCATAAACCTTTTAAGTTTATGCCAATTCAGTTCTAAACCTTTTAAATTTGTCAATTCAGTCTTAAACCTTTTAAGTTTGTGCTAATTCAGTCCTAAAAATCTAAAGGAGGACTTAAAAGGAATAGGACTAAATTGACACAAACTTAAAATGTTTAGGACTAAATTGACAAACTTAAAAGGCTTAAGACTGAATTAACACAAACTTAAAAGGTTTAGGACTGAATTGGCAAACTTAAAAAGTTTGAGACTGAATTGGCAAAAGTGCAATAAATTTATGATTTTTTTGACAATTTTCCCTGTTTTGGATAGATAACAATAGTCCATGTTGAAATAAAGGGATTTGAGTAGCTTAAATCTATGAAGATTGCCGCAATAAAATGATTTGAACAGACGATTCGATATCGGTGGTAGATTTTTAGTTTGTTTGAATGTTTTGAATTATCCTTGCTTTTCGTTTGTGCTCATTTATACATTTGCCCTCAAAATTTATTTAGTTTGTCAGTAAAACATTAAATAACTACGGTTTTTTTTTTTTGGTCGAATTAAATAACTATGGTGAAAAGTCGAATATATTAGGTATTGCCCTCATTTCTCTTTATATATTTGTTTAAATTGTTTCATTTATAATGCTAAATGACATTATATCACTAGTAAAGTGTTAAGCTCGATCAATTCACTCCATATCCACTTTTTAGCTTTGTGAACAGCAGTCACTTGCCAAACAGTCCGCAGTCAAAAGAACGGGAAGGACAAGATGTTCATCTCTTCAAGCACCAACCACTTGAGCTTTTCAAGTCCTCGACACGTTAATCATTGCCTTCTTGAAAGGGCAAAGGGTCTCGACGCTTTCGCCGACCCTCATCTGAAGTTTGCAAACTGAAAGCTCTCCAGCAACTTGTCCAAGAAGTCGAGTCGCGACCGAAGAACACGGAAGGCGTCGTCTCGCCAAGGACAGAAACACGAAAGGGAAGAACGCGGAAAGGGAAAGACTTGCCAACTTTGTTGACAGACAGTCTTCCTTGTCCTCTGCATAAGATGCCGATGTAACTGTAATATCCTGGACTTCGAAGTCGAGGTCAACATGGTCGTTGAACTAGGAAGAAAATGAAAGGTCTGTCGTGGAGTTTCGCGTGGCGTTGATGGGTGAGAGCACATGGAAACCGGGACCTGGAGAGCAACCAAAACCGTACGGCGACTCCTTGGTGGTTGGAGATGGAGATGGAGTCATCAAAGAACATCTGTCACCGTGTCATGCTGGGCCCTCTCCTGAAATCTGTGTACGCACGATGATATATGGTCCCGCTCTTCGAACCGAGAAGCATTGCTTGAGGATCGGATCGTGGAATGGTACGTCGACGGTCGTGTGACAGCGACGATCATACTACACAATGTGTGCTGGTATGAATCTGACAAGAAGATCAGGTCCTACAGTTCATCTGTCTGCTGTCACTTCGAAGTCCAACAAAGCTTAACCGACGTGATATATTCCGAATTCTTTAGGAGTTGAGAATTCCTCGTTGCGGATATACGATGAACGAAACGACTACAAGCATGAGGAGCATTATGTGCTGATGCAGAATTTTGTTGTTCTGTGTCAAAATATACAGATCAAGATCATTTTTCGTGCTCGTAAATTTCTATCCGTAAACATCACAAAACTATTGGTATAGAAAAAGATCAACGACTTTTCATCAAACGATTAGAATGTTTAAAATAATTGACAGTAATCTCGCAAAATTCAACACAATGTTAGAACCAAGCTTTGCTTGAAATTTATTATGAGCGTGAGGCTCCCCTTTCGTCAATTCCACATATGTTCTCAAACCGGTTTGCACGTCAAAAGGGGTGTTACAGTATTTTATATCGTTAGTCGATGAAATTGCAATAGACCTCATGTTCGTGCAATCTCCCTCCACCTATCACTTAAAGTTTGTAAGCTGAATATTCAAATATGGGAAAACAGCTCGAGGTTTCGAGTTCAATTTCTGGGTCCCTATTTGTCTCCTCTATTATATACTCAGAAAGATGACACAAATGGCCTCTTCAAACTTTAGTCCAATGCGCAGTGTGATTCTGAACTTTTAATTTGTTAAATGTGGTTTGGACTTTTAGCCCAAGTGCAATGTCATCCTTGATTTGACGTTATTTAATGGGGTCCGTAAACTTTTGGAACATATTCAATTTAGTCCTTGAACTTTATGAAAATGTTCAATATTATCCATGAATTTGAATTAATGAAAGAATTATATTGAATATTTTCATATAGTTCATGAACTAACTTGAACATCAGGGATCACTTCGAACAAATTAAAAGTTTATGGATCATATTGTAAATTGGGCCAAAGTTCATGGACCGTTTTTGTCATCCTCCCTATTTCCATGTTTCATCTTAGGCCAAAACCCAACCTAGTGTGAGGGGGGAGTGTCGGAAAATTTAAAAATCTTAATCGAGACCTTCATCTATAAAACTTAAAGTTGGCAAATCCACACAGACAGGATCGCATCCTAGGTCAACCCTTCCATAAGTGGGCCTTGGCTTAGCTTTAGTCAAGAATGAATTTTTCTTTATTATGTGAAAATATTCTAATAAAAAGTTTTATGAGCTTTACTAGCATAACTTTTACAACGGTAGGATCACAAAACTTTTCAATTCTTGCCATTTAAAAAACTTGCCTATCTAAGGAGAGGTGTGAGTTGATAGCACAATATAAATTTACTACATCTTGACCATCCTCCTCATTCTAAATTTGATTTCGAATCATCACTCTTGCGCATTCTCTTGGCACCACCTCTTGGAGCACAAATTCTGTGTGTATCCAATAATTACACGGTGTGCTTATGATGGAGGGACTGTCCCACCCAATAAGGGATTGATCGGGCGCTCAAAGAGTCTTAGACGTCTATTGATGTAAAAGAAAAAAAGTACAGTTAGGATATGACATTTGTTTGGTAATTTAAGTGAGAATGAAAGAAAGGGAAGAGAAAGGAAATAGGATCAGAAGAAAAGAAAGAAAATGAAATTAAAAACCCTGCATTATTATTATTATTATTATTTGTTATAACCAACTTATAAACTTAAGGAAACAAATCTCCTTAAAATATCATTTCGAAAAAGTTGTCCAATCATCCCTAAACCTATTGTATGGATAGATGCCAACTCAATCTTAAATTTTTCGATTTTGCCAATTTAGTTCTAAATTTTGCGTGAATTTCAATGTAGTACCTCCAGCAAATTTTCGCCGAAAATTATTGACATGGCAGTGTGCCATGTAGGACACCCGACGATGATTGTCTACCACGTCAGCAATTTCGAGCGAAACTTAATTGAGAGAACTACATTGGAATTTTGCACAAAGGCTTAGAACTAAATTGGTAAAATTGAAAAGTGTAAGAATGAATTGACATTTGTACAATAGGTTTAAAACTGGTTGAGTAATTTTTCGATATCATTTCCACCCATTTCTCTTCTCTTCTCTTCTCTTTTCTTCTTTCTCTTCATTCAAGCAACTGCATGTAGTTGTCAATTATTTGTTCTGAATAAAAATATGTCTTTTATATATATAAGGATTAGTACCACAAAAAATCACAAACTATGCCCACACAAATACCTCGACCTTTTCTTTTGTGTCACAAAAAACCCTAAACTTGCCCATTGTTGCACAAATACCCCAAACTTTTTTTTGTGTGTCATAAAAAACCCCGCACTTATACCAGTGTGACAAATATACCATAGAGGCAACTAAAATAGAGGGTATATATAAATTTAGATTTTTTCGTGATTAAATTTACCTACTATGACACAAATACCTCAAACTTTTTTTGCATGACACAAAAAAAAGTTGGAGGTATTTGTGTTATAGTAGATAAATTTAGGGTTTTTGGTGATAAAAAAAATTGGCTTATTTATATCACAATGGGCATAATCTCGGTTTTTTTGTGGTATTTGCCCTAAATATAACTTTTGAATTGAGGGTTCACACTCTCGAGAGACACTTCTAATTAGTTTCCCTTTTTAAACCGGTCTTATATGTTGAATTGTGGGTTCACACCCGACGATCCAAATGAGGTAGCGAAATCGCAAGCCGAATCGATCTACATTGAAACCAACTTAGGCGAATTTGACCGGATCCGTTCCACGCAATCCTCAAATTCACCCGTCCATCCATCCATCGGCACACTTGTAAGGAGAGAGAGAGAGGGAGGGGGGAAAAAGAAGAGAGAGTAGGCTCCACGAATTTTTTAAAAAGAAAAAAAAAATGTGTTGAATCTATAATGTGATCCACATTGCAATAAAATTGGAAGATAAAAAGAAAATACAAATCTCCACTAAAATTAAAGTAAAATTTTTCTCTCACTAAAATAACATTCAGGTAACCCATAACCTTTTACATTACTTGGGTAGATTTTATTGTTTAAATTTCGGATGGTAATAGCAAATAACATTAAAATCATTATTTGTTTACACTCGATAGTATGAACAATCGAACAGGTACTGTTCACCTAGCTCACCTACAAAATTTAATTCCTTGGTTATGAACATGTGTTAAATCGAGCCTGACGTGCTCAAACATGAAACCCATTTTTTTTTAGCTTTTGGAATTATAAAAGTTTTCTCTTTTTTTTTGGTTGAAAAAGATGCAACTTTTCATTAACGAACGCCGCTAATACAAGCCATATGAGTTCCTGAACATAAAATATCCTGGAGGGATTGAGGGGTAGAGTTAACCAATTAAGGCGAAGGATCTCATTGCCATGGTTTTTATTTTTACTTTTATTGATTATCAAAGTCTATGCCACGAAGGTAACATGTCCTTAAAATTCAAAATCGTTGGATCGTCTATTGCAGAACAACGCCAAGAGATACGCAAATTTAAGCGCAAAAAATAAAGGATGAAAGCAAAATAAATCACACGATCAAAACGGGAAAATAAATCTCAACCCTCCCTACGTCTTCCTGAAGTTTGCTCACCTAACACCCACACGCACGCTATCGAGATCAAGGGACAGTTGGTCTGCAGTGCACTTTTGAGACAGAAGACATGTTCTCCTAAACGATTCGACCATCATCCATTACAGATGTTTCATAGGTGATGTCGTGGAATCGTCCTAACGACGATGCATTACTTTGAGGAGAAGGCCTACATGTATGCCTCCACGAGAGAAGATCTGTGCTAAGATCTTCATGATGCTCCTTTTCTTAGGTCGTTCATCAGATGCCATGACTGCCTCATTGAAAGAGGGCAACTGTTTCAATTCATTGTGCTCTGCACATCCATTTACCAGACATAACTCAAGGTTGCCACACACCCAAATGAACAGAGAGAAAGAGAGAAGCAGGTAAACAAACAGCACCCACATTCATCACCAGCGCATAAATTATTTATTCAAGGCACTTTATATGAAAACACCATTACAGGCACTGGTTTGTTGGCGATCCAGCCAAGCAGTCAGACAAATAGCCTCATTCCGAGCCTCTTCACTCGATTATTACCTAACTTCCAACTCCACTGTATTCTGATAGCTGCAACCACTATTGTATTCCATTAATACAGACTATCCTTCACGAGCTTGTCACTTACTTCTTCGTCTGCTCTGCCTGCAGCACCCATTGGTTCCCCCTATTTGACTAAAAGAAAGAGGCCATTTCTTCTTTCATTTCAATCATTTATTCTGTATCTTATTCTATACCACTGTCTATTGTTCTTTAGCTGAAATGAACTTCCCACTGGATTGGGACTGGAAGACAGGATCTGCGCATGTGCCGAGGCCAACTTCAATACATCCACTCTTGAGGCAGGTCTATATCACTCTGGTTCAGGGCCGGTGCCGCCTCGGATTGGCGGTTCTGCGGGAGATACAGGCCAGTACTTCTTCCACTTGTAGCAGCATCTGTAAAATAAAACAAAACAGAGCAAAAGTCACACTACTGGTTTTGGAAGAGCTTTTGATTCTCTTATAGACAAGCATTTAGGAGGAGTACACAGAAGAATTAATGATATTTCCTGAATTTGAATGGTAGTCGATAGACCGCCAAGCGGATACATGATACATCGTAACGGCCGATATGTTATGCAACGGGATTATATTCCCGAATTTGAAGGGTAGTTGACAGACCCTGCCAATCCGATGCGGGATACAACCTAACGGCCAACAACAGTTGAAGCCTTCTCCCACTAGATACGATCATCTCACGGACCGGAAGTACCGAACTTGAGTAATTTATATCAGTAACAGCTGCCGTACCATGTTGCGGAGGAAAGTAACCGACGCCCGGCCGCGACTTGGTGCCCATTTTGTCGTAATGGGCCATCAAGGCATGAGCAACCCTAGCTGGTATCAGAACTGTCGAGCATCCTAATAAGACAACACAAAGTGCACCAGTAACATCAGATTAGCTTTTCGTCATCGACATTAGTCGCAGTTTCTTGGCAATCTAGAACTGTCTAACCAATTGAAACGGGAGGAGCCTGGAATGATTAACAACAACAGGAGGAGAAGGAAAAAGAGAAAAATCGGCAGGTGGGCCAGGGAAGAAGATTCCACCTCGCAAAATGGCGATTTCTTTTTTCCAGGGCTAGGAGGAATCTTTCAAAGTAGGGATTGATAAGGAAACAAGTCACCTCTGAACAAGAGAAGATTCAAACTTGACGGAATATTGGACGGCTGATATTCCACTTTCATATCACTAACCACTCCAACTACTCAGGAAACAGAGGATGACCAAACTGACGAAACCGACACACC
>BCNH02000010.1:21899166-21916519 GCA_001662345.2 Metrosideros polymorpha var. glaberrima
TAATAATAATAAGTTTGTGGCTCGTGGATAATCAATGATTAGTGCCAATAAAACACAATATGATCACCAATAAGCCTCTATTATAATGATTTTGAGAACGACGCCGGTCAAAAAAATGCGCGCGCGCGCCCGCACGTATACAAAAATCATACCAATACTCCAATTTTCTACAATTTTAGGTCGGAAGTCATGTCACCGAAATTAAAGTAAGTTTGCGATGAAGTGGTTTTTTTTTTTTTGTCAACGGAAAATAGGGCACACTAAAGTATATAAGCGTCAACAAGCCATTATTAATTAGGTAAATCGAGAAGGCGCCAGGGTAGAAAACAAAAATCTCATAATTAGAATAGTGGAATCTTGGTGATTCTTGCGTGAACAACATGCCATTATTGGCCAAATTTATACCCGGTATTACTTATGTTTCCAATTTTAGATAACATCATCCAGAACCTT
Source organism: Metrosideros polymorpha var. glaberrima (assembly GCA_001662345.2). Classification (NCBI taxonomy): domain Eukaryota; kingdom Viridiplantae; phylum Streptophyta; class Magnoliopsida; order Myrtales; family Myrtaceae; genus Metrosideros; species Metrosideros polymorpha. The sequence continues at coordinate 21,899,620 of BCNH02000010.1, forward strand.
ATTTGCCTCGACTAAATTAGCTAAGGGTGACATTCCCCTTGAGGCGATTTGGATTCCCATGACTTGTCTTGGATATTAATGTTTTACTTCCGTTTGTGTAGTTTTACGTGTTTTTTTTAATCAAGTCCCCGTACTTTTAATTTTTCTCATTTGGTCAATCTATTAATACGAAGTATCTAATCAAGTTCTATGGCCCCAAATTTGGCTGAATCCGTTTGACGTGGTCGTTGGGCGACACCAAAGTATGACATGTATACTACCGTGAAGAATACATTAAAAAAAAAAAAGAGTTCGTTTGGTTTATTTTCTTTTTATCTTTTCAGGTTGTGAGCATCAACATTGGCAAAATGTTGCCCTCGTCGCAATCCGACATCATCCTACGATTATGTCAGATGAATTTGTCGATTTGACATCAAAGAGGTTTTATCATATGGTGGATAGAGTCGTTCATTATTTCATCATCTTAAAAAATGTTTCTTTCTCCCTCGATTCATGTATTTCCTTGGATCCTTGACATGAATTTATCGAAATGACGCCTTTCATATACATAGACTTGATGTCCCATTGATCATCCAAACAAGATGACGACAGAAATGGTCTCATTTTCTTCAATTACAGGGGTTGGATATCCTAGTGTTGAAAAGAAGGTCGAGGAGAAATTGCTCGGTACACAACAAATTTAATGTTAATAAAAAGTCAACTAGCCATGATGTTTCAATTAGGAAATTCATAGGAAAATAGATTAACCTTGGACTTGTACTCGACTGAGTTTTCACAGTAAATTGAGCTTATACACATATATTCGTATTTTACACATATTTTTATTCGCCCGTCAATATCACTTGATATCTATCGATCAAAACATTTCTTGAAAAAATTCGCGCTTTTTCCATTTCCCATTTGGAGTCGAACCCCTTGAATAAAGAAGATATATTTATCCAGCCGTGCAATTTCGCCTGCCATTTGTTGGGATTGCACTGATTTCTTTTCCATACCTATGGAATTTATTTATTTTCCCTCTTTTTCTAATTTATTTCGCATCTTCTACAATAAATATATCACCACAGTATCTCCACCTGTCATGGATTTTATACTCCCACGAAAAGGTTGGGGCTATGATTGCACATTACCAATTCAGTTGACCCCCCAGAGCCTCAGTTGGCAACATCAAAGTATTTATTATAAGACCAATTGCTTTATTTTATTTTCCTTTATTTTCCCTATTTTTCTTTTAAAAAAGAGAAAATGGGGTTGTTCTCATGTTCTTCGAGCTAAATAAGAAATAGGTGCCGCGAATCACGTTCAAGGTTAATGCCGGGCAAGTGGTAACAGCTTTTGTTATGGTTAGGCTGTCGGATTGGGAAATGAATCTTCAAGGTCAGCTGTTTCATGGTCTGTTAGCAAATCAATCGATTACTAAATCAAGAGCACATCCAGGTACGTTTTGGGTTGAATTGCTCCTTTCGTGGGTTGGTTGAAAAAAGAAATTGATTAGGCAGATTCCAGGCTGAATTGGAATCTTCAGCATGCTCATTTTTTATACATCTCTTGCGTGAAGGAGAATGCAATGCTAATTCGCGAAACTCGTAGCATCATCATCTGATACCTAAATCCATTTCTATATTTCGCGGGCCATATAAAATCCATTCTAAAATTGATCGAAGAAGATGGAAAACGAGAATTGCGGATCATGGTAGCGTGATGTTTCGTCGACCTCAACTCTAAATCCGTTCGTATTTTTCACCGTCGTGAAAATTATCGAGGCATTGCCAACACAGGAATATCGAACTCGTAGCAAGACGAGAACAATCTAACCACCGTGGTTCGTTAGATCGATGGTGATCTAGTATGATTTTTAGAACGCTGAATTTACAGGATAACCAAAATGTTACCAACACACGGGCCGAGCAATAGCTTTCGTGCAAGAGGACATGGAGATCAAAGCTCCCGTAGACGCCCGGAATGAAGGTGGGAAAAATGATATAACTCTGACTTTGGTTCCGCAGTTCCAGAAATCCTTTTAAGGTTTGATCACGTGAAAGCAATAGAGTATGTCGATCCAGGAATGGGAACACCCCTTTCTCCAACTTCGTAATCGTTTCGGGATTTTTCTTTTTCTTTTTTCAGGAGAAAATTTTTATTTCACATAAAAAAGAGGTATAATTTCAAGACAACCAATTACAAAGCATTACAATCCAATGTAAATCTGAAAAACAAATGAACTTGGTATTACCTGCAGGGATTCTCTCATTCTGCAAGAAAGAATTTGTCATAATATTATAGCACGACCGTCGGCTGATCACCAAAACTCGCATTGTCATCAGTTATGAGCACACGCCGAAAATTCCCTCTCTAGTAGCTATGGCAAGGTGGTGCTCGCCCAAGTTCGGCGTCCCAGCATCATTACCTTATAGAGATAACAACAACACTAATAGATTAAAAGAGAACAAATAATGTCTTGTAAAATCCTAAATCTATATTTAGATTGAGATAGAAGAACATCTAAATTAAGATCAAACTCTAAATTGGGAGACAACAGGGTAAGGCATATAAAAGGAATAGCGCGGGATTCAATACTGTGGGATTGAATATCTATATTGAGGAGCTTCAAAAGCTTGCAAAGCGCTCGACTTTTTAGAGCAAGCACTGAGAGCTAAAGCGAGCGAATGAATTTGAAGAGAGAAAATTCTTTCAAAGCGCTTGCAATTTGCTCTTTAGAGTTCATATGAACAAAACTCTCTACTTTCGTGGAGAAAGTCAATAAGGACGTTCACAAAATCATCGAAGAAGTCTGGAAGGATTCTTAAAGATGAAGAGATAGGGAATAAATAGGGAGATGGAGGGGGAGAGGAAGAGGAAGAGGGAGAGGCATGATCTTCAGAGAAGGGGCGGTTGGTAGCTGACGTCAGGAGAGAGGAAATCCTCGGCAGAGGAAAGGCAATCATGCGTGATGTTCAAGCGGTTTATTTTCAAAGCATGTTCCACGATGGGCTTTAAGGAAACTCTTTTTTTTTTTGGCAAAAAGTATAAAAAAATTTTAAATTATGTCACCGCGACACATTTATCTTAAAAAAAAATTTGTAATATAAAAAATTCCAAACTTGTAACTGTGTAACACATTTACCCTCTGTCAAAATTTGATTAATGAGAATTATTAAAAATCTGTCTATATGAATGCTAAAAAGAAAATAGTCACATAGATATAAGTTTGATGATTTTTAGGTCATAAGAAAAAGCTTAGAATAAATGTGTTACAATAAGTATAGTTTAAGTTTTTTTATGTAAAAAAAAAACACAGTAAGTATAGCTTGAATTTTTTATTAGGGTTCTTCCTTCTTCTTTTTTTTCTTTTCGATTCGACTCAATAAATATAGGGGTGACTTTTATGAAGGCTGCTTGTTAGAGGTGATTATGGGCCTGGTTGCCTGATGGCCCCGCCCAAGCCCAAAGGGTAAATTGCATAAATCTGTGCAGCAGAGGTGAGTCACGGTTGAGCCCAAAGGGTAAATTGCATAAATCTGGGCACGGGTTCTTTTAATGTAGGATTGTTCCTTAGATCTATCCATTTGTCTCTTTTGACATCCCGGGCTCAGGCGGGCCTACCTAGCCCAATCTGCCTATTTGATCAAGTCTATAGGGAAAACGATTCCTTTATGGATCCCTACCCGCCTAAGCCCTTCCAATCCTAATTAATTTCATATAGAGGATATGGTATTTTCATGCCATCATGAACACAAGAATTTTTAGATCGAACTCGCCCATCGATCGGGTTTAGCGCTCATGCAGAATCGAGATATTCATGGTTTCGACAGCGTTTCTCTAATGCAAATTCGAGGCTCAACTGCATACGATAAGCGGATCAAGACGCGATCGCACTTTACGTGTAGGTCATTGAGTATTTCTTCCTGATAAAGAGATTCAACACAATGAGCTTCGTGGCGCATTTTCAAACATTCACGTTTTTTTCCCGTGACGGCCTGCACGGGGGAGTCACGGGAAAAGCGCCTATCTTATCTAAGCACGGATCATATTACAAACTCCATTTGCTGCCGTGCTTCACTAAAGAACAATTAAATATCTTTTATTGAGAACATTAGCATCAAAGTCGTTGTAGTATAGTGGTGAGTATTCCCGCCTGTCACGCGGGTGACCCGGGTTCGATCCCCGGCAACGGCGAATCCCATTTTTTTTTTCCAAATTTTTATTTATTTATTTTCCCATCCCGCGTCTTTTGTCCTATTACAGAAGAAAAGTCCGAAAATAAAGCCGAAATTCCACACCAAGAAGCAACGCATCCTCCCGGCCAAGACACGTTTATTAGTTTGCCAGCTTCCATGCCGGAAAGCTCTCACTTCGACGCAACCCTTCTCGTGTTCTTCTGAACCCGCAACCTCACAGACCTAATCCGTACCGTATGTCTTACGGATTCTTCACTCCTTGATTTTTTTTATATACAATTGCCAAATGCAGAAGATATGAGTGGACGAACGAAGCGGAGGATGTCGGTCTTTTTGGGTCGATCTTCTGCGGCCGCCGCGGCGTGCCTCGAGACCACGTCGAGGTTCGTCTCGCGCTGCTTGTCGTCGTCCACTAGGATCCACATCATGGCCCTCGACGGCATTGTCAACGTCAACTCCCTCTTCACCGTCGCCCTCTTCCTCGGCCTCACCGCCTCCCCCACCAGCCAGCTCTTCGCGGGCCATGACGCCTGCAGGCCTGGGGCCACCACGGCCGAGGACCTCATCGCCTTCCACGTGTACTCCTTCAGCTCCTTCCTCTTCTCGAGCCTCGTCGCTCTGGCTCTCAAGCAGGCCATCAAGATCAGCAGCGCCGCTGAAGAACAGGAAGGCGGGGACGACAATGGCGACAGCGGGGCGACGATGGGGCATGTGAACACGGCGGCCTTTAGGGCGGGGACGGCAGCTTCGGCGCTGGGGTCAGTGGCCGGGTCAGGGTTCATGATGATGGCGCTGGTGAACCTGGTGCAGATGAAGTTGGGGACTTTGGGCTGTGGCGAGAGCGGGCACAGCGTGGCTGCAATCGTGCCGTTGGTGGTCTTGGTCCCTCTGGGTTTGGTCGTTTACTTGTGGCTTGCGATTTTTGCGTTGACGCGGTAGAGATGGAAAACAAAATAAAGAAAAGGACCGAATTATTTTACCAACTTTGTTTGCAAATGATATGCATCGAAATTTTTTTATTGGGTCCATTGAATTTATGTACTAATAGTTTATAAATTTACACTTGAATGGTTGATATGAAAATTGTAGTTACAAAACTACACATATCCCTCATGCGACATTGAATATTTAAGAATACTTTTGGAGTGGCGTTGAGCATAGTATTAATCCAATCTGGAATGAATAATCAAAACTTGTCGAGAGCTAAAGCTCCGAACATTCTCTTTTAGTAAGATTAAGTCTACTAAAACTAATTAGTAGCATGACCATGCTTTGTATGGAGGTGAATTTTTTCATTTGTGTAAACTCAAAGTACGTATTATTCATTAACTTGTCTCACAATTCATATGAATCTTTCTCTTTTGAACGAAACAAAGGTCAAGTTCTTGGTTCACAATATATTACATATATGGGGACTCAAGAATAGTTAGAAAATATTATAACTGTCGTTGTTCCATGATATATAATCGACCGCGTTATTGTATTGACGAGAGAGAATAATAAAAATCTTCTGAGGAAATACCTAATAGGAAAAAAAATGTTAATAATTCTTAATAATTGCAAATTTGCACCTTGAAAAACTCATAAGAAAATTCAGAACTAATGTTTCTTTTTGTTGAACAAAACTCTCAAATTTGCACTCGTTGCAAGGAGAACAGCCATTCCTTTATAGTTTAAAAATTCCGTATGCTACTCTTGGAGGCAATTCTCAAAAAAGCGTGAGCGGCAGGATTCGAACCTGCGCGGGCAAAGCCCACATGATTTCTAGTCATGCCCGATAACCACTCCGGCACGCCCACTCGTTGAGACCAGCTTCGCAAATTTAATTTTATAATCCTATTTACTAGATAAATTTGTGTCACTTGATTTTGCTTTGTCTAGTGAGTGCTCTCAAGCGAGCATATAGCGAAGGGAACAACATCGGTCGTAGGACAATTAGAACTTGGAACTTGAATCAATGTATCCCCATGGACGTGTTCATCTAGTGACAATTATCGACTTCCTTGTCGGCGAAAATAGCCCTCGGCGATTAATCCTCGGACCAAAATGCGAAGCTAGCAAATGCCATGGCACATGAATTGGCACCGTTGATGACTAAAAAGAGGTGCTCGCGGATACGACGGTTCTGGTGATATGTTGGTGATTTCATCTAAGAATAGTCAATTAAGGACGCCCTTGGTGGTTCTCATCGGAGGAGTTGGAGAATTTTCAGCTCAAGAACTAGATAGTCTGAATTAATTGGTTAATGCGACTTGTCAGGTCTTTCCTTAGATTACAGGTTGCCAGATTTTCATGCTCGTAACCATAGATTATTCTTTTGAACAAAAAAAAAAACCATAGATTATTCAAAAATAATAATGATTCCCTTCGTTATAAAAAAAAATGCCATTATTTCCCATTCGCTTGAACAAATTGGATGGAATCTTGGACTACTTTTGAGGGAAAAAAGTTGAGATTTAATGACTGAAAAGTGCCAAAGCTTGAACATCAACTTCTTTCCTCAGTATAACCCCTTGGCTGGAGACATTTTCAAAAACCGATCGAAGGCTACTATTGAGTAAAATGATTAGGCTTTTATAATTCGTTTTAGAAAGTTGGGGTCTTTTCTTTTTAAATTAGTTTTTTAGAAAGTTGGGGGTTTCAATAGCTTAAATCTGGACTTCTTCATGCATTTGGGAAAAAAAATCCCAAATGCACTTTCACCTTATCTTAATAAGATAAGTAAAACCATACTATGATGCGAAATGGGTGTTGTTTTATCAGTTTTGAGTTATAATTATAGTAATTAATTGATTTACATTACGATGTGATAATCTCATCGATTATTTGTATGTGATATACTCATTTAAATATTTTGATAATTAACAAAATTCCATCACATTATGCTATACATCAATAGTAGATCACTTCGTGATGTATGTTAATATGGTTTCGACAGCGTCATTAATGTGCAACGTGGAAAATGATATGGCATCCTCTACTACAGTCCCCCTCTAGTGGACCACCTCCAATGGCCAGGCCACCTCTTTCGTGAGAATGTTCTTTTATACGATGATGTGGATCCATCACGTGGTAGTAGCGAGTTGTGTTACCAACTAGTTAAGAGCGAGATGCATACACACGTGTTGTCAAGTAGGATGAGATTTATGGCACACGAAAATTGACAATTGGTTTGTTACATCATGTCATTATTGCCACTTGATGTATTTATCACATAAAATACTTTCTTCTCTTTCATTGGGACAACTATGCTCATTGATTCATATGAATGCTCAATAACAATGTCGTCTTTTGGATCCCTTTTTTTTTTTTCTTTATTCTCCTTGGCATGTGGTTAATCACCATGGTTGGCGAGGGCTAGACCCTCACGGACCCTCACCGGATTTGGTGAGGGCTACCCTCACGGTCTTGGCAAGGGTCGCCCTCGCAGGCTCTGGCAAGGGCTAACCCTCATGGCCTAGGCGAGGGCCGCGATGCCCTCACCGATGCCTGTGGCCAGTCGTCAGCCAAGGCCAAGGAAAGAGAAGAAAAAAAAAGGGGGGGGGAATTTTTTTAAAAAAATTCAAAAATTTTAAAAATATTATTAAAAATTGTTAATGCCAGCATCAGTCGTGCCACGTAGAACGGCCAGCGTCCATGTCAGCAATTTCCAACCTAAATTGGTTAGATGGATTGAATTATTATCAAAGTGAAAAGGTTTAGGAATAAATTTGTCCAATTGAAATGTTTATGACTGAATTGGTACCAATGCAATAGGTTTATGATTTTTTTGTTACTTTTCCCATTAGCCATTTAAGCTTGGTCTTTTCAGAAAGTCCTCTCTCGTAGTGATTTTAGTTCGTTTTCTTCAAATTTTTAAGAAAGAACAATTACAACCTCAATCAACAAAACACATTTCTGACTTACGTGACGGAACGATTGATGGTTGGAAGAGGGGATCGTGAGAGTTGGGTTCTGGATATGTTGGTGATTTCAAATAAGATTAGTTGATTATGGCACACTATCGGCGATATATATCTTGCATGAAGTTGGTGTTCAAGGCAAATAGAAAAGATGTGGCGGGATTGAAGAATTTCCAACTTAGGTAGAGGAAGTTTTAAATATCATTGACTATTTGCAAACTGCTTTAGGTTCAAGGTTACCTAACAGACGAAGGTTCGAACTTAAGCAGTTCATAGTGCTCAATGGATTTTCAGATAGCCGAGTATCTACGTATGTGCTCTTAAAAAGAAGATGACAATGACTTTTTCGATTGAACAAATTGACACTACACATCATTTACCACATTGGATTCTAGCGATACCTTTTGGTTGAAGAAATTGGAGTGAATGTTGTACTTTTATTGGGAAAAATTGTGATTTAATGGCTAAAAAGTGTTGGGGAAATTGTCAAATCATACATGAATATATTGTATTAACGTCTATTCAGTCTTAAACTTTTTAATTTTTGTCAATTTAATCCTAAACATTTGAACGAAATTCCAATATAGTCATTCCGATCAATTTTTGCCGAAAATCGCTAACTTGGCAGTGTACCACGTAGGATGGACGGCAATGATTGAATAGCCATGGCAGCGTTTCCGGCAAAATTTGACCAAAATGACTACACTGGAATTTTGTTCAAAGGTTTAGGACAAAATTGACAAAATTGAAAAGTTTTATATTGAATTAGCATCGGTACGATATGTTTTGGACCGATTAGGTAATTTCTCAAGAAGTTCCCAAACTTTTACAGCAAAAAAAGCTGGAACATCAAATGTTTTCCTCAATAAAACTCCATGGGTTGGAGACAGTGACATAAAAAATTGATCGAAGGCTGGCTACCATTGAATGAAAAAAAATTAGGCTTTTAAAACTCATTTTTGAAAGTTGGGGGCTTCTAGAGCTTTAATTAGGAACTCTTTCTGCATTTGGGTAGTAAATCCCAGTACACTTTGACCTTTTCCCTAAAACCATACAATGATGTGATTTATTATAACAGGAGTATGTTGTTACCATAATAATAAATTGATTTACACTGCGTTGTGATGAATTTTCAGTGATTATTCGAATGTGATATGCTTATCTAACAATTCAGATAAAAAGAAAATTCGTCACATGAGGTAATGTATTGATAATAGATCAATTCGTGATTTATGGCCCAAAAAAACCTATTGATTACATTCTTATCATATTGTTTTGGTCAGAGTTGTTAGTGTGCAACGTGCAAAAATGACATCGCATCATCTACTTCCATTTCCCTCCAATGCACCACCTCCAATTGTTAGGCTACCTCTTTCGGGAGATCGTACTTTATACTATGGATCTACTATTTGGTAGCACATTGCGTAACCGATCAATCAAAAGTGAGATACCCACGTAGCGCCAAGTAGAATGAGATTCATAACATGCGGACAATGCCGATTGATTTACTATCATTGTCGCGTGGTGTATCCCCAAATTAAAGGTACCTTCTCCTCTTTCAGGGTATAACTATCATTATCTATCCATTCAAGTGCTCAACAACGATGTGGTCCTTTCCATCTCCAATCACTTTCTTTTTTATAAGATTTGAGAATTAACATGTGATCGTATTTGCGTCAGCTCTGATCGATGGTAGAATATTTCAATAGAATGGTAAAGCTTTTTTGTTATAAAGAATGGACATATTCACACTAATTTTGTGTTAATCATAATCTATCCCATCGTATCCTAATTTTTGTCATTAAATTCAAAGGTTTTTTTGTCAAAAAGTGTTACCTGACATTTGTTAAACAACCAAATTAGAAAATACCGCAATTTTCCAGTAAACCGATTTTTCTCGTGATAAACATACGGCTAATATCTCAGAAATCAAATATTAAGCATTTTCCTAATAGGATTATGGAAAATTGAAATTGTACTTTTTCATGCGAGGGGTTGGCGCCTGGCTAGTGGCTATTTAAGCTTGGCCGTTTAAAAAAATTTCCCTCTCATAGTCATCTTTCTTCCGTCTTCTTCAAGATTTCAAAAGAAAACCAGTTAGCAACGTCGACCAGCAACACTCGTTTCTGATCTTGATCCTCCCCTTTCTGAGACGATCATCCTCTAAGATCCTTTAGATTCCTTACTGTTCACCCTCAGAATCATTTCCCATTCTTGATTTCCTCGCTCGAAGCATCCCCTCTTCTCGACCTGTCCACCACAAGGTGCGTTCTTTTCCTTCATCGTCAGCGTCGTTCGTCGTTTATGCCTTAGGTTTCAAGATCGGCCATGTCCTTTTCTGCTTGCTTGCATGCGCATGAATGTGTGAATCTTGGAGGTCTTGAAGTGTTTTTTATAATCTGAATTCGTTATCGAATGGATACGATAGGTTTGAGAGAGTTTGGAGAGGAGAGAAGGTTATGGCCGAAACAGCGGACCTCGGGGGTGACCATGTGTCCAAGATCGTGCTGATTGGGGATGCCGGTGTCGGTAAATCCAACATTCTCGCAAGGTTCGCTAGAAATGAGTTTTGCATGGAGTTCAAGCCCAACATCGGTTTCGAGTTCGCGACCATGATTCTACAGGTGAGAGCTCAGCCGGACTTGATTATCCACTTGCTTGCATTGTTTCCTTTCGATTTAAACGTGTTACTTTTTATCAGTCTAGGTGTTATGCCGGTTGCCGATCGTACGATCCAAACCTATTCTTGTTTTCTCGGTTAGATATCTATCTTTCAGCTAAGGTCAAAACACGCGTGTTGCCATCGTCATTTCAAAGCCGACGTCAGATACTTGAATCGAGAGAGAGAGAGTGATGTTGGATTAATCTTCATAATAGCATTTTGGTGCTTATCTTATTAGGAATGTGAAAGGTCTTGATGAGGGTGTAGCTACTATTCAAAAGGTTTCACCAGTGTATGACATCGCCAAGATCCGATGACAATTACAATTTTAAAGATTGTGGAGTGCGGATTTTAGAATAACTCTCATTTAACAGCTCCGCCTTTCTTTCAATCGGGTTAAGGAACTGTCAGCATGCACTCGATGAAGTGAAAGACATTTCCTTGTTTTCTTGTGAAGAAAGCCCAGAACTGATGATTATCCTAATCTTTTGTATCATCCCGTGTTAACCATGTTCCTCCATTCTTGTGACGGTGCATCGAATGTTCTTGCCATCTATTTCACTTTCAATGATTAGGGTCGGAGACATTTGGTGCAGGTGGATATGTCTTGTGATTCTGAGATAGTCTGGATATACCATGTAAGAGATGTTCTTCGGTGCAGGTGGAAGGAAAGATGGTTAAGGCACAGATATGGGACACCGCCGGTCAAGAACGGTCCCGGGCCATAACTGGTGCATACTATAGGGGAGCCATTGGTGCGCTCCTCGTCTATGATATAACCAAGAGGCAAACTTTCGACAATATCCAGAGATGGCTTCGTCAACTGAGGGACCGCGCCGATCCTAACATTGTGATCATGCTGGCTGGTAATAAGTCTGACCTAAATCACCTCAGAGCTGTGCAAAGAGAGGATGGCGAGGCTTTGGCAGACAAGGAGGGCCTTCTGTTCCTGGAGAGTTCCGCACTGGACGCGACAAACATCGAGAGGGCGTTCCAGACAATTTTGATCCAGACTAACCATATTAAGAGGCTAAGGGCATTAGCAGCTCGGGAAACTGCTGCCACTGCTTCCCGTCGTGGTCAAGGAACTACAATCAATGTTGCTGATGCATCAGGATCAGCACAAAAGAGAGGGTGTTGTTCCACTTGAAGGGGTCCGCCATCAAGATTAACGCGAGAGGACTTCTCAGCTAGTAGATTACAAGCAGGGTCTTTCCATTCTTTTTTTTTTTTTTTTCTGGCAGCATTGGTTTTTCGGCAGCTGATAGAGTTGTTCACATGCCTTCGCATTGCTCATGGAATTTCTCCTTGTTCCTGTTGGAGACCAATCACATTCTATGGTCTTTAGGAGCATTCAGCATCATCAATTTGTTTAGGCAAGAACGCTTGATTGACCAATTATACCACGCCCCGCATCGTATAGTTGTAAGTTTTCAGTGTTGAATCAGAGCAGCCCAGTGTGTTCCATACTTATCCATACTGATCCATAATTCAAGGTTCAAGAAAACACTGTCTTTCACCTGTTGGTGCCTGCAAGGATGCATTCATATTCAAACATCAATTGATTTCAGTACCGTAAGTTTCACCCTTCTGTCCTCTCTGTTGAAGTGTTTGCCTTGGGCTCTCAGGGGTGCTTCCGATGGAGAAGATCCAATAGCTGGCTTTCATTCATTTCAATGCCGCAGAGATTTATATATTTTCCTGATAATGCCCTGCGGCATCCCATCAATGGCTGACATAGCTAAAATGATCAGAAGCTGAGGATAATAATAACCTTGAAACTCCAAGGAGTAGTTAATGTTTTCAGTATCTCTATGTCATACATTTATGACCTTTTTATAAAAGAGAAGTCATCTTTGCATCATTTATATCTCTGTCAAAACTCAAAAGGGACGGACGGGGGGCTCTTCCGCTTTGGATGAGCCTTTTGATAAGGCTGCAGAGGCCAAAACTCGTTTTATGTCTTGTTTCCTGCGCGCTTGGGTAAAATGCACGTAACCCTTTCCTGATCAAACGCGAATTAGGGTTCGTTTGTCAATTAGGGTTCTTGTTTTTGTGTTCCAGCTTCACTTATTTAATCTAGGGGTGAAAGAAAACCTCGTCTTAGGATGATGGATAGGATCGTTAATGGCCATATCAAATATATGTACCGGAAGGACTTAAATATACGAAGTTGACAAATTTTAAGGGTGGATTTGATTTAGCATTTTCAAAGAGCTATCAGCTTATAAAACTCCTTGATGAAATGCTGAGGTGTTTGGCAAGTTGCTTTTAACCAAATTTTGACCTTTAAAATGCTGAACCAAACTCATTCTAAGATTTGAAGGTAAGATTTAGCAATTTTAGGATTTAGTTGTACAGACTCGTCAAGTTTTAGGACTGCTCTCTGAGTTTTCTCTTCGTGTTGTTGCAGCACATCCGAGCACATCCGAGGTAGAACTTTTTGTTGGGGGCAAAGTCAGAAACATGATAAGATGGTGAGACCAAGGCCTAGAAGACTCTCTCAATCTCAATCTCAATCTGAAAAGATCTCAAATCCCAAAAGAATGTGCAACGTGCCAATCTCTGCCGGCCTAGGAGCCTGCATCAGGTTTAATGCATCGTGTGGGAGTCGTGGTGCGTGCGTGGGGAATGCGCGCATGACCGCACCAATCTTCATTTGTAATATTTTCTCCTCGGACCCGGTTCCTGAGGAACGTGGCTCTCTCCTCCCGCACTAATCTTTTGCCTTCCTCAGTTTCGTGACGCTTGCTGTGACTTGCGAGTGATGAAAGTCAAATTTATCAGGCACTCTCCTCCACCGCCACGCAAAAGAAACAAAAAATTGGGGGGGAGGGGGAGCTGCCGCGTCGGATGAGGAGCGGCTCACGTGGAGTGCGATCAAGCTCCCCTCGTCCTGCATGTAGAGCCATCTGCGCACAAAGTGGCTCCAATCCTTCCAGGGTTCCCTGTGACGTTACGTGCTGCTCCCCCCCGGGATGGACGAAATGAGGACCCGAGCCCTGTGCTATTTAAACCCTTCCCAGGATTTCATCTCTTACTAGCTCGCTTGCTCACTCTCTCCAGAGTGAGAAGGTTGTTTGTTACGCCAGAGTGCTGAGAAATGAAGAGGCTTGCTTTGTGTCTTCAAACTTTGGTGGTGGTGGCGCTCGTGATTGAGCGCACCGCTGCTCTTTCTCTCCGTCCCGTCCCCGGAGATCCCGCCGGTGCAAATCCGGGAGGTCATGTCTTTAGCAATGACAGAGCCGCTTATGGGAGTCCACCTTACATTTACGGCTCTCCTCCGCCTCCTCAATATGGTTCTCCTCCACCACATGGACAGTCGCCATCGCCGCCAGTGTCTTGCCTTCCACCTCTACCCCCTCGGCGAAGTCGGCCACCTTCTCATGGGCATCCGCCTCCGCCACCACCTTCATACCCTCCACCACCCCAAACTCCCCCATCAACACCACCTCCTCAGTATCAGCCAGCCCCTCAGCCAAGTTCGCCGCCTTCCTATGGGACACCACCACCGCCATCTCAGAGACGGCCTCCGCCGCCCTCACACAGATACCCTCCACCACCGTCTCGAGTGAAGCCGCCCTCCCGAAGGCATCCTCCTCCTCCTCGTCCACCCTCCTATGGACATCCTCCACCTCCCCACCGAGGGAGCCCACCTTCCAGAAGGCATCCTCCACCACCCTCCCGGAGACACCCTCTACCACCCTCCCGGAGGCACCCTCCGCCACCCTCTCCAAGACACCGGCCTCCACCACCATCCTATGGGCAGCCTCCACCACCCTCCCGAGAACAACCACCCTCCAGGAGGCACCCTCCACCATCTCACCGGCACCTGCCGCCCACTCACCGACATCAACCACCACGTCCCCATTACCCTCCGCCTTCTCCAAGACATCCATCCCCACCACCGCCATACTCTCCACCGTACAGGCAGCCTCCCCCGCGGCAACCTCCTCCATCCTATCAGCCCCCGCCTCCGCCAGATTCTTCGTCGCCACCTCCATACTCCAACCCGCCTCCTGCCTACTACACCCCACCGCCACCGTACGCAGAGACCCGTCTTACCTCAGACCGAGCGTTAGATTAGCTTAAAGTTCGCTTAGAATTCCGCACACCTGCATGCATCCACAATGCCGTGTGGAAACAATAATGCTAGTGTAATCTGGTGTAGCCTAGTCCCACTCGCTGTCCATGAAGCGAAGTAACATGTGTAATGATGAGTGTGCTTCGTGTAATGTCCGTCGTTCTCAATTCATCGTCTCCCTTTCCGACGCGTCGCTGCTGTTCAGAAACTTATAACGATCTCGTCTGCTCTTCTTGTTGCTTCCATTCGATCGCACTTCCCCCCAAGTTTGTGCACTAAAAATGAAAAAGAAACAAGATCGTTCATTTCATCTGCTTACTTTTATTTCAAGATAAATTGCTGCTAAGTGCCAAAAATTCATGCTTCCGCCCAAATTTTGACGGAAAATGAAGACGCCAGAGACGAACGTCCGACACTACATGTTAATCTTTGGCACTTAGCAGCAATTTTGTTTTCAATTAGACGAAAAATTGAAATATGAAGTTTGTCCAAATAATAGGGCCCAAAATTAGTTTAAGGGCTAAATATGTTAGAAGATATAGTAAAGGGACTAAAATTGATCGTGAACAAAAGTACATGGACCAACTATTGATTTTTTTATTCCACTTCATTACATATCCTTGGCACGGTGCTTGATCAATATTTTTCATCGATATTCGAATAGAAATGTGTAATTTGCCCTGAAATTGTTGAATGAAGATTAATTTAAGGACCAAATCTATCACGAGATAAAGCACAGGGACCAAAATTAAAATTGAAAGTAGGCAATAGTAGAACGACCATTTTCGTATTTCACCGTCTTTATTTTATGGGAGAACTACACTAAATGTTTCGAGATTGATTTGCAAATTTATATTTACTAAATAATACGTCAAATCGTAAATATATTTCATATTCAAGAACAAGTGAGAATGGTCAAATGTCAGTTACACTTTTTTATGGAGGAATCTGGGAGATTGGTTCCGCCGGTTTCAATTTTTTTTTTTTGTTGAAAAATGCTTGCATAACCGTGCTGATTGCTTGGAAAACGGACGGCCAAACCTTAGCCGCACATTTTCCATCTTCAAAGTGGGAGACTTACTTAATAGGTTTCCTATTTTTATTATATAAAAATGCTTTTTTCATATAAAAAAGCCATAAGAAGAGACTCATTTTCTTGTCTGATTTAAAGAAACAAATCAAAGTGATAATATTAAAACAATAAAAAATGTATGAAGAGCTTAGTTGCAACTTTTAAAATAGTAGATATTATTCTCCAGCTAAAGAAAAAGATTATGTGGATTCCATTCCCAAAAAATAATAATTAATAACTCAAAAAAAAAAAGGAATGTAGTTATCTTGCATACTTTGAACTTCCGATTATTGTAGGATTTTGTAATCGAATAAGTCATAACTATGGAGAAAGGTTCATTAATCTCCGCTCTTTGATGGCAAGAAAGTATGAGGTGTTCATTAGTGTCGAATTTTAGTTTGTATCATGTGATCCTAAGATTGATTTTGTAATGTTTTAGGTCCTTGCACATCTTCATCTACAAGATTTGGATTAACGGGGTAAATTTCTTTTCTACCAATTCATTATTCTTATTTTTATATTTTCTTTACTTCGTTTGTTTTATGCATTATCAATATCACTAGTCTTAATTTTAGGTCACCAGAGAGTCCTCCTTGGGCAATTTGCTTTGAGTGAAAGGAATGAGAAGGCATTTCATTGCACAATGATTTCGTTATTAGTTGCAAAGCCAATATTTCAAGTGTTTTTTCATCTTTTTAATTAAATAGGTATATATGATGGCATTAAAGATTTCTTTTTAGTAAGTGATAATATTTTTCTATTTCTAATTATTTATATTTCGGTATCTGATTTATTTTTTTATTTCTTCATATTCAAGAAAATTGATTCTGTGGGACTTCTTTTGAGCTTGCAGTAAGGAAACATAGAAGTTAAAAAAGGAGGAAACATACTCATTGAAAACTGGTTCAGGAAGTTTATCGGTTTCTTAAAAAAAAAAATTGTGGCTGGTCTTTGACCGTCACACTTTTCATTCTACAGAGGACGGGGCCGCTCCCTGTTTTT
>BCNH02000010.1:21929663-21961316 GCA_001662345.2 Metrosideros polymorpha var. glaberrima
TTTATTTAAATATGGAAAAGGCCTCAGATTCCCCACATTGACAGTCTGTCTCATCTCGCTCTTCTCTCACTATAATCTCTCTCTCTCTCTCTCTCTATATCCTCTCCCCACTCAGTTCTTCACTCACTGCCGCCATCACATTCAAGCCTGGTCGCTCCTGCTCTCTCTCTCTCCCTCTCTCTCTCCTCGTCATGGCTTCCATCATGGAATCTGGTTGGCTGGTACTCTCTCTCTCTCTCTCTCTCTCCATCGCTTTCTGCGTTTGACATCCTCTGTATCCGGGTTTTCCTTTTCGTTTTCCTCCTTTCTTCCTCGCCGTTTCTCTAGCTTTGAGTTTGGTTCTTTTCCCGCTCGCGGGCTGCGTCTGGATCTCTGCTCCCGTCGTTGTGGGGGAAACGATGCCTGGTGCCGTAACCTCTCGTTCCGTTGATTCCGAGAGGGAATCGATGGATCCGAGAGCGAGGTTGGTTTTTTTATTTTTTATTTTATCTGCGGGGAGCAGGCTCGCCTGCGAGTGGTTGCGATGCCGGGGCGGCGTCGGACTGCGGAATGCGGGGCGGATGCCTCTGGCGGCGTCGGATTGTTTTCTTGTTTCGTTTTTATTGCGTCTCTCTGCCAATGGTGCTCCTTCGACTCGAGGCCATCGCAGTTCGATTAGATCCTCGACCTTACGGGAAGCTTTGACTGTGTGGTTGGTGGATGACCAGTGTCTGCCACTGGACGTGAGGGTTCTGGGCAATCACGAGCGTGTCTTCTGAGGCCCTTCAACCTTCCAACTGCTCCGGTTCCTCTGCTTTCTTTTCCCCTTATCTTGCTTTGGGAAAATGTCCGTCTACCTCGATGGCGAGCCTTTTCAGTAGTTGGCACTGGGGATTAGGGCTTAAAGATCTCTTGTGATGTCAATTAAATGAACATGCAGGCATTATGTCAATGGTTGACACAGTTTAGAGCACTTTTTGGGGGCACAAGGAATGAAGAAGGGATGGCCTTCTCTTTCGATTTCTGGTTGTTCTCTGCTTGTCTGATGAGAACTCAGATGTTGGAAAGTCTGCATGTCTGCATTCAACCTGATATGTTCCTTGGTTTTTTTTTTTTTTTGCAATTTCTACGAGGCAATGTAACTGGCATAAACATTGGAGCTTGTATGTATTTGAAGTGATTAAAATTTTCGCCAGCGTGCCTTCTTTGTACACCGATCCAGTCACACAAATCCAAAATCTTAAAAGGCTTTCTGGTTCCAATTCTTACCAAGATCATTGTCTTGCGGTCTTTTGGCTCGTCTTCCTCCTTGGCCTAAGTAATTGCCGACTTCAAGAGAAAATTGGCTAGAAGACTTATTGATTGCTGCAATCGATAGAAAACTAAATCAATGTTGCTGCTCTATATCTTTATTTACTCCTGGCTGTTCTTATTGTTTATCATGTGTTTTTAGGCGATGATAGAGCTCTAATTCTTTGGTTTTCTGGCTCCCCTTAATTCATTGGCTTTGACAAGTATCCCTCGCAGTATTGGCACGAGAAGAAAGCAACATTTTTTATTTGAGAGCTCTAATGTACTGCTCATATCTAAGAAACACTTGCTGCCTTCAGTTTTCTCATACCTCTATTCACCCTTCTCGTGGGGATAAGTTAATATTCATTCTTTATCTTCTTTTTATGCAGTATCTGGTCACGCATTTCAGCGACTTTCAATTGGCCTGCCTCGGGAGTTTCTTTCTTCATGAAAGTGTGTTTTTCTTATCAGGACTGCCTTTCATATTTCTCGAACGGGCAGGATGGTTAAGCAAGTACAAAATACAGGTTAGACTTTTTTTGACAAAGTTTTCCATCTTGTGTCATTTTTCCTCTTGCCTTCCCATCTTTGATAATATTACACTTGGTCTTGTTTTAAAAGTCTTTTTTCCCGCTTTTAACGTGTGAATGGAAGAGGTGATCTTGTGTAGACAGCAGATAAAACTACCTTACAGTTTTTGAAAGTCCATCTTTGCAAATGATGCTTGTGAGGATATGCATATATGTATGTTTGTGCCATTCAACCTTGTATGTGGTAAACAGCTTTCATGTTCATTTAAGATTGCTTATCCAAAATTTTGAATATGTCTCCGCTAGTATGATGTCTAAAAGCGTGGGCAATAAAAGTTATCAAAAGCTTATCATTTAGATGTTGTGTACTTGATATTGAAGCAATAAGGGTAGAAATAAGATTGTTGCCTGTGGTAAAAGTTTTCTTTTGCGACAGTTGAACAATTATGATTAGCAATATCAAGGGAACAGGCATGGTATAGCTAAGCATTGACAACCTCATTTCTCTGGTCAGAGAGGTTTCTGCCAGTAGACTTGAAGTTTGTGTCGATAATCCTGGTCATGTTTGTTTGAGTTGTACCTTGAAGTTTACTTATCAACCAGTCTATGTCATCTATGTATTCTCCTATTTCTTCTTCCATCTTTATGGGGTTTAACATTTTGTGCAGCCGAAGAATAACACCCCTGCAGCTCAGGAAAAATGCATCAGTCGTCTAGTACTGTATCATCTGTGTGTAAACCTACCGGTGATGATTTTCTCCTATCCTGTCTTCAGATTCATGGGCATGCAAAGTAGTCTTCCCCTGCCATCCTGGTATTTTCAGGTTCTTTATATGTGAAATGTTATTTTTCTGCAACATTGTTCAAAGGAGTCCTGAAGGTTGGAATGCATATTTGTACCTTTACTTGAGGAGCTACCAACTTCCTCGTTTGGATGTTGCAGGAAGACAGTGTTGACGCAGATTATGTTCTACTTCATCCTTGAGGACTTCATATTCTATTGGGGCCACAGGGTTCTACATACAAAATGGCTGTACAAGCATGTTCACAGTGTCCACCATGAGTAAGCAGGGATTTTTCACAGTTTACTCTAGCCCTTTCTTTGGAAAAATACGTGAATGTGCTCATATTAACACAGATATGCCACGCCCTTTGGACTGACTTCCGAATATGCACACCCTGCTGAGATACTGTTTCTCGGTTTTGCAACCATTTTTGGCCCTGCCATTACTGGGCCCCACCTGATGACTTTATGGTTGTGGATGGTAGTAAGAGTGCTGGAGACAGTTGAAGCTCATTGTGGTTACCATTTCCCATGGAGCCTTTCAAACTTTTTGCCAATTTATGGGGGGTACTTGTTAGAATTTTGTCGCTCTCTTCATTATGCATTATATCGAGTTGCTCCTCCATTGACCTTTTTGCTTGAAATATATCTTCCCGTATCTTTCAGCGCTGATTTTCATGACTACCACCACCGCTTGCTGTATACTAAGTCTGGAAACTATGCGTCAACCTTTGTGTACATGGATTGGTGAGTTCTTAACTTCATTTTTGTTGTGAGGCTGTAAGATTTCATTATTTTGCGTTCTATCATTCTTTTAAGGTAGTCCAAGCCAAATATGATGGTGAAAGCACTTTATCTTCTGTCTTGTTATTTTCCTTAGTATTTTACCTATCACCTTATGGATGCTCACTAAATCTAATGAATGGGAAAAGGCCTACATCAATGAGTAAAAAAGGATGATATAACATTGCTATATCTAATTTTGGGAGGTAAGATTATCTTTTATACCTATACCTTGCTTTGCTTTCTGCATTTCCTACTTGCTACATATGCAAAATCTTGTCTTTTTTAATGGCAAGAGCACTTCTTCGGGCTTTATTTGTTTGAGTTTAACCAAAAGCAGAAGGTACATTTCTGTTTTCCCATCAAAATTTAAAATATCAATTCTGCAAAAATATGGAAAGTTCATATGGGAAACTTATGTGTCAACATGTGCATTTTGTGGAAGTTTTTAAGTGTTCCAGCTTTCAAAAAGATCAAAAGTGTGCGAGCCACAAGTTTTCAATAAGAAAAACGTAAAAAGTATTAGTTAATCCAAACAGATCCAAACAATTTTCTGCCATTTCCTATTTGAATGGCACACAGTAAATTTTGTCCCGTGTATGTCTAATGGATGGGAGTTTCCTACCATTCCAGATCAAAAGTAGGGTCAACTTATAAAAGTTTAAGTTGCCTTCTGCACATGTTCTTACCTGAATTGTCATATTGACCCTAGAATCATTCCTTCAGAGCATTTGGGCCATTGTAGTCTGCTGCACTCTCTAGGAATGCATGTTTTTCGGCATTGAGTGTTATGAGCCTTATACAAACCGAAGTTCCTCTGAAACTCTTTGCCTATTGTTGTCTGTTGAGAGACTTTTTCCTGCATCAGAACTTCTCTACTTGATCCTTTTATTGTGTCTTTTCCTGAGTAGAAACGAACTGCAAATAAGTTGTAATTAGCCAGCTTTATACGATGCTTAGATGATAATGTTTTATGAGCAACTCTTATGCCGTACCCTGTGTGAACGATGTAATTGAATAAGTTTTACATCGCAGAAAAATTTTATTGGCCTATGGTATCCTAAAGGGGGCGGGGGATTACTAAGCTTCCTCATTTTTTATTGGACTTGCATCTTGAATCCCATAAGCATTTAGGCTCATAAGAAAAATATGCACAGCACATCGTTTGGGGACAATGCATAAGTCATTGCATGCAGCAGCGATATGTGCGATACATTCTCCTCCTAACCACATGATCTCGATTATGTTTCTTTCTCTTCATCACCAGTTAATGCTGGGTCAGGGCTTTGCTCTTTATAGAGATGTTGATCATATGATGTCCTTGATTACTGTAAGCCTCATTGTCGAGTGGTGGCATGTTTATCTATGTTGCCAGGATCTTCGGAACTGACAAGGGGTACAGAAAGTTGAAGTCCTTGAAGTCTGGTCACTTTGAAGATTGCTGCAAGGAAATGTAGCAAAGGAAAAGTTTGTGAAGATTCTCGAAATTGTAAGTGGCTGTACGGTTTTTAGTCTTCTAAGAGGAAGGTTCTTTTCGGTCACTGCATCATCTTCATTGCAACCTTTTCCCTTCATTTTTCAGTATCTTCTGTGATGTGGAATCAGTGGAAAGCTTCCTGCGAACTTAGTTGTGCTCTTCCTATTTTCTCCATTGACGAGGTTGCGTGGGCCACTAACCTGTTTGCGTAGACTTTGACCTTTACCTCCGGCTGAGTCTGTTCACTCAGACAATTTTGCATGTCATCTCGTTAAGCACATGTATGATATAAGTTCCTCACCGGGAGGAACAGTCAATTGTTGTATGTAAAGTGGTTTAAAAAGAAAATTATGATTTTCGAGGACTAATGGAATTTCCCATCGACGGGGCTGTGTTTCCCGAACAATTGCTCCGAAATGCTGCTGTTTGCGTTGTCCTCGCCCTCTTCAAGTAACTTCAGAAACTGCAATCAGGGCAACAAACCGTGCCGCTCTCCGGGGTCCCGAATTGCACACCTTCTAAGAGACAATGCTCATTGGGTTGACCCTAAAACCTCGTTTTCGTTTCTTAGGAGCACGAACTCCTGCCGATGGACATCGTGTTCGGAGGTAGCTTCCTTCTCCAGAGCCACGTTTAACTTTAAGAACCCCTTCCTGTAAAAACGCCAATCAAAGGGCACCTACTGGCGACTAGGCCTCAACACGACCGGTGCATAAATCTCTTCTATTTTGCAAAATTTCTTGGGCAAATCAAAACATGTTCATGAGTGTTATAATCCACTACGTAGAGTCACCTGCTAAAAGGACTGAAACGAGCTTCAAGGGCAAATGGGATGACCATAAAGATGACCCCGATTGCTGGACTCAATACCCAATTTAATTTCAGAGGATCCCCTCGATGTAAAAAGATGAAGGCAGAGACCGACAAAGACGAGTGTTTTGGAGCAAAAGATGAAAAAGACAAGGACCGGCAAACGTGTTTTAAGCAGTAGATCGCCACCACCTCCTCCACATTTCGGGATTGACAAAGTTAAGTTCATTGCTTCATCAAAGAGCTTTGTGTCGGAGTTCGTTTGCGGAAATCGCCCGGAAAAGAGTACAGATGAGCAACTTAGTTCTTCTGTTCCCCTTTCAATTAACAAATTTCGTTCTTGAGATTAATTTGCACAAGAGCTACGGAAGAGAAGAGGAGAAGAGGAGAAGAAATTAAAAGTAAAAAGAGAGAGGGTGAGCTCGACGTGCTAGCAAGATCTCCTGAGATCCACCACGACCACGCTGACGTTGTCCGTGCTGTGCTTGGCCAGGGCCAGCTTCGTCAGCAGCAGCGACGCGTCCGAGCACGCCCTGTCCGGCCTCTCCCCGCCCATCCCCGCTGGGGTCGGCTTGGCCGCCGCGTCCTCCGGCGGCGTGCGGATCTTCCCCCTCAGGTACATGCGCGCCGCCCCGCACGCCGCGTCGTTGGAGACCACGTCCCACAGCCCGTCGCTCGCGAGGATCAGGCAGTCGTCGTCCGGCGTCCGTTCTATCACCGTCACCTCCGGGTCGCAGCTCACGTACGGCTTCAAATAATTGTCACCTGCACCAAAACAGATATAAACACATATTCCATTAAATGGAAAAATCAAAATGAAGAGAACAGTCCACTATTACGCGCCGCCGGATGAACCTACCAATAGCTCTTGACATCGCGAGAACTCCGAGAACCCGAGGTCCGTCCCAGTAGATGACCCGACCGCCCGCTTCTTGGATCCGATTCAGCTCGTCCGGCCTATCCGGCTGCCAGAAATCACCACATTAAAATCGGGTTCGGTTCAGATAAAATACCATATTTCTAAGAGAGCAATACCGACCTTGTGGTCGGAGGAGAGAGGAATCGCCTTGCCCTTGCGCGAGAGCACCGCCCTGGAGTCGCCGCAGTTGGCGACGATGATCTTGTCGGGGGTGACGATGGCGACGACGGCCGTCGATCCGACTGCCTCGCACTCCGGTGACTGGAGCTCGCACCTGCACCTCTCGTGCACCGCCGCCACGCCCTCGTTCCACTCGATGGCCTCCTTGTCCATCATGCGAAAGCTCCTCTCCATTGCCGCCCTCCACTCCGTCGGAGCCGAGCCCTCCTCCTTGTTCGCCACCACCAGCTCCTCCTTTATCAGCTCGTGCATCCTCTCTCTACAACGTACTGCCACCTGTCGATAACCCACAGATCATATCTTAGAGCTTTTACCAAAAGAAAATATTTATTTTAAGGATTAAAAAGCTCGCGACTTTGTCTGAATTTAGTTAGCCCGAAATTCTTACATGAGAGCAACCGTGTCCATCGTAGACGCCGAAATAATGCAGCTCGGTGGTGGGCTCGCCGCGCCAGCGGCAAAAGGAAGGGTGGACGGCGACCATGTCTTCCATCTCTCTCCTCCTCCCACAGACGGACGAGACTCCGAACTTCGGATACTCGTTCGGGAGCTCTAGAGCAGCCGGGCTGGACAGTGTCCTGCTCAGAGCCGTCGTCGTCGTCTTCACTCTGATCAGGCTCAGCGAGTCATCGCTGATCGAAGCAGCCTTGCGCTCCAATCTCCCGTCCCCCAAATCACCGACGCGTTTCTCTTCGTCGGAGCAAGAGCTCTCGCCGCCGTCGAGCAGCTTCCTCCGTTTTCGCCGGCTCACCGTCTCGCTGCCTTGAGGATGCGCGATGCCGCCGCCATTGACGAACTTGAACCGCCGGATCTCCATCCTCCGCCGCCTCGCCGCCCTCGAGCTCGGCTTGCACGTCGGGTTCGCCTTGGTCTCGCTTACCACCACCCCGCAGCATATGTCCGCCATTGAAAGAACTAGCAAGGCAAAAGCAATCGCCTTTCTCCTCCCTTTCTCTTTTGCTTTACGACCTCCTCCTCCTATACAGTTCGAGAAAGAGACAGACCCCTTCAAAAATGGCAACGACTTCCGGCCGGATCGATGCTAAAACACCAGAACGAAGACATGAAAGGGAACCCAAGAGCGCTCATAAGGGAGGTTCACAAGCAATTCCATGAGCTATGCCTTCGGCCTTTCGCTGCGTTGTTCTTCACGTCCACGAAGAACCAAGTTCTGCAGAGAGGATTAAAGAGAAGCTGCTTCCTTTTTCCTTCCTGCTCCTACGAAGAAGAAGCGTCGTCTCGTCGCGGGGCCAAGTTCGCTGATGTACGTCACGCTAGCTTTCCACCCAAATGAGGCCATCCCAGCCGTCGATCTCCCTCTAAACGATCCTCTCTCCCCCGTCGAAGCCGACCACGTGTACTCGCTCTCTCTCATGCGTGGCCCAATCCGACATCTACAAACGATGGTGCGAAAGGATGGCGGATTAGAGAAATTTCCTAACAACTACTCATATGATGAATGAAAAATCTATTTTTGGGCCAACGAATAAAAAATCTTACTGCAAAAAAAACTATTGAAAAAAGGTCATTAAAAATCTCAAATTCTGCTCATTATGACATATCACAATATATTTATTCAAAACTTTTTCTCACGACGTAAAAATTTCAAACTCATATCTATACAATACAATTATAACCTATCAAAATTTCGTTTTATGATTTTTCAATCAATACGCGAGTGTTATGTCAATATTATTTTGCCCATGTATTGGCTGCCTTCTAGTATAAATATAAATAGATTTATTGGCATAATCTTGATGGAGGCTAAATTCGTCATTTACATATAAATTTTGAAAATTTCATATTACGTAATAAAATTTAGGGTAAAAATGTAATTGCGAGAATAATTTGGCGCTTTAAATGGTTTTTTTTCCCCAAAATTAAATGAATCGAGGAGGACTTATTACCTGCCGGTGCCAGGCACGCATATGGTCCCACGCGTCCTTTCGTCGTTTCGAAATTTAAATCCCATCGATTTGGTGCCACGCGTCCTTTGGGAAAATAGAAAAAGACCGGGGGGCGGACTTTTATTCTTCTAGGATGTCGTGGCCCAATGGGATGCCGATACGTATCGAGGCGAAGGTTGACAAGTGGGCCCACACGTCCCCATCGTTGACGCCTCCCGTCGTAAGAAACATGGAGATGAATCCGAGAGAGGCCGTCCCCGGATCGGGCACCACGTGTCCCCCGGCGGAGCTGGCCCCCCGGGCGCCCGACTCATTAGCCGCGAGGGGTCCAACAGTCTACATGTCGTGCCCGGGCATCCCGTTGCGAAAATGTCTGTCAAATCGATCGCCCTCGTCCGAAGTTCATTTCTTAATTAGCCTACTTTAAAAAATACTCAATATCATTTTTGCTGTTAAGGGCTGATGTACAATTACCAAATAAAAATATTTATCGAATCGAGCCTATAAAATATGGTTTGAAAGTTTAGATTATTAAAATCAATTGAGATTGACGTGAAATGGAGAATATATATTAATTAAGAAAACCCATCTTAAGATACTTTATATTTGTAGTTGTTTTCCAAATTTACTTTAAGATACTTCATCATTCAAATTTAGCACGTTTTGCCACAGAGTCTTTACGTTCGAATCCTTTGCTTTCGATTTCCTTTAATTTTCGATTATTGTAGTTTAATTTCCCGGCTATTCATTTTCCTTGTCATCTATGTTGAAATAGTGAATTTTCTTCGAGCTCTTGCTCTCCTGCGCCGGCACACATTAATTTACTCATACACTCAGTCGATCCATTTTTGGAAAAGAAGTATTTTGTAGGAGCTAAAGAATAAGCTTTTATTGGTTTTTTCAACTGACCGTTTTGTCGATTTGCTTTCACATCAATTTAGCTCCCGAAACACTTGAAATTTTCCTGACGCGCAAAATTTATTACATGTAAAAATTCATTCAATTTTTACGTCATTATCGTACAGAGCATCAAAGCAAAAAAGAAAGAAATATCAACAAAAAAAATCAATTAAAGACCAAATAAAAAAATAAAATCAATTAGAGAAAAAAGAGACCGAAAAGAAAGTTGAACGACGCGAGTAATTTATTCTACAGAAGAGCCGTTCGCAAGAGTCCTTTTCAGGCACAATTCCGGGTGGAGACTGTGTGGGCACGTGTCGATGTCCGACTGGACAACGTGTGCAGAGACGGATAGGAGAGTGCAGTTGAGCTGGGTCCCACGGGAGACCAAAAGCGAGGCCTTAGGGTCCACGTGTATGGAGTGGTGCTGCCATGTGCAGTGCGGCCTGAGGTTGACAGAAGACGTGCAGGCTCGTAATCGCCACGTGACCGAGGACGGGCGAGAAAAGCAAACTTAACTCGACCATGGTTAGCTGAGCACATCATCTTCTTCTCCTCTCTCTCTCTCCTTTTGGTTCCTCGCCACGTCTGTCTCCCTCCTCTCTCTCCTCCGCGTTTTAGAGAGAGAGAGAGAGAGAGAGACGGACCAGGCGCTTCCTGGGGACTCAAACGTTCTTTATTGAACCGAGGTACACTCGGGTTGCGCAGAGAGAAAAGCTCGTTCAAAAGGGTCGAGGTATGTGTCGGGATGGATGCAAGACGCGTGGCTACATGGACGAGAGAGAGAGAGGGAGAGCGCAACGATGGCGGACGTGTGGTGGGGTACGTGTTAGAGAGGGAGGGACACGTGAGTGTTTAACGTTGGTTTTGCAGAGAAGTGGAGAAGAGGGTCATTACGTGGGAGGTTTAATCGCAAAGAGAGGTCGGAGCTCAAGAGGTTGTCAGGCGGTGGAACGGTTCGCCATGTGTATCGGGAGCTCGTACGGATCGATCACACGCGAGCGATGCTGGCCCCGGACGTTTGGGTTCGAGAGCGCCATTTGGCGAGAGAGGAAGGTGAAGCGTGCAAGGCAACCGCCATTGCATAGCGATGGGGAAGGACAAGCTAGCTGCGTGCGATTCCTCAGCGTCTGCTCATTTTTAAAGGAGAGATTCTGTGCGGGCAATGAATATATAAAATCTAGTTTCGTAACTTGATTTGATTTCGAATCACGCTAGTACTGAAAGGAGAGATTGCTCCTCGAGATCGTGTACTAGGACCGCAAGGAACGGTTGGGATTCGATTCGGTTCGGTGGTTTGAAACTGGTGTCGCTCGCTCCTGCTTACCATCATCATCTTCTTCTTCTTCTTCTTGCGAATGTATCTTGGCTTAAGCTTGAATCAACCTCAAGAGATTCTCGAAAAAGTCCACGTCAAGGGCAACGTTGCAGCCGAAGGGATTTGACTACCTGAGGCCCAAACATACAGGCCCAAAGGTACAGCCCAAAGGCCTGACTGGTTCACCCCCTTCGGGCCGGGCCTGACTTTCATCACCACCTTCACGCCCCCGTCCCACTCCAAATCGATTTGGTTGCTGTCGCAATTGGAGTCAAACCACTGATTAAAGCCTTGGACTGCACTGGATTTTCTAGCTCATTATCTTTTAGATGGCGATAGTATTGATTGTCTAGGTTATTATCTTTAATTTCCAACGCTATAGAATTTAGGGAAAATTTCAATTAAGGGCTCGAAGTGCTATCGTTTTTTTAAATAAGGGTGTGAAATTGATTATATTTCAATTAAGAGTCTGAAGTGGCAAAAAAATTTCAAATAAGAATATGAAGTGGACCATGTTTCAATTAATGACTTGAAATGATAAAAAAATTTCAAATAAGGGCCTAATTTGAGGACAATTTCGTCTTTTCACTTTATTGATTAAATAAAATAAAAATATTAAAAAAATGAAAAAAAAGAAACGAGGAGGAAGGAAGGGGCGACAGCCCCCGCCCCTTGCTACCGCCACCCCGTCATCAGCCCTCAGTAACCGAGGTGAGGGCACGGCGACCCTCCACCCCGAGTTGGGCGAGGCTCGGCGATCCTCGCGCAGCTCGGGGTGAAGGCCGACGGCTCGCCAAATCTGGGTGGGGGGGCCGTGACCCTCGCCTTGGTCGATGAGGATTGCCAAGGCCTCATTGAGGGCCGACGAGGTCGCCGAGGCCTCGCTAAGGGCCGACGAGGTCGCCAGCCCTAGCCAAGCCCTCGCCGGTCCTTTCCAGCTGGCGGCGGGGTGGCGGCAGCACCTTGTTGTCGTCGCTTGCTTCTTCCCTCATTTTTTTTTTCATTTTTCATTTTTTAAATATTTTTATTTTATTAAAGTGAAAAGACAAAAATACCCTTACATCATGCTCTTATTTGAGACTTTTTGGCCATTTCAAGCTCTTATTTGAAAAATTGAGGCTACTTCGGACTCTTAATTGGAATTTTCCCTAGAATTTAGGAGCACGCGCTATCACTTTCGGGGTTTCAAAAAAATTCTTGATGGTTTGAAGCCCGGTCCGACAAGCCCGGCAGAAAACGAAAATTTCTAGCCTAGATAGGTTCAAGTCGGGCTACTGGACCCTATTGTTGTTGATGTATAGCAAAAATAGACAAGCCTGGCAGAAATACTTTGGGAATTGTATCTCTAGGGAGAGTATTTCTCTTGTAAATACAAACGGGAGGGTGCATGGCTGTAGTATTATCAATCAATTTTACCCCTATGTCTCTTGGTTGCCTTTCCAGCATTTCGATGTGACATGTAACCGAGCATATATGCCCGCGTGTTGTATAGTCTTTTATAAGATATATGAAATGATGACTAAATATATAAAAAAAGAAAATTTATTGTACATGTTAGAGCAATTCATTTGTACACAAAATGGTGGATGGCATTTCTTATTGTAAGTGTGCGTATATATAGATATGTATGTAGAAAAATCTAAACATTATTTTCTATATCTCAATTACATTGATTTGTTGCGCTATTTTTACTAGGTATCACTTTTAAGTAGAAGAAGGGTAATTCTTAAATGATCTCATCATGACATTTTGCTAGTGGGATATTTTGGTATGAGTTGTTATATGGCTAAAGTGAACTTCTGAGTTAGTTGTTAGTTGAAAATGTTCATATTCTTTTTTATGGATCATAGAAACACAGATCTTGTAATCAAGATGATTTTTTTATTATATATATGGTTATATTTGAGGTTGTGTCCTTTGAATAGAAGGACGGCCGTGTCATTACCTATGTTCTTGTAGAGTTGGAAGTGTGACACTTTGTCAATTTCACATCAAGAATTAACAATAAATTGCACAAGGGATAAAAGTTAAATTATATACAAAACATATGTAATATATACATGGATCCAAATACGTTTGTCTTGTATTGAGATCAAGTTATATTACTCATATAGTCCATCGTCATACACCATGTTTATCGTGTCAACGATTGTTTGTCAAGTACATAAAATTCAACTTTAAGCAATTGCATAAAAAGTAAGAAAAGATTTCGTGAGAAAATTATCAAAAAAGTCCTAAATCTATTGCATTTTTATCAATTCAGTCATAAACCTTTTACATGTGTGTCAATTCAGTCATAAACCTTTTAAGTTTATCAACTGAGTCCTAAACATTTTGTATTTGTGCCAATTTAGTCCTAAGCCGCCGACCGGCGCTGACGTGGCACGCCAGTCAGCCAAAATAATAATTTTTAAATATTTTAAATATTTTCGATTTTTTAATTATTTTTTTCTTTTCCCCTTTTTCTTTTTTCTTCTTTGGCTTGGCTTGCTGCAACTGCTGTGGAGGTTTCTGGTTTTGGCTAGTGAGCTAGCCAACGAGGGTCACCCAAGCTCATCGGCCACTAGGCAAGGGCCATAAAGCCCTTACTGGCCGCCAGTGAGGGTCGCGGCCCCCGCCCAGCGTCGTCCAGATCTGGGCGATGCCATGGGGTCGCGGGCGAGCTGCCTCGCCCAGATCTGGTTGAAACCTATGGAGCTTCGTCGGTGGAGTGAAGGTGCCATATGAAGACGTTTTGATATTTTTGAGAAAATTACCAGAAAAGTCCTAAACCTATTGTACTTATACTAATTCAGTCCTAAATCTTTTAATTTGGGCAATTTAATTATAGACCTTTTGACAATTTACCAATTGAGTCACTTCAACCAATTTTGGTCGCATATTGCTAACGCGGAGGCCAATTGTTCTACATGGCATGATCGGCGGCGTTGATGTAAACAATTTTTGTAATTTAAAAGAAAAACTAACTTTTTTTTTGTTTTTTTTCATTATGGTCAGCAACACTAGGCAAGGGCGCTCACCAAATGTGGTTGACGCTCTCGTCGGCTGCAAAGGCCTTGCCCAAATCTGGATGAGGACCACCTTGCCTGGGCTGGCAAGGCCGTGATGGCCTCACTGCTGTGATCGCATGAAAACAAGAAAGAATTTAACTGAAAGTAAAGAAAAAAAAGTTGAAAGTGGGAATAGAAAATGGGATTAGGTAAACGTTAGAGTAGCATGGTAACTACTCTCCCTTATACTTATGTTTGAACAAGAAATTGTCTACATACACACATTAATGTACAGAGATGTTGCCACTATTGGTTAATAAACTTCTTTGTCCCTGCAACGACAATACACGATGAACATCTTAGAGGTAGAAGAAAGTTGGACTCGTGCTCTAGGAAATGAGAAGCCATTCACGGTGAACCCTCCGTCGACACAAATGATCTGCCCCGTTATGTAAGAGGCTGCCGGCATGCACAAGAAGGCCACTAACGAGGACACCTCCTTTGGCTCTCCGGTGCGACCGAGCGGCGTCCTTGCTATCACCTCCTCGTGGAACTTGTCGTTGCTAAGTAGCTGCGACGACATATGAGTTAAATGTCAGATCACGATGGCGAAAATGATCAAGATCTATGTAGTGATCTATCTTTGAGTTGGAGAGAAAATTTAAAGCCTTGGGAGATCAAATTACAGGCTCGACTAGTGGAGTCAGTATGAACCAAGGTGCAATAGAGTTGCTTCTTATGTTGTCCTTGGCCCATTCGCATGCCAAATTCTTGGTCAACTGGTTCATTGCTCCTGCCAATCAATTCGGATACAAAAACAGAAAACAGACGCAATTTGTTTAGCTCCATAGTAAAGGTGTTTAGATAGTTACTAATGATAATGTACATTTACCTTTGGTGGCCGAGTAAATTGATCCGCCGTTCACGGAAATGACGCCGCAGACGGATGACAAGAACACGATGCTTCCAGTTCCCGAGGCCTTGAGAAGGGGATGCGCGAGCTGGCTCAGATGGTAAGCCGATTCGAAGTTAGTTGTCATGATGAAGGAAAAATCTTCCGCTGTGAAATCCACGGTCGGCTTGCTTACACCGGTCCCAACGTTGTTTATCTGCCACAAACGAAAACCAAGAACAAAATCTATTGAAAAACAAGCACAAACTGCAACCTTGTTACTAATGTTGTCATCGGATCCACAAGATCAAAGACGACTTAGACTTACTAGGATGTCGAGCTTGCCGTCGAAGAGGGAGGACACTGTGAGCATCAGCGTCTCTCGCTCTGATTTCGGCTTCGTTTCTGGAGCAGGTATACACGGTGGCCCCAAGCCTCGCTAGTTCCTCCACTACGGCATGCCTAATCATGGTACAGCAATATGATTATTTACCAACTTGTGATTGCAAAGAAGAACAGATTAGGCCCTTTTCTTCTGCAGAAGAAGAAATTCCACGTGACACGACCTTAGTACACGTGATACCCAGGAATGTGTGAAAGAAATTGTATTGGCTAATGAAATTTCAAATGATCAATCGACGGCTAAAGGCTATAGAACTTGAGAAAGGTAAGCGACGACACGCTCAAAGCAATTGAGCTCTCTAATCAAGTCTCTTGCCATTTCCATCGCAAAGAGTTTTAATTGATGATTACATCAATTGTCTAGTCTTTTTATCTGTGGAATCGAATGTTATTGGATTCAGAAGCATCCGCCATCACTCGGGCGGTTAAAAAAATCTTGATGGTCAGAAGCTTGATCTGACACACTCCGTTCAAAAAGATTTTCGCGAGCCCGGATATGATGGAAATAACTCACCTAAAGTGCTTAAATTTCTCCATCTTGGCTTGATTTGTTCTTGGCTAGGACTAAGCCTGGCCTAGAAATTATAGGCTCAATTTGTTTTGGTTAGGACAAGAAGTGCCTTGACCGCGGATTGCCCTGGTCAGTGCACGAACCAACTACTACTATCACTCAAACTATTATAGAGCAATCAGATTTCAAGATTGACGGTTTTCAAATGCCTAAATCAAGATGTTTTCTCCCCCAATCTATATCATGACGGATGATCAATCATTGAAACCATCGACATAAAAGAACCAAGTGTTCAATGAGAGAGAGACCCGATTCCTTTGGTTCCACCAGTGACGAGAGCAGTCATTCCTTGAAGCGACCACCTGTTTTCGTTGCCATTGCTGCTGCTGCTGCATCTGCTTGCAGTCTCATTTCCCTCTTGAGCCATCTCTCTCTCTCTCAAATTTGATTTATCCCCTGAACTCTTGTTTTCTTTTTGGGTATAATGCGTCTCTCCAACTCTCTAACTGTGTGATGTAAAGTCCTTACTGGCCGGCTGAGGCTTCCTGACCACACATAGATGGTGGACTGACCAGTTCTCACGCCACTAATTACATGCGGTCGTAGAAGTCCGCAACCAGACGAGTGTTCCGCCACATTAAGTCTTGCGTTAGTACTAGGAAGGAGGACGACAGCTCGGGTTAAGTCTCTCGTCATTTTCATCATATAAAATTTTAAGCGACGATAATGCTGATTATCTAACTTCATTTTTGGACTCGGAAGCCCCTGCTATCACTTGGAAGTTTCAAAAGAATCTCGATGGTCGGAAGTTTAGTCCGATGCACCAGGCTCGGAATGATTTTTTCAGGCCCAAATAGGTCAGAGTCGCGCTACTAAATCCATTTTCTTATAATGTACGTTCCAAAATAAAAACATAAAATGCAAAAAAATGCAAAAATAAATAATCTATGTTAAACACCCTAATAAAGTCATGACCGAGTCTCATTACTAATCTAAAACGCTAATTCAACCTTCCATTCCTTCCACCTTCGTCCACGTGTCATCCAAGATCAGCTCACTAAACTTCGTAGACGGTTGAGATTTGCTTCTCTCTATCACTTTTTCTGCTTCCGCTTTTTTTCTTCCTTTCTCACTTCATTGTCAATTTCTATTGCTGTTTTGGGGTGCATTTGTTTCACGTACCACTCAAGATGTAATTTTTTTTTCAAAACATGATCGCTTGTCTCGCTTACAAAAATATTTTTCTCACTCACAAAAATAGTCACGTATAAATTATTGTCAATAATGAAAATATTTTTAGTTGACTAATTTTTCTTAAGCAATATAACCAATTATTTTTCAAAAACGGTTTTTCAAATCTTGAATTTTCCATGAAACAAACGTACCCTTCATTTCGATTGGTTTCCTTTTTCTTTTTTTGGATTAGACACTTTGAGTATAGCAAATCTAATTGTCATAGGTTATATAGGGTATAATTATCTATTTTTATTTGTTAATGAAGTCTTTTGGTGGTCGAAACTAGCATCAAACACCTTTAGCCTGTGGCTACACGGTGTTGAGCTCTGTAGAGAAGCCTTTTGATGTGTAATACAGGGCACATAACTCTAGCTGGATAAAAAAATTAGGTATAGCCAGAATAACCCGGATCGGACTCGACCGATATACTTTGGTACAGGCTAGTTTGCTATTTTAACAAACAAACGGCCCGGCCAAGAAATTCTAGGCTCGATTTGTTCTGATTGGGTTGAGAAATACCTCAACGCCGGGATCGTCTAGTCCATGCACTATTCTACTATCACTGGAATTACGATAGGGGAACGATATTCGGGATTGAAAGTGGTTGAATGCCTAAATAACGATGTAACAGTTGGCCAATCATCGAAATCAATGACATAAAAGAAATGAAGTGTTCGGAGAGAGAGAAAGAGACCCGATTCCTTTGGTTCCACCGGTGACGAGAGCGGTCATTCCCTGATTGGTCAACTGGTTCATTGCTCCTGCCAATCAATTCGGATACAAAAACAGAAAACAGACGCAATTTGTTTAGCTCCATATTAACAGTGTTTAGATAGTTGCTTTTGATAATGTCCATTTACCTTTGGTGGCAGAGTAAATTGATCCGACGTTCACTGAGACAACGCCGCAGACAGATGACAAGAACACGATGCTTCCAGCTCCCGAGGCCTTAAGAAGGGGATGAGCGAGCTGGCCCAGATGGTAAGCCGATTCGAAATTAGTTGTCATGATGAAGGAAAAATCTTCCGCTGTGTAATCCACGGTTGGCTTGCTTACGTTGGTCCCAACGTTGTTTATCTGCCACGAATGAAAACCAAGGACAAAATCTATAGAAAAACAAGCACAAACTGCAACCTTGTTATTGATGTTGTCATCAGATCCACAAGATCAAAGACGACTTAGACTTACTAGGATGTCGAGCTTGCCGTCGAAGAGGGAGGACACGGTGAGCATCAGCTTCTCTCGCTCCGATTTTGAGGAAACGTCGCAAGCCGAACCCGCAACTTGAAAACCGTTGCTCTTCCAATCTTTCAAGCATTCATTGATTTCGGCTTCGTTTCTGGAGCAGGTATACACGGTGGCCCCAAGCCTCGCTAGTTCCTCCACTACGGCATGCCTAATCATGGCACAACAATATGATTATTTACCAACTTGTGATTGCAAAGAAGAACAGATTAAGCCCTTTTCTTCTCCAGAAGAAGAAATTCCACGTGACAAGACCTTAGTACGCGTGATACCCAGGAATGTGTGAAAGAAATTCTATTGGCTAATGAAATGTCAAATGAGCTATCGACGTCTAAAGGCTATAGAACTTGAGAAAGGTAAGCGACGACACCCTCAAAGCAATTGAGCTCTCTCATCAAGTCTCTCGCCATTTCCATCACAAAGAGTTTTAATTGATGATGACATCAATTGTCTAGCCTTTTTATCCGTGGAATCGAATGTTATTGGATTCAGAACCATCACTCGGGCGGTTAAACAAAATCTTGATGGTTGGAAGCTCGGTCTAACACGCTCCATTCAAAAAGATTTTATCAAGCCCGGATATGATGGAAATAACTCACCTAAAGTGTTTCAATTTCTCCATCTTGGGTCAATCTGTTCTTGGCTAGGACTAGACCTGGCCTAGAAATTATAGGCTCGATTTGTTTTGGCTAGGACAAAAAGTGCCTTCACGGCGGATTGCCCTGGTCAATGCACGATCCAACTGCTACCATCACTCAAACTATTATAGAGCAATCAGATTTCAAGATTGACGATTTTCAAATGCCTAAATCACGATGTTTTCTCCCCAAATCCTATATTATGACAGATGATCGATCATCGAAACCATCGACATAAAAGAATGAAGTGTTCAGTGAGAGAGAGAGAGACCCGATTCCTTTGGTTCCACCAGTGACGAGAGCGGTCATTCCTTGAAGCGACCACCTGTTTTCGTTGCCATTGCTGCCGCTGCTGCATCTGCTTGCAGTCCCATTTCCCTCTTGAGCCATCTCTCTCTCTCTCTCTCTCAAATTTGATTTATCCCCTGAACTCTTGTTTTCTTTTTGGGTATAATGCGTCTCTCCAACTCTATCTAACTGTGTTATGTAAAGTCCTTACTGGCCGACCGAGGCTTCCTGACCACACATTTATGGTGGACTGACGAGTCCTCACGCCACTAATTACATGCGGTCGTACAAGTCCGCTACCGGACGAGCTTTCCGCCACATGAAGTCTCGCGTTCGTACTAGGACATCAGTCCGGTGCTGAGTCGCCTGTTTTTCTCAAAATAATCGCTCGCGTTGCTTACGGAACTGAAAGAACGAAAATCACTCTGACGGTCAACGAAGAATTATCTAGGCTCGGAACTTTAATTGATAATGAAGACATTTTTTTTTTCAACTAATTCTTTTTAGGAAAGACGTTATTCAGATCATTCGCCTTTTACGAGACGAACGGATTTATTCGCTAGGCGATACGACGACGTGTGGAACAATCTTGTGGCCCCTTTCCCCCTGGCGAGGGAACGTGCTGCTTTCTGTTTTATCTGTCCTGTGGGCATGTGGCCATTTCTCATAAATGTCGTACCCACCCTTTTAGCTCAGATTAATTTGGGCTTTCGTTTCTGGAGCAAGTATACACGATGGCCCCAAGTCTCGCCCAATTCCTCAACAACCGCATGCCTAATCATGGTAAAAGTAATCTGACTATTTACCTAACTCGTAATTGCAATCAAAGAACTTGCTGTAGGACGAGAGCTCGGGTTAAGTCTCTCGTCATTTTCATTAAATAGAGTTTTTAAGTGACGATAATGCTGACTATCTAACTTAATATTCAGATTCAAAAGCACCCACTGTCGCTTGGAGGTTTCAAATTGTCAAAAGTTTGGTCCAACACACCGGGCTCGAAACAATTTTTTCGGGCCCAAAGAGGTCAGAGTCGGCCTACTCAATCCATGTAGTTATAATATATGTTCCAAAATAAAAAGCATAAAATGAAAAAAAATGCAAAAATAAATAATCTATGTTAAGTACCCTAATAAAGTCATGAGCGAGTCTCATTACTGATCTAAAACGCTAATCCAACCTTACATACCTTCCACCTTCGTCCACGTGTCATCCAAGATCAGCTCACTAAACTTCGTAGACGGTTGAGATTTGCTTCTCTCTATCACTTTTTTCTGCTATCCCTTTTTTCTTCCTTTCTCACTTCGTTGTCAATTTCTATTGCTGTTTTCATGTCAGCTGTTTTTCCTTTTCCTTTTCTTTTTTCTTTTTCGATTTCGAGACACTTTGAGTATAGCAAATCAAATTTTCATAGGTTATATGGGTACATTTATCTATTTATATTTGTCAGTTTCTAAATGTTTTTGTTCCCTTTGGCAATTCTTCTCATTTAGTAAATCGGAAAAAATTAATAAAATATTATATATAACTTGCACTTTACATTGGACATTGCTAAACGAAACATTTTGTTAGTGGTTCATATTTGCAAAAATTAGATTTCATAACCCTTTTTTTCCTTCTCGGAGAGGAAAATTGGATCCCTTTTATATTTCATTTCTCTTTCTTTCGACGTTGGCTTATTACTCCAATATTTATAAGTGAGCACCAACTCACATACAGAAGTAGATATATCTAAATCATAAAGTAAATTGTCTTAATGAAAAGCGTGAGGAGGAAAAAAATAAAATGATAAAATGTGGTACACAATGTTATCACCACATTTTACCACTATAATTATTATGTTTATTCACTTTAAATTTATATTCATTTAACAACGTCAAGATGACACTTTTTTATTGTCGTAATTGATATAGATAAATAATTATAACTGAATGAAGTGAGGCATTAGCAGAGCATCGTTAAAAGTGTTTATGGTATAATAGTTTTATTAATTATACGATATAATGCAATACGAATTATCCCATACATGTATCAAATAAAGTTCCACTCATTGGTCGACAAGCAAATCCCTTAATGTTACTATGAGCAGGAGATTCTATGATTCGAAAACGGAATTTACTGCATTCGAACTAAACACTTTACTACTTATCTTTACGACTTTGTAATATGTTATTTGTTAAGAATGTATGCATTGATATATAAGATATATTAGAAACATATAAATATTAATTTTTTTTGGTAAGACAGAAATATTGAAATTAACATATATAACATGGTTCTCAAAGTTATTATGAAGAGGAGATATTCTGATTTGAACACGGCATTAACTGTATCCGTATCAAGCGATTGGCCACGTACGCTTGCTACTTTATAATCTATGATCGCTCAATATTGTATGAATTGAGAAATTTTATGCATGAGAAATGTATAGCCATTGAAATTAACGTATACAGAGTTATATGACCACCATAGGGTGCGGGTTATCACTAGTCTAGCATTATATGAGGCAGAAATGATGTGATGGCAAGGGTTAGCGGTGATCGGTTCCAAGTTGAATTGGTTCCAAACCACAAATCCGAAACTTACTGTGCTAAAGTCGGTCCCAATTACTATATTAGGAAACCGATCGGTTGCCTTAGGAATCTACTTAATACCGAACTAGCCTGTTCCAAAGTCAACCCTTTTGAGCCTAACTTCAAGTAAGATAACTATTATTTCAGAAAAACATACCATGTCAACAAACTACAGCATATTTATTAAAGCATCGATGGATTTCTTAAGCTTCCCAGCTCTACCCGAGAACAAACCAACAGTTCACAGTATGAAATCAGGAACCAAACTAATTAAGATCGGATCTATTCAATTCTCAAGTTGAACCGATCCAGTTGCTTGCCCCTGTAAGGACGAGGCTAGTTTAACAAAGGACTCGGCCTGGCCTACAAATTCTACACTCGATTTGTTCTAGCTGGGCCTAGAAATACCTCAACGCTCAAACTGCCTAGTGCGTGCGCAATCCTACTATCACTCAAATTATTAAAGAAAAACAAGATTTCATGATTGGCGGTCTTCAATACCTAAATCACATGTTTCTTTTCCTCCGATTTAATCCACAACATTTGATTGATTATTGGTATCAACGAATAAAAGAATGAAGAGTTTGGTGAGAGAGAGACCCGATTCCTTTGGTTCCACCGGTGACAAGAGCAGTCATTCCCTGAAGCGACCACCGGTTATCGTTGTCGCCGTTGCGGCCGCTACATCTACTTGCAGTCCCCTTCCCCTGCTGAGCCATTCTCTCTCTCTCTCTCTCTAAACTTTGGTTTTCCCCTTTGACTGTGTCTTTTCTTTTTGGGTCGAATGCGTATCTCCAACTCTCCTGCTTTATATATAGGTCCTTCGCTCCAAAGGCCGACAGAGAGTCGGCTATTGGCAGAGGCTTCCCGACCACTACCTACGTTCGGTCATGAATAGAAGATAGATGATGACAGTGGCAATGATAAAATGCAGGAACCTCAACAATGTCGAATCTTAGAATTTTGCACTAAATCATGAAAGTAACCACTTCCCCCGCTTGTCTTTTTATCAAAGCGCCACGTTACTCACGTTGAACGGATATCTATATAAGTGAAACGTATATTATCTTGTAATTGTTGTGTATATATAATATTTTACTAATAATAGTTATTTGTGTTTCATGTTATGTAATTAATTCGTTGGAGAAGAAAGGGAAAAGAAAAGGAAAGCATCAATAAATAAATAAAGGTCAAATTGATATTGACCCCGTTGAACGGTCAAATGACCATGGGAGGAATGAAACGGTTCAACGTGTTCTTCACCGGAGGAGATGCGACTTTTGAATTTTGAATTGAAGAGGTACAACTCTTCAATCAGGCACATTCATTTTGGATCTTTGAATAGGTTTTTGAAGATGCTGGAAAATGATTGTTAAAATTTTTATGTCTTGAATCACTTCTCTTCTTCTCCGACAATACTATTCTGTATATTGTCAAAAAAAGTCCTAAATATAGTGTACGCCGATTAATTTACTCATAAACTTTTTAATTTAGTCAATTTAGTCCTAAACTTTTTGACAATTTTTCAATGTAGTCCTTCTAGTTAATTTTGATCGAAAATTGCTGACGTGACGATCTAGTCAAAGCCGGTCATTCTACATAGATGCCTGATGCTAAGATGGATGATTTTTGTAATTTTTATTTTTAAATTTTATGTTCCTTCTTCCTTTCTTTTCCTTTAGTACGTACATTTCCAACCTGCCTTCTTCCTCATAAAACTCCTCATCATCTCCTCCGCGACTCTCTTTTCGGTCGTCTCTTTCGTAAATCCTCGCCCGCTCTCTGGCGAGCTTCAATGGTATTTCCTTATCTTCATCTACGCACTCTCTTTTTTTCCTTTCGTTTTTTCCCTCGTGGAAGCGAATATAGCCATGAAAATGACTTGCATTCTAATATGCTTCAATGGCAGTTTCTAATTTCCAACTATTCCTCAATCAGTGAAACTGAAAGCCTGGAATATTTCAAATTTTTTCTTTTTTAATTTCTAAACTGGAGGAACGTTGAAACGGGGATGCTTTCGAGCTCAAACTCGAGCTACTCGTCCATGGCATCATCAAGATATATCCATCAACACGGAGAAAATTACTCTTTCGATCTCAACTCGATGGCTTGGATAAGTTTGTTCGGACGAAATACCACGACGGGTCGCGGAAAGCGTGGTCACGTCCTTGAGGTTTCCAAATATCATTCTGAAAGAGAAAGGTTGTATATTCTGATAAATTAGCTCGAGGGAACCATTAACCACCCGATCCGGGCGAAGGAGCTGAGGAGGTTTGTGAGGAAGAAGGTGTTGGAAGTGCATGTAACATTGTGTTCTTGTCAGATCCACGGGAGAGGGCGTGATTGGGTCGCCGGCCACAAGAGGCGCTGATGGCGGAGCAGAGGAGTTGAAACCCCAAATCTGGGTTTGATGTTGAAGATGACGGTAAAGGAAAAAAGAAAAAGGAAAGAAAAAAGATGAGAAATTCAGAATTTTTTTTTAAAATTTGCAAAAATCATGGACATCAGCGCCCGATCGTGCCACGTAGGATGGTCGGTGTCCACATAAGCGATATCCAGCAAAAATTGACCGGAAGGACTATACTGGAAAATCGTCAAAATGTTTGGGACTAAATTGGCACAATTAAAAGGTTTAAGACTGAATTGGCCATTATACAATAGGTTTAGGATTGAAATGGAGAATGATTCCGTATATTGAAGATTTTG
The DNA here is from genome assembly GCA_001662345.2 of Metrosideros polymorpha var. glaberrima. Lineage (NCBI taxonomy): Eukaryota > Viridiplantae > Streptophyta > Magnoliopsida > Myrtales > Myrtaceae > Metrosideros > Metrosideros polymorpha. Next base: position 21,954,022 of record BCNH02000010.1, read on the forward strand.
ATGAAGAACAAACAGATCTCGAGATGAACGTGAAGGAAACAACAAATTGTTTTACGCAAATAATGAAGTAGGGATATCGTCCGGAGGTATTGTATACTTTTTATTATTGGGTGAAAAGTGAGACATTAGTATTTTTTTTTTCTAAAGAAATGAATGGTTTGTTCTATTTTAGATTGTGTAGAAACGGGAAGATTTGATTTTAGAATATGTGACAGATTTCTAGAAAAATCCTTCTAATTGTCTTGTAAATTTAAATCACAATGTCATTACAATTCATATTTAACCAATTAAATGAGCATTCTGCAAATTTTTTAGAAAAGTTTGAGATTCAAATCCTTCGCCGTGCTTTCTTTCTATATAGTGGTAGTGGAGGTTGTATGTATTCATTTCGCTTAATTTCTTTTGCAAAATTACAGTAAACATAATTTGTTACTGACTCGATACGTTCTTTGTTTTTCATAAGTAACAAATAACGAAGGTGAGGAATATATAAATGTTGAATCAGTTCCTCAAGATGGTCAAATAGTCCAAGCCTCATTATGACATAGGTAGTGCTCAATAATTTATTAATTTATTGATGAAGTAAAACTTTGAAATTTGATTTGTCAACTAGCAATGACATGATTGTAAATGGTACTGCTCGCCCTTGTTGTTATGTGGCCGTTGCATCCAACATCTTAATTGTGCGCCTAATTTTAGGTTCCGTCCGTTTTACAAAAAACAATTTTCAAGAAAATATTTTTTGGATTTTTTGACATTCTATTCATGGAAAACATCTGGCAGCAGCAAGGCCCGCCAAGCCCCGGGCGAGATGAAGTAAAACTTTGAAATTTGATTTGTCCTCTAGCAATGAAATGATTGTCAATGGTAATGCTCGCCCTTGTTGTTATGTGGCCGTTGCATCCAACATCTTAATTGTGCGCCTAATTTTAGGTTCTATCCATTTCACAGAAAACAATTTTCAAGAAAATTTTTTTCGGAATTTTCAATATTTTGTTCATGGAAAACATATGGCGATAGCAAGGCCTGCCGAGCCTCAGGCGAGATGAAGTAAAACTTTGAAATTTGATTTGTCAACTAGCGATGACATGATTGTCAATGGTACTGCTCACCCTTGTTGTTATGTGGCCGTTGCATCCAACATCTTAATTGTGCGCCTAATTTTAGGTTCCGTCCGTTTCGCAAAAAACAATTTTCAAGAAAATATTTTTTGGATTTTTTGACATTCTGTTCATGGAAAACATCTGGCAGCAACAAGGCCCACCAAGCCCCGAGCGAGATGAAGTAAAACTTTGAAATTTGATTTGTCCTCTAGCAATGACATGATTGTCAATGGTAATGCTCGCCCTTGTTGTTTTGTGGCCGTTGCATCCAACATCTTAATTGCGCGCCTAATTTTAGGTTCTATCCATTTCACGGAAAACAATTTTCAAGAAAATTTTTTTCGTAATTTTCAATATTTTGTTCATGGAAAACATCTGGCGGTAGCAAGGCCCGCCGAGCCTCAGGCGAGATGAAGTAAAACTTTGAAATTTGATTTGTCAACTAGCGATGACATGATTGTCAATGGTACTGCTCGCCCTTGTTGTTATGTGGCCATTGCATCCAACACCTTAATTGCGTGCCTCATTTTAGGTTCTATCTGTTTCACATAAAACAATTTTCAAGAAAATATTTTTGGATTTTTTGACATTCATGTTCATGGAAAACATCTGGTGACAACAAGGCCCGCCGAACCTTGAGCTCGCCCAAGGCCCAAAAGCTCAAGGCTCGGCCGATCCCCGCGAGCTCGAGCTAGCTTGTGGCCATCATTAGGTGAGCCTCGAGCTCGGCTATGGCGATCGCCGACTTGTCATGGTGGAGGCAAGAGAAAAAAGAAAGATAATTAAAATTTTGATTTTTTTTAAAAGAAAAGAAAAATAATTAATAATTATTAAAACGAGTGCATGGAAGAAAATCAAATCCAATTTTTCATACTAAACGGCGGAAAATATTTTTTAGTTCATTTTCAAATTTCAGCCGAACACTAGAAATTTTTGTCATTTTCTTGAAAAATGACTTTCTGAAAAACATATTCCAAGAACATAATATTTTTCGCGAAACGAATGGAGCTTTAGATTTGCAAATATGAATTTTCTAGGATATGCAAATATTCAAGAGGCAATTTCCTATATGCAAAATCTCTAATTAATAACATGTGATTCATTAACCGAGATCCTAACATGCAATTGAACAATCATGAACAAGTGACGTGCAAGAAAACACTTCTATTGTCAGTTTCCTTTTTAATTTTTATTTGGAAATAATAGAAAAATGCACGCAAAAGAGTCCTTATTTTTATCACGGGATATGCATCCTAACAATAACCAATTAGGCCCGACATCACATCGAAACTGCGACAGCACGTATCACAGAATGCACTCAAGAGTTTGGTTCGATCCCTCACATCATGCAATCCTGTTTAATCGAATATAGCGAGCTAAGACAAATCACAATCAGGAACCACGTGTAGATAATTCATAATCAGTTCCTGTGTACACCAAAAATTTGATCAACTTTAATTATTATCCACATGTGATAGACCTAGTTGATCAGAGTAAGGTTTCATAATTTATAAACAGAATAATCGACAATTTAAAAAATTCTCAACTTGATGGTTCAACAACTTGAAGGAATCAACAAAATATAGAGTTGACAATCTCGGATGTAATCGCAAAAAAAGTAACCGTCAACGTAGTAAATTAAAGCAAACGTCAAGATAGTGGAGTCGGAAAAACCGTCGATAAATATATAAATTCCAGCGCATATTTTTGTTGTATATTTTGGGTGCCTCATCTCGATTAAATTCCGAAGTTGCATTACATCCTATCAAAAGGGAGTCTAAGTCCAAGCCTATCATCCACTTTCATTCAAAAACCTAAGTCATTGATTTACAGGTCAATTGTGATATATTAACTATTCCAGATCACATCAATTCTCTGATGTAAGGCTTTTCTTACACAACTCACATGTGTATATCAACAATCTCTCATTCACGTGTGAGCTCAGTATTCACTGGTCTCTTTCTCCAAACCGAACAATTCAAGAAGCCATTGAGATGCATTGTTACACCACAACGTCTACCCCCTAAAAATCAGGTCGGTCACCAGATTCCTTTCTTGAGATACCGATATACACACAATAGAAGTCCAAGGCCTTCATCTAGGAAGATCGCCAAGAGGAAAACCAAATCCGAGCTAGTCAACATTTTCAATTGAACCAACATTCACTTAAAAGTTTAAATCATTTATTTTTGGGTTAATTAGGATATATTAACTATTTTAAACCGCATCAATTCTCTAACGTGGGACTTTTTTAACACAATTTACACGTGTATATCAATTTGTCGTCAATTAAATTCTGACATAGTTTGTGTAATTCAGTTTTGTTTGAAGTTGAATTATCGATTCTTTTATCTACCTGTGATATAACCTATCCGAAATTGCCATAGAACTTGTCTCCTCTAATAAAAATCGAAAAATGACTTTCAATGAAAAATATTTGGTCGTGGAATCGAATTTCATCAAAACTGTTCCTAAGGATAGTCGCTATTATGCACGGGGACAAATCAATAACGAGCACCATTCTCTTATTGAAACTTTACCCATTGACTTGTCAAACCGGGAACGAGCGAATCAACCATCTCAATGTGTTCGGCGGCTCAAAGAGGATGGCAGCGACTTGTTGTGTCAATCGAATCAAAGTAGCAAACGCAAGCTGCGCGACGAGGATAAGACTAAGAGCGAAAAGATCGGCGCAGGTGACAACAACGCCTTGTCGCTAAGCAACCATGATCAAATCGAAGAAGAGTCAAGCAGCAGAATCTGAATGTTTTGTGTTCTGTTTTTGGTCAAGAGTCTCTTCACAATTCCGCTAAATATCCTGCTTGTCCCAACCAAGAATTCATGGTTTCCATGGCATAGTGCGTTGCGGTATTTGCTGGATTTTTTTTAGAGGGTGGCCGGGCTCGTGGGAGCTCGGTCTTGAAAATTGAAATGAGCTTATCTCTTATAAATTCAAGCTCATCTCGCATGTTGGGCCAATTCGAATGCAATCTACTAGGCCACTTTAAATGAAATTCATTTGCGGACATGTTACTACTAAACAGAAAATGTTCGTAAGGCCTTGATGCAATGCACGTGCAAAATTACAAGATATCGATATTTTGTTTATGTGTCATATTCTATCGTCATCAACAAATTCAATCCCTAGTTTTTATGAAATGTATGATAGCTTTAGGTGAAAATTCAAGTGTCAACTAATCGGATTTAGACAATCTTTAATAATTTTTCAAGGAAATTATAACTACCTTTCATCCTTAATTATTGTATTTTTGCCATGATAATAAATTTGATCATTGTAAGTAATTTTCATGTTCAATTTATTAGCCGGTAGTAGGAGTGAATCAAGTTTCCTCTTTAAATTAGCACTTTCAAACATCTTTAAAAAACAAAAGGTCGAGGATATTTTGACTTTGAGAGGAGTGTTAAAATATTTAAATATTAAATCACGTTTTTATTTAATGATTTACACTTTTAGAAAGTTGGCTCCCACATAATCTCATTCAAAGTTTGGAAAACTTTGCAAGTCATTTATTTGCCTCCCTTATTATATATTTCATCTCAAGTCCAAATTAGATGAAAAAACAGTATTATACTTAATATTTGTATTGTTAAGGATATCAAGTAACTCAATATTCATAAAATGTTTAAATCTAGTATATATTGAATAATGTAAAGACACAAAATTGGACACTATTGTGATTGAGAGAGATAGGAAGGCAAGAATGAGTAGAAGAAAATCACATGAGAAGTTTACGTGGTTCGATTAGAGCGTCGGAACCTATATTTATGAAGAGAGCCAGTAAAGAATCCACTATCAAACACTAGGAGAATAACAATAGTTTACAATCACTCGTGCTCAAGTATTTTCCAATCCTAATTTATACCTGATACCCACAGTGATTAACAACTCGGCTCAATGGACTCGACTCTACGTATAAATCTATTCTCGAGCTCTCTCATTTCTTCATCTCTCACACATGAAGAAGTTGTCCCTTCTTTTCGGCTGCCGTGGGAGGAAATGGATGAATAAAACAAGTCAAGCCTACACCTTTCTGAATATCGTCAAAAGTTATAGGGAAAATTTCAATTAAGGGCCCGAAGTACATTCGTTTTTTCAAATAAGGGCCTCAAGTGGACCATGTTTTAATTAAGGGCCTGAAGTGGCAAAAAAATCTCAAATAAAGACCTGAAGTAGACTCTGTTTCAATTAAGGGCCTGAAGTGGCCAAAAAGTTTCAAATAAAAGCCTGAAAATATGGCATTTTCGTCTTTTCACTTTATTGATTAAATAAAAAAATGAAAAAAAAAATTTGAGGAAGAAGCAAGGGGCTTGTCGCCGACTCAGCCAGGGCCGGCAGGGGTTGCTGGCCCTCGGTGAGGCCCCAACAACCCTCGCCGACCGGGGCGAGGGCCAGCGACCCCTGTCGGCCCTGGTCGAGTGTTGACACCTGAGTTTTGGTACTTTTTTTATTTTCCGATAAAAATCATGAAAATCAAAGTTAGAAACCTTGGCCACAACCTAAGAACTAATTTTGGCAAAAAATTAAAATTTTCTTAATTTTTTGCTCACATTAAATAGAGTTGACATTAAAAAAAAATACCAAACGAATTCAGAAAAATACGAAAAAATAGTCAGCCATCTTATTTTTCTCTTAATTGCAATGTTGCGATGTCAATTTTATAAAATTCTATTGAGAGTATACTTTTTCCCAATTTTGGAGGTGAATCTATACCCTAATTGGACCAAAAATTCAATCGGACCGTTTCTATTCATTTTTTAATTTTGAGTCCTTCATGACATTTGACCTAGAGACTATCAATTGCAAATTGGACAAGCCAATTTCACAATTTGGCATGAAATTCGATTTTCCCCAAAATTCGGGTATATTTTAGGCCATTTTTAGTACAATTTGGGGATTTCGATCAAAGGGGTGAAATAGACCGGAATTGAACCTTACGCTAAGTGTAATCAGCCCTAAGAAACGCAATGATGAGGTCAATTTCATGAGAACAAGTCAGTAAGGCCCCGAATTTGAAAAAATTCATTTTGACCCGGTTTCGATAATTGGGGGATTTTATGTTTTAACACAATAATTAGTCCAAATTTTCCCACATTCAGATCTTATGCATGTCCTGGAAGTGTAAGGATTCATCAATTTGGCGAAAAAATGGTTAATTTGAGCTTAATTTCGATTTTTAGATCAAATCGGGTCTTCCGGGTCAAACCGACCCGACCTGGCCGACCCGAACTATTCATCATCTTCTTCCTCAGACCTTCACAGCGCACGGGAGGGAAAAAAAATTGCGAAAAAAAATAGTAATAAAAGGCAAGAAAAGGAAAAAGCCACGGGGACGGAAGATTCGAGAAGGGGGAATCTAAGTTTGTTATCGGGTGATATAACGGATCGAGTTATCCAGGATCGAGGGAGCAAAAAAAGACACCAGAAAAAAAAAAAAGTTCGCGGGAAGATTCCGATGTTCCCATCGATGGCCGACGGTGATCCCGGAACGTCGGCGACGTCTCCTCACTGAAGGATTCGGTTCTGGAAATTCTGGAGGCTAAGGGAATTCAGTTCTGGAAAAATCGCAGTGGGGGCTCGAGTTGCAGGGAGTGAGGAGAGAATTGGTCTGTGGAGGCGACAATCGCCGTTTTCTGATTCCCGACGCTGTCCGGCCGCCTTAGCCATTGCCGCTGGAATCCATTAGCTTCATTCGCCGGCGAGCCAGAATTCTTGCATTTCCCGATGCCGTTTGTGGACGAACGAGGAGCCTAAGTTTGTGTCCTCGCCGGAAACGCCTACGGTTCAAGGCCGTTCATGTCAGTTTTTCTATCCCGTTGCTTCCTGTTTCGATGTATAGGTATATGAGCGAGTTTAGACGTTTGAGTAAAAAGTGGTTGTCGGCATTGATTTCGGTGGCTAGAATCTTGACTCCCGGTCTGGTTCCGATCGCCGGCGTCAGTCCAGCGATGGTTGGCGTCGGTCGTGACAGTCGACGAAGGCGGCGGTCGTCGCCGATGGTCCGGTGTCGGCGGTCGGGGGCGAGAAGCTCCAGTGAAATTCTGAGGCCGCAGGCGAACGGAGCTTGAAGTTCGAAGGAGATGCTCGCAGGGGGGGCGAATTCGGTCCAGGGAAGAAGAAGACCAGAAAAAGAAAAGAAATAGAAAAAGAAATAAAAAAAATAAAAATAAAAA
>BCNH02000010.1:21962132-21977311 GCA_001662345.2 Metrosideros polymorpha var. glaberrima
AAAAAAATATATATATACATAATAAATTTGAACCAATCGGCTCAATTCGGTCCACTTTTCTTTCCACTTCTTTCTTTCGACCCAGTTCTCTTTTTCCCATTTTCTTTCCCCTCCACTACCTCCCGCCCATTCCACTCACCATCAGTCCATCACACCAGCCATCACATAATCCAGTGACACACTCCACAATAAATTCTCACCCACTCATCTGCACCTTGTCCTCTCTTCATTAATTCCTTCCTACTACATCTTCACAGCTTTTCAGCTGCGTTTGGGAACCCATTTTCAAAGCTCTTTGGAGGGCGCAGAGTATTTTTTGGTGTTTGGCAAAAAATTTTAAACTCACCTTGAGGAAAAGCCAAGCCTCTCCGAGGCTGAAAGCCCAAGGCAGGTTGGAGGCTGCTTGGGCTTTCCAATATTCTCGGCATGCTGGTAGGATAATAAATGAAAATTTTTGTTTTGCCTTTATTGCCCTCACAAATTTATTAAAATTCTAATTTTGACCTCTTTTTAAATATAAACGCTAGATCTATGTGCCTCTCATCTCGCTCTTTCTTCCGAAGCTCTCAGGTCGCTTTCTCTGGTTTCGCTCTCTTCTCTTCGAACCAGTCGCTTCTCTCTGGTCTGTTCTCTCTTTTGGTGGCCTCTCTCTTCGCTCAAAACCTAGTCGCTCGCCTCTCTCTTCGCTCAGAATCAGTTGCTCGTCTCACCCCGAATCCAGGTTCTTTCGCTTCGATTCCTTCTCGTTGTGCTTGATTGAGAATATAGGTCAAGTAATACAAAGTTTTTGTGGAGATGGAAGAGTGCAATGTATCTACAAGTAGGTTGGGCGATTCTATTCGCTGACGTTATCGGTGACTTTGTAAAATTGGGGATTGTCTTAGCTGAATTGGTTGGGATGATCAGTTGAATTGGAGAAATAAAATTGTCATTTGTTGTCTGCCTTGGGTGCATATGTTTCGTGTTATCCGCAGTGTTGCAGCAATCTTAGATTAGCTGCTCTTAGTTTTACTTTGTTTTGATGACTTTGTGGCATTTTGGTACAAATATGTTCAACATGCTGCTCTTGCATTTGCCACAGCCTTTGGGGTATTGCCTTTTCTGCAAGTCTGAGTTGATGAATTGTGGAGACTGTGCTTTGTTTGATTCTATTTCCTTTTTCTTTTCTTTTTTTATGAAAGCAAGAGGATCGTATTCAATTCTCTTTCTTTTGTAGGTCAGAATTTGGTTAATGCAATAACACGTTTTAGAGGAATGAAAAAACACGGAGAGAAAATGTTTGAAATATGTGACGAATTGAATTCTCTTTCTTTTGAAGTGATTTGTTGCCTTTCTGCAAGTTTTTTCACTTGAATCTGTGATGGTTCTCCTTTACCAATCTTGATGAAATCCGTAGAAATGGCTGCTTGCAACAGATAAGGTTTCTATATAATGCCACCATTTATGCTTTGGTGTTGGCGGTTTTGATAGATTTATAATCCAAGAGCCTTTGATGTCAAGCTTAGACGGTGTATTACCATAAACTCTTATAATGGGATCTCTACGAGGCATGAAGTTTGCATATCCGCAAGTACAGCTTGATGTGCATTCAGATAGTTGATCTCGTGGAGCATGTAATCATTCAAAAGGGATGGAATCTGTCCTCTACAAAAGAAATTCATTGTCTGTGTGCTTTGCTAGATGTAATCTTTAGCAAGTTTGGAATGCTTTGCTATTTCTTTCTTGTGTGTGCATGTTTAGTAATTGTTCAGAATAAAGATGTCCAGGTGCAGGAGGACATCTGTGTGAGGTGTGTGGCAGTGGGTACCTTTGATGGTATTTTCTGAGTGCAGTTAAACATTGTTTCACATTTGAAGTCTCCTATTGCGAGGACTTTTTCCGTACCTGCAAATATGATGCCAAAACTAATGTTCATTTGATCCTTGTGAATAGTAGACCATTGTACATAATACTCATTATTGATTTAACGATTGCATATATTTTGAGGATAAGTTTGTATGAGCTATGAATTATTCACTCTTGATGCAAAACCTCCAAGACCGTATCATTCACTTTTCATGAAATCAAATTATGAATTTCAGTGGCAAGAAAATAATAATAATGAGTTGAAGAAATGTGCAAATGTGATCTCATGTCTCAACTTTCAAATGGGCAAAATATAACTAATTTGCTTCGAGCACAGTGTTGATTTAGCTGATATTCTGTCATTACTCTAATGGTCACAAGAAATGAATAAAAAAAAAACTTGTTTATCTAGTGGGATTGGCTCATTGAGGGGTTAGAGAATTTCCAACTAAAAAAACGAAGCCAAACTTATTCGATTCATGATAAAAGTCTCTTTTACACTACTTGGAACATATGTGACCATATTTATTATAATGAAATTACTCTTTTTAATTGAGAAAGAAGTCCACTTTGATATGATTTTTTTTATTTCTAAATTTGTTAATATGTTTCTTTTACATTACTCTCAACACAAAAATATAAAAATTATAGTCATTGTTTGTTTTTCAATTTTAAATAAATTAAAATTAAAAAATCTAAATTGGTCACACCAAAGGACTTTTCAAATATATGTTTATCAAACAGCATTTCTCCAAAGTTGCTTCTTAAGGAATTTTTCAATTACAGTTTATCAAATAGCTTTTGCATTTTACCAAATCCCTTCAGATTAAAGGCCTATGCATTTCCCTAAAGACTTTTTCTAAAAGCCTTTCCAAACGCAGCCTTCACCCTTGGCCCTTGTTTGGGAGGCTTTTTAGCTCACCCACCTTGTCCTCTCTTCCTCTTAGACACACACACACACTCTCTCTCTCTGCAATTTTTTTTTGTCTTTTTTCTTTTGAAGAAGACAAGAAGAAAGATGATCCAATTTCTTCGTTATCTTCTCAATCTTGCATCGGTTTGACATCTTTCTTCTTCTTTGTTTTGTTGGTGGTCTTTTCTGGGTTAATCTTCTGTACATGCTCAAGGGAACGGAGAGTGGGAAGCCAAAAGAGAAGAGAAGAGAAGAAAGTCAAGCTGCTTTTCGAGGTCTCTTGGCCTCATGTAAGTTGGCCTGGCCACACCCGACCTCCACCATTGTAGTTCGATGACCCGCAGCGACACCTGCTCCGACTCACATGTTGACATCGTGTCTAAAACATTGATAGCGTGTCCGAGCATGTCGGATGTGTGTCGGTGTCCGACACGTGTTAGACACGACTCGAAGACTCCGGAGAGTGTCCGTGCTATATAAGTTCCAAGAGTGTGCCTCAAAAAAGAAAGATTGTTTGGTTGTAGCCATGGGACCACTTCATTTGTGTGCATAGAATAATTCATCATCTCGATTGTCTTCGAGTGGATTTGGTTCAACATTTGGAAGAAGTTTTCGACCTGAATGTATTTTTACGAAATGCTGGACTGTTTGACAAGTTTTTTCGAATGAACATTTGACCAAATATTAGTTTTAAAAAGACTAAAATACTCAATACTAATCCCTCCAACATTGAGCATTTCAGCCTTTTCAAGATTAGCATTTGGTTGAATGCTTTATTGAAAAATTTTGTCAAATAATTTAGCATTTCGCAGAGGAGCATTCATGCCAAAAGCCTCATCTAAATACTAAATCAAATCCACCTTTCATGCAACTACTTATAATGTCATAGTCTTCTTCATTAAATGTGCAGCCGTCTCATTTGTAAAAAATCAGGAGAGAACATATCTCTATTAAATGAGAACCACGTGTGGCTTACAATAAATGCAGCTCATGCGCCACCGACCCCTAGATGGAAAAATGTGTGTAGCCGAATCCACAAAATCAGCAAGATGACCTACGTAAATAATTTTAGATTGGATATTGTTTATTGGCTCAAACTTGAGACCTTAATTTAACAAACACATATATATGTATATTTAATTTACAATTAGAGGATAGGTTCTATATTGGCTTTATGAAGTGTTTGAATATGACCTCTTTATTCAAATATTCAATGACAACTCACAGCATCATCTTATAAGACAATGTTACATAACAACCCTTGTACTCTCGAGCTTTACCCTCAAGTAAAGGTGTCAAAATGGGTTGAAAACTCATTTATTAACCCATATATGATAGGTTGGGTCATATACGAGTTAGCTAAAAATTTTACTAAATGAGTTTATATGGGTTCAAGCATTAAAGTTCAATAAATTTTGAGTTTTCAATGAGTCTAAAGCCCAACCTACACGCAGTCTCTCTTCACTTGTCTTTTGGTTCAAATTGGGGGTTTTCGGGTGGGGATACTTATCTCTTAGTTTTGTCTTCTACTTGTGATCTTCTTTTCTTCAAAATTTAAAAACATGAAAAACTTTATGATCTTTTGAGCTTTAGAAAATCGTGAAAATTAGTATCTGATGTTACGTATCAATATCTATTGATTTATTGATTTTAAGAAATGTTGGATACTTTATCGTGAAATTCAAAAAATTTTCGACAAAGAAAATACTATAGATAGGTCGAAAATTTTATTTGAAACCTTATCAAAATACTAAAAATTTTATCTTTTTCACACTACACGCATATCATAAAAGTTCTTGTTTTTTAAATATCTATGTGTTTCAATAATGCGGGTCGGGTTTGGGTCAGAACTAATTAAATGAATTGATTTGGATCATATTATTTTCGATCCGACCTAAGACCCACCCATTCCACAGCCCTACCTTCAAGTTTTGCGTCCTCGAGTGATTTTCCTTTTTCCTTTTTCCTTTTTTCTCAGCGAGGCGTCAACGCTCCACGGGTACATAGTGCTTCTGTTCCCCCTTTCCTGCCGAGGGCCCAGAGAGAGAGAGAGAGTATACATTGGGCCTCATGATGGGCCACGTGAAGGAGCCCAAAGTGATGAATGGGCCTCCAAGCTCGAGAGAAGAGTGCGATGGGCCCTCCAGGCTCAAGACAGCGTGGGTGGGGAACGAAACTTTGTCCAAATCCGAAATTCGGAATCACGTGCGAGCGCGCAGTTTGCCAACGCAAACGGGCGCTCCTCCTTCTCCTCCTAAGTCCCTCCTCAGCCCCAGCAAGGGGAGGGGCAAAAAAGAAAAGAAAAAAAAAAAACCAAGTGACGTGCAGATTTCGACACGTGGACCCACGCCCACAATCGGATGCAAACATATTTATATTCCACTCTTTATTCTGCTTTTCTCGTCCGCCCTTCCCTCATCTCTCTCTCTCGATCGAGCATCATCGTTCGCGAGAAACACAGCGCTCTCTCTCTCTCTCTCTCTCTCTCTCGCGAACCCTAGACCCACACCCCCTCCTCTCTGTCCATGCCCGTGACCTCCGACCTCCGCCGCTGATCCTCGCGTCTCGTCGCCGCCCGTCCGATTTCCTCGAGGAAGTAAAAGGTCGCTCCTTTTCCCCCCCGGCGAATCTAGCGAATCGAGAGAAATGGCGGCCTCCTCGACGACGAGCGGCGTGTACCTCCACGTCATCGAAGACGTGATCAGCAAGGTCCGGGACGAGTTCGTCAACAGCGGTGGCCCTGGCGAGGAGGTCCTGCACGAGCTTCAAGGGGTAATTTCGATTCTCGCCCCCTTCATCTGGATTTTGCGGAAAGAGTCTTCCTCTTTTTGATGCGACTAGGTTCTTATCTCGATTTGGTTGGAATCTCAAGAGAATTCATTCGTTGTGTGATCCGTGAGCGTGGAATCAACGGCTTTCGATTTAATTTTTTAGATTCTGGATGAATTGGATGCAGTATTAGATCTGCCGAACTTGGATTTTACCTGATTTAGGGCTTCTTTCTCTCTCATTTTTGTAAAATCGGGCCTAATTTCATGCGGAAAGTGTGCTTCTGTTCTTGATGCGTCGAATTCCCATGGGGATTCTTGATTCTTGTTGAATGCGGAAAAAACAGATTTGGGAGACGAAGATGATGCAAGCGGGTGCTGTTCTTGGTCCAGTGGACAGGTCAGCCGCCGCGAAGCCTCCACCAGGTGGCGCAGTTGCTCCTGTTCATGATCTCAACGTACCTTACGAGGGGACAGAAGAATACGAAACTCCCACAACCGACATGCTCTTTCCTCCAGTGAGTTCGGTCCCTTGTCCACTCACACCATGTCGTCTTTTGCTCATTTTTTAAGTGACTGGGTCTGAATCTTGTGGTTGCTGCCATTTGATTGGGATTTCCTTGAGATGTAGACACCATTGCAAACTCCCATTCCAACCCCGCTACCTGGGACTGTAGATAGCTCGATGTACAACATTCCAACTGGATCTTCTGATTACCCTACTCCTTCAAATGATGGTGTTGGGAATTCTGGTGGCAATACTGAGATAAAAGCTGGGAGACCCAGCCCTTACATGGTATGGAAGTTCTATTCCCCAGGACATAGAAAGTTAAAATAGTTTTCATTGTATTCTATACCATGCCTCATGCGATTCTTCTTGCTCTTGACTTTCGTATGGTTAGCAATTCAGCTTGGTTCAATGGTTTTCCAAGCTGATTAGCTAAACCACCAGACCTGACAAGTAACCATTGTTCTTCAATAATGCGAAGCTGTTACTTATTGCTTAAAAAAAGGAAAAGGAAATATCGAAACCCTATTCCTGTAAGACTGAACTGTTATTTCTTATTTGGTATCTTGCTGTTTTGATTTTTAGTATAAGTAGTTGAGTAATGGTTAGGTTGATTTCATGTTGTGTTTACACAGCATTTTCAAGAATGCCTCTTTAGATGGCCAATTTTAATCTCATAACTCTTCTTTTAGATGATTACGGGAGGATAGTAATTTTAGTTGTTATATGTTTTGATGTTAGATATACAAAGGCTCAAATGTTAAGCCATATTTATATGGACAGTATAAATTTAGCTATCAGAACTGAAAACAAATAGAAGTGTCGGTTTGGTTTCAGAATTTTATGATTGTCCACTGAAGTCAATGTTCATGCACTTGTTCTATGCTTAAAATAATTTCCAATCTGCAACATGTGCTTTAGTGTTTAGGGGAGGATAGATTTTGCATCACTGAGAATGCCACATCTAGCATACCTGGAGACAAGCCCATTATGAACTTTCCCCTTTGCAAACAGCCCTTTTTGTGCAACTGCTATTCAAAACCTTGTCCAGTACTATTTCCATAACCAGATTGTTTTTTTTTCTTTTTTCTTTTGGCAGCATCCTCCTTCACCTTGGATGCATCAAAGGCCCTTGGGTGTCGATGTAAATGTTGGTGAGTAAAATCTTAGAGCTGCAACAAGGTTCAATCAAATGGTCCTATTGTAATTTCTCTCCTATCCTTAATTATGTAGCTTATATGGAGGCTAGAGAGGATGGGGACAGAGGAACTTCTCAGCCCCATACACAAGTAAGTTTTCACCTCATATTTTGCTCTATATTGTGACTTTCACATAGCTTCCTGGATGTCTAGTGAGTGGTTTTCTTGCGTAAATTGATGGTAGTATTATCCCTTGAAGTTTGAGCAATGATATTGATGTTGAAAAATTCTAGGACTTCTTCATGCCCTCTGGAAAGAGAAAACGTGAGGATTTAATTCCGCGCTATCAGAACGGTGGATATATACCACAACAGGATGGAGCTGCAGATGCTGTATTTGAGGAGTCACAGGTCTAATTTGACTTTCATTGCACAAATTGTTAGTATGTGATCTTTAATTCTTGTGAAAATACCCAGGTATACTCGCTGTTATTTGTTTTGGCTGATATTTTTGCTTTATTTTGCTGATTATGGCCAATTGCTAATTCCAGTTTCTTTATGCTCTCAATAGATTAAGTATGAGAGAGAGAGAGAGAGAGAGAGAGAGGTAAGATGACCTTGTCAGTAAAGCAGATTTTGTATGTGCAATTGATGGAATGAGTTTAGCGGGTTGCTTTTGTTACCAGTTTTTTGTTTTAGTAGATTTAGGCTCTAGCAAAAGATGCAGTATATAGATGTTGATCAAGGAAGTGACTATTGATGTGTGCTCAGTTTCTTAAGGCAATGGAAATCCAGACCGGCTCAGAGAATCACTGGCGCTAGCACGACATGAATGCACTATTCTGGTCTTGTATGTTGCCATAATGCCATTTTCTTGGGCCTCGATACTTCCTAGTCTCTATGAATTACTATTTTTAACTGAATGAGCCAGATGATTTTGACCTAGGGAGAGTATAAACTTGTAGATCTGGTGCTTTCTAGTTCAAGTGTTGAGGCTCAGTTTTTTATCGCTGGCCAATGTCCATACTGTTTAACAGCTACAGGATATTTGATCCTTTTCCTGGTGGATTTAGTTTCAGCATATCTTTTGGAACCTTTGTAATTTGCTTAGTCGTACATTTGCTAACCCAGTTGTGGTAAATTTCCAGATCACAGAGAAGACGACTATTCTACCCGCTGCAGACACTGGAAATAGGCAGATCCTGGCACATGTGGGGAGGTCACTGTCAAAGATACCTCAATTAGATGGGCAAACTCCTGATCCATATGACGAGATGCTTTCTACTCCCAATGTGAGTTTCACTTAAGATATTAGAACATAGAATTGAATGCTTGATTCTCTCTTCTGCTTTTTCTGATAATAGAATTCTGAATTTTTGCATGTTCATGTGTTTCCCTTTTTCACGCTGTGGGCAGAAAGTTCTGTAGTTGCCTTCAGGATCCATGTGATGAGCATATCTTGCTAAAATATATCTAATAGCAGATCTTAGAGAAGTCTTCATAAGGTGCAAGGGTATACCATGATCTGCATTAAAAATCCATGCCTTATTCATGTTTCCTGGCAAAACACTAAAAGAAAAAAATTGTTATCGATACTGTGCCTGCATTTAAAGCTGATTCAATTTGAGGTGAGTAACTATATCCAGAAAAAAGAGAGATAAGGAGCAATCTCACTGGTTGGTTCCCTTCTGATGTGTTTCTTTTCTTGGCATTGAAGATATACAATTATCAAGGAGTCGTGAATGAAGATTACAACATTGCTAGTACACCAGCTCCAAATGGTATTTGCGACTTTTGCAAGTTTATGATATTTGAGCCAGCCCTTTGGTGTCACTAGTGTATTAGAAAACTCAGATGATCTCCCTCTTGTTTTTCTTCAGACTTACAGGCAGGTACCCCTGCTATTGCAGTTCATCATGATGTTGGAGACGATGAAGATGAAGATGAGCCACCGTTGAATGAAAATGATGATGATGAAGATGATTTAGATGATGTGAACGAGGGGGAGGAGCTAAATACCCAGCACCTAGTTCTAGCTCAATTTGACAAGGTGACGGTTGCTTCAGGATGACAAGGATGATCTGCTGTGGAGCTATCATACTTTGTTTAGGTAGAAACTGTGTTTTTAGATTGTGTTTTTGTGTGGATAGGTGACACGGACGAAGAGCAGGTGGAAGTGCACACTTAAGGATGGCATAATGCATATAAACAATAAGGATATCCTTTTCAATAAGGTCAGGTTCTAGAGTTAATTGATTGCGCTTTTTCATGCTTTATCCGTTCTCTTGGTTCGTTTTTTTATTATTATTATTATTATTAAAAGGAGAACCTCTGACGGCTTTTTTTATGTTGATTGCTGTCAGGCAACGGGAGAGTTTGACTTCTGATGATGTTCGAGTATTATTAGTTCTGCTGTGTAGCAGGAATTTACTTGGAAGAGACAATCGAGATATGTAATTGGTGTTACGTATTTTTTTCCCCTTCTATCGATCATTATCGTTCTTAGGTGAGAGAGAGTGAGGGAAGTGAGGTTGAGGCCATCAAGCCTCGGTCGGATGGTTTGGCCTATTGTACATAATGAAAGAGTTCTATTCTATTTTTCTTTCCCTTATTGGCCATTCACGACTCTTTTGGGAATTTTTCCATTTCCCTAATGAAGTGCGATCCCAGCATCTTATGTAACCTGTACTTTCGACTCTTTCCAAGACCTTATGCAATTTGTTTTGATTGCATTTCTTTACCCTCGAATCATGATCTTATGTTGGTCTTTTGGTAACTTTCTCTAGGGCACATCAGAGTAGCACATGGGGTATTATTATATTGCAGCTCTCCTCCTTTCCCATTCTTTCTTTGTTGCTAAGAATCTTTCATGCTTAAAAGGTCGGTTTAGACATCTATTTATAGTCTTTCAGCCTGACCTTAGATTTTCATAAGTGTGATGTGTGATAACCCAATAAGGTTATGTGCTTTAAGGGTGTGATTGTTATATACAAAATTAGGGTGAGCAGTTTCAGGTTTCAAGTTAGAACCTATGACCTACTTGTCGGAACAAGTTTTTCATTTTGTGGAACCTAGACCATATCTTGCATATTTTGGAATTTGAAACCTATCTTGTCATAGGTTTTAGGGTTGAAAGTTGAAACTTGCAGGTTTCGAGGTCTGTCTAGATTTTGCCTGCATTTTTAATTGAACGATTGTAATAAATTATTACTTTTAATTGTCATTATTTGTCAGTACAATTTATTGATCACAATTTATATTTAAACACATGAAAAACATGAAATATTAACAAAGTAAAAATTTCAATAGTAAATATCTTTAAAAATTGAAGTTTAGATTAGTGACTCTAGATTATACACTCATCATCGGATGTTATGAATATCATAGGATTGCGCAAAAATACAGATCAAGAAAAAAAAAACTTATTTTAGGTTCTAAGTTTTACTTATCTAGTATCTGGAATCTACCCGTTGAAATAGGTTCCTCAATTTTTAAAACCTGAAACCTATTCTGCATACCTTAGAATTTGGAACCGACAAGTTCTCACCGGATAGGTTCTCAAGTTTTACCCTGGAACTATGCTCACTCCTATATACAATTGTCCCATTATGAAGGGTGCATAAGTAATGTGTGTGTGTGGGTGCGCAAATCAGATTGGAGAATTGATAAAAATGAGCCAACATTTAAGAGGAATCTCAAAATCGCCGCCTGTGATTCTATCTTTCATGAGCCTTCCTGTATTTTTCCTCGGTTGCCTCTGTTCCATCAGCACGATAAGCGCGAAAATATAATGAATTCAAAGGACTAGCAATAGAAAGAAAATAGTGATGAATCTGGCAAAATATGAGTTTTGAGTGCCTGTTTTTTTCAAGAGAAGTCTGTTTATGGCCTTAGTTTGATAAACAACTCACTCATTCCATGGACAAAATGGCTGATGAATACAGCCGTCGAGTAAGAGCCGTTCGATTCGAATCCGTGCTTACCATGACTCTGAGCCAAGTCGATGGCTTCTGGGATTCGATCTTTCATCAATACATAGATGTGGTGAATGTTCCTAGAACTCTTCTCTCGCAGGATGGGATCCCAGAGATTCAGTTCTCGTCCGCTTGTGATTGCATAATTGAGATGAAATGGAGGGGCCCGGTTCTTCTCCAGAGGCACACAAGTCCCATTCCAAAACCCATCTCGCGACCTCCCCTTATCCAACTTTGAGATGTTAGAAAGCCCCCCCGGCTTTTCAGTGGCCAAGAAGCTCGGCGAGAATGAATTGGGGATATCTCGTTTCGTCTGGACATGGTAATGGCCTCCAGGAGGGCGCCACGTGTTCTCTCATCCAATCCCCATTGTATGGACGTTAGAATCTCATAAAGCCCGTCACTATAGCCCGAACTTCCCCAGCACTTTGAACGAGAGAGGCCACAACTCCGGAGCAGCTGTGGAAGCTTCTTTACTACCCAAAATGGCTGCTGCAATTTCGACTGTCGGAACTGTTAATGGGAAGCCGGTACTTACGTTTTGCCCAGTTTTCTCTACATTGGTCGTTCTCTATTTGTTCAGTTCTTTTCCAGAACTCGTCGCTCTGTTCCGGTTGCTGATGTTTGTTGATTTTCTAGCTCATGCTCTGCAACGTATTGTTTCTAGTGGTTAAGTAGATAAAGTCCGGTAGATTGTGATCTGTTTTCGGATTCGTCGTTCTTTAATCTTTGATAGTTGATTCTGTAAGTAGCGTGATTCCTAGCGGAGGAGATTATACGAAAGAAATACGAATTGGTGAGGGACTATATGTTTTCTTTGAGAGATGGTCTCGCCTTGGAGAGAGATTCTAGTTCCAGTGGGTGACTTATGTTGGCTTATATAATGAAGTTCATGTGCTGTGATGCAGTTGAGCTTCAACAACTCGAGCTCGGCAATCCCGAGCTCAGGCTTCTTGGGCAGCAGCCTGAAGAAGGTGAGCTCCAGAATCCCCAACCCGAAGCCTTCGTCACGAAGCTTGAGGGTTTGCGCCGAAATCGACGATGGGAAGCAGACCGAAAAGGACAAATGGAGAGGCCTCGCTTACGACACTTCCGATGACCAGCAAGACATTACCAGAGGCAAGGGCATGGTCGATTCTCTGTTCCAGGCTCCTATGGGAGACGGAACCCACCATGCCATCATGAGTTCCTACGAATATATCAGCACCGGTCTTCGCCAGTGAGTAGATAAGCGATTTACACGGTTATTTGATTCACACAATCAGAACAAAGGCAACCAAACTCGATTGTCATACATACTGATTAACATGTTGCCCTTGATTTAGATATAACCTGGATAATAACATGGATGGATTCTACATCGCTCCTGCTTTCATGGACAAGCTCGTTGTTCACATCACCAAGAACTTCATGACCCTGCCGAACATCAAGGTCAGAAGCCTGAAGTTCCTGTCCTGAGAAAAAACGTGTAGAAACTCGGTCGACTAGTCTGAACTTAATGACTTGAATAATTAATCTGGTTTTCGATCAGGTTCCCCTGATTTTAGGTATCTGGGGTGGAAAAGGTCAGGGAAAATCCTTCCAGTGCGAGCTCGTCTTCGCCAAAATGGGAATCAGGCGAGTTCTTCATCTGAAATCTAGCCCAAAGACCAAAAGCCCCTGTGCTTGATTAGACTTGATTTTACCGTTCATTTACTCTGAATACTTTGGTGATGAAATTTCAGCCCCATCATGATGAGTGCTGGAGAGCTGGAAAGTGGAAATGCAGGAGAACCGGCAAAACTCATCCGGCAAAGATACCGCGAAGCGGCCGACATCATCAAGAAAGGGAAGATGTGCTGCCTCTTTATCAATGATCTTGATGCAGGTGCGGGTAGGCTTGGTGGTACCACGCAGTACACGGTGAACAATCAAATGGTGAACGCTACACTCATGAATATTGCTGATAACCCGACCAATGTCCAGCTCCCTGGAATGTACAACAAGGAGGAGAATCCTCGTGTCCCTGTGATTGTCACGGGTAACGACTTCTCCACGTTGTATGCCCCCCTCATCCGTGATGGTCGTATGGAGAAATTCTACTGGGCTCCCACTCGTGAGGACCGAATTGGTGTTTGCACTGGTATCTTCAGGACTGACAATATCTCTGATGATGCCATCGTGAAGCTTGTTGACAGTTTCCCTGGTCAATCCATAGGTAAGCATGGTTTAGATCTCTAGATACTATGCTAATATTGCCAATTCAGTACTAATGTGAAGAAGAAATTATGGAGTAAACTATCACCATTAGGCAATCATGAACTTTTTGCTAAGCATCCTTTATGTAGGAAAGGATGACATATATCAATTCTCCCCAAATAAGATCATAACAAATTTACCCAAATCCCAGAATCAAATAAGAAAGCATAATGAATATGCAGGGGCATTGAAAATTACTGGTCCTTTAAGAGAAAAAATGATGGAGATGGGGAAATCTTGTTAGTATTTTCTGAAGTGCCATCGTGTCAAATTGTACTCATCACAAACTCCAATCTTCTTTGCAGACTTTTTTGGTGCTCTAAGAGCAAGAGTCTACGATGACGAAGTTAGGAAGTGGATATCGGGTGTGGGAGTCAACGACATCGGGAAGAAGCTCGTGAACTCGAAGGATGGGCCCCCAACTTTTGATCAGCCCAAAATGACTCTTGAGAAGCTGCTTGAGTATGGCAACATGCTGGTGCAGGAACAAGAAAATGTAAAGAGAGTCCAATTGGCCGATAAGTACTTGGCTGAGGCAGCTCTGGGAGATGCCAACGAAGATGCTATGAAGCAGGGAACTTTCTATGGTTAGAACCCTGGTATCCCCTGAGGTTGTTTTAATGGACAGTTGCACTTTCTTTCCTTCAGTTGCAGGATTTTGTTTAATCGTCTCATGAAAACAATAACGCAGGCCAAGCAGCCCAACAAGTCAATGTTCCTGTTCCTGAAGGTTGCACTGACCCAACTGCAACGAACTTTGATCCAACAGCCAGGAGTGACAATGGTAGCTGCCAGTATTAGAATCCTCTGTTATCGTAGGTTGGGATGTCCTACAAACGATATCGATAAGATCACTTCCTGTTTATATTACTAGATTTTCAATGTGACATAATCTTCCTGTTTATATCTACTAGTTTTTTTATATGACATATGCTTCTCATTCATTCTTGAGGATGATTTCACTTTTCCATATCTATTATCTTTTAAAGCTTTGCACTCGCACTTACTGGGGATAAAGTTTATGTTAATTTAATAGTCAGTTCAATTCTTAGCAGAATCGCAATAGACAATGCTAGGTTACATTTCCATAATTTCTCAGACGAAATTACCTGAAGAAGTTCGCTTGCACCCTTTGAAAAGGATGAGAGGGAAGGCATAGCCACAGCTAAGACCATACTGCTGGAGGGTACGATTCACGAATATCGAAAATGAGTTCACCTGAAAATGAGTTCACCCATAATAAAAACATGTCGAAGATGGATATTTTATCACATTATCGCTTTAGGCAGCTTAAAAAGATTTTTACAATTCTATGCTGCAGTGAAGATTGACAGAATGGAAACATTGACAGCCAAGTATGCACAAAGAGAAGCATTATAATGAAGTAGGTACTGCAAATTCATGATCTGCTGGTAAAGGGATGTTTCACTTGCAGTCAGTTCAGCTGGTTTGAAGCAGTCTTCTTCTGTAGCTTCATTCCTCTTCAACTGTGGTGACATTAGCAAGTCTTAGCAAAACAAAGGGATACATGAAGATACAAAAACAAACATCATTGTATACTAGATAACAAGGAGGCAAAACTATTTATGAGGTCCTGCAATCTATTCTATATCTTAATTTTGTCCTCAGTAGTCATATTACCATTTTCAGCAAGTTACAAAGAAGTTATTTTTGGGGACAAAAGCTATGATGGACTCCTCCACCTCGTCACTTCTTGATTTACCCTTAAAAGAGATTTATGCTTCTGGGGACCAACAGAGGTAAACGTTAATTTCTCCTTCTCCTTCTTCTATGG
>BCNH02000010.1:21977467-22010067 GCA_001662345.2 Metrosideros polymorpha var. glaberrima
GGGGTGTGGTGGAAGATAGCTACTCACATGTTCTGATAGTTGACACCTCCCACAATAAGGTTTCCATGTCCCAGAAAAGAAAATTCAGCGCATATCCTCCTTCAGAGCTTAAGCCAACTAGAACCTGGTTTCTTCTGAACTCTTCTATCACACATGAGTGCCCGTACTTCTGCAGCATCAATCCATTTGCATCCTGTTAGCAATACATTGGATAGGAGAACATAAGTGGCAGGATCATCAGGATACAGCTCCAAAAGCTTCTTTGCAGATCGTAGAGCAATTTCCTTGTTTCCATGAATTCTGCAAGAGCTTAGTAGAGCTTTGTAGACCGAGGGACCTGGCTTCACTGGCATGACATCGATGAATGCCTCTGCTTCTTCAAGATGTCCAGCTCGACCAAAAAGATTGACAATAGTAGCATAATGCTCTAATTTTGGTGGCGCGAGCGAATCGCTGCTCCTCATTACGGAAAAGTATTCAAGTCCCTTCTCAACCAAACCAACATGACTACAAGCTGTCAGCACAGCTAGGAAGGTGGTACTATCTGGTTTAATATCAGTTCTCCTCATTTGCTCGAATAACTCAACAGCTTCCCTGCCAAAACTGTGGTGCGCATAGCAAGATATCAATGCGTTCCAGGATATAACATCACGCTCTTCCATTGATGAGAAGACCTTTTTTGCATCACCAAGAATGCCACATCTAGCATACATAGAGACAAATCCATTCTGAACGTACATGTGAGAAGCATGTCCAGATTTTAAAATTAGAGCACGGATTTGCTTCCCCTCCTCAAGAGCAGAGAAAGAACCTACAGCTTTTAGGGTGCTCGCAAATGTGAAAAGGTCTGCACAAATTCCAGCCTTTCTCATTTTGCAAAAACAGTTCACAGCTTCTTTTCCATCGTCAAGATTAGCATATCCAGCAATCACCGCATTCCATGAGATTTGATCCCATATTCTTACACCCAAACAAACCTTGTGAAAGTCCTCCAAGCTACTACTGCACTCAGAATAGACAGTCACGAGTGTGACTGCTATACACATGTTGGACTCCAAACCTTCCACGATCACCCTGCAGTGAACTTGCTTGCACCAATTCAAATAATCCGGATTTGAAAAAGAGCAGAGCAAACTATTAGAAGCGGCATTATCTGGTCTAAGATCTTGACGCAACATCTCTCTTAGTAATATCATTGCCTCACTTGGCTGTCCACTCTGCGTATGCCCAGTAATCATTGTTGTCGAGGTGATACTGTTTCTGCACGACATCCTGTTAAAAACCCTCCTCGAATCTTCCAAATTCGAACATTTGCTGTACATGTCAATCAGGCCAGTCCAAAGACAACATTACACCCAAGCCCTGCTTTTAAACCCAAAGCATGCATCTGTCTCCCAATATCTCCGTCTTTGAGTTGAGCACAAGCCACCAAAACGGTGGAACCACTATGCGGCGTAGGAGCAACTCCCGCTTCGAGCATTTTCAGAAACAAGTCCACGGCAACCAGCGGCCTACCGACGTGAAGATAACCTGAGATCAAGGAGTTCCAAGTGACCGCACTTCTCTCACCCAGTTAGTCCAACAGTTCGTGGGCGTGCGAGATCCTACGGCACTTACGGCACATGTGGACGAGAGCACTGCACAGATAGACGTTCGAAGCGGACCCCATTTTGACGACGACGGAATGGAGCTGAGCACCCGCGCGAGGAGAGACCCATTTGGCGCAACAAGATATGAGCCTGCTGAGCACGCGAGGTGTTCGTAAAAATTCTTGCCGTCCCGAGACGCTCCCCAAGTCGAGTGGCTCCGGCGGGGTGCCACCGAAGTGAGGCGGGCGGCGACCGTCGAAAGAGGATCCGTTCTTGTCTTCTGCGCAGTGGAGACTGAAGGAGGTTCTTGCTACGGCGAAGGAAGAAGAAGATGACGGGTGGCCTCTTGCTGCCGTTCGCCTCAGGATACGAACAGCGAAACCCGGTCCCATTTTCCATGGCCATCTCTCGTCCTCTCGAATTCCTGCCTGCTTCACTATTAGACATGGACTGGAGCTCGGGAAATCTCGACTGTAATCCTGTTTCGAAAGATCTTACGTTAATCTCAGGTCGATTACGGATTTAAACTGTAAAATATCGGTTTTGAAAAAAAAAAAGAAAAGAGAAAACATGTTGACTTAGTCAATAAAGTAGCAACAGTGGACGTTCAGCTTATAATTCATCCCGAGAGCTCGTCCAACGCGCAAACAGAGAAGAAAGAAGAAAAAGAGGAAAAAGAAGGAAAGAAGAAAGAAGAAGAAAAGGGAAGAGGGGTTTCGTGCATCCACACTTCAGGGCCTCGCCAAGCTGATTCAACTTCAATTCGTAATGCCTGGTAAGTGCTCGCGCTATTCGTTCATCCTATCCGAGTAGTTTTCGAAATTAGGGCTCGAATTCGGATTTAAGTGAAATTTGAGCTGCGAAGTCAGATTTTGGAGCTGTTAAGTTGATTTTTTTGGAACAATGATAGTTAAGGGTGTTGTGGAGCTGTGAAATTTTACAGATCTTGATTTGGACTCACGGTTTGCAAGAAACGAATTTTTGAAGTCGTGCGCGCGCAGTGAACAGTGCGACCAGCAGCCTTCCACGTCGTTTTTCGACGATTTTCGGCTAGTTTTTGGGCTGTCCAAGCCACGGGTTTTGTCGTACGTCGAACGATGTTTCTTTTGTCTATAAGTTTGCTTAAAACAAAGTTTGGTGGAAAAAGTTGTGGCCCGACAAAGTTTGACGTGCAAGATACGTGTTGCGGACGGCTTTGAATAATCGCTTTGGGTGTGCGATTTGTTAGCGCGTATGAGTTGTTTTGATAGCGTTTAGTCNTCGTTTAGTCGCTTTGTAGTTTTTGTAGAGTTTTATCCGGTTTTGACGTCAATTCTCGTTTAATTGATAGGATTACGAGATCAACGAGTTGTCTAGCTACACGTAGTTTGAGTTTGAGCATTTCAGGTAAGTGGTGCTATATTTTCTATGAATTTATAAACTCATGTCTTGAAAGTGATAAAGGTTTGAGTATTACATGAGTTATTAAAGCATGGTTATTGCATAAAAATCTGGATCGGACAATTACTACTATTTTGTATTTGAGAATGATTTGAGGAATGTTTTGTGAAATGTATTCCGTTTGTTGAACGGAAGATTATATGTTTGGTTTATGAGGTTGATTATGAGTTGATTCTGAATTGAATTATAATATTTGGGGAATGTTGGTGTTGATGCTCAATGTCGCTGTGAGCCCATTGAGAGGCTTGTGGGTATGCATACTAGTTAGGATATCCTTGTGTGCCAGCTACCGGCGATGTAGGTAGAGACCTTGCTAAGGGGGGAATCTTGGTCGCCTTGTCACAAGGCGTTGTGTCGTGACCATGGTAGTATATTGAGCAATAGATTAGTCGATGGAATGGACCATCGATTTATGATTTGTTGAGATTTCAATGAATAGACCATTGACGTGTATTGTGATTTGAGATTGGTCAATGGATAGACCATTGACGTGTGATTTGATGTGGGATTAGTCGATGGAATAGACCATCGATATGTGATATGGGATTTATCAATGGATAGACCATTGACGTGTTTTTACCAGATTGACTAATGGAATAGACCATTAGTGTGTTTTTACGAGATTGGCTAATGGAATAGACCATTGGTATGTGTTTTTATAAGATTAATCAATGGACTGGACCGTTGATACTTTATTTTGCCATTATTGGGAAATGAATACTTTTATTGAAAGGAAACAAGTTATATTTGAAATGGTATATATATTATTTTGAGGTTGGATTATGGGTTGTGGTATTGCTATATATATGCATAGTGACTGCTCGATCTGCTTAGAAAATATGTACTACTCACTGGGCGGTGGTTGCTCATCCCTCATCTTACAAATCTTTTCAAGTTTCTCGAGTTTTGGCAAATAGAGCAAGAGTGACATTAACGGGGCTTTTGGGAGTTGGTTCTTTATTTGTCTTTGAGGCTGCGTCCTTTGGGTAGAAGGATGGCCGTGTCATCCCCTATTCTTGTTGGTTTCGGGGTGTGACATAAACAGGCTGGTTAACCCCTCATCTACAGCGGCCAAACTCAACGGGGTTAACCCCTCATCTACAGCGGCCAAACTCAACGGCGCGAATCGTTCGTCTTGCTTACTACTACAAAGGTTCAATCTTTAGACAGAGGGCGACTACCACTCTCGCTACGATGGAATCACATACACATCTCGTCGTATTTCTTAATGAGCAGCAACTTCGATTTGCCCATGTGGAAATTATCAGAGGTGACTAGTCTTTGCATGCAACCCCCATGTGGGTATCCAAGAACACGATCAATCCAAAACAGGATCTTCTTCTTCTTCTTCAGTACTTCCGCGGGAGGGGTTTGCACACCGATCTGTCGAGCTCGAGCTCTCTCGGACGAAAGAAATCTCCGGCATCGATAGTTGCGGAAGAAAGTCGCGGCACCGGTGGAGGATAAAACGCATGAAAGACTACTTTTATTGTCCTCTGAAGGCAAATTACATGCAACTTCGGGGGAATGTCTCGAGGCAAATTACGGGCGCGCTAATGGTATGGATAGACTACACCAGAGCCTAATAAGGAAAGACTGATGCAGGTTTGACGTCACTCCCATTATCATGATGAAAAAGCCCTATTAGTTTCACGAAAAACATTTTTTGAAAAAACATTTTAAATTATTTTTCGGCTTTAAAATCGCTTAGGAAAATGAGTCCATGAAAATTATTTTTCTGATCAACGGAATACCTATAATTAGATTCAGGAAAATATTCTCCACTTTAAAGAATAAAAAATCATTTTCCAAAATATAACTAGATATCGACGCTTGGGCCTGAAACTATGCGCTTGGGCACGAGAAACCTAACACTCATCCCTACGCCCTTAGCAATGGACCGGGGTTGGGTCCACTAGGGTCCATTGAGGCCCAGCTCGAGTCAAAAGAGGCTGAGCCCAAAACCTTAGTGCCAAGGCTTGGATCAACAAAGGTGGGGCTTAGGACACTGATGCCCGTGCCCAGGACCTTGTCGCCCGTGGTCAAGTCCCCAATGCCCAAGCCCTAATCCACATAGGCCATGCCTAAGACCCTAATACCATTGCTCAACTCAAAGGCGCCCCGGACCAAGTCCACAGAGGCCGAGCTAGAAACCCTAGTGCCCGTGCCCCCGATTCACGACACCCGTGCCTCGATCCATGGAGGTCAGGTCCTAGTCCATAGAAGCCAAACTCAGGACCCCAAAACCCATGCCAAGATCCTTGATGCCTGAGCCTAAGTCCAAGTCCATTAAGGCTAGGCCAGGACGCTAATGTCAATGCTTGGATCTCTCGTGCTCATGCCTAGCCCATCGAGGACAAGGCTTAGGACCCTGATGTCCATGCCCGAGCCCCCAACACCCAAACTTGAGACCCCAATGCCATGCCCGGATCCCCCACGCTTGAGCTCGAGTCCGTCAAGGTCGAGCACGGGACCAAGTCCCCGGTGCTCAACCCCAGGTCCATTGAGGCTAATCTTGAGACCCTAGCACACGTGTCTAGGTTGCCACCTCCAAGCCCGGTTCACCAACGCCAGGGTCTGAGTCTGTCAAGGCCAAACTCAGACCCTAGTGCCCATGCCTAGCTTCCTATGCACAAGTCAATAGCGCCCAAATTGTATATGTCTATTTAGGAAAATTAAATAAGATTTTTCGTTCCAAACGATGGAAAATACTTTCTGGTTATTTTTAAATTTCAGCTAAATACCAGAAAATATTGTTGTTTTTCAAACATGATTTCTTGGAAAACATTTTTCAGAAATATAACATTTTCCACAAAACAAACGAAGGTTTAAAAGATTATAAATGCAACCACCACAACATGGAAGGGAAGACAGCAAACACATAGAAAACAGCTTTCCGGCTCACATTACTCAGATAACTGCCTAGAAAACATTCTTCTAAGAGTGTGCAAACAGATTTCATTAATCGGTTAGAATGAAATTTGAGCTCCAAAATTACTCCAGAGTTGTACCTATTATTCAAAGATCTTGCAGGACTTGCTCTTAACCTCCTACTCCTCTCTTTGCCTTCATCACTGACCTTTGTCAATTTCAAAGATTATTGCAGCTACAGGTACCACAACATATCATATCTATACAAACACAACATGAGCAACGAAATAGATATGCGGCACAAAATTATCATGAATCGATTACAGGCCTAATTCCTCTTTCAACCGAGCAAGAGTAGCTTCTATCTCATCAATATTTTCCTCAATGCTGCTTCCCTTGCTAGCTTCATCTTCGCTAGCATTTTGCGTACCTTCAGTGCCAGAACTTTTTTGCGACCCATCATCATACTGATTTGCTTCCACCTCCGAGTCAGTTATGTTTAGCTCCTTCTCTAGAAACTCCACAAACTCTTCACCAATTTCCTTTGAGCAACAAAATTCAAACTATAAGGTCCTAGCCACAAATCATGTCTCTCAAACCCCAAGGATAGAAGACTTTAGATTGAATGATTCTGTATTTCTCTTACTTTTGCCATAAAAACAGGTTCTAAAAAGAATAGCACAGAAGAAATTTTGTTTTTCCAAATGTAGCAACATTTTAAAAGCAACTCTCACCGCCAATTCCTCCCACAAGCTCTTCGGCTTTCCTTGTGAAGATGCACTTGCATCCCAGTTACGAAACTCTTCTTGTATATCTCTGAAGAAATCCTCTGCCATGCAAAACAAGATGGTAAAAATCGAAGCAAATTTTCTAAATACAGGAAATGATTTAGGTTGTTAGATTAAAAAGTAACAGGTAAGCCAAGAACTAGATGGCACTCGCAATGTCTCGTAGAGAGAACTATCTACCTATTGTTATCTGAATATCCCTGAAAACGTTACCTGCAGCATAAACGGGTTAAACATAAGAACATACAAAATTTCCTAAACTAACATACACTTGGAACCACATAAGAAAAGAAACTTCGCCTAGACAATCACACGCCAAGGTTGATCTAAAGTTGGCGGAACAAAAGAAAAGCTAGAACCAAGGTAAAGAACAAGTGAGGTGTACTCCAAAAGTATTTCTTCAATAGGTATTCGCAAGGGCCATACACAATTTACATTATACTAAGTTGAATATTCATGTGGCCTCTGCTATAAGTTTCTACTGCATTATATCCAGACATTAACCGAGAAATTAAATTACTAATGATGGTCAGGAAAGAACGTACTACTTCATTTATTGAAAAAATATTCCCTTTCCATGACGGTCCGGATCTTAGGATGTCATTTTGGTATAAACATGCCAAACCCAACTAAGCCCTGAAGGTATAATGCACAAAGTAATGACTGCAGCTTATTATTGCTTTTACCGAGTCCATAGAATTCTTCATCTAGGGTGCTCCTATCCTCAGTGGAGTAAGAAAACCCAGATGCACGATTTCCAGTGTTGTATCTCCTCTTGGAATCCGAATCACAAGAATTAAGGAGAGCATTGTATGCATGTTTAATCCTCATGAACTTCTCCTGTGCATTTGCCTGAAATACGAGACATTTTGACATATAAATAATTAAATTTTGGCCAACAGTAATATGAGAAAGGAAACCACATCGCATTGCAAACAACCACTTTTGTGGAATTAATAATGATTTTCCTTTTGAAGGAAATGAAATAAGTCTTTGATAATTGAAAACCACATTCATCAGGGCCAAATGCAGTGCTACAAAATAATGTACCCATGAACTGCAGAATGAGTTTTTCCAATTTTATTGACAATTACTTGAGTGGTCTTCTTCGTCTGTTTTTCTTGACAGAGGCTGCTATTACAACAAAGATCTTGAAAGGATATAGCTAGGAAAACTACGCAGCTAGGAATGTTCTGCAGATAAAGAAAAAGGTCTAAGCCTTTTTAGTTACTTAAAGGTCTCAAAGGAGCCAATGTCCATTGGAGACGAGGAATGACCCATTTGCAATCATGTACAATGGTTAAAAACATTACAATCGGAACATGTATTGCTGATGAAATCAATGCCTAGGGACAGAAAACAAAACAAGCACAGATGAAATAAAAGATCCTACTCAAAGTCCTTAATGTCAACCAATTTTCTAAATGGTTCTCTAGCAACTGCATCTGCATTTCCCAAGACGTTTTAAGGACCCACACCAAGAGCAAATTGAACCACCCCTGGCCTGGCGACAATCATGATCCGAATGTCTCTTTCTTCATCATGCATGGTAGCAAATGGCATTACCAAGGAATGTTAAGTGTAGACTAACAGTAGACAAGTACTGAAACAAAAATATTCCTCGAAGGATGATAAATGCATCTGTCCACAGCCATTAAACTTGCAGTCTATAAGTATGATCGCCTAAAGAAGAGGCAAACTGTGTGAACAGATCAATCACTGACAACAAGACAAGTCCCACACTTCCACTTGACCAGTCGACAATTCCACCACAGCATCGAAGATAGGTCCTTACCATTTTTCAAATGCCCAAACAAGAAGGCATTAAATAAATGCAAGACAATGTGAATAGTCCCAAACCCTAATGTTCAGGGGCCCTATGTAACTACTGTATATAGCTAGTTTGATGGAACCGAAAGAAGAGCTCTGAAAATTTAAATACTAAATAGTAAGTGCTGAAGATTTTAAGTACTGAAAATAAAAGTTAACAGTTTTCTGATAACGCATGAAAATTAAAGTTTTTCTTGTTTTCTTACCAAACTTGTAATAGTGAGTATTATTGAAATATTTTGACAATATAATTGGTAAGATCTTAGTTTTCATTGTATATTTTATCACTTAACCAATTAAGTGCATAATTTTTACTTACCACGTCAAGTGACTTTATACTTAAATCAATTAATTAAATTGTGTAGTTAGTGGTTATCAAACACACTTACTGACATTAAGCGCTAATGGAGAGATATTTTCATCACTTTAATGTGGTTAAACAAACCCATCTCTATGTAGCAAATGGAATGATATTTAGTTGAAGATATTCATCTTGTTGTGAAAATTTTGCGCTAACAAGTCTGAGAACACGCTAAATGCAACAAAGCACAGTGAGAATCTCGATATTGCTCTGTCACTTGTCTATATTTACAGAGTGTGAAGTTTCCCAGAACAAGTAGCCAGGGTCCACGAGATTTAAATGACTTTATACATTGGAACAACCTCGTCAGGATCTGTGAGCCCTACCGGCTCTACTGCTTAAAATCAGAAAACTCCGTTGACATCTACACCATTGAAGCACATAAACAGTTTACAGAGTCCAAACATTTGTTCGGTCTGAATTCCAAAAGTTGGATAACTTTAATCAGTCCGCAGTGACTATTAAACTAGTTCATAGAGATGAAAGATCAATGAGACCAAAGGGTCAGAATAAAGCAGGCTTTAGTGCTACCCCTGACTTAAAGATGCGATCCTTCAAATGTCTTGTGAAGGAGAAAATCCATCGTTCTGTGATCTGTTTGTGGGTAACATTAGGAGCATGAATGCAGACTAACTTCCAACTTTAGATCGAAGGAAAGACACCCATGATTAAAATAGATTCCACCAAACACTACTTCTCCACCAAAATGCAGAATTAAAAAGCCACCCCAAGCTACAAAGTTCTGTAATCTTAATTTCTTCTAGCCATCCATCAACAATAGAAGATGAGCACTTGTCTGCAAGAGCCATAGAGAGTCTTGTGCCAGACTGCTAGTGGGCCATATTCCACCCAAAGTAAGTCTATCATGTAACCTATCTGGTACAGCTTTCCAGTTTTTGCTGTGAAAAGGGACTATGCAAGCTTACTTACAAGTTATTGAGCAAAAGACCTACCAGCTGCAGGGCCTACACAGCTGCCCACCCAGCTTCAACGTATTGCAACTCTTAAAAACGGACCAAACACACGGAACAACACAAGTAACTGCAACAGCTACAGTACAACCATTACCTACACCCAATGAAATTTTAATATGTCAACGAACCAGCCCTGTATATCTACAATTAGACTAAAGGGACAAGCAGCAGCAGAGCTAACTCGAACCCACAAGCATCGACACGGCTTATCTCGAGCTAAACACAACAAATTGTGTGGTAAAATCAAGGCCATCATGGAGACACCGCTCATACCTCTTTGTTGACATCAGGGTGATACTTCAAAGCGAGCTTCCGATAAGCCCTCTTGATTTCATCGGGAGTGGCAGAAGGAGATACTCCCAGCACTTCGTACGGAGATTCTCTTAGACTCGCTCTCAAGAGGGTACGCCCATTCGCCCGCCGACCCTTCTTCCGATTCCTCTCGCCCAGCCAAACAAACGACTGGGAAGTGGACACGAGAGGGCCCAAGACACGTCCATGGCTGTGTCTGTAATAAAAGAATCGATCCGGTTGAGTTTGGAGATGGAGATGGGAAGAGCAAAGGAAGTCCGCGGTGGAAGCGAAGTGCGAGCAGGGACAGGCTTGTGGTTTCAGAGGCGGAGCTAATCCACGATGCATGTTCATCAAGTGAGTCTGTGTGTCGATCTCGTGCCGTAGAAGCACAGAAAAAAAAAAATGGAATCTTGATTCGAGACGAGTCGGCCCGAGCACAAATCAGCGTCTTGTCATAAAACCGATCCAATCTGCAGAATCAACTGCCTTAGATTCGTGGCTGGAGAGACCAACAATGTTAGCCGTTGGATTACATGAGCTCGTGTAAAATACATATGATCCAATAATATGCTCTGAGTTTATGTACATTGAGAGCAAACATGTACAAGATTTATCGATAGGGTTATGTTTTTCCTTAACCCATGATATGTGAAAACTTCCTCCACCGCTACCTTAATTGGTGAGTTACATACATGTACATCAATTGCATTTTTATGGATTGAGGTCTTCTAAAATTGTTTCGCTCGACAAAATCACCACACGCACTTGTTAAAAAAAATAAATCAATAAGGCCAAAACACATTCCTCTTTCCTCTAGTAAATTGTGTACTAGACATTTCATGCCGCCACAATCGACATCGCAACGCCTCTCGCCACCTTGTCCTCACACTTCATTGTGTCCCATCATTTATCGAACCATCTCTGTCTCTCCTCCCTTCGACCCCTTTGTGAACTTGGCCAAGGATAGCGCTTGCAACTAGGGTAATCTTGGTCAACAGGTGAAAATAGCGGCCCTAGCGTCGGGCCATCTCAATTCTGGGGTCGCTTGTCGTAACCCCAAATATGGGATCATAGCCTTCGCCACAACCTAATTTAACAACACGCAAAGAGAGAGAGAGGTGGTGATCTATGTTGCACCGACACTGACACGTAATACAACACGACACGCTAACACGTTATTTTTAAAAAATTAAGAATTCCGACACGTTATATGTTAAATATATATTTTAATATATACATGATAAATTATTATTTTAATGATTATTTTAATTAATTTAATTCAAATTCATGAATAAATAATAAAAGAAAGAATAAAATAGATTTACAAAATCCTCTGCACAAATCTTCATAATAACTCTCTCTCTCTCTCTCTCTCTCTCTCTCTCTCTCTCTCTCTCTCTTTGCTCTATGACAAAGCCTCTGTCCCTCTCAGGCCCCTCCCCCACACACTCCCCCACTTTCTTTCTCTCCTTCCCTTCTCCACTCACGCTCTCTATCCTCTCTTTCTTTTTTAACGCGTTGATCGCGTGTCCAAGTCGGACACGTGTCCGTGTAACATAAGTGGTGATGGAGGAACTTGATCAAGCAACGACAGTTCAAGGGTCATGGGGTTTGTACAACAACGCAACAATGACAGAGAAGGTGGCACAATAACAAGTAAATGGAGAAGAGAGAAAGAGAGAAGGAGGGTGTCTGATCTAATTCGGAGTTAATTAAATTTAATAATTGAGGGAAGTGAATTTGTTGCCATAGGAATTTATAGAGCTTCTTCATGCCTAAATGCCAAAACACCGCAAAGAAGTTTTGTCTTTTTTTTGTTAATTCTATCTCTAACTTCCATTTTTATAACTTTTACTCTACATCTTGTAGAGTGTGGGAGTTGAACCCCACACCTATGATACTAGCGTCCTGGCTCCCCAATCCCTTTATCATCATGCCCGTCGACACCACGAAGAAGATGAAAAGGCCTTTTATAGACGAAGTATGCAATGCAATGCAAATAAAATATCTCTATCAACAACAAAATATAAAGAGAGCTAGGGATAGAAGGGATTGTAAAGTAAATTTGTAATGGCTGAGCATTTTCATTTGGCCTGATCAACTCTCCCAACCCTGATCGTCCAAAGATCGGAAATCCATTGGCGTAATCGTTGAAGCCTCGACAAAGCACAAGCACTCGATTTTATTTATTTTTTGGACAAGAAACCGGACTGGACGGATTTTAACCGGAAGAGGAAGATACATGTGAACCGAACCGCCGTTCCATGAACGGAGCAAAACCACTTGCGGACCGGTTCGGATCGGTGCCTCTTCTGATGTCTTTCTCCCCCAAATGCCCTGTGCCGAACAAGAACCTGCGGGGAGCTCCGGCGATCAACCGTTCGCAGCACTCTTCTTTTGATGCCTGCGCCGAGCTGATTGATGCTTGTGCTCGTAATCGAGCGCTTCGCTCGGGAAAGGCTCTTCACGCCCATCTGATCGTTACGGGACTTTGTACCTCCGCTCACATTGCCTCCAAGATTATCGGCTTCTACACCGACTGTGGAAGCACAGCTGATGCCCGACGTGTGTTTGACGAAATTCCTCAAACAGATATTCGCCGTTGGGCCGTCCTCCTTGCTGCCTTTGCTCGGCGTGGCTACCATCAGGAGACTTTCGATGTGTTCCTCGAGATGAGGAGGCAGGGGATGGAGCTCAACAGGTTTGTGTTCCCCAGCATCCTCAAAGTCTGTGGGCAACTCTCAGATCGACGAGCCGGGGAGAGTGTGCACGCTTTGGTTCTGAAACTGTTGGTCGAAGACGACCTGTTCATCAATTCCGCGTTGATTGATATGTACTCGAAATGTGGGCAAGTTGAGAAGGCGCGCAGAGTATTTGATATGATGACAGAGAAAGATCTGGTCACGTTCAATGCTATGGTTTCAGGTTATGCTCAAAGTGGCTTTGCAAAAGAGGCCATTGGGTTGGTAGAGAACATGAAGTTTTGGGGTCTGAGGCCAGATGTTGTAACCTGGAATACATTGATCAATGGGTTTTCACTGAAGGGCGATCCTCTGGCTGTTCGAGACCTGCTCGAGTCAATGAGCTTTGCTGGTATTGAGCCGGATGTGGTGTCTTGGACTTGTATTATATCTGGACTCGTACAGAGTTCCAAAACTGAAGATGCTTTTAAGACATTTAAGGAGATGATGGCTTGCAGGGTTTACCCCAATTCGGCCACCATCAGTAGTCTCTTGCCTGCTTGTGCTACATCTGCCAATGTGAGGCTTGGAAAGGAAATGCATCGTTATGCAGTTGTGCTTGGAGTGGAGAACGATATCTTTGTGAGAAGCGCTCTTCTTGACATGTATGCGAAATGTGGTCTTATATCCGAAGCTAAGTTGTTGTTCTCTGACATGTCTGAAAAGAACGCAGTCTCTTGGAATTCCATGATATTTGGGTTGGCTAGCCATGGTTATTGTAATGAAGCAATTGAAACTTTTGCTCAGATGGAGAAGGAAGATAGTAAGAGTGTCGATCACCTGACCTTCTTGGCAGCTCTCACTGCTTGTAGTCATGGAGGTACGATTGAACTTGGACAGAGTTTGTTCCACAAGATGCAGGAAGCTTACAAGATAGCGCCAAGGCTTGAGCACTATGCTTGCATGGTGGATCTTCTTGGTCAAGCTGGAAAATTAACGGAAGCTTACAACTTTATTGAGGCAATGCCGGTGGAACCTGATTTGTTCGTGTGGGGAGCCCTACTAGGGGCATGTAGGAACCATGGGAACCTGGAACTCGCAGAAATAGCGGCTCGGCATCTTTCAAGGCTTGAGCCTGGAAATGCAGGGAATAGTATGTTGCTGTCTGAATTATATGCCAATGCCAGTAATGATTGGAATGCAAGGTTGAGAATGAAAAGAAGAAAACTGGTAAAGTTTCTTGGTTCTAGTTGGTTAGAGTCTGTCTGATGCTCAGACACAGCTTGAAGTGAATGCTGTTATGTTACCTCCATCCTGAGAATGAAAAAGTTCACTCTTGCACATTCAAACAGGTGCAACTACAATTAGTTGCAACTACATTGTTACAACTCAGTACAGGACTACTGTGGAAGATCAGATGATGAGCAGAGATAATTGGTGATTCCATTGGATGGTTCAGATCAAGTGCAACCATTTGCATGGGGAGAGAGGGAAACTGAGAACTTGCCAAGAAAAAAGATAGATCTATTGCGGTGAGCGCCACATTTCTTGTATCTATCTCAGAATCCTAGTTGACACTATTGACTGATGACTAGATTTGACATGCCCCGCGGGGTTAGCGAAGGAAGGATTGGCATTGAGCCATGTCTTATGGTCTGATAGGAGTGTAAATGTGGAACCTGTTTGATTAGACAAGCAGCATACTTGGTTGTTATTGTCTGAGAAATTAAAACGCATCTCATTACAATTACTATGAAAATTGCAACAAATGGGAAAATATAAGCATTTGTCCAATTCTCCAAACTCTATTTTAACCCCATGAAGATACACCTCGGCACACTTTCCTCAGCCCATTTCTCATTTTTGCTGCAGCTGGTGTCAAATAAAAGAAGTAGAAGAGAGGGAACAAGAAAAGAAAGAGATCAAGAGAGAGAGAGGAAGGGTTTTGTTCAGCAAGCCACGGACAACTTGGCATGCCGAATCAATGTCGTTTCGAAGCACTAGATAAGAATTCCAAGTCTTGATTTTTTTTAATTGAAGAGAATTTCTTAGTACGGTTGTAATTTCAGATTGTGTTGAGTTTTGAATCGCTGGTTTGGTTGTTGGTTAACTGTGAAATCATGTTATAAAGCAATTTTGGGTTGTCGTGGACATTTAGAATTTTATAGAGGTTGATTTGGGTGTACGGTCTGGTCAAAGTGAAATTTTGAAGTTTATTGGGCATTGTTGGAACCAAATTCAAAAGACTCTGTCTGGCACCAATTTTTGCCCATCTCTGGCCATCTTTTAGGGTGTCAAGTTAATTTACCAATGACTTTGGACTCACTTGAAATAGGCGTCAGTACAGTTCAAACAAACGGTTTTAAATTCTACGCCCAACCCACTCTAGTATAATGGACAACAATAGATGTTCTGCTTTGGGCAAGCTTTTTGTTGGCTATCAAAGTGGCTTTATCACCAAATAAGCTTAGTTTAGTCAAATTATAGTTAAAGTCGTTATTTCCTTGATTTTGATGTACGTTTCTCACTATATTGATAGGATTTAGAGTTTTTCTGCTCAAGCTAGATTTCATTGTTTGGTTTTTCTTTTTGGTGCTTATCCTTACAAGAATTTGTGAACTCGTGTCTTGAAAATGATACGCAAGAGGTATCGCACGATATGATATATATTAGGAAGAGAAAAAGAAATGCAATATTTAGAGCATATTTAGTAGCATCTAGCTAGATCGTACCCTTTTGGTTATTTGAAATGGCATGGTAAAGCATTTTTTGAAACTAGTTGATTATTTGTGAAATGGTTTGAGAAATACTATATAAAATGTATGCTGCTTGATAAATTGAATCGGGAAAGGTTATATGTTTTTATTTGTGACCAAATTTATGAAATTGATTTTTGATTGATTTTGTGAGTTTTTGGAGAATGAATTAGTGGTTTTATGCTCGTTGTTGCTATGTGCTAAACCCATTGAGGGGTTGTGTATGCATAATGACTCCGCACGTCCTAGACACGAGCTAATATAAGTGGAGACTTATGCCATGGGGGGAATTTTGGTAAGCCTTGTCATGGGATGTTAAGCATGGCCATAGTTTGATAGTGATTAATGAGCACTATATGATTGATGGATTTGATCGTTGATGTTTGCTTCAATATTGTTGATCAAATAAATATGTTTGAAGTGACATAACTCATATTTGATCTTACACACACACACATATATACTAGATTAGATAAATGTGTTTTTGATAATATTTATAAATGTGTAAAGTGGATGCTCAATTTGCCTATAAGAGATTTATACTACTCGTTAAGTGAGAGTTTGCTCATAACATTCATATCAATTCCTTTTCAAGTTTTACAGCTATGGCGAATCAGACGAGAGTGGTTAAGTGAGAGTTTGCTCATAACATTCATATCAATTCCTTTTCAAGTTTTACAGCTATGGCGAATCAGACGAGAGTGATATCGACGGGGATCTTTGGGAGTTGGATTTTGGTATAAGTAGAGATAGTTATATATATGTTTGAAATGGTATTTGTTGGATTCAATTTTAGTCACTGGAGATGTATATATTATCTTTAGTAGACTTTAGAACTTTGATCCTATAAACAACTTATTGTTTTGTCAATTTTGTAGATGGATTATATTTTGATAATAGGTTAATATTGGTTATGTATATGAGGCTGCGTCCTTTAGATAGGAGGATGGCCATGTCAATTCTCCTATACTTGGAGAGTTGGGGTATGACAGAATAATCCACCTTAATTACCTGTTTCCAAAGATAAATCAACAATATGGCAAGATCAAAGCTGACATCTGATACTGAAGATTTAAAGACATGTTAAATTAGAAGCATGTCTCTAAACTAGCTAGAGTCAAAACAATTGTCCCATTTTTCACACTTCATCAGCTACAGGATTTTATACTTCCCATCTCTTTGACCTGCTTCACGATAAGAGTTCCAGCAGGCATCTCCTCTTGGGACTTCATTATTTCCCTTCTGAAACAATAATCACTAGTGAGAATGCTAGCATGACAATATTGCTGGAAAGGAGGCTAAAGAATCTAAGAGAAGCTCTTCCACTGGATAGAAGTCCGAACAGCTTGAATAGGTAACTGCCTCAATATCATGGTTCAGCTCACAGCCCCTCCTATTGCACTCTCTGCTTGCACAGGGAAATGACCTCTGAAGTAAGATGACAAGATCAGTGTTAGTATGTAAGTGGGAGAGCACCACATGTATAAGTTCTCAAGCTTCAAGCCACCCAGTTCCGGTCCAGTGCCTCTAGCATTGACATAAGATGCGATATTCACAATAAAACCCTGTCACCAATAGGTAAGAGAAGTGTCTATTGAAATTGTAGGCTACTTTCGTCATCCTCAACATGTTTGTTCAAATGATGTGGAACCAACTCATCCCACAACTAAGCTAAGGTTGGAGTAGAAATCTCTATGCGTGATTGAGTGGGGTGAGACCATACAGCTTCTTCCTTTTCTCCCAGTAGTAGAGTCAACTAGTGAAGGTACTCAAGTAAATTCGAGCTATAGTATCATTCTCAGGATATATTCTGAAGTGGACGATAAGGTCAGACAAGATAAGAGCATCAGGTACAGTAAATGCTGGCATTTTTCACTCAGAATTGTAGCATGTTTGTGAACGTGATGGCAGCTTCCTCTGTACAAGAAGCACTTTGATGAACAGTCTAAACTAGGAAATCAATTCGAGCAGGATTATTGCAAGTTGACAAGGCCAGCAGATTCCATTAAGGTTCATAGCACAGCAAACTATGCTTTCCACCGCCTTGCGCAGATATATTAACTACCAGTCTATAGCAACAATTAGAAGAACTTCTATAATCCTTTTGACCAGAATAAAGACAACCTCGGTAAATAAAAAGGATTGAAGCAAGTACCAAAATTTTCATAATCCTTTTGGCCAGAATAAGCCCCCGTGACTTCAGATGGGGAGGCGGCATCATCATCATCGTCTACTAACCCAAAATGCCAAAAAAGAGTAGAATGATGAAAGTTCATCGCAATTCAATTCTCTGCTCAACTTTTGAATAAGCGAAAAAGCCACGATGCCACTTCATCATTGATGTCTGACCTGTATCCGCCGGTCCTCCATCACTCATACCATGTGAATTAGAGACTTAAAGAGGCGACTGTGTGCCCGGCTTCCCCTTTCTCTAGTACCAAAAGAGATCCAACTTTTCCTAACATGCCAAAAGATATTTCTTGACTCATTTCTAACCCCACAAGTTTTCACTCCACTCCAAAGGGGCAGTCACAGTTGTCTGAACGTGTATAAGTTACTTTAAGCAATGGAAAAAACAATCAACGCTTGTTGATGGAAAAGAATCGCAAGTTCCACTTCTTTGTGATGAAAGCACTACAATCACCCATGCAAAACAGAGCTAGCAGATGGGCCACGATCATAAGCAATGGCAAAATTTGATGGTACAGGGAATAACAGATGAAAGCAAGAAGCTCACCTCAAACCACCAGTGCCATGTAATTCAGGAATACAATCACTTATCATTAGGACCAGAGCTTGGATATGATACAACCGATCCACATCTATTTCCCGACCAGTCCATCTGCGGTAACATGTATGGATTCGACTGAAACCCCTGCGGATTACCCATCTGCATCCCCATATGCCCATATACAGGCATTGGCATGTGAGGCGGCACGCCATACGACATCGGCATGGGTATCGGCATCGCCGCGTGCCCATTCCTGTGCCCACCTCCACCTCCGGTGTTCTCGTGCAGGCTCTGCGGCACAGGGGTTGAAGCGAAAAGTGGATCCGATGAGGACGGTCCCTCGCTGGACAGCCCCTGCATCCTCTTCAGATAAAGCCTGTACTTCTGCAAGTGGCTGGCGACGTTCTCGCGGGTCAATCCCTCGACATTCATCAGCTGCATTATCGTCTTCGGCACCGCGTTCTTGATCCCTAGGTGCGCGACCACTTCCACGAAACGCTTGTGCAATTGAGGCGTCCACACCAACCGCGGCCTCTTGATCGCCTTCGCCGACGGATCCTCCACCGAATTGTCCGTCCTCATAGCCGAATCCGCCTCCTCGGCATAGTCAATCTTCCTCATCTTACTCGAATCGGAGCCGTCCGCTTCCGCGTCCGCGTCCGTCTCCTCGGCGACCGTCGGGTCGCGATCCTCCACGAAGGACTTGAACTCGTTGTTCGACGAGAACCCCTGGGACAGCGTCCGGTGGCCGCGCAAGCCCGCCATCGTGTTCTCAGACGCGCGGCTGACGTCGAGGAGGGACCTGGACGGCTCCGGCGTGATGCTGAACGCGGACGCCAGCTCCGGCGAGATCAGCGGCTGCGAGAGCGGCGCCAGATCGTCGGCACTCGGGAGGCCGGCCTCCCACTCGGAAACCCGATCGTCGCCGCCATCGACGCCGCCGTACTCGCTCATCT
Organism: Metrosideros polymorpha var. glaberrima; assembly: GCA_001662345.2. Lineage (NCBI taxonomy): Eukaryota > Viridiplantae > Streptophyta > Magnoliopsida > Myrtales > Myrtaceae > Metrosideros > Metrosideros polymorpha. The sequence goes on from BCNH02000010.1 coordinate 21,996,739, forward strand.
TCACTTCCTCGCCCATATCCACGTCGCCCGCTGCCGTCACGGAGAAGCTCAGCTCTGAGATCGAACGTGAAGCGGCGGAATCCGAGCCGGAACTATGGATGCTCCCCGGATTGTTTGGCTCTGAGATCCGATAGAGAGAACTGATCGGGGAGGGAGGGAGGGAGAGAAGAAGAAGAGGAGGAGAAGAGGTAAAAAGGGAAAGATATTTCGGGCGAAAAAGGAGAGAGAATTAAGGAATTTAATTAAACGATAATTAATTTTTGCTCTTTTTGGAGGAAAAAGTGCAATATCTGATTCCAGATCAGTACCGCGTCCGTGCCGACGTGGACGGCTGGCGCAGATATTTTGGATCCTCTCGCCTCGCCGCCGAGCACACTCGCCTCCCCCTCCGTCCACGTGTCCTGAGGATCCGATCGGATCGCGCCACGTAGGCGCCTCGTCCTTGGTGATGCGGCTTGACGTCGATACCGGAGTTGCCCCGAGGGGAGGTACGAAAGGGCATCTTAAAGTCGCGTGCCATTCGCGGCAAGTGGCCACGTAAGCGAATAAGTTGCGCTTTTGGAGGGCTTTTTCGGTAATTAGGAAATTCTTTTTTTATTGGTGCGGCGGTTCGACCAATGGGGCAAGGGGGGGGATGTTGGTGTACAGCTGGCTCGTGGTACGTGGGAGGTTCTAGAGAAAGCAAGAAACACGTGTGGGAGACCCGGATAAAAAAAATTTTTTTTTTGGTCGGACCGGATAAAAATATTTCGCGAGTTATATAAAGCATGTGAGCCATATCCATCCAAGGGTGTGTTTGATTTTGTAAACCATAATGTTTAATAAGCATTTCGATATCATCTTCTATATTATGTTAGGAAAAAAAACATAATTACGAAAGTAGCGTATAATTTTTAAAAATAAAATTTAAATATTGAAAAATTTCTTCCATTGCACATTCAAGTATTTCGCAAAACAACCGAAAAATTAGTCATTTTCTAGAAAATGATTTCCACCTCCATAAAAAGAAAAATTACCAAAACAAACTCAACCTAAGCAGTTGATTATATTGGTTCGAATGTTATTAGTTTGAATGGTCTATCTATACACCATAAAATAAATTCATGGGGACTAAGGACACTGCCTTGTTCGTTGGTTTGGACTTCTCAAAAGTAAAAAGTAACTTTCTTTCATTCACACAAATTTTTAACTATCGTCCACATTTTAAGAAATCATCAACACGATCATATATCAATTTTGTTATCATCGTACAAATGTGTTGTGAATTCACTACAAATAAGAGCTTGCACTTGCAAAAATAACTCAAATGGAGTTTTTGCAATTTTAGATATATCACTTTTTTTCATGTTGTAGGCAATAACCTATATTTTGAAAAATAAAACATATTTTTGTACACAAATGCTTTTGATATACTTATTAACAGGACCCTTTAGAGAATATCAAAAACTATCTTGCAACCTTTTTTTTTCCTCTTACATTTTAATTTGCTTCCAATTTTTAATTTATATTCTTACTCTTAAAAATCATTGTTTTGCATGTTGAACTTTGTTAAGAAAAACTTCAAATTACACTCTCTTTTAACCGTACTAGTTAGCATGAGATATTCAAACATTTTAATTCGATTAATTTATTGGGTTTCTACTAACCTGTCTTGAATCCGTGCATGAGCTATGGCTTCCCGCACCTCTTGTGGGGATTTTGTTAACAATTCTTACTTACTCGAGTCCCACATGCAAATTCCCGACACTAATTACGATTCACCAAGCAGGACACAAGAGCTAGATGAGCTGGAGGCAAATATTATGAAATTTCTATTCTAAATTACGGAAATTCATGTCAACTCAGGTTACTTCTTGCTTGCCAATATCCGCTCTTACATATAAGCATCGAGACGCATTCTTTGCAATTGCGTAATTGTCGGCAAATTACGTATGAAGAGAAAGAAATGATTTTCTTTAAAGGAATCGAATGACTATTTAACTGAGTGGACGTGTGCAGGATAGTTATCAAACACGTGGGAATGGAGGGGCAATTTAAGGAAAGAGAGAGTAATAGGCAGTTTAACTGTTGAAGCAAAGCAAAAGTAGAGAGAGGAGAGTTAGAGTAAAAAAAAACTTTTGGAGCAAAAATTATATTGAAATTAACGGAAAGTAAGACAAAACTAAATTCTAGTTTAATTAGGTGGATTCGGTGCATTTGCAAGCTTCAGGCCAAGGATCTCGACCCAAAGTTTTGGTGTTTGGTAAGATAATATCAAGGGCAGTGGGTGTAAAATTTTGCTTTGCAAATGCTCAAGGCTCCAGACAAATCGCCCTTACTTGGAGTTTTAACATTTTCGGAATGCTACTTTAAGAAATTTGACAAAATTCTTTTCTTCTATTCTAGCCATCTTTGTCGCACCAGATTTGGGCAGAGAGCAAGGAGAGAGAGAGAGTATTGCATGGTCCCAAGCCGATCCTCTGGGATGAAAATAAGACAACTCGATCATGGCTAGAAAGCTTGGCGGAGGAGGTAGAGGGAGGATGCCAACATAGCTTCACCGAGGGTCAGGGAGACACCAGCAAGGCTTCGCCTAGGATAGATACATGTGTGAATGTGTGTTTGAAATGGAAAAACTATCTAAAAAGTCATAAACCTATTGCATTTGAGCCAATTCAGCCCCAAACTTTTTAATTTTGCTAATTAAGTCCTAACATTTTCATATTTTGCCAATTGAGTCTATTTAATCAATTTTGGCCGAAAATTACTAACGTAAACACTAATCGTCTTAAATGGCACCACCAGCTCTGAGATGGACATTTTTAAGTAATTTTTATTTATTTTTTATTATTTATTTTTCTTTTCTTTTTGTATTTTCTTTTTTTAACCGAGTGCCGGCAGGTGAGGTGACCCTCGCCCAACCCTCTCCAGCCATCACCTGAGATCGGCCACCGGCAAAATGGTAAGAAAAAAAATCATAAAAATTTTAAAAAGTTTTCCATGTTAGCTCTAGTACGCCACATAGGATGCCCGAACTAGACCGACACGTCAGCATTTTCTTTTAAAATTGGTCAGATAGACTCAATTGATAAAATGTGAAAATATTTAGAATTGAATTGACATAATTAAAAAATTTATGATTGAATTCTCTCTGTTTGAAACAGCCGGCACTGGGCTCGTCCTCTTACAGCCTCTCTCAGAAAAGCCCAAGCTTCACTTTGGACCTCATGCGAAAGCTTTTTGGAGGGCCCAAATGCACCATGCGATGCCGCATCTTGACCGCTGCGACCTTGTCCTTTCGTCCATCCCGATAAGAAGTTGCAGACCAGCAGATGTGCCATGGCCACGTCTCTCTTTCCATCTCCTTCCTCACCCCACCTCTCCATTCTCAAGCTGAAACCCTTCGCTCCTCTCAAACGCACCGCCCTCTCTTCGCCCGTGGCCTCTTCGCTCTCTACATCTTCCCGAAGAACCGTGAAGAGCGGCTCACCTCTTAAAGCGTCAGATAGAAACCCCAGAGCCGGAAGCTGGAGACTCCGCGCTGCTGCTGAAGATGCGCTGGAGAGTTCGCAGCAGCTAGTGTCGTCCGGCGACGACGGCGTGTCCAACGTCGTCTCCGTCCTACTCTTCATCGCCTTCGCCGGTCTCTCCATTCTCACAATTGGGGTAATACTAAAACAGGCTGCTTTCACGGCAATCGCTTCATCCTCCATGTTCTGGTCTTGTTGAGTCATGCGTGTGCAGGAACCGGCTCAAGTCGAGATTTTTCTGATGTGGGTTTGTTGTTGGACAGGTGATCTACATAGCGGTGACGGACTTCTTGCAGAAGAGGGAGAAAGAGAAGTTCGAGAAGGAAGAGGCGGCGAAGAAGAAGAAGGGTGGGAAGAAGGGGAGGGTCAGGGCGAGGGCTGGGCCGAGAGGGTTCGGCCAGAGGATCGATGAGGAAGAGGATGATTGATGATTTGATAAAGAGGATTGCACTTGTTTAGCAGCTCTCGGGTGTGTATCGCTGTCGTTCATTCCCTGATTGCTTGATTCGTGAGATGTGAGCTCTTTCTCTGTTATCTATCCTTCTTCGTAGACTTCTGGTGGATGTGATGAATTGGGGTCATCTTTAATTGAGAGGGGTGAGCAACCGGACTGGTCCGGACCGGCCGGTTTGATCTGGTCTTTGAGAATACCGGTCCGATTTTCAGTTCCTATAAATGAGACTGATGGCTGGGCGGTCCAGTTCCTGATTCTAAGAGGATAGGATCGGACCAGACCATCTGGACCGGTCCATAAAAAATTAGTATTGGAAAATAGAAATTTAGAAAAACGCAAAACATAAACCCTATTTCGCGAAAGCGAGGCTACTGTTGTTAGTTCAAGGGATGGTGCCGTGAGTTTTCTCCATTATGTTGAGAGTTCTCCATTATGTTGAGAGGGTTTGGTAATCAGTTAGCTTGTTGTAGTAAAAAAATCTTATTCATCTTTTCCCCTAAAAGTCTTTAAATTGCTTGGAACCTTTAATTCTGATCAGTTTGCTCATTGTAGCTAGATAAAATTGATGAGCAAATTCAGCATATTTTCGGCTTGTTTACCGGTCCCTTTGGAATCGGACCGGACTTGATCCCCGATCTTAAAAATTTGAGGATCGGGACTACCGGCCTGGACCATGCACACCCCTAGGCTCCTTTGATAGGTGAATGAATCCCAAGTTCGAAACAATGTCAAATATAAATCATTCAACTGTACAATTGAAATAAAGGTCCTGTAATTTCAAATGTGAACAGTAGTTGGATAGCTCGACTGCATTGCAATTTGGCCTAATGAGAGGGTAGCTTTCGCATGCATTCGATTCATGTAAACTCAGTACAAATAAGCCGTCGAGTCAAGCCATGTGGGTCCATGTAAATCTCATTGAATCTAAAGGTCCATTTTTTTTGTTTGTGATCGGATTTTAAGGATCCATTCGTTTGAAGCAAAATTGTTTTAGGGATATTGTTTTCTGACTTTTCGATGTTTGGACGACGGAAAATTAATCAATTTTCGAAAAACGTTTTTCATGAAGTGAAAATAATAAGCGTAAAATTGAAGGAAAACGACTTTCTCTTTGAGTAAAAAGGAAATCATTTTTTCTAAAACATAAAATAAGTGAAAACTTACCTTTTTTTCTTGAAAATAATTTTTATGAAAAATATATTTTTTTATCATGAAGTGTTTAGTGAAATGAATGTTAGAATTTTTTGTGAATTAATTTGTTGGACTTTCACATGTTTGGTCTACTGAAAATGATCAGTTGACGGAAAATCATATAGAGTCAAACAAAACATGCATGTTTAAAGTTAAAAAAATGAACTTCCTAATTTGAAAAAAGTAAAATATTTTTCTTTTTCAGTATTTTTTTTGTCGTAAAATAATTTTCCAAAACAAACGCACATTAAAAACGCATTTGCATTCAACTCAAATGAGCTGGTTCTAGGAGTTGTACTTTTTTTTTTTCAATTAGGAGATGTACTTGGCACCATAGAGAGTTCTGCAGAACATAGTTATGTACTCGCGCACCATCTGTTTCTACTTTTCAAGGACTTTGAATGAACATAGAGTTAGCTTTATATATTTACAAAATTATGCATTTTGAATAATTTTATTGTTGGATGGTATAATGTCCAAGAAGGGTGTGACTGCATATATTGAATTTTCACAATATTTCAAAAGCTTTAAAATTTACTTGCTTACAATATTTATGAAGCAAGTTATACGGAGACTTCGATGGTGAAAAAAGAAAAGAGAGAAATCAAAACGCAAAACTTATAATTGGGGCATTGCGAGATATACAAAAACTTATACACGCAAAAATCCTATATTAAGCAATTCGTGTTATCTATAGTGGACTTTTAATATTTTATGTTACGGATGTTAAGGTTAATAACGTTTATTCAATCGTGTATTTATTAAAAAAAGCCAAAAATGAAAAATGAAACGACCGCATCAACATTTCTAAATCCACTTATACGAATCGCTAATTATGAATAAGGATTCAATTAAATTATTTGAGCATTGAGCATCGACTTAATATTATGTGTCTGAAATTTGTATCGTGAACTTAACGGGTCTTCCAACTAAAGATAGTTTTACTTCTATCTCTTTAAATCCAATTAGCTAGCCACGCTAAGATGTTAGTAAATGTCATTGTATCTAATCCTAGGGCTGAGCATAATGGACCGCCCAGACTGAATCGAACTAGCCGGTTTGGTCCGATTCTCGAGGGCTATGGTCCGGTTCTCGATTCCGGGCTGGACTGAATAATATATACGTTTTTTTTTTAATTTTCCTAAACCTAAACCTAAACTTCTACTTTATGTTTTCTTATTGATGTTTTAGAGATAACGTGATTCAATTAACAAGAGGTGGTCCGGTGAATATGTCATTAATGAGAAAATTTTACAACAAATCACAAAAAAAATAAAAATGACCGGTCCAATGATTGGACCGCTTGGGAACCGGACTGGACCGGTCAGTCCGATCTAGTTCTCGAGACCACCAATCCGGTAGGGAATCGGACCGGTTCGGACCGATGCACACCCTGTGTGAACCTCCAAGTCATCGATCTTATCAAGCTCAAAACGAAACCACACATTATAATACTAAAGAAAAACGAGCAAAATTGATGTTCCTTCGACCACATCGTGTCCTGACTACTTAGCTCATCAAGTGATAACTAGCAACTCCTTTCGATCGTAGTCATTGTTCTACCCTTAAACATGCCGAGCCGAGCCGAGCTAGCAATCGGGCTAACGAAGCGATACGTTGCCTCGAATATGTTTTCGCCTTCCCTAATAGCCCTTTGATCAAGGCTTTTGAGATGGAATGGATCTCTTTGCACATTTTCTGGCGTGGACCATCATGATCCTCTCTTTCATATCAAGTGTGTACAATTCAGGAGAGGCGCTTCTCATCATTTGTCTTTCTCTGGGGAGGCCATAAAGCGAAAAAGGGTGGGGTGGGTCGTCTTTTTGCGCGTGAGACCGACCGGCCATGTACTCGTGCTCTCCTCCACGAAGCACGCTTCTCGAGCAGTAAGATCCAAGGGCGAACGAACGACCGGCGCGGCCTTGTAAACGCTCCAAAGCAGGACAAAGATCGTTGCGGCACCGTGCCAATGATCCGATATGTGGTGAACTGCTCGTCCAATAAGACAGTTGCCGGCCGAGAGGCGTGATCGAGGAAGGTAGGATACCGGCTGATCAGGAGTATAAGCCCGTCGAGCCGCTCCTTTAATTGTTTGGACTTTACTCTATTTCTACACTTTACACCGTTTGATTTGAAATTAGGGTAATTGTACCAGAAGTCCTAAAATTTATTGTGAATGTGCAATTGAGTTCTTGAACTTTCATAAAATTGCAATCAAGCCCTAAAACTCGGTGAATCGGTGTCATTAAGTTTTTCGATTAATTCTATCTAATTTAACTAACGGAATATGCCGACGTGATTTTTTTTTTCTCTCTCTTACATGATGTTGGATGTTGACGTTGAACTAATGCACGACACTTGTTTTTGTCTAAATTCTAATTTTAAATCCCATACTTATTTAGATTAATATTAAAAAAATGCTAAAGGTTGTTTTAAAAAATGAGAAAATAAACTTTAAAAAAGGCAAAAAGACCTGCAGGCCCTCACCGGTTCGGCGGCGGCGGCACCTCCATCCAAACCTTCATTCTCCCACTAGTGAGAGCCTATCTTTTTTTTTTCCCCTGGTTTTTTCATATATAAAAGATTATAAGCCTTTTTTATACTTTTATTAATTTAACTAAAATTGGGAATAAAAAATATAATTTGGGTTAAAACGACGTCGTTCATGCTTTAGTCAACATTAACACGTAAGAAAGAAAAATTATAATAAAAAAAGTTACGTCGAGATTTTTCGTTAGTGCAATTGGACGGAATTAACAAAATGACTTGATTTCATTAATTCGACAAGTCTTAGGACTTGATCGCATCTTTTAAATATTTTACGATTCAATTACATTTTCATGATAAGTTTTAGACTGATGGTGCACTTATCACTTAAAAACTAATAGAAAATGCAAAATGTTGGGGTCTTGTTTTGAAACCTTACTTGAATTGAGCCGAGCTAGTTTGGAAACATTTGACTGATTTGAGCTTGAACTTGATAAATTAAGCTCTCAACTTGAGCATCAAACCTTAAAATTTGAGCTTTAGTAGTGATTGTGTTGAGTCAATTTCAGTCGATTATGCGAAAGAATCATCGTTTTTTTTTTCCAGCTTGTTTTGTGTACAAAGCGCATTTCAACACAACACGTTCATTTCTTTTTCTAATCTTTGACGATAATGCCACATTATCCACTAAAGAGAATGCATAGCGACAAGTGACACCATGATTTGATTGCACGTATAAGATAAAAAATTTAAGTAAATTTCATCCATTGTCATTTGCAATTGCACCCACCTAATATTTATTTTAGTCTAGGGACATTAAGCTTTTGATCGTTTTGCAGCAATTAATGCACTTTTGACTGAGATTTGACCGGATTTTTCGACACAAATTGCCAACGTGATGAGCAGCTAGGCCAATTTTTTGGAGATCACTCGATTGTCACCTAGGCGCTATGTTGGCACAAGACGGATTCCGTTCCGCGTCCACATTCGATGCTTGAAAATCGAATCCGGCAACTCGACAGTAAATTTCAGCAGATTTCCATAACGACGTAAGATTACCCCGAATAAGTCAGCAAGATTTTATTAGTGTGAACCGATTTGGAACGTAACGTGCCCTTTTGAGCTCGAGGCCGAGCCCCGCAGGGACGGGAGTGGACGGACTACGGAGCCTCGTAAGAGGAATCTTCCTCCGGCGCGTGCGCGTGCGTTGTGTGACTGTGACTGCTATTTTGAATTTCAAACTCGGCGTCTTAACACGTCAAGTCAACGGACTCCCTTCCTTCCACCTCCTACGCGCTCTCCGTTATTTATTTATTTATTTATGTCATGGGAAAAAAAGAAAACGAAAACAAAAAACCATTTTCCCACTGACTACGTTCAACATACCGGTCCACGCCCTGACGCCGTCACTCATCCCTCCAACGAAACACCGCCACGTGGCGAAAGCAGCGTGAGCCGTCACTCGCCGTTTATCCTCCCCATTAAAAGGGCCACCCTCTCTCTACCTCTCTCTACCTCTCTCATAGTCATAATTCTTCGAAAGTAGTTCTCCACTCTCTCGCTCTCTCCGGCCATACCTCCCTCCACCACCACCGGATCTGAAACAACCCCATCTAGGCGCACGACCATGCCAGTCTCGACGGCGACGTATTGGTGCTACAGCTGCGTCCGCTTCGTCACTGCCCTTCCTCGAGCCGGCGACGGCGACGGCGAAGGCTCCGTCTCCTGCCCCTTCTGCGACGGCGGGTTCATCGAAGAAATGGAAGCGGGGGCGGCGTTGCCGGGCCGTCATCCGCCGGTCAATCCCCGCCGCCGGTTGGATTCTCTGTCGGCAGATGATCCTCATCCGGATCGCGACGTCAGCGTCAGGCCTCGCCGGAGGAGGGCCAACGGCGGCGGCGGCGACCGGTCGCCGTTCAACCCAGTCATCGTCCTGCGCGGGACCGCCAGCCCCGATGCTGAGACCAGCGCCTTCGAGCTCTATTACGACGACGGGGCCGGATCGGGCCTCCGGCCGCTGCCGGCGACGATGTCGGAGTTCCTAATGGGCTCGGGGTTTGACCGGCTGCTTGAGCAGCTCGCGCAACTGGAGCTGGCCGGGATCGGGCTCGGCCGGTCTGAGAACCCGCCGGCGTCCAAGGCCGCAGTGGAGTCGATGCCGGCGGTCGAGATCGGCTCCGGCCACGTGGTCGCCGAGCTGCACTGCGCCGTCTGCAAGGACGCGTTCGAGCTCGGGGCGGAAGCGCGGGAGATGCCGTGCAAGCACGTGTACCACTCCGACTGCATCTTGCCATGGCTCGCGGTGCGGAACTCGTGCCCGGTGTGCCGCCACGAGCTTCCGGCGGCGCCGGAGGATTCCCCGGCTGCGGACCAGGAGGCGGTGGGGATGACGATATGGAGGCTCCCGGGAGGGGGGTTCGCGGTGGGGAGCTTCAGGAGAGGCGGCGGAGCCGCCGATAGGGAGAGGGAATTGGAACTGCCCGCTGTTTTCACGGAAATGGACGGCGGGTTCGAGAGCGGAGCTCCGAGGAGCGTGTACTGGGGGCTGAGGAGGAGCAGGAGCAGAGACAGAGGCGGGTTCGGGAGGTTTGTGAGGAATATCATGAATCTCTTCGGGAGATCAAGATCGAGCAGTAATAATCACCCGGAGGGCCATTCCGGGTTGATGAGGAGGACTCGGAGCGTTTCGAGCTCGAGTTCGGTGATCGGGAGGTTCGTCAGGCGGCGGAGCAGAAGATCTTGGGTCATGGAGGATTAGAATTTGAGGTTGGAATGAACTCCTTTTTCTTTCTTTCTTTCGTTTTTTTTTTTACGGGTTTTAAATCGTGAGGAGTGGGAGATATTCAATTTATTTGTAGATGGAGCCGATTCAAATTTGTAATTGTATATATAGAATAGAATGAGATGCAAATCTCTTTTTGGGAGAGATTTCGGAACGCAGATGGTGCTCGCCGCGCCGCCGCCGCTAATCAGCGAGAAAGAAACTGATGCATCTTGAAGATTTTACTCGGATCGGTCTAGTGATTTTGTTCCCCATCTAGCTTTCGTGAAGATTTTCTTGGATCTGTCTCTTGCAGTGTAAAAGTTCACTTTTTTGGTCAGCCCCCTCAACTGATGTTCGAAAAGATCGGTTCGTTCTGTAAATTGGTGTGGACAGTAGTGGGTACTTTGGAGCAACAATGGAGTTTAACCGCTGTTCTTGCGAAGCACGGAGAGAGAGAGACAGAGATTTGATGGTCGGGTTTCGGAGAACGAGAGAGAGACAGAGACAGAGAGGGTGATGAATCCGAGGTAGACAGCGCGGAAGAAAAAGCTGAAGGGGGGGATTGGTCAAAAGGTGGTGTGAAAAGCCGTGGATGGAGAATGAAGATGCTGACTGCTTTCATCTGCACTAAATCCAAGAGGATCTGTTCCTCCATAATTCGGAGCGTACGAAACTAAATCACGACCGTCCACGCGAATTATTGAAATATCTGTGACGCCCGACAAAATGTTGTTGGATCGATCTCTCTAGAGCTCGTGGAAATTCCCAAACTATGACGATTGAAAAATTACCAAAGATCGCTTTTGGATTCTCATGAATTCGCCGCTTGCATCCTCTATTTTTGAAAATGCAATTCCACACTCTATCATGCAAAATCGTGCATTTACCGTCAACTCTATCGTTTTCCTCTCCAAGGGTACCGCCCTTGCTCATTTTCTCACACCCATCAGGATGCAACTCCAACTCGCAACACCTCAATCCTAACCCTAACTCAGACCTTGTGGGCCGTGACCATGCCCATCTGGCAGCTCCGGCCATTCACAGCGGCGGCTGCCAACGCGCCTCCACGCGAGGTTGCCTGTGGAGTCGTGGCACGGGATTGAAGTCGCGGACCCCATGGATGACCTCGCCGAGGTGGCCCGAAGGTATGGTCTCCACTTTCGTGTCCTGGGGGGTCAAGTTGTAAAGCTTGGGGACAAAAACAAGTTAACAACCTAGGTGTTTTTCAAGTGGATGTGCGGTGGGTGGGATGGCAACTTTTGAAATGGGACTCGGTCGAAGATGACGTGCGTACGAAGATGACAGCCCGACGGCCCCGTTCAGTGACTCGTGACTTGGATTTTTCCTTTCCCTTGAATTGGAGCCATTCTTGTGACAGCTAAGGCATTGCCTGCCCATAACCAGCAATTATTCTCCAGTCTCAGTCTCATTTAGCACGTGATTATCCGATTGGGAAATTTTTATTCAAATTTAGTTCCCTGTATTAAAGTTTGGTGACGAAGGAGAAGAAAATAGTGCACTGAGGTTCTAGAACAATTTGCAATTGTCGCCGGAAAAACCCAGATACGATTCATAAGGGAAGCTGGAAAAAAATTCAACATGCGAGAATATTTTTTGTGAAAATCATTTCTCTCATCTACCGACCTTAACCTTGCAAATGTAGTTATATTAATGATCGTGGCTCCCTAAAAATAGCACAACCTAGAAGAGAATACCCTCTACTCAAATTCCCATTAAGTACTCAAACTAAAGAAGGGCCGTCTATTCTCGCTAATTAACTAATGATGTCAAAGTGAACATTTGACAGTATCGATCCTGCACCCAATCTCTCACGGAATAATTGACGAAATCAATGTATCTTTTTAACTTTGATAACTCATTGACTCAAGCCCTTGTGTAAAAACGAGTTAAAGTTATAAATCTTCATATGCTCGATTTTAATTCGAGTGCAATTAGGAATTTAAATAGCACATTTCCAATAAATTGAGAGTTGAGAAATATACTTTTTTATTCACTAGAGGTGGGCGTGACTCTGCAAGCGGCCGCCGTTGGTGCCCCCACATTGCTAGGCGAATTTTCTTAAGATATTATTATTAACCGGATTTAATGAGATTTTTTGAGGTTTAAATACTAGGCCTGACTCAGCTAACCTAACCGGAATTAAAATCATGTGCGACTATACAAAAAAAGGGGATCTTTTATGGGACCCGGTCATATTACGTTTGAGAGGAGAGGAAAATGAAAAATTAGATTAAAAAAAAGTCACAAAATTTAATTTTTTTTCTCATTTCCTATTTCAAGAAAATTAATTTTTTTTTTCAATTTTCCAATCGAGTTCTCATCCCCTCCATTTTTTCAAAACAAATCATGAGGTACAAATAAATAGCTTAAATTGACATAAGGTCGGTTTAGTTCAGTATTCCCAATGAGCTTTCAGCATCTAAACCTTTTTAAGGAAATGCTAGAATATTTGGTAAGCAAATTTTGGCCAAATTCTATATTTGAAAATACTAAAAGTCCAATGCTAGAAGGGTTTTCAGCATTTCTAAAGCTGAACCAAACTCACCCATAATCTAATGTTGATATGCTAAAGGTCTCGATTAAAGTAACTCAGCTATTCGAGGAAAAAAAAGCAACTCAGCTAAAAAAGCACTGGACCAAATAGTAAATTTAAGAAAAAATTCGTTGTAAGAAAGGAAAAATAGAACAAAATCCTTCGATACTTATTACATAAAAAGAAGGTACATATTTGCGCAAAAAAAAACATATTTACTTCTTTCGCCTTAAATTTCAAGAAACTTATATACAAAAAAATTTATTATATTATGAAAATCTAGGGAAAATTTCAATTAAGGGTCTGAAGTAGTCTCATCTTTTCAAATAAGGGTTCGAAGTGGACCCTGTTTCAATTAAGAGCTTGAAGT
>BCNH02000010.1:22010374-22047208 GCA_001662345.2 Metrosideros polymorpha var. glaberrima
AAAAAAAAAAAAAAAAACGCAGAGAGAGGGCGAGCGAGAGAGAGAGAGAGAGAGAGGCAGCGAGCTCGCTTCGCTCGACTTGATCCCTAAGCTCACTTCACGTCTGTCGCCTGCAACTGCAGGTCGATAATCTCGCCGCACCTCTTCCATGGCGTAAGTCCTTTTCCACTCTCTCTCTCCCTCTGCGCTTCGATTTAATTTGGCTGGTGAAAGCGAAACTGAGACGATCTAGAACCGGAGCTGGCATCCCCCCCATCAATCCGTGTATTCACCTCGCTCGTCACCGCTGGATGACCTGGCGGTGCATCTCCCGTCGTCGCATTTGGTTTTCCGAGTTTCAATTTCTTGTTTCGAAGCGCTTCTCTGCGCTGCGTTGTCGCGTTTGCGGGACTTGTCGGTCGAACACGCAGGATCCATTTCGCGAGATGTTCTTGACAATTGGCGTATTTGAGAGTGATGTCTGGAACAGCTGGTCGATTGGATGTGTTCATTTGGAAATTCGGTGTGAATTTGACTGAGTTATAGTGTTTGTTTAGCTCAATTCTTGATAACGCACTGCACGTTACATCATTGTGGATCGTGCACGCTGTGGCTTTGGTCTTTAGTTGTGTCGAAGGTCAATCATACGATTGCAAGATAAGGAGTATGATCTATTGTTGTAGCTAGGTATAATGTAAGAATCCTGGCCCTTTTTTAGTCCAATTTGGTAAACAGTCAATCTTTTTGCGGAGACGCATCCAAAGATCTCAAATGAAATTACTTTTAGGTTTGAATTTTGTGGAACACCAAGCAAATCTTATGTTCACTTCTACTAGTTTGTTAATACTCCAAGTGTGGACCTGCACTGCAGTTGTCTCTTTTATGGGAGGAAGAGAAAGAGTTTAAGGTTAGCTTGTGAATCGTGTTTACCTCAAAATGTTTTAGCATCGCTTGATAAACTCCATACTTTATTGTCTCTCTTGAAGTGTGGTTGATGTTTTTTGAGCACTTTTTGGCGTTTTGTGGTTTGCATTTTGGCTGACGTCACTCGAGTCGAAGTAAATTATGTGATTTTGATGGCTTTTGCAGGCTATGAAGATTGGAATGTGCATCTGAGAATTCATATACTTTTGGTGCTCGTAGTATTGCTTGAGCCTTTTGGTCTAGGAGGACACCTGCACCGCATTGCAAATATGAGCTTTGCATACAGAGGAAACAGAGCAGATATTGAGAGCGGATTTCCAGGATTTATACATGAACGGCCAACTCTGGTAGGTTCACTCACATAGAAGGAATTGCAAGCAACCTACTTCTTTGTTTAATATCTCAAGCATAAGGGTGTACATTCCTTCGGTGAGTCAACATTCTTACGGTCCCTTTTCATCTCTATTAGCGTATCCATGGACATCGGCCTGTTAATTCCAATTCTCTGGCTTTTCTCGTAACAGGTAATTTTTCCTCTTCATGAATAGTTCCTTTCCTTTTCTGTTCTCGTTATCTGTTGATAATTTTTATGACTTCCATCTTCAGCAGTTCTTTTGCTGTTCATGGTGTTGAACTCGCATCAGATGTCATCCAACTTCCTGGTACTTAAGTTTGAGCACTTTATGCCAGTTTCCTTGTACATAGAGGTATTGTGTATTAACTGAAGAGGTAGCTCTGTGAATGTAGCTATGGCTTGTTGTCGGTGTCTTTCTGCTGGCTACAAGCCTGCGGATGTACGCTACTTGTCAGCAACTTCAAGCTCAAGCCCGAGCTCATGCGGCAGCTGCCAGTGGTTTGCTTGGCCATACTGAATTGCGTGTCCACATGCCACCATCAATAGCATTTGCTACCAGAGGAAGGCTACAAGGATTGAGGCTCCAGCTTGCTCTGCTTGATCGTGAATTTGATGATTTAGGTAGGACAGTGATTTCTGAAGCAGGTTTGAAGATAGGCGAATTGTAAAGCATGGAACAAATTATTTATTAAAGGGCGTTTAATATGATTTGTTTATTGTCTAATGACCACTGGCATAGGCACGGTAGAAGTGAACTCTCGATTGGTGACTGCTTTCTTGAATAAAATCTAGCCATAGAACCCCACTATTGTCATGGAGGTCTTTCAGTTTTGACTCTGTAGATTGCTGTTTCCATAGTTCTTTTAGTTGACTCGTCCTCACAAACGACACATGCATCTCTCCTATTTGTGAAAGATCCAATACTTTTGAGTTCTCGATAAGATTTAAAGATATGAGATTTGTCAATTTAGGTTATCATTACTTATAAAAATGCGCGTGGATCTAAATGAGATAGCCTTAGCATCAAGAATTAAGTACTTTTAATTGTGCCAAGCTCAAACTTAAGAAGAATAAACCCCCAAAGGGTTGGTTGAGTGATTTAGTACTTTTGGGGATGTGGTATGTTCCGTGTTTGAATTATATCGATTTTCACCTAGAGTAACCTTACTGGCTAGGTTGCCATCCCGTAGGGTCGAGCTCACCATCCCGTGGGTGGAGCCTTACTTGATATATCTAGATGGGGTGGTTTGTGTGCCTCTGAAGGATTCATGGACTTGCAGTTTCGAATACCAATTTTATCCCCGCAAAACTTAAGCATGTCAGTGAACAAATGCCTTGATATATGAATAGGTAAGGCACTCTATTGATGGGGAAAACAAGCTCTTTTATTGAGCTATCATAAGTGAATGGTGAAAAGAGATCCCTTGTGAGTTGGCATTGAGGTTGTAATGTTAACTTTTTGTCTGTCTCTTTAGGTAGTTATATTCTGATAACTTTTCTAATGTGACTTACTGATTAGCAGAAGGTGAACAGGTCGACATGTTTTGAGCTGTCAACTGGTGGCTATAGTTATTGTTATAAAGCAATGTAAAGTGGTATTCATATGATTTAGGCAGCTTTTATATATTTAGACTCCGGGAATAATTGCTTCCATTGATTGGTCTACGCTGCAGATTATGATACCTTGAGAGCACTGGACTCTGAAAACGTATCCACAACTCCTTCTATGAGTGAGGAGGAGATAAATGCCCTGCCTGTTCATAAATACAAGGTTTCTGGTTTCCAGAGGTGAGTTCAAATGCCTTTTCTTTTGTAAAGTGGTCCAGATTCCTTTCCTTTTGTAAAGTGGTACAAATGGCTTTTCTTTTGTAAAGTGGTTCAAATTCCTTTTCTTTTGTAAAGTGCATCTATGCCGTATTTACCTTGCTATGTGCAAATTAGCCCGAATTCAATGATGAAGACTGTAATTTGCTTTTAACGTCATATTCTTAGATAGAAATTAATTGTTGCAGGATTACTAGCTCGGAATGAAAGAGAACTTTATAATTTATCTCCCCATGCATGCATGTGTAGTGTGCAGTATGCATAAAAGCACAGAACTTGTTTGCTTAAATTATTGATGAAGTTTATCACAATAGTCTTAAATGATAATTTCGTGTTAGTTTTCAATGGAAGTACAATGGAAACAAGGGTGGGATTGTGTGTGCATGAGCTGTATACTCTAACTTGCCTTCAAAGAAATTTAGTGCGTTGTCAATTGCTGCAAAATATGTGATGACTGCCACCTTCTGTTCAAACAAATGGTGGATCGTAAAATTAGTGTTCAAGTTTAATTGTTACCTTAAGCAAATGAATTAGTTGCAGGCAGAACTTGTGTACTTGTGCAATGTCCGAGCTTCTCAGTCACTGCCTTCATATTGTGGCAATTGTGCATGTGGAAATTAAGTTGGCTTTAGCTGAGGTTTATGAACTGATTATTTGGATAAGCACAAGTAAAGTGCAAGACTTTTTGATCTTTAACTAAACTATTTGCTTACAAAAGCTGTGGCGGGCAATTAGCATGTTGTTGGAGATAAAAGCTTTTGTCATCCTCTAGGGTTGGTGTAGTTGGTTGGGACATTAGAGGTTTCCAGCTTAAGAATCGGAAGTCACCCCGTCGAATTCTACCAAAAGCGTGTAAACTACTCCGAGTCAAGGCCACTCACGTAGGTTAAATGCCTAGACATTGACGGTTCGTGGAGCTTGCAGAGTGTTTCATGGGCCTCTTGGTAGCGGGTCTCCATGCCCGTGCCCCTAGATTAAAAAAAAAACTGCTGTCAAGATTCCCTCTTTTTTAAGACAGCTGAAGAGGTCATAGGGATCTCCAAAATCTCATAGGATCGTTAGACAAACTTTTTTCCCCATAAACGTAAGTTGATAGGAAATGGGTGCCCAATGTATGTCTTGCATATTTACTAATGCTAGCCCTCAAGTGTAATCAAACCGTACATGTAAATTATGGGATACGGAAGTAACTGCATCAAATAGCAACAGGAGGACAAACAACGGTAATGGACATAATGACTATGATAGGGAGTGCCAGCATTTGTTTTCTTGACCTGAGCTCTAATATCATGTCAAATATATCATTTATCCATTTTTTTTTATAATTAATGTATCATTTCTTCCAGAAAGAGAACTTAATCTCTTAGAAAAAGGTCCACGATTGATATCTAGCATATTTTTTAATAGTTATATCTTAATTTTGTTTTGGCAAATGATCTCTCTACTATGAGTCACATCCAAATTCCACTTGTGAGTAATTGTATGCTTATTGCTTTGTTGATAGAGATGGCTCCTCGCTACAAAAAGCATCGTCCTCTTTGGGCTCTGAGGTACTCTTCCTTTGGCAGCTTTTGTGGATGTTTGCCTGGACTATTGAATTCTAAACACAAGTTCTTCCTTAACTTTACTAGTATACTATGTGTTTATGCTGCTTGGTGTGGGAATATAGTTTTTCCCTGATGAGGATTCATACCTTATTGTTCACAACATAGATTCTGTTTCAAGGTCTTGGCCATGTTAGAATTCCTTGTTTCCTTTACACACGATTACCACCTATTTGGTTTGCTCGGACATGTGGATTGTCTTACTCTAGATGATTAGGATTCACCTTTTATATGTGTTGTCCCGAGTAACTTTGCAGAATTTTGGTTCCATGTCTTGATCCGATCCTATCTCCTTGCCCTCATATATAGAGCATGCCAATTTTTGAGAGAAAGCCTGAATTACGTGCCGCAGTTGTCCATTTTCCTTTATTTTTTCTTTTTCGTCAATTCTACATTTGTATGTTGGCCTATCTACAATTATCCATGGGCCACAATGTCCGTGTTACTCAAAGATGGAGCAGGCATTCCAACAAATGCAGACAACATGCCTGCAGTGTCTGCTCCTTTCTGTTAAGTGTGCTTGAGTCGTGTATCGGTGGCTGAGGTGGGAAGGGACTGGCAGGCTCGTGTTCGAGTGCTTTTGCTTCTTTCTTTCTTGTTTTTCTTCCCTCCTGGCTTAGTCGAACTAATTGATGCAATAAACAGCTGAAGCAAGAGAGCAGAAATGCGGATACAAGTGTGAAAGCCCCGGAGGATGAATTGACTTGTAGCATATGCTTGGAGCAGGTCAACAGAGGCGAGCTTGTTCGTAGCTTGCCATGTTTGCATCAGGTTTATTCTCCTCCTAGTGTCTAGTTATTCTTTTCCGTGTCCATTAGGGTTTTCTACAATCTTTGAGGAATCGTCCCCCCGAGGATTGGTGATCGTTAGATTGCAAATAAATAAACCTCAACTTCCATTGAAAACTTTCTAAGTGTTGGTGTGGTACGCCAATCTGTGTAAGAATTACGACAAAGGGCACGTGGGTTTGACTGATTATGATGCGGGATTGGTCCCTCGAGGGACCATAGAACCCCCCGAGTCCATCCTTCAAGTTTCCTGTGAAGTTTCTATGGTCCTAACATTATGAGATATGAATGGCTCTTTTTTTTCTTTCTTGTCATGCCACTCATGGATTTTGTTTTAGTAGACGAGCACTCTATTGATCATCCTACAATTTTGACTCGCCCCAACCATCTTGATGCAAAAGTAAAATTGGTTTCCATGTTTGGCTTCTGAAGAAAATCTTTTGTTTATTTGAACAATGTTTGTGGTATTAATTTTCTGCTGAACTAGTTGTCTAGGAGTGAGCAAAGTGCCTGGCCATTAATGGCTAAATTTGATAATGGTTTCGGTTTTGTTTATTTTGTGTATTTCGACTTTCTTTCCCTTTTCACTAACCTTTCTATGCTCTCTCTTTGCAGTTCCATTCCAACTGCATTGATCCTTGGCTGCGACAACAGGGCACGTGCCCTGTCTGTAAATTCAAGCTTGGCGTAGCTTGGCAGGAAAGCAGGGATAGCGAGTCGGATGGATCGGACATGGTTTAAAGGCTAACCAATTACCTGGACCTACTTATGTTAATATATTGATGTGTGTATCAGTTCTATAAGTCAATAAAGTTAATATTTTATATAAGCATTTATTAGGAGCTATGCCCATGTTGAACTTACAGTAGCTTGCATAGATTTAGCAGAAGGCGTATATAACTCAAGGTGTTAGGGTTCGGTTGACGAATGGAGAACCGCAATTTGTGCCTTTTGAGTACAAAATTAATCATTGCACACTCGAGGAATACTCATCAACTACTGTGTAAATCTGTACTGAGCCCAGACTAGTACGCTGGCGCGTTACATATAGGATTGATCAGTCTGTTTGGTGGAAGTGCTGGAACGACGTGTCTGAGAATAGGCCGGTTTTCTCCCCAACACTTTCCCGGAGACAGTGTGCTTCATGTTAGCCCGTGGTCATATGACTCTCGGTGACCCATGACTGACAGTTTTCGCTTGGTTGATATCCGGATTATAACATGGCCGATTTCCTAGTCTGTCTTACAATGACGTTAGACAAGCGCATTGGTTCTTACATCAAAAGTTTCACCTGTAAGTGTCGCTTGATATTTGAGTTTGCCAGGGCATTAGTTCTTCTCCCGTGCCCTTTCTAATTTATCCTAACTTTTTTATTGCTTGTGTGCAACACTTAATCGTCCTAACTTATAAAAGAAAAAAAAGGATATGTTCATAATAAGTCCTAAAACTTACAAGAAAAGTGCGTTTGAATCTTAAAACTTGTAAAAAGTTCAAATAAGTCTTAAAACTTATCACAAAAGTGCAAATGAGTTTTAAAATTTTTAAAAAATGCAACTTTAAAAAATAACTTGATTTGACTAATATGACAAGTTTTATGATTTAATTATACTTTTTGAAAGTTTTAAGACTCAAATGCACTTTTATGACAAGTTTTAGGACTTGTTTGAATTTTTTGTAAGTTTTAAGACTCAAATGCACTTTTCGTATAAGTTTTAGGACTTATCGTGAACATATCCCAAGAAAAAAAGCCATAAAGACTATCCTTAAGGGAAGAATACTCCTAGCGTGGAATTTGCTTTTAGATTACCAAGCTGAGAATGAATTTTGTGGTTTTCTTTTTGATGTAATACGTGCTTCCCGGGTCCGAGTCTAGCCATTCGGTTGTTCCTAGTCTTTCCGTCTGCCGCTCGCCTGATTTACGTGAATATCAGTGATAATGTTGGGATCACTTTTCTTGTGGGAATAATTAACTGTGCATTTTCAAAATTCACGCCAGAATGGCTTGCTTTGGTGGGATCATGGCTAACCGTATCTTATGTGGGAGTCGAGTATCCGAAACCGAGAGCGCTCCATCAGCTCGCCAGAGTCACCTAAGCCGTTGGAAAGTTGGTAAGAACTGCAAGTTAAACAGTCATCATCTGAAACTAGAGTGTTGAATCTTGGAACATCTAGCCAATTTTGTACGTTTTCTTGAAGAATGACCAAGATAGTACACGCAGGAGACAAAAGCCAGGCACATTCCAACTTCCATATTGACTCTGTCCTCCTTGGAGCATCTAAATTTACATAACCTGAAAAGGTTGGGGGGTGGGGAAAGCAAGACATTGATCTTTCATCCTCGGATCTACTGGGACTTTAGTGCATTTTCCTAGATGATTGAGTTCCGCAAGTGTTTTCATTTCTCCCAAAACGAAGGACCCAAGAGAGAAAATTTGTAGTACTTGATGGAGCAGTCTCATGCGATTCAAATCTATTTGATGCAAAAATATCCCCCCTGTAAAAAGCTGTACGTAGCTCACTCGACATGGCAACAACAATCACAAGTGCAATCCAATTCCCGGTAAAGAAGAAGAAGAATAAGGATAAGTAGAAAACAAAATCGGAACCGCGCACCGGCTCCTCCGGATCGAAAGCGCTTGTTCTCTTGCAAACCCAATTACTGGATCGGATCCGTCTCTATAGTATACATACCATGACCCCTACATATGTATAGTCCCGTGTTCGTCGTGTCAAGAATCGTCGTGCTTGTGCCAGTGGATGAGCATGGCCACGCAGCGCTTCATGATGTAGAACCTCGCCTTCTGCTCCTTGGCCAAGTTGCTGCACTTGCTTGTGATGTTGGAGCCTTTCTGCGACAAGCTCCAGGAGAGCGAGCCCTTGGACGACGAGGATAACGAGCTCCGCTGCAAGCCGCTTCTCACGAGGCAACTAGGGGAGTTGGAGGAAGAGCTCTTGGCCGAGAAACTCCTGGGAAGAGCAAACTTAGAGGAGGAAGACGATGGTGATGATGATGATGTTGAGTGGGCATTGCTCCATTTTTCCTTCTTGGATGGCTTCCATATGTCCTCCATTTTTGCAAGGATTGAAGCTTTGTTGAATGTGAAAGGATGATGGGAGAAGAGAGATTTGAGTGATTCAAGTTGTGGGGAATTAGTATGGGGCCGGTTGGGGACAATATTGCCACTCTGAGGTTATATATATAGTGAGAGTGAGAACCTAAGTTAAGGCTGAACCTAAGTGGTTGGTCTTTTGTTGTTATAAAAATGAAAATATTCTTGGAACTGTATGGTCAAGAAGAGTGAGTAACATGGTCTCTAACTTTAATCCGAGCATGTGTCTACGAGCATTTACTAGATCCTCTGGAGTAACGGCAGTTAAAAGAAATGCTAAGTTCACTAAAAATTGGTCTGTGAAATTGATTTATTGAGTAATGTAATGGAATTGTAATTGGACGTCGGAGGAAGAGGAGGAGAGACTATATGTTATTGCGCAAAAATTATTTCAATATATTAACTCAATCGCTGGTCGAGAATGACAAAATCCATGTAGAATTGCGATGAAAAGCACATGTTTTAATATATTTCCTGCATTTGTAATTGATTCATGCGTAGTACCTTTCACAAATTAATTCTGGAGATAGTAAAGACACAGGTCACATGAAAGTTGGGCAAATCTCATTGATCCAATAGCACTGTCCTTAAATATTTAGTGAGTTGGACATTGTGTCAATACGTCAAATCTAACACAATTTGTTATTAGTGTTGAGTGCACGTTACGGACATTTGCAGAGGTGAATAGATTTATAAAAAAAATAATAATAAATTGAAAGATACCTCAACAAGAAAGAGGGTAATTATTTGATTTTTGCTTGTTATTGTATAATTAAGGGTTTTATCTTTATAATTAAGAGATACAACATTTTCGAATTTTTAAATAATCTATATTGCCCTGAATTTTTCTATTGCAAGGGCTTTTTATTTCGCTAAATTTCTTTTTAACGACGCAATAATTATCATTGTACAGCATGCCTAATGTACGGCGGACTAATTTAAAACCCAAATTTCCAAGGAACACAAAGCATATATATAGAGAGAGAGAGAGAGAGAGGCAGAGAGAGGTGCTTTAAGCTCTAGCAATTTGGCAGCTGTAAATTAACAATTTAATATAAGTTAATTTACATGTGAAGTCTCTGAGGTCTGACCTGTGCTCATAAATTAAAGAAAGTCGATTTTTACTTTTTATTTTTTTAAAGATGTAATCAATTTTTAATAAAATAAATTTGGCAGGAGTGACGACAGGATCCCGTCAATTTGATTGACCAGTGTACCGCCGCTGCCAGTCTCTTTGGTATGCGTGAAGGATCCGATCCGCGCTTCTAAATATTTGACTCTCGTTTTCTTTTTCTTTTTATTTTATTAAAAAAATTGGCAGATTAAAAATATTTTTCTTTTTGTGATTAAATTACCGATGAGTTTTCTCATTTCGCGAGTAAGTTTTATTATAAAGCTAATAGACACCTAAAGATAGAATTAAACGGAATGCCGCATGCCCACATGATCATTTATCTTACGGTAAAAATCGTGTTTTTTACCGAGTAAAAAATGAACAAAAGTTTAAACTTAGCAAGAATAAGATAAAACCTATTTACTATTTCCAGATGGTGCCCCTCGGATTCTGTTCGAATTCCAATTTAATCTTGTCGACCCCGAACGCATCACGATCAGTACGTTGCCTCGAATACCTTAATTGGCCTCACATGATAAGATCAATTTAAGAGAATTTCGACATGATTTTCACGCAACTCAAGCACACCACTCGTCAGAAAATCGAAAATTAATATACAAAATACAAAAACCAGATGCTGTGGCCGAGGGTTTTCTCATGACAACCACATCTTTATGCGACGAGGATTTTACGTTCCATCCGTGGTTGTGTAAATACGACTTTCAAGGTAATCACGAATCTTAATGGAGTACTTCAACGGCTTCATGAATTAGATAAGACGCAATTATAAGCTCGAGTATTTGATGCGGATATAAGATTTTTTCCCCACATATCGATGTAGAAAATCGAATTTCTATTGCGGCATATTAGATCCACGCGTTCGAATCTGCCCCTGAAAAGCTACTTAGAAATGTTCGTGAGATGTGATGTTGATTTCATTTGTTGAAGATATGATTAACAAGCCATTTTGAGATTAACCGTCTCTACGTCGTAAGGAAGTGCCGACTCTCCGATAGAGCTTTCAGCTACGACACCAGTTTCGTTGTCGAAAGTTACCGTTACACGACGATTGATTATCTCGTCGCCTTATGCTAATGATTGGGTAACCATTTCAAGTTGTGGCCTACGAAAGTACATATTCATCGCAAATAATGATGACTACCGGCGATCTACTGCGTATTGCCGTCGCTTATCGTCTTTCGAGCTGCCAACCCGAAATTCTACTACGTGGGTTCGTGCCAAATCTTCAAGCGATGCAAAACAACGAGGGGGCAAACTTTCGAAGAAGAACATGAACCATAGCAAAAAAGACTCCATCATTAAACTACGAATTCAAATGAAACATGTTTGTGATCTATATGCCTTAGTATTTATGAATTTGTACCAGTCCAAATCCATTTGATGAATGCACAAAGGTTTTTGCCACCGACGTGGATGGCCTTTGGGTATTCTGGCACTTCAAAATTATATTTTCGAATAGAAAAAAAAGATCACCAATCAATGAGAACTCCATTGATAAATAATAAAAAAATTTTTTTTGAGAGAAGACCCATTTCAAAAAAAAGAAAAAAAGAAAAGAAAGTGGCCAACTCCATGTGATCACTGACAAATTGAATTTCATTTTCCTATTTCGACACCATATTTTAGCCAAATTCCCCACTTATTTTAGTTGGCATCCAGCATCAAATCAGGGTTCATACGGGAATTCCCTCGTGCCTTCTTGAAGCTTGGGAGGGGGGGATTCGACTTGGTCAATCGAATTGCTGACGTGGGTCAAGATTGCATGTCACATGCCGATGTTCCTTAGGGTTCTAATTGCTTGGAACTTGAGCTTGAAAAACGAAGCTCTTGTTCTCGATGATGATATCATATCATGTGGCTTTGGAGCATAATCGGCATCTGAGGCTGCACGTGCCGGCATGTGACTGGCAACCGGAGGAGATGCTGCGCAAATAGAATAGGGGGAACCGGAACAGGACTCCGTACTGCGATTCAACGCAAGCTGGTCAAACCTTCTCCGTATGTTGATATTTAAATCAGCCCATAAATATATATGTATGGTTTTTTTTACGATAAATAGAAGATGGGTTTCTATTTTCCTATCTTCCAGACCGAGGTTTGGTCTTGGTTTTCTCAGAACCTGTGATCAATGCCGGTCTGGTCGACCGTGCAAAGTTGTCTGCGTTGGTCATGTGGGCTTCTGAGTATTATGTGTTCTGGCCCAAATCGAAGGCCTGCTTTGATCTGCGTTGCTTCAAGAAATGGGCCTAATATCCAAAAAAAACCTCTAACTTTAACTTTTGTCCCAATTTTATTTTTTTAATGTAAAAAATCTCAAATTTTAAGTCCAATCCCAATTATACTCTAAATTTTTTTTTGTCCCATAGAAAACTCCTAATTTTAGGTCAAATCCCAAATCTTCCCTAAACTTTTTTTTTGTCTCATAAGAAACCTCAACTTTAGGTCAAATGCTAATTCTACCATAAAAAAAAATCTCAGTTTTAGGTCCAATTTCAATTCTACTTTATTTTTTTTTTGTCTCATAAAAGATCACCAACTTTTATTGAGTCTCAAATTTGCATCCATTGACCCTCTGTCAAATCGCCTTTAGTGATTTTGTGCTCGATTTTTGATCTCTCGCGCTTGGGAATGTTGCATCTCTTGCGGTCGGAGAGCTTGCACTCGAGAGCTCGAATAGCTCGTGCTTGGGAGTTTTCCATCTCTCAATTGTTAACGAGAAAGTTAATGGGGGTGGATTAGTGACTCACGTAAAAGTTTGTGATTTTTTATGGAACTATTAAAATTTTAGGGTAAAATTGGAATTAGACGGTAAAATTGTGACAAGACTTAAAGTTGAAGGGTTTTTATAGGAAAAAAAATTTAGTGTAGAATTAGGACATGACTTAAAATTGAGGGTATTTTTACGGGACAAAAAAAAATTAAGATAAAATTGGGACTGGACTAAAAGTTGGAGAACTTTTACGAGACAAAAGGTTTTGGGCCTCAAGAAATGTGGGCAATCTGCACTGAACGTTTGCGAGGTAGGTTTGAGCCGGGATTCAGCTGCCATGTCTTCCAGTTTCCAGGCCTATTTCGCAGCTCATCGTGTCATTCATGCTATTAGCCATTCCAACCACCAGACACTTGCTAATTCACAGCTTTACATGGCGGTGCTTGTTGTGTCTCGTCTAAAATTTGCTCGAAAATGGAAATACCTTCCTTCATGCATGGCGACGGTCCAACCGCAAGCCAGTGGTGCCAAGAGAACCATTTAATCATCATGCAATACCATCGCCGACGTCATGGTGCAGTATCCCATGTAGCTTCACTTGGTCCCTCTCACGCTAGAGGAAAAGATTACGTTGAAGGACGGAATGGCGGAATGCAGCAACATATGTTGTATGCGTTCTTAAGCGAGAAGGGTGCTGTGGCAGCAAAGGGGAGTTCAATATCTGGTGGATCTAATATTGAAGCATCCATAAATATCTGTATAAACTTAGACAACACTAGCAATACTTTGCAAGGTCGGAAGCCATAGAGGAAGAATGAGATGGAACACACACAATGATGAGCTTATCCTTGTGTGCATCCATCCTGAAGTTCAGAGTTGCTTCAGAAATTGAGGTTGCTGCCATTATACATTGTCGAGTTTGTGACGTTCGTGGTCGACGCTGGACCACAGTTCAAGCTCTAAGCAGTTTAGCTATAGAGCTTTTCTCTTTTACTAAGACACACAGATTACATGGTCCATATGAAGCAATTCCATCTGAAAGTCATTATACAAAGAATCTGGAACTGCGCCAAACACGATCAGTGTTAAGGCGGGAAAAATGCTTCGCTTGGCTTTTGGTAGGACTAGATTAGCAATGTAGTAATGGTTAGGTCGGCCTACTGCCGATGTAAAGGAAAAGGGTCGATATAAACTACAGGTATCTACATGCAACATCCATGGTCCTTAAGGACATTCAACTCTTCCCACGAGCATTTTCTTTCGAACTTTCTCTAAAATAATCAATAGCAAGATGAATGACATTATGATAGGAAGTTATTCACTGTGAATGACAATTCCTCTTGGCATCTCAGCATACTTAGAACTCTAAAATACATGATCGGAGGTACAATTTAAGCTGATACATTCAATCAGTTTGCCTACTGGCGGTCCAACTGACGACTAACCGAGCCAGGCAGATCTGCAAGGCATGCTAAAGAGACTCTTGTAATGGTCCCTGTAGCTTCACAGTCGAAACTTTAAGCAGGTTCCCAACTAGACGACGTGTGAAGTATCCTTCCTTTCCAACCCTGCAGCATCCAGTTACCGTCCTCGAAAATCATCAAATCCTTTTGGTACGCCACCTTTACTTTATCCATGTATATCTTCATCAAAGCTTTGTCCAAGGGACGCTGCTTAAACCCGGCCTGCGAGACCCGCTTGTGCCACTGCTTGTAGGTTTCAGGCCTCTCCACTCTCTCCTTGCCTTCGCACGCGATGACGTTCATGACTTGTCACCCATAATACTCCCTCTCAATACGAAATCTGTTAATGTCGTCACGGGGTGTATTGCAGTCGAAAATATCGTACAGTGCAGAGAAGTGGAAGAGCGCTTGTCGAAACCGCGGGACGAAGTAAGGAGAGTTGAAAGTTCCATTGACAACAGACAGCACAAATATATCTGGTCTCATCTCCCTTATTAGTTTCAGGATGGCATCCCTAGGATTGTTCTCAACGACTGTCTCATCAAGTAAATTCTCGAATTGGTAACGG
This sequence comes from Metrosideros polymorpha var. glaberrima, assembly GCA_001662345.2. Classification (NCBI taxonomy): domain Eukaryota; kingdom Viridiplantae; phylum Streptophyta; class Magnoliopsida; order Myrtales; family Myrtaceae; genus Metrosideros; species Metrosideros polymorpha. Next base: position 22,024,835 of record BCNH02000010.1, read on the forward strand.
CAGTTTACGGCAAGAACCTCATCTCTACGGATTTTCAGTTCCTCAATCTTGATAGTTTCCCAATGCTGCGAAACTATTGCATTATACTCGAATGGAACACCAAACCGCTTGCAGTACTTGGCCAAATGACGACCTGCTTCGACAATTCTCTCTTCAGGTTTGAAACCATGTTGAGGAAGCTCTATCCCTGTGAGGCGAAGCTTCGGGGGCCTGCCGGGCCTCGTCGATAGTAGCTGAATAAGGAGTGGCCACTGGCAACCCAACAAGATGCCAAAGTCTATTACATGCAGCGTCTTTGCTGTCTCGGCCACTTTTAAGATCATGTTATCCACAAAAGAAATTGCAATCTTGGCGAAGGGGAAGGCCTTCTAATGAGTTTCGTGTGATTTGAAGAGCTCACTGATCGGAATCCTCTTCATCGTCAAATTTGTGAAGACGCTTTGAACTGCGGTACCGGCCAAGCGTGCATCAAGACCATCGGCAAAGACGTGGGCCAATCTTTGATAGGCATCGCCAACAGGAGAGGAGTGAAGCCTGATTTGCTTTAGTAGGTGGCCAGCGTTCCTGCTGTCGACAGTAGAGATGGCTTCAGCGCAAAAAATGAGGAGATTCCTTAAATCCACCATGTCGTCATTGTTCTTACCCCTTTTAGCGCGATACTTGCGACCACTAGAACCACGCGTATGCACACCCCGAGACAAGTTTCTGACTGCTGCATTCGACGTTTTACCATCAGTTCTTGTGAACGGCTCCGGCTCCTCTTCACAGAGCAAAATTTTTTCGAACATCTCCGAGAGTTCAGTCTCTTCCATTGAAGCTGCCGATTGTTTTGTGATCCTCCCTTCCCTTTCGCATAGTTCTTCCCTTTCGTAATTCTTCCTTCCCCTCGGACGGTAGAAAAGGCCTTGCTGCTCCTCCTCATTGATTTCAGCTTTTAGACCCTGTCTCTTCACGGCTACAGACATATTGCCATTTTCGGTAGCATCAATACACGCAATGTCGCTGGACAGAAACTTACAAGGTCCTCAAGTCCTCTCTTGAACTGCGAGGCTATAAGGGAATCATACTGAACAGGAAACTCACTTGCTGGAGAGGCCAAGTTCTGGTTTACATAGTGGACAAGGCCTTTCGAACGGTTTAAGAATGGTCGTGAAGCAGGCAAGCAAGGAAACCGAGAGAAACAGTCGCTAGAAGGAGAAGCTAGAAACGAGGAGCAACTGTTCTGTCGGTCGTCCGCAAGTTTCTGTTTTTCCCTAGAGTTGTCGGTGCAACCAATGTTGCCAGTTCTACTGCTATTGCCACAATCACAGCCTGTTCTTGGAAAAAGAACGTTTGGGCTCTGAGCATCTTGGCAAACAAACATTGAGGTTTGATTAGGAAAAGCAGGATGTTTCTCGCCAAGAATAATAGCCTTGTGCAATGATTTCTTGGTGGCTCGTAGAACCGACGGATCATAGAACAAGCAGGGTTTGTCCTCCCTGTTTTCTTCCATAAGCATGCTGCTTGTGTACTTAAGAATCTGTTGGGAGAAATCATTGCCATCTGAGTTGGAGGTCGCTTCTCCATTCAAGCTCCCACTGCAACACGATTCAGACAGCTTGGCCTCCGAGTTCATGGCGATAGATGGCATGAGACTTCAGAGGCCTTGATTTGGTAAAAGGAAAGAGCGATCCACGCAGTTCAGATTCAAAGGATGATGCTTAATATGGTTAGACCCTACCCATTGGGTAATGACACTGACCCGTACTTGGAAAAGTGTCGACTTCATCAACTTGAGAACCGTTCACGGAATGAGAGAACATGGAAAACGCCAACTCCGCATATTTTTCCCAGATCATAAGTGCAATAAAAATGAGATCACCTGAGTTTTCAATGCGATCATTAGAGATATTTCTACTACTTTCATACAGCATAAAAACTCATCTGATCGCCAAACATTCAACGGTAACGAAGATTGAAGTAAAAAATCAACACGGAAGTACCTGATCTGGTTAGGAAAAAAAAAGCTGCTGAAAATGCTCATGAATATGTCTGACTTATGAATGCAAACTGAAAGCAAAATCAAGTTAATAGCAGAAGGTGAAAGAACTTGAATGCTCGTGGATCCGAAGAAACAAATCAGAATGGATCCAAAAGGACAAAGAGAGACAAAATGCAGAATCAATGAAGGGACTAGCGCTTGGCTTGTGAAAAGGTGGATGAGTTCTCTCTTCCATATATAGACAGAGACACCTAGAGCAAGAAAGAAACAGAGTAAGCACTGTCATTGCAGGCCGAGCGATTCTCCGTTAAACAATGGAAAGGATGATTTAGATCAAACCAGAGAAGTGGGTGAGTCCAAAACCAACGGATCGAACGAAGAATTCGCAATCTCGGCAAGCGAGTTGTCTACAAACACTCCCTGAAAGTGATAGTATTTACTTTTTACAAGGGGTTCTTCCCAGATTATTCCATTGTCATAGCCTTTTACATCCAGTCTTTTATTCTCAGTCTGATTTGAGCAGGCCTCAACTCTCACTTCTACACGTTTATCTGTCAATCTTACACAGTCAGATCTCAAGACTATTTAGACCAAGCGTTAGATAACTTGACAAACATATATTTCCCAATTTAAACTTTTTCAAATGCAGATTTCAGCGTGCGCCATCTCCAAAGCCGTCGGCATGCGAGCTTCTCCTACACGGGGAACGGGAAAACCGGCTATGCCAGCCATTGTCCATCCCTATCTCAGGACAAGCTTATGTTACTTAGTTCTGTCGTTTATTGTCTTGTAGACTCACGCAACACTTCTGATGCATACACATTACAAACTATTATCTTGTGTATATAGGTTAGAACTGTATTAAGAAGACTCTTAATTTTGATCTTTTCCATCGTTGTCTGGTGCATTGCCATCACATCGTTAAGCGATGATGATGACGACAACGACAATAATAGTACTTTGATTGCTGTCTTCTGTGAATAGTAAATTTCTTCTCGATTTTGTATCACGACTTCGCTTCCCATTTGCTATTGTTACTTGGAAACATAACATCATAAGTGCCATAACTTTCATACAACGCTCGCTTCAGTTCCAAATCTTTTCGAGTATCCCTCAAGTATCACTCTACTGAAAAATACAATAACATCAGCGGTTTGTGTGGCCGAAAAATCTAACGTGGCAATACCGTAGTCCGACATGTCTTGTTGGTAAAGCGAAGTCGGCAAAATTAGGGCTAAACGACGTCGTTTTTGTTGCCCCAAATTAAGTCATTTGAGCAAATTTTGATACGTTCTTAACAAAAAAAAAAAAGAAACCCCAAACCCAAAACCTTCAAATTGAGGCTAACTACCTTCTTAATCTTTTTGGGCAATAGGCGGATGAAGAAGTGGAAAACCATCATTTTGCTCTCGATTTCTTCATTTCCTATTTGATTTTTCCGCCCGTTCTTGTCAAGGAAAACGAATTTCAATGTCGTCGCGACCCAGCTTCCCCAGAGCCCAATCGTAATCGTGGCCGTCTTGATTGTTGCTTCAGCGCCTGCCGACGGCATCACTCGTTTCAGAAAAAAAAAACAAACAAGAATCTTTTTCGACTTGATTGACAACAGCAGAGTGTACCGTCGGGTTGTCCCAACGAAAAGAGACAACGACCAAGCAAGCGAGTTCCATAAACTTCCGGCAGATCCGAGCATTGTGGATCTAACATGTGAGACAAAGCCAGCAGCTTATCTTTCATCAATCGTTCTCAGTTTGTCTCATTTCATGTACGAGTGAACGAGGCACGCAGCTCAGAGAATCATCGGACCGGCGGATCCGTCCTCGGAAAGTATATTTCTACCTTTTCGGAGGATGCTTCCAAGAATTAAGAGTTCCTTGACTATCGATTAACGTCACCATACCCTCAGTTTGCTAGAGCTACCGACCGATTGCCGGCAGGAACAATAGAGGGCAAAAGAGATTGGGAAAATGACACTAGAATGTCGAAACTTTCGTAGGACGCTCACTTTAATGTTTCTCGAGCGACAAATCCCGGCAAAAAGTCTTGTATGGCTTTTTTTAGTATAGTTTTAATGCCTATGTGGCTTTTTTTTTTTTTTAATAAAAAAAGATGATCTCGGCCCCAAATAATTGGAGAGCTTCACGTGGACCGTGGGATCTCTCTTCTTCTGCTTGAAATGCTTGGATTCTTGGGACAGCGGCAGATTGATCTTCTTTTTCTGCGTCATTTTCTGGGGAGCAAATCCAAAGCGGAGCTTAGCGGAGTGGCGAAGTAGTCAAAATTGATGGGGAGGTGGGAATGGAGGAGAGGAGACCAGATCGAGCTTTGCCAGTAGTCGAAGCCGAAGGACGAGTTGTCCGGACACATGTGGAGGAGGTCTTGCCACATCATTGGCTCTAGATACTCCACCACCTGCCTTGCAGGTGTTTGCTAATATACCGAGGTTACTTCTTCGTCAATGTCAGCTTCGAACATGGCGCCGTTCTCTGTTGCGACTTGGGGCTCAATTTGCTCCATAGTGCCTCGGTTCGAATTAGGGTTTGAAGAAGAGGGGAAATGGCTCGATTTGTCCAAATTAGGGTTTAATTTCGGGACAAACATGTTTAGCGACATTGTTTAGCGTAATTATGCCAACTTAGAGCACTGGCGAGCTCGTCAATCTGAAAAAATGTTAAAATATTACCACGTCAGATTTTCGACTTCTGAAATCGAGATTGATACTTAAGTGATTATTATTTTTTTACCAAAGTGACATTTAAGTAATCCGTCGAAAAGTTGTCATACAAAAGTTATAACATTTCTAATGTCATTTCCTCAAAAGAGAATTGAAATAGAATTGCAGCAATAGAGGTAACTAACCATGTAGAAAATGTTTTCGAGGTAGGATTCAGCTGTTATGCCTTCCAGTTTCAAGGCCTATTTCACGGCTCATCGTGTCATTCCTGCTATTGCTCCGACCGCAAGACAATTGCTAATTCATAGCTTTACACTGTTAATATTAATCATGCCAGTACTTGTTGAGTCTTGTCCAAAAGTTGCTTAGAGAAAGGTGAATAAAAGAACTTACTGACCGCAAGACGTTAGTGCTGGGAGAACCATTTAATCATCATGCCATACCGTCGCGGACGTTACGAAACAGTTTCCTATAAAGCTTCGCTTGATCCCTCGCGTGTTAGAATAAGGCTACATCGAAGGACAGGACCACGGAATGCAGCTAAAAATGCCGGATGCATTCTTAAGCACGCACGAGTTTTGCCGTGCTGGTACTTGGCGAGTTGAAGCGAAGAATACTTCAGTATCTGGTGGATCGAAATTGAAGCGTCCATAAATATCAGTATGACTTGACAAATTGAGTTTGTGACGTTTGGGGTCGACTCTCGACCGCAGTTCGAGCTTAAGCAGTTTAACTATAAAGATTTCCTGCTTTAACGAAGACTTACATAGATTACAGGGCCTCCCCCGCATGAAGCCGCCCTTCCGAGAGTCATCGTATGAATAACCTGGAACGGTGACAAGAATGATCGGTGGCGGGAAAAATGCTTCTCTTGGCTTTTGGTGGGACTAGAACAGCAATGGAGTAATGGTAAGGTCGGTGTGCTGCTGTGCTGATGTAAAGGAAAAGGGTCGATATAAACTACAGGTATCTACATGCAACATCCATGGTGCTTATCGACACTTAACTCTGCCACCAGCTTAATCAACGGCAAGATGAATGACATTATGATAGACAGTCATTGACTGTGAGAATGCTCGATTTGGCATCACATCATAGTTAAAACTCTAAAATGCATGATCCCAGGCAGAACGGACGGATCATAGAATAAGCAGGGCTTGTCCTCCACAATCATGCTGCTTATTTATTTGAGAATCTGTCCAGAGAAATCTTTGCCATCTGAGTTGAAGGCTCCTTCTCCATCCAAGCTCCCACTGCGACACGAATCAGACAGCTTAGCTTCCGAGTTCATGGCGATAGACGGCGTGAAATTACCAAGGCCTTGATTTGGTAAAAGGAAAGAGTGATCCACGCAGTTAAGATTCAAAGGAGGATGCTTCATTTGGTTAGACCCAAACCTTCGGTAATGACTCTGACCCGTACTTGGAGAAGGGTTGACTCCATCAACTTGAGAACCATTCACGACATGAGAGAACACGGAAAACACCGACGCCGAGACCATTTTTTTTTTCTCAAATCAGAAGTGCAACAAAAGTAAGGTCATCCGAGTTTTTAAACGAGACCGTTAGAGCTATTTCTACTCCTTTCATACAGCATCAAAGCTCATCTGATCGCCATTCCTTTCAAGGTAAACAATTCAAAGGTAACAAAGATGTCCATGAATGTGTGTGTTATCTGATGAATGCAAAGCTCAAACCAAAATCAAGTCACTAGCAGAAGGAAAAAGAACTCGAACACGTGTGGATCCGAAGAAACAAATCGGGTCGGAGCCAAAAGAACAAAGAGAGACAAAGCGCAGGCTCTAGGACTTGCACTTGGCTTGTGTAAAGGTGGATGAGTTCTCTGTTCCATATATCACAGACACAGAGAACAAGAAACAAATAGAGAAGCATGGTCATTGCTTATGTTACTTAGTTTTGTCGATTGCTGCCTTGAAGACTCATACATCACTTCTGGTGCATGCAGATCATAGATATTATCGTGTTTTCATAGGTTAGAACTGTATTCAATGAAGTCCGAAAACTATAGCAAGATCTAGGAGTAAGTGTTAAAACTCGTGTTAATTTCGATCTTTCACTTGGTGTCTAGTGCATTGCCTTCACATCGTTAACCGATGACGACGACGACAACAGTACTTGGCTTGCTGTCTTCTGTGAATAGTAAATTTCTTCTCTTGAAGTGGTATTCTGATTGAATTTTGTATCCTGGCTTCCCTTTGGACTCGTCAGATTAGCTACTTTTCTTTGATTTGCTACTTTCCTGATTTTGTTTTAGCGCCTGCCAACAGCAGAACTCATTTTAGAAAGATAAGAATGTCTTTTCAAGTTAACTGACCAGACCCAAAAGAACAAAAAAAGAGGCACCGTTGTGAAAACAAACTCTTTCGTTCTGACTGAATGAAGGCTTAAAATTTCGAGAGGAAGTTAATTGACAACAGCAGAATATAACTCGGCTTGTCCCCACGAAAAGATACAACAACTTACAAGCAAATTAGACAAACTTTCGGAAGATTCCAAGCTATGTCACACTAACACGCAACACGACACGACACGCCGATACGTAATTTCTCAAAAATAGAGAATTCTGACACGTTGTATCTTAAATATATATTTTTATATATACATGATAAATTATTAAAAAAAAGTGTTGCAATAAACTTATGAGCCATGAAATTGAAGTCAAATGCTTACTTTTAAAAATCATGTCAAACACTATAGTAATCTAATAAAGAAAGAGCATACAAAAGGGTGCTTCACCAAAAACAAGAGAAAAAGTTTGCTTGAGTATATGATTGATCGGATATAAATGAGGAGGGACTTATTGGGGTGTGGTTCATACTCCCATCAACAGGAAAGCATTGGGATCTTGCTTCCAAATAAGCGGCCGAGAGTCCGGGGGTGCCCCGACAGGGGTTGAAGGGTCAGCACCCCCTGAAAGCCAGAGGACTTTTATGATTTAAGCATATATTTTATATTAGTAGTTTAGGCTTGAGCTCATAAATAGTTACTACTTATATATACTCTTTCTTTTTTGTAATTGAGCAATGTAACGAAATGTGTGAGGTGTTAATTATAATGAAATCCTTTGCTGGACGTAACCCTAGTTTAAAGGTAAACCAGGATAAAACCTTACGTTTTAATTTCTCTCTCTTGACTTTTACTCTTTTTCGTGTGATTGTACATCCATACCTAAGGACTCACCAAAAGAACAAAATGATCGACCTAAAGTAGAATCTATCCACAAAAAAACAAAACATTGTCTCTGTTGCAAATAAGCAAATGGAGCTCAATGTGTGACATGTTGCTCTTGCTGCTCCTCAACTTATCTTACTCCAACCTAGAGCAAGATCCCAAAAACTCACGTTTTTTTTTTTTGTCGAAAAAAAAAAAACGCTGGGACACACGTGTCCGAGACTCGGACACATGTCCGTGTAACATAGATTCCAAGCAATCTAATTTGACATAAGTGACAAAGCGAGCTGCTTGTCCTTCATCAAGAATGTCGAACCTCCCCATCCGTCCTTGGAAGTAGATTTCTTCCTTTTCAAAAGCGTGCTCGCAAGAATTACGCCTTCCTAAATTATCGATTAACATCACCATACCCTCAGCTTGCTAGAGCTGTAATTTTGATATCGGCTTGGTAATTGAGGAGGTGACATCTTAGTTTAGTGCGAAATATTACTACAAGATCCTTCAAGAGAATTTGTTCAAGCATTGAGGAGCTACAGAGTGAATATCAGCAGGAACAATGGAGCGGAAAAGGCATTGTACGATTGCTGATTTCGACTATCCAGACACAGATACTATTACCTTTGCTACAGAACCAGTTACCAGAACCATGAAACATCTTGTTGGAGTGCACCTACCCTCATACAAAGGATCCTTTGTACATTCTATGCCGATTCCACAATAAATGCTTGACGGACATCTAACCACGCGACTAAGAAGGATGAGCTCAGGTTCTTTTGATTCGTGATAATATCTTGTTGCGGAAAGCAAAGTGACGATAAAAGTACACTACACTATGCTAATAGCTGAAGAAGCCAATGACCAGAATTATTCTTTAAGGTGCATGCAAAGAATCTTCAAATGCAGCAAAAGAGACATTTCATCTCTCTGCCAGCTTATTCTAGAATTTAAGTTCTGGTCAAGAACAACATTCAATGGATCCTTTTCAGACTAATCAACAAAGCTGCACCTTTTATCGCCAGGCGTCCATGTAGAAATTCAACTATAATGATATATCATAGACAAAGAGGTATCGAATCACATAATCTGCTGAATACTGTCTACAAAAGAAGTACATCTCCCTAATGGAATGGTGTGAACCCAGATTCTGCTACTAACTGTTAGAAAAGCAAGCAGCTATAAAAGTACAGCTGGTTATATCCTACCAAAGCAATAGTAGTGGCTCAATAAGGACCGCCCAATCATTCTATACCTCACCTCCAAGAAAGCCCCATAAATGTTTTCTGCTCTAGTGCTGTCAAAAGAAAGATCACAAGCAGCAGCTCCACAAATTCAAGCTCTTTTCAGGAAACAAGGATGCCTTCGATGAGTACTTAGTCGGGTCCATCTGGTAGATGACTCGTAGAAACAAGCTCATCAAAGTACTAGGTGAGTACCCAACAAGATGAAGCATACAGAATTCGGCCCTTCCACCCCTGCAGCATCCAGTGGCCATCTTCATCAACCACGAAATCATCATGGTACCTATCCAATTTAGATCGCAGTTTCTTCATAAGTGCTGGGTCCAGTGGCAATTGCTTGAACCCGGCTCTCATATTGCGAATCTGCCATTGCTTATATGTCTCTGGCCTCTCAACCCTCTCTGTCCCCTCACATGCAATGGCATTTATAGCTTCTCGGCCAAAGAACTCTTTCTCAAACAACAGTCTCATCTGGTTATCCCTCTCTAAATTAGTATCGAATGCGTCAAACATGGCAGAGTAGTGAAAGAGAGCCTCACGGAACCGTGTCACGAAGAAGGGGGCACTAAAAGATCCATTGACAATGGCCTGCACAAAGAGATGTGGCCTTATTTTTCTGATTAAATTCAGAGCAGAATCCCTGGGATTATTCAAGACAACCGTCTCATCAAGGAGATTTTTAAACCTAAACATGGTATTCACAGCGACGGTCTCACCGTTCCTTATTTTGAGATCCCCAATTTCGATAGTATCCCATTTCTGAGCGATTGCATTGTACTCAAATGGAACATTGAATCGCTTGCAGAACTTTGCCAAGTGGCGTCCTGTCCCCTGAACTCTTTCTGCTGGTCGAAAACCTCGTTGGGGAAACTCTATCCCCGTAAGACGCAGTTTGGGTGGCCCACCTGTCCTCCTGGAGAGACGAGAGATAAGAGTTGGCCATTGGAAACCGTATAAGATTCCAAAGTCGATAATATGAAGCGTTGTTGCTTTCTCAGCTACAGCCAAGATCATATGGTTTGCAAAGATATTTGCCATTTTCTGAAACGGGCAGGCTTTAAGATAAACTTGGTAAGCTTTCAAATTAGTCACCGCTGATGTCCTTTTAGAGCCTAGAGCAGTATAGACCTGAGAACCAGTGCCTCCTAAGCGTGCCTTGAGGCCATTGGCCAACCAATGTGCCAACCTCTGCGATCCGTCACCAAAGGGGGAAGAATGCTGCCTAATCTGGTTTAGATAGTCATCAGCAGTCCTTCGATCGCCAGAAGAGACAGCTTGTGCACAAAGGATCAACAAAGTTCTGAGATCCACCTGTGTCTTATTGCTGGTTGTGGTTGGTTTCTTATTATGAACCTTCCCGCCATTGGCGGTGTGTGTCTGTCTACTCAGCTGTAAAGATTCACTTACTTCTTTTTTAGAGGATTGATCAGCTTCGGAATCTGGCCTCTTGTCTATAGGATTACAGAGTAGCATATTAGCAAACATATCTGATAGCTCAGTGTCGTCATCATACACTGCTGTCTGCTTGTTACTCCTCTCATCTTCAAATTCTGTATCCTCCCTCTCGTGGTTCTTCTTTCCCCTGATTCCATTGAGTGGAAAAAAGTCACTTTCATCCTTCTCCACCTTAACCACATTCACCAATCTCCTTTCCTTCAACCACGAGTTTACGCTGCTCTTCTCCAGATTGATAAATAACTGAGTACCTTTGGGAAGGAATCTGTTAGCTTCCTCTACACCTCTCTGGAACTGCAATACCGATTGGCTCTCGGTTGAGAAGTTAGGGAACAAAAGGCCACTCCCAAAAGATGCATTCATCCTATTACCATTACTCAGGAAGCTGTTTGGTAAGGAAAAGGATGGCTGAACACGAGCATTCACAGTGGACTGAAAAACAAAGTCTCCCGTGACAGAAGATCGCGGCATAGAATTTCTGCCATCCCCAAAATCACCGATCCATTGATGATCAGCAAAGTTGCTGCCGCTGGTAATGCTAGAAGGGCTGCTCTTACCACCGTAGTCACTACTGTTCCCCGAATAGTTATTGTCCGGACTCTCCATGAATGGAGGGGACAAGTTCCCTTCTGACGGGTACGTCTCGCCGAGAGCTTCGTACAGCGACTTCTCAGCTGCCTGGAGAGCCAAAGGGTCATGAAACACACAGGACTTCTCCTCCATGTCCTCCTCCAAAAGCATCTGATTTATGTACTTGAACACGGTCTCCGAGAAGTCGCTGTCGTCGGACGGTAAATCCACCTCCGTGCTCACCACCGAAGACGGAGCGGAAGCACGATACCTAGGGTCAGAAGGGAGGAAAGGTTTGACCACGAAGCCAAGATCCGAAGATGGGTCATCATCCCGTTCGAAGCCATTTGCGAAACTCATGCGCTGATCTGAAAAGGGCAAGAGCGTCTCGTCGTCGAACTTGAAGGAGCTCAAGGAGCCGGAGAATCCGGTGACGCGCGGTTCCATAATCATCTGCTGCTGCTGCAATCGCCCTCCCCCCCGGCCGTCAACTGCCGCTAGCACCAACGCTGCTCGCAAAAGCACTCCATCCACAGAGCGGCAGGATCTTTCTACCCGGAAATCCTCAAGAAGAACCGCACGTTCCTAACCCCTGAATCCATGATTCACAAAAAAGAAACAGAAAAAACGATGTCAGGAGAACAAACAAACACGGACCAAGAACAATCAGCCACTACCGCTGCACAGAATCTTTGCAAACGTATTCACAATCGGCGATCCTAAGAGTTCCCCGGCAGATCGAAGAACATAAGAGAAGCGCAAAGAAAGCACTAACTCAGACCCGTCAGAGAAACCACGAAACCAGTACCGAGCCCTGCCTAACTTCCAACAAGAAAGAGAACCAAGGGGGACAAAAACCTTCGAGATCTTGTGGTGGAAACGAAGAGAGGAAGCCTACCTCGGAGCAGAAGTCGGCGTCTCTCTTTTGCATGTGCGACACACAGAGAGGGAGAGAGAGAGAGAGAGAGAGAAGAGAGAGAGAGAGAGACAGGTGGAACTTTATCTCTCCAATAGCTCCAGGCAGCACTTAGCAGCTCGCTCTTCGTGACCCAGAATTCCTTGTCCTTTTCACGTCTCACCGAACTCTCTCTCTCTCTCTCTCTCTTTAATTCCGATTTCCCCCCCCCCCCCCCCTTTTTTTTTAAGCCGTCAGGCTCAATTTCGGCAAAGTTCATATGTAATTCTCAATTTATATATACATATATATAATTAAATCTGTGTGATTAATTAACTAATTGATTTTAGATAAATTTTGTTCTTCTCTGCCTACTCAGGTTTGACTTCGGGGCCCGCCACCGCTGCTTCCTTCTTCTTTTTCCCCCCACCCCTTCAGAGACGGACGGGGCAATCTTGCCAATTCCCGCAGCAATTATCCCATACGATGGTGGAAAAAGAGCAATAGAAACGGAAAAAATGATCGACTCGCTTTCATCGGTAGAAAGTGACAGAGTCGACGGCGACATCTGACATTTAATGTTTTTTTCGTGTCGCCAAAACTTAATATTTGTACCGATATGACAAAAAATACTCTCTATACACTGCAAAAAAATTCTAAATTTTGCCCTTTGCGATGCTAAAACTTTGGATTTTTTTTTTGTGTCATCAATGCCCAAACTTATGCCGGTATGATAAAAACATTCAACGATTTTTTTCTATCACATTACAAATTTGAGGATTTTTGTGATACAATAATAGTTAACGGTCACGGTGGGCATGATTTAGTATTTTCTTGTGGTGCTAACTATAGACTTGAACGCTATTTGACATTATGTTCTGAGCCCTTTTCTTTTAGCCCGGTTTGATTCTATTTCCATTTTACAATTCGCTATATGTATTATGTGTTATGTGCAGGTTGCGAAACTCTGCTCTCTTACTTACGCTTCCCCACCTCCGGCCCTTCTTAAGAATATAGGAAATCGAACTCCTCACCTCTACTTTTCTAAGGTAGCGAAATGTGTACAATTCATAAAAAAATAATTAATTAATTAATTCAGACAACGTGCCGGTGCAAAGCTTACACGTGGCAGTTGAGCGGTCCACGGTAATCTTGTGGGCCAATGAGCGCTCTCGGTGTTGCCACGCGGTTTTGACCATCTATCTTTGCGCGTGATGGCATTTCTTTACGTCCAAGGCTGCCTGTTTGCGCATGTTAACAGGTCAAGGCTTTGACCCTGTTAAAGTATCATTTTCTGCAAGTACCGTCATTACTAGCATTTGCAAGTATAATCATTTGTATTTATATTATTAATACGAATTGGCATTTTTATATTAATGATTTTCTCCCCCAAATGTATATTTCCGAAATCGATTTTTTTTTTTTTGTCAAATCATGCAAGGTTTTTTAAATGCATTGGACTTGTAGATCCATCAATACATTTTTTGCAATGAAGTTGACGTTGAAGGTATAAATCATCTAAATGGATAGGTATCTTACATGTAAACAGAATTTTTTCTGGATAGATCCGTTCGGAGACACGTGTCGTCCCGTGGTGAACTCTTCTCCACTAACTCCTTTTGTCTTCTTTTTTTTTGGGGGGGGGGAGGGGTGTTTGTCATTTATTTCGTGTCTTTTATTTGTTAAATATCGTTATAATTCATCTTTAGTCCATGTTCTTAATGCATGCTTTGCATGACGTGGCATTTACTCTAATTGGAGGAAGTAATAATTCATGATCCGCAATGCCTACCACCTCGGAATTATGATAAATTGTGCCTTTTTTTTTTTTCTGTGGCGGGTAAAGTAGATTATCTGAATTTGCCTAACCCGTGGGGCATTCAGCGACGCATAATCAAATGTTCTGTATGGTCATGGGAGGAAATAGTGCAGCCTGTTGGGTTCAATGGTTGGTCCTGATTTGACCTCCACCCAGGCCGCCACCGCCTATCTTTGCTTGCTATCGCATGATTAGGACTCGCACTGACCCAAGCTCCACCACCTACTTTTAAAATGCGTCCACGACTCTCTCTCTCTCTCTCTCTCTCTCTAGGAAGCTTGTGGAAAAATGAGTTGAGGAGGTAGGTCATGGTGCTAATTTGGTAAACTATGTAATCATTATTATTCCACATAAATTTTCCAAGAAACTTTATTCAAATTGACTGAATAAACAAGACTCGGGTTATCGGACCTTCTCGAAGCACCTCTCGACCTTGAGCTTGAGTTTGTGTTCGCCCTGACCCTGTCTGTTGAATTAATCCAATCTCATTTCGAATATCGATGAGACCCCCGCATCAAGCCTCGATCGAAGAGAATTCGTTCGATCATCAATACCAGATCCTTACGAAAAATGAATTCGTGAAGACACATTACTTCCACGCCGGATTGGCCACAATCGATAACATGGTACGGCGTACTCTCTTCACCATCGATGACAAAATCCCACGTTCACGCCCTCTCCAGAGCGTTCTCGTGCGAATTGAATTGACCCCCCAAGGCAGGAAAGCTGCCGGGGCTTTAACTTGATAAGAAATGGTAAATTCATCACATTTTTGCAGGAATTAGGGGAGTGAAATATGTAACCATGGGCGGGGTTGACTCTCCGGCACGGTTTCACGTGCCATTGGCGGGAAATTAACGTGTTGATTTCCTCATCCTCCTCCGCCATTCATGCCATTACTTTTCTCTTCTTTCCTTCGTAAAGGCCAACGGGAGAAAAGGAAAAATCTTCATTTGATGGCGTCGGCTGCTGATTTTTAGTTCTTCGGAATGCGAAGTCATCGTTAAACAGGCGGCTTGACCCAAAAGCAACACTAGTTATGAGATCCGTTGAATGGTCCTACTCGGAATACTGTTTGGGCAGATACCACGAATTATATTGACCAATACGAAAAACGTCGCTTTTAGTTTATAATCTCTCCTTGCATTCCGTACAACAAATACGACATCGCTCTCTTGTCGTGTACACATAGACAAAGTGGGTCGCGAAGGATGACGCGTTACGATTTAACAGTGAGATCGAATAGAATTTATAAAGGGTGTCATTTTCCTTTCCCACGATGAAAGATTGGGCTTCTTTTTTTTTTTGGTTAGAGGTTCGAAATGTCTGTTATTTTTTTTTTCATGTGGGAAATGGCAAAAGGTCGAGCCTTTTTGTTTTTTGGGACGTTGGAAATGGTGTGACGTTATGTTCCACGTGCATAAACTTAGGTGATGTGATAAAGCTCATGCTAATTTTTTTTTAATCTTTTTTCTTGTTTCTTTCGTGGGCTTTGGCCCTTTCGGGACACGTGGAATTGCTGTACTTTCGCATGCTGATTCGCACGAGCTTGGGCCATGCGCAAAACCCATTTTCTATGGATCATAGTTCAATGAAATTTGGAGAAAGTCTAAGGGCTCGATCTGTCTTTTTGGGCCGATTGATTTGGTTTTTTAAGGTTCGTCAAAGGTTGACGGATCATCGCGAAAAGTTCCGACTTCCCGGCCCGGCCCAATTTCAGTACACGGAGCGAGCCGGCGGCCACAAAGCGGCGGCCCGACATCCATCGCCGCCGTCCGATGGAACCGCCGGCCGGTGGCGATCACGTGCCCTCCACTGAAAATATTGTAATGGTTTTCATTTCATCTCCCTCTCTCTCTCTCTCTCTCTCTCTCCATGGACGTGTCTTGTCTTGCGGGACCAATCGCTATAGCTTCAGATCTCCAACGGAAGAAGCTCCTTGTCGATTTGCTCTTTTTTTTTCCCCTTTAATTTCTGCAGCGACTTAATTTTTTAATGTTGATGATTGCAAAACATACCGTTGTTGCTGCTGTTGCCTTCGTCAACCTGAAACTCTTTCCTGCGAAACCCTAGCTGAGCTCCAGGTTCTTAGCCCCGGCGTCGAAGCGAACGTCGTCTCTTCTCGATCCGCGCGGGATCAGCATCCCGCCCTCTGCGTTCCTTCGCATCTCGACGATTGATTTCGTTTGTTCGCGAGAGATTTGGAGAATTCTGGTTAAGTATGAAAGACGGTAAATCGGCTAAGCAGAATCAGCAGCAGCAGCAGCAGCAGCAACACCAGAAGGATCACCTTTCTCCGTTCAAGCTCGCGAAATTGTTGGATCCAGAGGCCTCGTGGGACAAGGTAATCCGAGCAACCTTGAGATCTTTGCGGTCTTAAATAGGCGTTGCGCTCGGAGATGTGTCTTGTGCTCGGAGAAGCATGTGAGATTTAGTTAATGTGGCTTTACTTTCTGCTGAAGATGGGTAATCTTGCATTTGATCGCTTGAGGTGACCAACCCAAGCTTTTGCTTACTCTTGCTGTTGTAGAATACTATAGGGCTATAGATTCATCAGCTGAACTGCAATCGAGGTGGAATTGATTTGATTTTGAACGAATTGATAGGGTCCTGAAGTTAGGTTTTGTTGGCATAATCGAGTTAGTACTGATCATGTGCGTGCGTCCATGGTTGTTGCAGGATCAGTTGGGAGATGTGCTGCATTGGATTCGGCAGGTAGTGGCGCTTGTATGTGGATTGCTGTGGGGTGCAATACCTGTGGTTGGAGGCATATGGATTATCCTGTGAGTTGATTGCTTTTCACGTTTGTGCACTTTTCAACCTTTCGTTGTTTATATGCTATGAAAGCTTGAAATTCTCGTGGAGGACTAGGCATCCTCAAGGGTAAACGAAGCACCAAAAATTAGAATCTGGATCCAGAGCTTTCGAATAAAATTGAGTGCCTCAATTACCAAAGATATTACATAAAGAGTTTCCTGAGCTCAAACCGCGGAGATGCTACTGATGCTATTTTATCTTATAGTTTAGCAATCGTAATGGCAAATGTTGACCTCCTATAGTACTGGGTTTCCTCCCTCCGATTCAACCTGAGTATTGGATACTCAATACTGGGCTATGGAGGCTTCTTCCATATCTTTGTCAGATGCTTTGAAGGTTATGGGCTCTAAATATTGGAAGCTTTTGAGAAGGTAAAAAAACCCATCATGGCTTTGACATCTATAGTTTCATAGGTACATCCGCAAGTGCAGAGCCTTGCTCCGACAAAGTGGGATTACTGCATTGATCTTCTCTAGCCATTACACTTTCTATGAACTTCTTAGATAAGTTTACGTAAAGTTAAACAAAATGGAAAAATGCTAGAAATGATGATTATGTCCAGTTTAAGTTTAAGCACACAAAATATGCATGCATTAGGAATTAGCAAGTCTCTCTCTTATTGAGGAGATTATAATTCATTTTGTTCTGACATACTTGGGTTGGCTTACCTACCGAGTCCCAACCAACCAAGGTTGCTTTTCAGAGAACTTTCTGAAACTCCTGTTTTCATTTTCGTTTGGGAATGAAAAAGTAAGGAAAACATGTTTGGTGAGTATTTTTTGAAAATTTCCATATGAAAACACGGTAGTCCAATATCTCTTGAAAGATAGATGTTTGCAGTGTTTTCTTTCCATTTGAAAACACGAAGTACATCCAATTATAAAATTAAATTTTTATCTCACTCTCGCTGCACCCAGCACATACCAAATCCATGCATTCAACTCCTTCGCCCACCCAATCCCAGGTTTAGGTGCCTCCCTCCCTCCCTCCCTCTCTCTCTCTCTCTCTGAAAATGTTTTCCGAAACCAGACGGACCCCAAGTTTCATGTGAAAAAGTCAATTTGTGGTCTCCAAATTGTTAGTAGTTGAGGTCAAGTTTCTACCTTAAGAGGTTACAGATTGAAGTGGCATCGTGCATGGGCCGCTGATGCACTAGCCAACCTAGGCCTGGCCCAGGGGCTGCCCATGCACTATTCGACATAATTGCTTTCCTAAGATGTAACTGGTCAGAGGCTGCATCTCCTTGGACTTTGCAATTTGTATTAATAGAGGTACGACAAGATGGCAAGGGAATCATGCGTAATGTATTCTCAACTTTGACTATTAAAACGGAACCATCTTGATAAAGGGCTAAAATGGTGAAACTAAGTCTTGATTTGAGAGATATCTAGATGATTAGGTCACTTGTTGAGCCATCAATTTGCCTATCACCGCCGAACATTCAGTATCATCATAAAGGAGTTCAAATATTTGTCTGAGCAGTAGTCAACAACGAAGGAAAATTATTTGCAAGTGGACAAACTCAGGTAGCATGTTCTACATTGAGATCATGGTCATTAAAATCTGGTCATAGCATCTTACAGTGCTATGGTCTTAATTTGTTAAGTCTCTTTAGGGGTTTCCATCCTAATTGATAAAGTCATTGGATCGTTACAATCCTTCCAATTCAGTGTCCTTTCGCACATTAATATGAAGTGACGGCTGTTAATGACTTCAACAAAATTTCTTTTAGGGTTTCCTCATTTGTGATCTCAAGGTGGAGGATCAAGTTGGCCTTTGTGAACAACTTGATGCTCTATCTTCCTTGGGACAAACTTGTAACTCCATAAAAGCGAAAAACCCTATAGTAGGAATGAGTAAATTTAAAAAATCAATAGATTGAAAATTGTCAAAAAGTTCAACCCAAAAGTTTAAGCTTATAAGTGAATGGGGACTACGTGAATATAATGCCTATTGAAACTCCATCGACAAACGATGTAAGATACTTAAACTACCACTTCATGCAAGCTTGATTAGTAACAACACATGGAATTGACGAACGGAGGGCCGCTTACGCGAAATAAACTGGGGCGAGATCTGATTCTAATATTTGTGAGAAAGTCCAACCTAAGAGTTTAAATTTATAGGTGTAGGGGGATACATGTATATAAAGAGCATATAAACCCTATAGACATGCAATTTAGGGTACTTTAACATAAAGCATCAAATTTGATCGAGCTACTGGGGTTTCAATCCGTAAAAATCATGAAGTCTTAAAAATTGAAGTTGATAATAAGTAAGAATAGACTTCATCTTTATCATCACGAACTTGGATTTTATTAGTGTGGAAATGAGTTATTTTACCTAACTATCTGGGAATTTCAATTACTGAAAAGGTTTTTAAAATTGGTAGACGAAGTAATAAATGCAGACAATATTCATCTCCATTGGGATGAACTTGGATTTGAGAGTGGAAGCTTATATAGTTCGAAATGTGTGACGAAACCGAAATATCAAATTTCACAAAACTCGCGAACCTCTTTCAAGTTTGGATACTAACCAAAACTTATACAATTGATGTCACGCAATGACTTGTATTTTATGCATTGTTTCTGACAATTGTAGGATGTAATGATCTGATCCTCAGGACACTCTTTTATACGAAGTAGGATCTTGATTAACAACCTTTGATGGCATAGTTGCTTAATATATGGAGTTTGTTGAGCCAATTATTGCAAGTGAAGAATGGGGCAGCAGTTAGAGGCGGACTTCTGTTGCTGTAGATGACAGTTGTCTTTTATTTTTAGGGTGGACAAGTACAATAAGATTAAGTCCGTGATGTTTGGGTTTTGAGCAAACTCTGGGCATTTTGTTGATATCATCTTGTTTTTATCTGGAAATAGTAGTGAATTGAGTTCTTGAATGTGTAGCTGTGCTCGCATGGGGCTTGAATGTTTGGTTGCTTTGGCTTGGGGTGATACCTATTTATTCAAACTGTTAGTATTTTGGAGTTTGATTGAAACCTCCAGCAGAAGTTTTGTAAACCATGTTCCTGGCCCTTTGTGGTTTTTTAACATCTGTCCTGACAATAATGTTTGCGAATGTAATGAAAGCTAATAATATGAGTAGAAGTGACAGGAGAAGGGAGAGAGCATTAACACTGTGCATAACTATAAACTTGATGACCCCACCTCAATCTACTATCATATGGAATATTCCACGATCATGCTATATAAGAGTATTTTGTATTTTCTCAAATCTGAAATGTTGGTATGATGGTAAGAGTATATCCTTCTGCAGGTTCCTGGCAATATCATCTGGCATCATATATGGTTATTATGCGATGATACTAAAGATTGATGAAGAGGAATATGGCGGTCATGGAGCTCTTCTTCAGGAGGGGCTATTTGCCTCCGTGACTCTCTTTCTGGTATCTTGGCTTCTATTCTGGGCAAAATGGAAGATGTTCTTTTCTTTTTCATCCATTTGTTTTTGCTTGTGGGGAGATGCCAAGACGACTTTTGATTTTAAAGCTTCTTCTCTTTTGGCCCCTCATCTCATATTGATTAATATCGCATGCTAATAAGTGACCCCTTTCTATGAAGGAAAGAGAAACTTTGAAATGGTATTTACCTACTAAACTAGAGGGTTGCGGCGTGGTTCCTTGTTCTTTTCCGACATTCCCTCTCCCTTTCCTCCCATGCTTACGACTCTGTCTTTCTTCTTTTTCAGCTTGCATGGATTCTAGTCTATAGCTTGGCTCATTTCTGATCAGATAGTACTGTGGGATTGCCTCTCTTTATGGGAAGAAGTTAGATGGTTTCGGTGCCCACATAGGAGTTCAGCGCCGGTGCAACATTAAAAATGAAGACAGTGAGAAGCTTCTTAGTCACGATTATTTCCTTCTATTTTTTGAGCGTGCAACATTTAAATCTGGTGGAGCATCAAATATGCTGGGTTTTGGCTCATAATCACTCGATGCTTTCAACAACTTCCCTTTTTTTCCCCCAACAAACATCTCAGGAAATGTAGCAATATGCGGTGCCCTCTTGGACGACATTCGTGATGTCATTTTTGTCAACATAATAAAGTTATACGGAAACGATGGTACTGGCAACATGTTTTCTTTGGTTTTGCCCTTTGGACTCGCTCTCGTAATCTTCTAAATTACCGTGTCCGCTGCTCCCATGGTTGCGAACAGAATGTGGCTTCATGCCGTATCTGAATTTGTAGCTCGTCCCTCAGCTTCATTCCTCTCGGAGCTGACGACAGCTTACTGCAGAACTAGCTATCGACATGTAATTTAGAGCCGCAATTCCGACCCTTTTAATCGAGAGATGGAAAAAATCGCAGGGGGACACAGCAGGAAATGTCTCAGCAGTCCTATGTTTCTTCTACTGTACTTAGATGGCCGGCCATAACAGGTCGTCAAATTCGCGGGCCAATCTCAAAGCTGCTCAACAAGCACAAGTTCAAATTCGTGGCCTATGTTAAGCTTCAGGAGCATTCCATTCCCCTGATTAGAACTTACAAATTAGAGCCTCACCAACGCACACGAGGCATTATCATGGTTATTTTCTGTACGTGTTGTTCCAAGGAGGAAGACGACGGACAAAACTACAAATTCACATCGGGAACACAAAAATTGATATACTATAAAATAAAATAAAATAAAAATGAAAGGAACTGCGTCTGCCGGGAGTCGAACCCGGGTCTATTGCTTGGAAGGCAATTATCCTAACCGTTGGACTACAAACGCTTGTTGTTATGGTTTGGACATAGAAAAATAAACTGTATCAGTAATATCCCAGCCAATTGATTGTGTTTGGACCAGCGGGCGGTTTTATCACTTGTTTTGTTGGGTCGACATCGATGAATAAAGTATTCTCCGAGAGTTAGAATGTGGTTAGAGATAGGGCTGAGCATAATGGACCACTTGGACCTAATCAAACTAGCTGGTTTGGTCCGGTTCCAAGGGGGAACCGGACCGAACCGAATAATATGTATATGTTTTTTTTTTAAATTTCTTAAATGTAAACCTAAACCTAAACCTAAACCTAAATTTTTGTTTTATGTTTTCTTATTGATGTTTTAGCGAAAATACGATACAATTAATGAGAGGTGATCCAATGAATATATTGTTAACGAGAAAAATTTAACGACAAATCACAAAAAAATGCGACTGATCTAATAATTGGACCGCTCAAGAACCGACCGGTCGGTCCGGTTCCTGTGACCACCGGTCCGGTCCTCAATTCCTAAAGGAATCGGACTAATCCAGACCGGCGCACACCCCTAGTTAAAAGAGACCCGAATCAAGTAGATCTATGGGGAGTAAATTTCTTTTTAGAGTTCGGCGTGATCTTGCCTTTGTGCTTTGTCTTTGCACTCAAATGTTTATCATTTTCTTTTATCTACTCCTTTCACTTGATTGTAACATGATTAGATGGGCATGATTATGCTTTGAAAAGAAAAGGAAGAAGATAATATGATGGATGGAAACATTTGAGGGTTCGACCATTTAGCAATGCTTAAATATAAGGGGAAAATGTAATGAAGAAACCTTAAAAATTGGAGACTTTGGGGGAGGGGGGAGACTCCAAAAGATGATGGTCATCACTTTGTTTGTCCTCATTTTACTTAACATGACTTGTGCAGCTTCTTATGCATTAATCAGCACGAGTCTCCTTTGATTACGATTTCAATGGGCCTTAATACTTTGACAAATGTCGCCATTTCCTTATCTTAACAAAGA
>BCNH02000010.1:22054638-22092949 GCA_001662345.2 Metrosideros polymorpha var. glaberrima
AAAAAAAAAAAAAGGAAAAGAGAAGAAAAAAAGAAAAGAAAAATTAATTAAAAATTTTGAAAAAACAATTAAAAATTAAATTAAATGTCTACGTCAGCATTAGCTGTGCTACGTAGGATGGTCGACATCCTCGTTAGCAATTTCTAGCCTAAATGGGCTGGATAGACTGAATTTGTATCAATATAAAACAATTTATGACTAAATTGATCTAATTGAAACAAATGCAATAGATTTAATATTTTTTTTAGTAGTTTTCCGGCATTTTCACGATAGGGGCTGAAACTCCAGAAGGGGGCAGGTTCTCCTCGAATTGGGAGGGGAAAGTGCAGAATGATGGAAGGTCACATGGTTGCCATTTTCAGTACTCAAAACCCTAATCATATCACATCCCTTTTAAACTCTTCTAAGCTGTTCTATCCCCCATACGTCCACGTTCGCTAATTGGAGCCAACAGACAAAACTAAACCCCATGTAATCGAGACAAAGCATGGATTGGATGATTAAAAAACTCTTGATGGAGTTGAAGAACACGTAGGCTGGATTGAACTTAATTGCGCTTCGTAGGTTGCATCGTCCCTCCACTCCCTTGGTCGCTTCGGATCGATTATTTGGAACAGTGATGTAGAATTGGATGATGTTCTTCTTCGCATGATTAGGGACAGGCATGATCATGTTCTTCGGATGGTCAGCAAAACCTTACAAATTTACGAAAGTGGATTAAGTGATCATGTATTTTTCTTTTCTCTTACATTAGGAATCAATCATCGACTGAAAACGCTAGTCACTAACCTTAAGGTCGATGGCATAGTTCACGCAAAGCGACTTGTGAAGTACACTCGTGAGAATGTTAGTAGGAAAAAAATAATTCTCAAGTTGGAGGTGCGGTATAAAGTGAAGCGGTTAGTTGGTTCGTGAGTTATTGGCTTAAAAATTTTCGGGTGAAAGTGGATCAAAATGGGTATCGTACACAGGTTCAAATTCGTGCTCTTCCTCAGCGGTCTTCTCAAGTCGAGGTATCGGATATCTGCCGGGTCTTTGAACACGTCTTTTGTTTTCCCACCCTTTTTCCTTGACGTGGAAAAGAAAAACCCTACTTATCTTTCCTTGACTTAAAGGCTTTGGATACTTTTGACTAATCGAATCAACGGCTAAAGTGCTTCCGCCAAACTAAATAAAGATGCCTAAACTTTATTAGCAGCCACTAAAATCTAAAAAATCTTTCACCTAATTTAGAATTGGAATAGAGGACTAAGGGGATGTATTTTTCCTATTTGACCTCCCTTTTTTTTAAGTAGACTTCCTTTGCTCTTTATTCCATAATCGGTCTCTAGTTCTCTCTTATCTCTTCCCCGATTTTTGACAAGTCACGTTCAAAGTCATCTATCACTTATACTTCCGACACAAAAGAAAATTCACTTATCCAAATGTTGACCAAAAAAAAAAAAGGTAGACCAACTTTTTTTTTTTGTCTTTCCTAGTTTCAAGTTAAGTTTGACCATATTCGCAATTAGCCATTCAAAAGTTCTTACTCAACTATTCTCATTCGAAAAATCAAAATTCAGTTTGGTTGCACTACCTTTCTTGCCAACTTCATTATGAATATTTTTATTTTTTTTTGTGGACAAATTAAGGGAATCCCTCTTCAAGTCGGTCCCAACTCACCATGGACAATTTGTATCAAACAATTAACTAAAGTATCTCAGTGCAAAATCGATTTTAATTTGCAATTCTTCGAGTATCATAAATCTTGGGATTTTTTTTTTTCCAACTACCGACTGGACTTTATTGAAGGCAGATCGCTACAGAGTCTTAAGGAGGAAAATACCTCAGATCATTGTTTGACAAAAAAAAAATTATGGTGGTGGGCAATAACCCAATTAGCAACTTCATTAGCAACCTAATTAATTATTAATCCAAGACATTACACTTTAACTCATAAACCAACGTATGACCATATGATAATAGATTGGACCAACCACATATGCACAGCAAAAACCTAATGGACCCAAAATGTCACCGAACCGCATCAAAGGCACTGTTCACGCCTCGGCTTCGGATTGAAGCAAGGCCATCCGTGTACTGGCACTTATAATCATCACTCTGTGTTTTTCTTCTTTTTGTGCCCTTTTCATAGGTAGATATGCTTTTTGCTTGAAGTATTTTTGGTTGTGATTGGCGGAAGCGTAGGGTGCGCTTGAAGGTTGGGCATACTAATATGTTGCCCCAGCTCGACTCTCGTTAACCACCCTTACCCAGGCCAACTCATATTGCCATTGGAATCGTCAAATTTGGGATGACTTGAGTAAACTCAACAAGCTGTCGAGTCTACTGATACATTGCTCAAGCCCGACCCTCGTCAACCACCCATAACCAAGCCAACCCAAATTGCGTTTGAACCGATCTAGCTTGGGATGGCCTGAGTAAGGTCAAAGGGCTGTGAAGCTTATGATCAAATGAGCACACAATGTCTCAAATTGTAGTTTCAAGACTATGTATACTATCATGCACCACTTAATTTCTTTTTTTTTAATAATTTTTTTCCATAATACTCCCTTTAATATTTCATAACCTACCTCTACACCTAATACTCTTAATCTACTCATTATGTTGCAGTGAAAACCATTTGGCCCTTGCCCCCTACATATCAAACTATGATCAAGTCAAAATTGCACTTGAAGAAAGATCTTATAGATAGTAGCTATACGTAATTAGCTAGGAGCTCATAACAAAACCGTGGTGCGGGGAGCAAAAGTTATTCAATATCGCCAACTTTTTTTTTCGCAATTGCCTGCGTAGTAACCTTAAAAGATGATTGAGGAAAAGTAGTTAAACGCTTTGTAACAACTGAAAGGTCTGAAAAGTTGCACTGTATTCCGTCCATAAGAATTCACACTAGCGGAGTTTCATGTGCAGCACCCGTGGTCCGATGAGACAACTGGGGTGGGCCAAAAAATCTTGGAGGAAATTCCTCTGCACTGCCCCTGTTTTTTCCTCTTTATAAGCATGGCTAGGTGAAGTCTCCTCATCGCCACACCCTCTCTCTCTCTCTCTCTCTCTCTCTCTCTCTCTCCAAGACCAGCTTCATTAGCATCCTAGAGCAGAGACAATGGCTTCAGCGAGTGTGATGGCTCTGGCTCTCGCATTTCTCAGTATCACCTTGTCCACAGCATGGATGGTTGAAGCAAGAATACCAGGCGTCTACACCGGAGGGCCGTGGCAGAGCGCTCACGCCACCTTCTATGGCGGCGCGGACGCCTCTGGCACCATGGGTACTTCTTCATTTTCTGCTCTTCCAACACTTCTTGTGCCTTCGAAAAGTGCACCTAGTTTGGTCTTATTCCCCTGCTTTCACCCGTTAGTGCCAAGGTTACCTCTCACACAACTAGCAGAGCCCACCACCCACAGTTCCAACCTTCAAAAAAGAACTCTGAATTAGCCAATCTCGTTGAGGAAAATGTCAAAACGGTTGTAGCTAACGAACTTACTGTTGCTTTCAGCAAGTAAAGAATTAACCAAGGAACTTGCTAACAGTACAGATTCTAGGAACTTTAGTCAGTGGTTGCCCACTTGATCTTTCATCACATTGGGTGATGACCCTCATCCAAATCCTACTTTGCGTTCGAATCTTTCCGTTCACCGTCGAATCTCCTCATTAATGTTCGTGAACTCGACGAACAATTCACAAAACTGCAGTCTCATAGACCCATCAAATGGAATCTGATACTTGTACTGATCTTCTCCTTTCCGAATACATAGGTGGAGCCTGTGGCTACGGCAACCTCTACAGCCAGGGCTACGGCGTGAACACGGCGGCGCTGAGTACCGCACTGTTCAATAACGGGTTCAGCTGCGGCGCATGCTTCGAGATCAAGTGCGCCGATGACCCGCAGTGGTGCCACTCGGGGGGCGCTTCCATATTCGTCACGGCCACCAACTTTTGCCCCCCGAACTACGCCCTCCCCAGCGACAATGGCGGGTGGTGCAACCCTCCGCGCTCCCACTTCGACCTCACCATGCCCATGTTCCTCAAGATCGCCGAGTACCGCGCCGGGATAGTCCCCGTCGCGTACCGCAGGTAAAGGGCCCATTTTGAGTATGATTTCCCCCTTTCTTCACGACTCTTCTCTATGAACCCTAACGAGGTTACACTGCAATGTTAACTTTAAGATAGCTACAATTATCCTTGGCTAACATTAGTTCGTGGCTCGACAATTTGACAATGCATGTGTCCAAGAACCATGACTGTTGAAACAGATCAATTGGGTCAGATTCCATTTGTGGGCCTTCCTTTATTCCCTTTTCTTGTCAGACCATAGGGAGGAATTTCTCCGTATTCATTTCGAGAGTACCTCATCATAAAAAAGATAAAAAGCTACCACTTGAGGTTTTCGCGGCCTTTGTTGCAATTAGATAAGCTCTGTGAATGCATTTCTTATTTTAATGTATCGGTACCCACATGTCTAAGTCTCCCGATTAGATATGGTATTTTTTTTCCTGTTCTGCCCCCTGACTGTCCGTATTCCCTTTTCTTGTCAGACCATCTGGAGGAATTTCTATGTTTCCCCATTTATTATTCGCCAACATATATCCAAAATTGCATTTCGGCGCTTTTAGTAACGATTAGTTATAACTGTCGTTCCTCTTACGTTGTCGTTTCGACTCCCTCCAATGTGGTCGCTTTCGCCTGTTCATTCTCCCAACTCGAGCCCATCTGGAAAGTTACTTTTTCTAGCCCTTGCGTTTTCCTCAACGTGATTACCGCAGGGTGCCGTGCCGGAAGCGGGGCGGCATCAGGTTCACGATCAACGGCTTCCGGTACTTCAACTTGGTGCTGATCTCCAACGTGGCGGGCGTGGGGGACATCATGAGGGCGAGCGTCAAGGGCTCGCGCACCGGCTGGATGAGCATGAGCCGCAACTGGGGCCAGAACTGGCAGTCTGACGCCGTCCTCGTCGGCCAGTCGCTCTCCTTCCGGGTCACGGGGAGCGACCGCCGCACCTCCACCTCCTGGAACATCGTCCCCGCCGGCTGGCAGTTCGGCCAAACCTTCACCGGCAAGAACTTCAGGGTTTGACTTTGGCGTTGACCATGTGCTCGTCTTCTTCGGTTTTCATTTAAGGGAAAAGATTAGGGTCCGAGACTGTGATAGTTTCTGATTAGTGGGGTTACTTAAGGATGACAGTATTGTAAGGTGAGTGAGGCATAGAAAAGTAGCTGAAGCGGCAGCACGAACACATCGTTAGCCCGCAGCTTATGATAGTGCTCTAGGGTTTGATATATACTTTCGATATGTGTACGTCTCGATGACCCTATAATCATATGATTTCAGAAGTTGTGATTTGGTGATCTACCATTGGAATTGGAATGGCGTTATCTGCTTAAGATTCAAGGTTCTACTAACTTTAAAGGATTCTGGTTGACCGAAAATTGAAGAATGCCCATCATGTGTTTGCAAAGTGGACCATATGTGTGATAAAATTACCGAAAAAAGTAAATCTATTCGGCGAGGGCGAGGGCCTATGGCCAGCAACCTCCGCAGGCCATTGCCGAGGCCCTGACAATCGGCAGACGAAAATAGGAAAAGAAGAAAAAAAATGAAAAATTATAGAAAATTTTATAATAAAAATTTGGCAGTGTCACGTAGGGAAACCCGCGTCCACGTCAGTCATTGCCAACCAAAATTTATCAGAAGGAAGGACTACATTGGCAAATAATCAAAAGACTTAGGACCTAGATTGGCCAAATTGAAGAGTTGATGACTGCATTGACCAATACGTACAAGTTGAGGACTTTCTTGCTGATTTTCCCAACAATGTGTAGCTCCCGAGTGCCGAACAATTCCTAACAATGCTCAACTTGCGTATCGGAGGAAAATGGCAAATGAAGCTTCCTCTTGATTTATGTACTCGACAACAATAGCCAAAAAGATTAATAAGAAAAGGAAGCTTCGAATTCATCAATCTAAACAGAGTCCACCAATATGAAACAGGAAGCGGAGGAGAGCCTCCTCAGGGCTCCCGTACATGTCGAAAGTGGGTTAGGCCCGAAGGAGAAGAAACTTCGCCTCCTCTCTGTCGATCTATAAGCACTTTTTCCCAAAAGCAATTTTCGGGGGTTCAAGCGTAATAATCTCAAGACAGGACTGGATTAGGTAAAGATCTCTTTCGTTAGGTCTGAAGATTAGACATGGAGAGTGCATTGTCGTCCCCGTTGGAATTCTGCAAGCGAAGTTTCTGTGCATCTTCTTGGATGGTTCGTCGGCTATTTTCCTTGGTCCAACGCATGGCGCACATGATGGGAACACGTAGGTGAAAGTGAATCGGTGCAGCAAAAAAATTGCTCTCGTTGAGAGTCGAACTCAAGACCTCCCGCTTACTAAACGGGTGCTCTAACCAACTGAGCTACGAGAGCTCTACGACATAAATTTATATATCAGCATAGACGATGAAGAAGCAGAGAATTGATTGATACTCGTCCCCCATGACAAGCAAACCCTCGAGGAAGTGGGTGTTTTTATTTGCTCTTTGCATTTTGGTTTTTTTTTTTTAAAAATTTTTGAGACTGGCTTTTGAGTTAATTATCCAAAAAATTGTAGTTCTCAGATTTATTAGCGTGGCCAGTTGTTAATACCTCTACCTTTAACACCCGTATAGCTGAAAAGTTTCACTGCTCATTTATTCTAACATATGAAAGAAAATGAATTTTATCCCACACTATCTCTACATAAAATATATAAAGGGACAAAAAAGAAAGAAGAAGAAGAAGAAGACAACATATTTAGCACGTCTCCTATGGCTTCCTATTTTGATTCACTAAATTGCCCATTTTCTTATCATAAAAAATCACTCAATTTCACGCGCGCGCATGGCATGTGCCCCTATGTGCCCCGTCGCCAGAAACTAATTAAAGTGGAGAATTTTAAATGAGACATATTAAAAAAGGTTAAGCCCGACCCTTGTGACATTTTCTTCTGGTTTATCCAAAGCAACTATAATCCCTCTTTTCTAAGCATTAGTTCTCACCCAAATTAAACGAGGATGAAAGGCTTTCGGAAGGGGAAATAGCCGATTCTGAAGTCGCTTCGGGAAATATGGGGTAGAATTATGTCGCAAGACCGATTTTTCCATGCGCTGTGTGAACTTATATAATTCTACATGCCAGACACGGGCACGTCAAAGCCCCCCGTCTTCCACAATGCAAAATCCGTAGTGTTATGCGAGGGATCTATTGAACAATAATACGTTTAGGCAAAACATGTGCAGCAAGAGACCATCATTAGCAGGATTGCATCCCCATTGCAGATATATCCATCTGCTCCGTTTTCTCATGGTGTTGCCATGGAAGCGAATTCAATGGTTGATTGCACAGCAAGAAATCCGAGAAAGGGTTGCCATTACCAGTTCAGTCATCTCATTTGATCTCTTCTTCCGTCCGAAAATTTAGTTATCCTCACAGTAAGAAGCACGAGAAAGTGGATTATTGAGTAACAGAAACGATGCAGCCCCAAGCAGTTCCAGATACAGGGTATAAGCTGCAAGGATATTCTCCTGAAAGCATGAATCAAATGGTTACGCTGGAGGGGCTACTGGTTCGATATCTAGTTGTTCTCCTTCACTGTTGAAGACTTGATGATGTCGATGAACTCCGGCTGATCACATTCAAGAAAGAACAGATGAGGCACCCATACAAACAGAACAACAACCAATGGTGATAGGATATGCTAAAAGACAGGATCACCTTCAAGGAAGCTCCGCCAACCAGAAATCCGTCCACATCCGGCTGGGCCGCCAATTCTTTGCAATTTTTTCCATTAACAGAACCTATAATCAATGTGCGTTTAGGTAAAACAAAACTACCAAATTAAATTTTAATACTAAGTAGGAGCCTCCTCCACTATTGTCCTCCTTTCTCTGATCTGACAACAAGAATTTTGAGAAGTTTCTTTTCAAAGGAAATTAGTAAAGGGGGAGAGAAAAGAAGGCGTTGTTGACGAAAAATATAATAAGACAAGTACGTCCTGAAGAACCAGTAATGACCAGTAGATATTCCAGCTTATGACCAGAGTCAATTACTCTGAAACACTTAGCTTCAGAAACCCAGAAAGATACCTCCATATATAATTCTGACAGATGAAGCAACTTCCGGACCAGTATTGTCATGGAGCCATTTTCTCAATTCTGCATGGACCTGACACATAAGAAGTTATTCAGCTACCATAACAAATGTTAGATCACAAAATAACCAAGAGTCAGCACGTTGTGCGAGTACATGAGATGACACAGTTAGCAGGATCACAGGGATCACAAAGCATAAGACTACGTGTAGATCTAGAGCAGATTGATGCATAGCATAGTATCCATTCGCACGATAAATCACAGCAACAGAAAGGATGGCAGGCAAGCTACAAGAATTCTTCTGCCAATCAATGGGTGAAAGACAAATTCCCTTCATATTTCAAGCCTATTCCACCAATGTACATGTTGTGGATTTTGGAAATATAATATTCCTTTTCCATTAAGAAGTCTAGAAGTACTTTACATCATAATGCTATGCGATGGTCGAGAAAGAATAGCCAAAACCGAATCAGACATAGCAGTGTATGTATTATTCAACCATAAAATACGCATATTTCCACGTGTGAGCTAATTTGGAGAAGAGCCAACTTTACGAGCATAGGTAGATCCATGGAGGTTTTTCAAGAGAAGGCATATGAAATGAGCACTGGATTTACCTCCTGAGCCTGAGCTGGAGTTGCAACCTTTCCAGTCCCAATGGCCCAAACAGGTTCATAGGCTAAAACAATGTTATCCCAGTTCGAAACTCTCTCTGCAAAACCCACAAAACAGGTCATGCATTTTCAAATTAAGTTTAAACAAAAGAAAACTATCCCAACTAGGGAACCATGCACACATACATTGATGATCCTGAAATTGAACCATGCACAGAGAGATCTGTTCGAAATCCATATTCCTGTATTAAGGAAATGGCTTGGTCAGACAGAAGTACCTGCAATTGCTTTTGTCTGCGCAGCAACAACAGCCATTGTAGACCCTGATTCACGCTGCTCAAGAGTCTCCCCAACACAGGCAATCACTTTCAAGCCTAAAGATAGCGCATAAGCGACTTTGTCACCAACAAACTGCAGAGACAAACACATCACTCAGATATTCCAAGTGCAATACTTATGAGTTCTCAGATGACAGATGAAGAGAAGAGGCACTTAAATGAATGGAGATACTTGAAGGAGCAATAATTAAAAGGGAGTCTGTGACATTGTCTAGTCGAATACCTCATTTGACTCATTCAAAAGAAGTCTCCTTTCAGAATGACCAAGGATGACCCAAGGAATGTTCAAGTTGACAAGCATTTCAGCACTGTATACGTAAAACTCAGCATTGCATAAGTGTCGAAGTTGAAAACAGGAAGTGGACTAGCAGCTATTAATTTACTGAGTGGCAAGCAAAAACAAAAGAAGACTAAACCATTAGCAAAAATGCAATTGCCATTGAGATTGAGATTGACAGATCCAATCATGTCAATTCTCTGGCAGCAGTCAACAGTGAGAACCAGGAAAAATAGCAAACATAATTAACTTCACCAGTTTGATCATAACTCAGAGTCAGAGGTAGTAACTATTATACGGGACTGCAAGACTAGGCTTTTGCTATATGTAGCGCTAAGAAGGTTTTAAAGTCCTGGATTAACTACACCAACAATCTGGACAATTTTGGCAAAGTATACAACTCCAACATGGCAAACTGCAGCCAAAGTGCACTTAAAACCTTGAAAGGTTCGGCACCTTTCCAGACATGTGGAACTCACTGCTTAGCATACTTCATATTCTATTTTATAAGAAGAATCCATTTTCCTATATGCAATAAACTTTGACGTCTGGAGCTACTTTACAGTATACACCCATATCCAAAATAGAAAACTGCAAGAATACCTTTAATAAAAAAAGACTAAACCGTCATTCAGAAGGACAGTTGCATCTTTCTGTTAGCATGGCAAACCATTACTCCATTTATCCCTGAACTGCTATTACTACTCTAAGAAAAGCAAAGCTCTTTAATTGAATTGCCAATGTTGCTCTAAGAAAGGCTCTTTCAGCAGTATTCTACATTTTTGCAGTCTTTCATTTGATTAACATGGTCCAATTGGAAGTGCACATAAAGATACATACACCTTCTCAATTTTTTAGACCTTTAACCAAATCTCTGACAAGCACTACTTGAAGACTCAAGAGGTCATAGAACCTGTCAAATAACCAAAGTTTGCAGTCCAAATGAGTCAGCCAGTTAAGCTATCCACTTCAGCAACCTAACCAGACAATAGATTGGTTCCGGGTCCAACTGATGGAACCAGCAACTTCGGTCTAGCTTACAAAAAAGATCTTGAACTTTACAGGCACATCAGTAGCTCTAAGAGCCTAGAAGAACTGGATTACCTGATCTCTCCGGTGAAGGCACCGCCTTTGCGGAGCCAACAGTTTTGTGCCGCGACACCGAAATCAGATCTCAGTAGACTTTTGACCAGAGGAAGAAACACATATGGAGGGCTCACCACCACCTCTGTAAATACCAAAAATCACAAAGCTGCTTCACAACAAGAAACTTACGTACACTACGATGACTAAAAGGACAACCAAGCAAGACTGAAGACAAGATCACACGCTTTGCAATCTTGTGCAGATACACATTACATGAAAACTCGAAGGTAGCAAGAGCGCCACAACAACCCAACCAAGAACTCCAAATACAACAGAGGGCCATAAAAAGAATCTCACCCACGACATCTTCAGGAGGAACTTCGGCTTCGTTCAACATGCTAACGATCTTCTTCACATCACCGCTTGTCCCATTCTGCAGCAAATCGAGGTCCGGAACGTATCAAAGCCGAACCAGGCATAGCAAACGCAAATCAGCCTCCGACAGTTCTGAAATCAACCTAGGTTGAACGATAACACGACACAGGTAGACAGGCAAAATCGAAGGATCGCGCGCGGTCGAGTGTCGTCCAATCGAACTCGCAGAACGGTACGCAGCACGATCGGTTTTGAGTACGGAACAAATCTAACTATCTGGAGATATCAAACGAGAGCGACGAACTAACGACAAAGCAGAGCTTACGAACTTCTGCGATGGATCAAAGACGTATCTCAATTTACTACAAGCATAGAGAGGAGAAAGCAATGGCGGCGGACGCCGGACGTACGCATTTCCAGTTGCCGCCGACGAAGAATCTTCTCGCCATCTGCGATCGCGATTTCTTGAGGGAAGCTGAGAGGAAGACGAAGAGGAAGACGACGATGATACAGCGACAGCTCGACGGCGAACTGATCGAAGGCTTGAGGACTGGACTCGCTCGGCCTGAGATTTGAACATGGATTTTCCAAACATGACGTCATCCGGTGTTAGGCAAATTGTTCTTGATTTTCATAATTACTCAAATTAAGGGGGTTTTCATTAGGAAAATTTCAAATAAGGACATGAAGTGTTCTTATTTTTTCAAATAAGGCTTGAAGTGGACTTTATTTTCAATAAATGCATAAAGTGTCCTTTTTATCTTAAATAAGGACTTGAAGTGGACGTTGTTTCAAATAAAAGTTTGAAGTGCCATTTTTGTTTAAAATAAGGATTTGATTTGAAAAGTATTTTCGTCCTTTTACATTTTCTATTTCCTCAAAAAATAAGGAAAATTAAAAAAAAATGAAGAAGAAGATGAAGTGCGGGGCTAGCCGCCGCCCCACTGTCACCGAAAAAGGTCGGTGATGAGGGGGGAATGGTCGATGAGGGCTCGGCGAGGCTTGCCAATCGAAGGCGAGGGCCTAGTGACCCTCACCTAGCTCGTGGCAGCCCTCGGCAAGGCTCGCCAAGCCCGCTCAAGCTTCAGCGATGGCCAGCAAGCCTCGTCGAAGGGTTGCCGCCGCTGGGCGAGGGTCGGTGACCCTCGCCCAGCTCTGAGCAAAGGGTCGCCGAGGCCCAGCGACAGTGGGGGGCGGCAGCAGCAACGACGGCTAGCCCTGCACTTCATCTTTTTTTAAAATTTTCCTTATTTTTTTAGAAAACAGAAAAGGAAAAGATAAATAAATAAAAAAAAGTGAAATAATGAAAATGCCCTTAAAATCATGTCTTTATTTGAGACAATGAGGGCACTTCAGACCCTTATTTGAAACAACATTCACTTTGGACCCACATTTTTCTTTCTTGCATACATTCCAAATCCGGGTTATACGCAGATCCATACAAATTCAACAATTATAAATTTCAAATCTTTTGGGCGGCCCTTAATTCCACGTCATAATTTTTCGACCGCTCGTGTTGAAGTCCCTTAACTTTCAAAATTCATTCATTCAAGTTACATTGGCTACTCGCTCGTCGGAAAAATTGACTCGACATTATTAAGAAAGTCATGTACTAGCGATTTTTTAATTAGACTAGCGCCACGTCATCATTTGCGCTGATCCCGAGTCGCTGGAGTAACTCACTATGAACGTTATTTGAAAGTTAAAAGAACTTAAATAAGCGATCGAAAAAATTGTGACATTAAGCTGAAAGAGAAAACAAAATTGGAAACTTCTAATCTACTGTTCCCCAGGTTCAGCTACTGGAACTGCGCAGTTAAACGAAGTACATTAACAGAAGAACACTTTGATATTCTATCCTTCGACAACACGAACAAAATTACTACAAGATACAAGGCTGTCAGTGAGGTAAAAAGGAAGTGGTTGAGGAACTTTGGGTCTTCAACCAAGAGTTTCTCAGCCCCAAACTACAGAAAGACCTCGACTTCAAGCCTTGAAATTTTTTGCTGCGAACGTCACGCTTTTGATTTGTATTTAAGGTACTCCAATGCAGTGGCCCATTCTTTGCGGATCGATTCGGGCACCTCCTCATTGTTAATGTGCGGAATCCACGTATTGGTCGAAGCATCTTTGAGGACCCATTTTACCTGCTCGGGGCAATTGTCCCAGTCGAAATTCGGCGGCAGCTGGGGTGGCGCTCGGCCCGCTTTCTTCTGTTTTTGGCCTCCAGAGCTCTCTGCTTGCTGTCAGAATTATTTTCATGTGAGACCAGAAACAAAGGTAAGTGCCAGACGGGTGACACAGATTCCCGTTGCAGCAATGAGCCAAAGAAAAGGGAGAAATGCAAAGAAGTTTCCTGCTTACCGCTTTATTAGCATTGGAGTTCCCCGCATCATTATTTGCATCAGCGTTCTCCATCTTCCTTTTCTTCCGGGAAAATCCCGTTTCAAGAAAGTATAGGACCTCTTTCTTTGAGCGAAATACGCGGTGTGACACTGGATCGCAGTAATACTGCAGAATAAAATGATAAGTTAGCCAGCATAGTTCACAACCCTACTCTCGTATTGTAAATATACATCCAATAAACACAGACCACTGTCAACTATAGATGCAAACTTTTGTAAAACTCCAAAAAGCCAAATCTTTGATCAGCTTATTACATTTAAACTTAAGCTTCATTAGTACTGGTAACATAACCAACACAATTCATCAACGTTGCAGCTGAGTTAATTTTTCCCTACTCATATAACATAATCTCAAAAGACGAGCCATCCAATCCCAACCTTGAGTGTCCTAATAAGTCCATCAACCAGTCACTATGAATAAAGACAAAAAAGTGACAACAGCATACACAAGTAGGGGAGCTTAAGATGGACACTCATTCTTTTCACTCGGTAGACAATGCTGTAATATTAGCTTAATCAAGTAGAAAATCATGCATATTCCCTAGTCGACCAAGGCAACCCAAACATGGTCACAGTATCTGTTGAATCAATGGATTCATGAACTCTTAACGCAGAACAATGCAGTCCTAGTGCGAACCAAGACAACTTCCCCTTCAAATGATTTCTTTTTATTTTGAATCACTCTTTCAAATTTGCAATGCCTTTTCTTCTGGTTTTGTTGCAAATAATGTCAGGAAGGATGAGAACTTCAGCAACTTCTATAGGATAAACTAGACAATTTGCAAATTCTTATTACTGCTATTCTTTTTCAAGTGAAAAGTCCTGACTAAAGAAGTCACACAGAATTTCCAATGCACTACAACTGCTACTCTACCCACACCTACAATAAAATTGAGAAACAAGAGAGAAAATCAGACATTTTTATGTATTTATATAAACAATTATGATAATGCAATGGATGAAGGAGCAAAGTCTCTGGAATCTATCCAAATAACCTGGGAAAATCGCAGATCAGAGCGGCACTACTTGGAATGGAGATAACAGAAAAAGATCTAGGATAGTGACGATGGATGTGAATGACCATTACTGAGAACATATTTATCTGGCTCTAGATGGTGGGCCTGGTGGCTTGCATGATGGTGATCGCGAAACCCGATAACTATGCTCCTTCCCTACCCTAATATTAGAAATAATCATCAAAACTAATGACTAGATATTAACAAGTAAATCAGATACTAGACATTAATGCTGTGGAGACTACCAGGCAAAAACTTTCTATTTCCTCAGTATTTGATATCCATCAATGCAGTGCTACACAAAACATTTTCAAACCGTACCAGAAACCAAACTGAATGAGTAGTGGTACGCGACCAGTTGGTTATATTTTTACAATATAATGCAATCACCAGAATGATTTTCCATTTGGCCGGGATGGTCAAGGTACCCATTATTATCCATAAGGTCGCACCATCAATTCCACCTTACAGCAATCTAGCCTTTTTTTTATAATGGGCTTCAGGATACAGATTGAAAATGAATTCCCCACATTTAGCAAAGAAAGTGTGCAACTCATGTGTTTGTGCTACTTTGAACGGCAACCAACAGGTCAGGGGTTCAATCGCCTTGCCTCGCACACCCCAACATTTAGCTTTCTTAACAAAAGATTCGAACAAAATAGCACTATTTCACCTGATGGACTCATCGAACCAGGTCAACATGAGTTTTTGAAACAGTTTAACCCTCTGAAAAATTTACATAGGACAACAGGATTGGACCAGGTTCCTGTATCCGGTGATGTTAAATTGACTTTTTGTCAGAAGTTTACACCTTAACATGACCCCCTGTTCGTATACCAATTCAAAATCTTCTATAATGTCCTCTCTTTCACATGTCATACATGTATCTGGTTTCAGGAGCCAAGTACTAAATGATATTAACGATGAAATCTATGAAAAAAGAATCATCTATGAACAATGCTATGGGACCTTTTCTTTGGCTAGGTTATGGAAAACCTCCACCTTTTCTTTTTGAAATTTGTGTGAATGAGATAAAAAAAGGTCGTCAAAGATGACGTTCAGTAAATGGGAGAAAGCATCCATCACAATGATATCCCTTTTGTTGGGTTGGTAATATCATTGAATTCATAAGCTCCAGCTGAATGAAGGGGGAGGAAGCAAGGAAAGCAGGTTATATATACTAGGGGTTTACTTTCTTTGGGATGAACATGCAAAGATTGATAATCAGGTATTCAATGAACAAAATAAATGAGGGGCCTGTGCAGATACATGGAATCAGGGAAACAAATCAAGTAAAACAGAAAATGCATCTTCCCGGACAAATAATTTGCATCCTGGTAGAAAATAGTACCGAACGATGCAGCCTGAAAAGATAAGAATGCTTGACTATCTGTTCCTAAACAAATGCAAAGAGTGCACGTTGAAAAGCTATGTTTTGGCACTAATGGGAAAAAAAAACCTATCAATGTTTAAACTAACACTTCAAGAAGATAAACAGAAGAAGAGTAAGCTCAGGGAAAGTTTTGACGAAAGGTACTGACCTTAAGAACACCGCACCAATGCAAACAGCAAGAGCCCAGTGAAGTGATATTAGGAGACTGGAGAATGATAATTGAGAGGTGATTTATAGGGAGAAGGAAAACTGACTGATTGGGAAGAGTAATTGACAATGGAAACGTGGCAGCTCTGTTGACCGGAGTTTAAGGAGGGAAAAACAATCGTTACAGTGTGGAGGCGACTTATAATGTGAGGAGGCTTAAATGAAGCATGTAACTGACCCTGGAAGAGTGAGTGACACGGAATTGTGGCAGTTGAGAAGGCAAGCATTCAGAGAAAGATAAGGCCGTCATGATGCACAGTTGAGAGAAAAGGTCAGGAGATTTTCGACTATTCTGCTTCGGACATTGGGAAGAGTAAAGATAATGGAAGTACGGGAAATTAAAAAACAGTCATGGAGCCGAGATGAGGTAAAATGTGAGATGGTCTATTTGTGGCACTTCAACTTTCTTCAATAACTGACGTTGGAAGTGTGACAATCAGGAGGGTGAGCATTGAGAAAAAGAAAAACCATCACGGTATCTATGTGAGGAGAAAAAAGAGAAGGCTCTGGTCGAAGAATTTAAGAATATCTCTCTTTGTAACGTCGTAGAGATGAAGCAAACATATCCCACAGGTAAGAATTCTGCCAGTGGATGCATACAGGACCGCACAAAACGACATAGACATAAAACCTATGTAATGTACTTTACTCGAAAATGCTCAAAGACATGCTATAAGAGCGTGATTTTCCAGCACTGACCAACTTTTGAGCTTTTAATGATATCTCAAGAAGCAACATAAGATCAATAACACAAAAACCTTCCTTGAATTTTCCTAATTAACTCTAGCTGAGACCAACTCGAACCGACTGCTAATGTGGATACTCTGGAAAATACATAAACAAACACCCACCACCACAAAACCTTTTTCCTACTTAGTGGGAACAGCTTCATGGATGCTCAGGCGCCCGAGGCTATGCGTGACAATATTGACTTCTCTTGGCAGTATTCCACCTGCTCATCGAGTGGAGAGAAAGCAAATCCGTCTACACTAAACAGAGGTGCTTAAATCTCTCAGAACTCGCCCATACTTACAGAGAGCTCCACGATGCTCTCCAACCACAGCACTGGATACAATTTTATAAATTAGTGTCACAAATCTCACCAGCTAATCTTTTGGAATATGCCAGTAATTAAAGTCACACCCAGCTGTCTTTCTTCTCATAAAGTACTGTTCAAATAAACTTATATTGGATGCAGATATGACAAATAGATATAGTACTGATGGAGCGATTTAATTCGTTTGAAAGACACTAGAATTTGGAAAAGTAAGCCTGTGACGCAATAGCAATTGATTGGATAGGATATTTGGTTCAGGATTGCAAGTAAATGAAATGAATTTAGAAAGGCAAAAGGAGGACTGAGTTCTAGCTCTTCTTTTCCCAAAAGTAGGCACACGGCTAAGCTGCTTTCAACACATGCAAAGGCTGATACACTACCTTACAATGTACATAGATGAATTTTCCAAATCCTGACGGTCAAATATTACGAAAATACTACCATTTGCAAGAGTGTAATCATGGACGTTCAATCCCGAAAGAATATTCCAAGTAAAGAGAGGGAGAGAGTTAAGTCAAATGTGTCATTCTCACATTGACTATATACGATGGCTCTAGAGCAGTTTCCTAAACAGCATCACCAAGCTTTGCACTGAATGGTTATTTCTTCATGAAATGGTATGTAAACCCAACGGGCGATCTACTCAGAAACATCAAATTCTCTGTTTTTTGCAGCCACATACCCAAAATAATCATTCTCACTTCACAACAGTAAATATCTGCTCTAAATGATGTATACATCTAGCCTTCTACCTCACAGCATACAATGCCTTGCTTTCACTACTCACTTCCTCATTTTAAAAGACAAATCTTGTCGGAGAAACCAATCTATGATCAAGCTAAACAAAGTTTTTCTACCAGATAAGCTTCTCATCGCTCTGTTAATAGGCACCGAGTCTATTCCATCGCGTCAAGGTTCAACATATCTATAAGTTATTGCAACCCAGTTCCTCAACGAAAAGCAATCAGCTAAGCAACTGCATTCAGCTGAACACAGACAAGTCTCCATATTTGTCACTGGGCAGTTCTGTTCAGTCTTGTTAACACCGGGACATTGAAGAGCTAGTTCAGCTAAAATTATACCCTGGCGATTGAAGTAGCTGAAGATAGCTAAAGCAACGGGTTGCGAAGTTCACCTTATCTCTCGTTCCAGCTGTTACACCAGACGTTCTGACCCGATCCTCCACGTACCAACCAGCAGGCAGCCAATCCGGCGTCTCCGCAAGCACCACGCGGGTCTTCCGCCGGCTCCCAGGGTCGTCGGCGGAGGAGGCGTTCTCTGGCGTCGGAGGCACCGCCTCCGCCCCGTTCGAGCTCGGCCTCTGCGGGGTCGCGGCCCCGTCGACGGAACCCGGGGCCCGGCTCGAGATCGGAGTCGCCTCCTCGGCGGCGCCATTGGTGCTCTGGCCCGCTCGGTCGCCGGCGGCTAGGGTTTCGCCATCGGAAGCGGCGGCGGCGGGATCGATGAAGCAGCCCGACTGGAGGAGCGGATCCTGCGGTACGGCTCGGGCGAGGTAATCGGGCTCGGGCGTGTCGGGGTTCGGGACCTGGCCCGGCGATTCGGGGGTCGTCGACATGGGCGCGCGTGGCGGAGGAGATCTTGCGGGTGGGTTCAGCGGAGGAGCGATGACGACAGTGCGATTGAGCTGAGAGAAGACGACAGCCGTCGGATATTTGACCCCGCGGGGAGCATCATTTTTCAGTTCAAAGTACAAGTGTCACTGGTCGGACTTGGGATCGCTATCATCCTATTAAACTTCATTGGGTAAAGGCCATTTGGTCTGCTTAATTGTTGATTGGACATTTTTATATAATATAAAAATTGAATTGAATATGTACTAAAAATTCAATAATTATATTAAATAAATTAAAATTTTAGAGACGACATTACATATTGAATAAATGTTCATAAATCACATTGAAAAAGTGAAAAGTTCAAAAATAGCAATGCTTATCGATTTAAAGTTTAGAGACCATTTATGTCGTTTTTTTAAAATTTTATCTCAACTAGCTAGATAGCTAAAGCTTAGATGCATGGCGACTTGATTGATGAGCCGAGCCGAATATCGAGGGACATCGTGCTTAAAGCGAGCCTCGATGAGCCAAATGAGTTGTCCAGGCTTGTGATTTTTGCTTTGATAATTCGGTGTGTGGAAGGTTCGGCGAGCTCAGGAGGAAAAACTAAAAGACTCGCGATATTTAATAGGCAAAAATGAAATTGAGGTCGCACTCCCTATTTTCTATCATTTTTTTTCATAATCTAATATGTTTTCATCATCCTTCGTTTCATCGCATGAAGTTAATTCTCGTCGCGCATCCTTTCACTAGACTTCTAAATTGACTTCATTTTTATTTGACTCTCTACCGTGAGTGCTTGAAATTGGAAAAAGTAAAAATAAAATAAAAATCATAAACATATTGCATTGATACCAATTCAATCATAAATTTTCTTATATTAATATTAATTTAGTCCATCCAACCAATTTAGATCAGAAATTACTGACATGGACGATGACTATCATACATAGCACAACTAATGGTAATGTGGACATTTTTTTTTATGATTTGTTAATATCCGTTTCTTATTTTCCTTCTTTTTTCCTCTCCTTTTCTTTTTGCCACCATTAACCATAGGCAAGGGTTGACCTCACTAAATCGCGCCTGGGCAAGGGCAAGCGCCGATGAGGCCCCTGTCGCCTAGGGCAGGGCGGCCTTGCCGAGCCTTGCCTGGTCAAGGGTGAGGTTTAACGAGCGCCTCGCCTAGGTGAGGGGCAAGGGTTGACCTTGATAGATTTGGCGAGAGAGGCCTTCTCATTGACAAAACGAAAAGGGAAAGAAAAAAAAGGAAAAATATTTTTAAAAAATATTAAAAATTGTCCACGTCAACGTCGGTCATGCCATGTAGGAAACCGGCTTCAAACCAGAATATGTTGATCCAATTGAAATGTTTATAACTGAATTGGTACCAATACAATATGTTTATGGCTTTTTCGGCTTTTTTTTGGGTAGAAAATGTCTCCAATTGCTCAAAATTCAAAAAGCTGAAACGATTCTAAACAAAACGGATTGGTGATTGGGCCGGATGGGCCCGAGCCAGTCCCCTAAGCCCGCCCATAAAATCGAAAGCGCTCCTTTTTCCTCTCGTTCCATAGGACAGCTACAGAGAGGTTGTTCAATCCAAGCAGATTTTTGAAACTCTGCTTGCCGCGAAGTTCGTCCGAGAATCCCTCTTCATCAACCGAATCGGCTCTATCCATTCAAACCCATCGAGTCACAAGCACAGGTAAAGCAAGTATCCAGACGTCTCCACGATCTATCGTCCGATTCCTTTTTCCCTTTTTTTCCTGGGATCAGTTTAATTTAGGATCCGATGCATATATAGAAAGCATTCGATCGTTTGTGTTCCTAGTCTCGATGGCCGTTCGTTGTCTGTGTCGGGTGTGATCTTAATGTCGGTGGGCGTTCGATGGCCACACGCCTCTGTAACGACCCGTTTTAAGGTAGCTTGATCGCGAACTCCACAGCGCGTTGTCTGGACGTTGGGGTTTTCTTGTATCGGACTCTTGATTTCGGTTGTTGAAATCTCAGCTGGGGTGTAATTTTGTAGTTCCGGAAGCCTACGTCTGGGTTTGGTCTCCGAATTGTCCTTAGATTGGCTCGATTCGTTGCGATTGTTGAGAAATCGGAAAAGGGTGTTTGTGATTTGTCTGTTTGGTTATCCGGGATAGGGATTCATCTGCTTTGAAGATGCCGGCCACCGCAGGAAGGGTTCGCATGCCCGCGAACAATAGGGTTCACAGCAGTGCAGCCCTTCAAACCCATGGTATATGGCAGAGTGCGATCGGGTATGATCCCTATGCCCCCAACAAGGATGATGCGAAGAGTTCTGCTCCAAATAAGGCGGCTAATTCTGAGCCCGAGGCCGAGAACTCATATACTATCTTCCAAGACCTGCTTGCTCTCGCCCATATTACTGGGTCGAATGCTGATGAGGCCCGCGGTGCATGCAAGAAGTGTGGCCGTGTTGGCCACCTGACATTTCAGTGTAGAAACTTCCTGAAAATGAAGGATGATAATAAGGAAAAGGACACGGAGGCAGTGCAGGCTGCAGTTGCATCTTTTCCTGGGTTGGATAAGCTGAAGGGGAGTGCTAACAAGGCGAATGGTAAGACAGAATCGGAAAGTGAGGAGGATAGCAAAGAGGAAGAAGACGAAAGTGAGACTTCAGATTCTGATGTTGACTTGGAGATTGAGAGGGTAATTGCCAAGCGTGAGGGGAAGAAGGTAATCACTAAGGGTAGCACAGAAAGTTCATCAAAGAAGAAGAAGAAGAGCAGGGATGGTTCAGAAGATGACAACTC
The DNA here is from genome assembly GCA_001662345.2 of Metrosideros polymorpha var. glaberrima. Taxonomy (NCBI): domain Eukaryota; kingdom Viridiplantae; phylum Streptophyta; class Magnoliopsida; order Myrtales; family Myrtaceae; genus Metrosideros; species Metrosideros polymorpha. The sequence goes on from BCNH02000010.1 coordinate 22,075,881, forward strand.
GGATAGTGATCTGGGGGAGAGAAAGAAGAGAGGGAGGTCGAAGAAGAGAAAGAGTGGAAGGAGAAGAAATAGTCTCTCTAAGGATAAGGATGAAGTTAGAAGAAAGAGAAGGAAGGGGAGGACGAGGAAGAGGGACGAGTCATCAGATGAGGAGGAGAATCGATGAAGGCATAGGAAGAGTAAGAATGATGAAAGGAGGAGGAAGAGTCATAGATATAAAGATGATTCCAGCTCAGATGAATCAGGTGATTCTGACAGGAGGCACAGGCAGAAGAGCTGGAGGGTGGCTGCGTCTTCTGATGCCCAAGCAAGTAGCTCAAATGACTCACGTGTTGGGAGGGATAGGGAGCGATCTGCCAAGAGTAGCAGACGACACCGTCATAAAGAGTATGACTCTAGCTAATATGTAGGTAATGACTTGTACTCATCTATTTAGTCAAATTATTGGGAGTGGGAATGTGCCGTACAGCCACGCCTGATGCCAAGTGGAAGACTTCCAAGTTGTAGAATGTCTTTCTATACTAGAATGTAATCGAAATGCCAACTAAATATAGATATTTTTCTATGTGAACGAGAAATGACGAGGTTTTTCGCTTCAAGAAAGCTACCTTTTCCTCCTTTTATTCTGTTATTAAAAGTTTACTAGAAGATCTGTCTATTAGTTACGTCAATATGTCGAATAACAAGATAGTGCTAGTTGGTGCAGATTGTTGCCTAATGAGTAGTTCTGTTCCTTCACTATTCCAGGATTGGTGTATGTTTTTTTTTTTTTTAGGGTAATTGTTAGGTTCATTTATGGAGCCACGGTGATTATATTGTCTCCTTAATAAGTTTCATCATGGCATTTTGAATATAGAGTATGGCTGTGAAAATGCTTATTGTGGCCAGTTAATATAGTATGTTGATAGTTATCGCTGCTCAGATATCCTTAGAGACTCCTTAATCTGAAGAGTGCAGTCAAGGGGGTTAATAAGGTACTTTGTTTGGTTTATGAGGCCAAAATTGAGTCTTGCTTTGTGATAGATGGCTTGTGGAGGGAATAACTGCATGAAATATGTGGGATGTGATGTGTCTCTGATGCTGATGATTTGAACCTGCTGATTCCCAGAGAAAGGACATGGTGTCTTCTGTGTAATTCATTAAAGCTGATGCACTGCACAACAATTGAGCGGCCTGTCTGCAGCTCTTTAATTATTTTACTTAGGTCACTTTTTGGGGGAGCAAGAACCAGAACATGGTGTCTTGAAAATGGAAAAGCCTTCTGAAGTTCTTGAAACTAAGACACAATTTCTCACTTTTTGCTATCAACTGTTGAATATCAGTTTTCCAAAGGATGAATTAGCATCCTAAGAACTGCCGCCTTAGTTTTACATTAAAAATTGCCTTCATAAACGTGATTTGCTTTGTATGTTGTGACGTGGGGCTCATGGACTTTAACTTCTTGTGCTGTCAGAAGTGAACTGTTCAACATGAGCTCATGATGGCTTGAAAAAAAAATTCTTTTGCTTTTACCTTTTCTTCCCATGGAGTTGTGGAATACCAGGATATACATCACTTTTATGTTGTGAGTTTCATTTTTGGTGGAATCGCTTCTAAAACAGAAGGAACTTCTGTGCTTTATAGTTTGATGTTTGAATTGCTGAATTTGCTGAGCATCGTTTAAAGGTTTGAACAGTGTTAGTCTTCTATAGGAAAAGATATGGAGCTCACCGAGTGCGTCCTAGCCCTTGGATGTGGCGGGCTCTACATTAGACCAGCCTAATCCAAGGGTTCGGCGTGCACCCATTGCACCAGGAGCATATTTTTTTTTTTAGGTATCTTTGGTCACACTTTCTTGAGCTGCATCATGGATTATGTTGCGAAATGAACTCCTGCGGGGTTAGTTGAGCTTTTATCTAAGTGATTCGCCTCCAAGTATGCTTGACTCATTAAATATCCAGGTTTGTGCTTGAAGCTGTCTGAGGAGTTATTACTCTTGCACTCAAGTGTCACAAGTATGCTGGTACATATGTCTCATGTGATTTGAACGACGTTGGAGGTACATGTTCCATTATAGACCTTAAAAGAAAGACCACATTTGCAACTTCTTGTCGGCTTGATTCCTAGGAAGGCCTTGTTTCTCAATAGCACTAGCATCGAGGTTGGAAGGGAACCAGGTCCAATATGAGCAAGTTCATCCTGTGCTTTAAGATATTTGTCTTTGCTGTTTCTTCGCCTTAAAAGCTTCTTTGAATATATTACTGCGTATAGCTTTAGACATCTTGGAGTTCCTCATGTTTGCTGGCATTAGGGCGATGACATTGGAGTTGATCAAAATTATAACGAGCAAGTAGGCAGAGTGTGGCTTGGGTGATGACTTAACTGCCACTCGAATGGCACATGGACTAGTAACTAGGATCTAGTTATGTTCCTGGTCCTGCCTCATGTGACGGCCGAAGTTCGGGTAAATGGGCTGGTCATGGAAATCAAGAATGATGCTCCTTAGGCGATTGAATGTTTGACAGTCGTCTGATCCATCTTCAAGGATTTCAAATGCAGAATTATGTTTCTTTACTTTGCTGTTGCTATCGCCGCATCAGTTGTAAAGGTGATGGAGGAACATGCATGGCTATCTGGACAGAGTTGCCGAATCAAAATGTTGACAAGGTTTCAATCATGACATCGATGAAGGGGAAACCAGTTCATTGGATTGTACGAGATCTGGCATCCTCCTGAGATTGTGATTGTGAGATCCATGAGATAATGTCAACCCAGAACATGTTGTTTAGTCAGGGATCTGTGTCCAGATTAAACTTATCCTGTTCAAGTTAATCAATGCAGCTTGCTGAAGAGCTTCCTGCATCAGTGGAGTGTGGAGAAACCATTTTGTTGGTCAAAAGAAAGTTTTTCGTTTTTCTTTTTCGGATCTCTTTCTTCCTACATTCTGGAGTGCATGTTTTTGTGGATCTGATCTCCTCAGGGCCCTAACTGCAGATCTTTCTGCGCTAAGAAAATTCAGAGGCAGCAAAGGGCAAAATTCACGACGAGGGGATCGGATCCTGCTCATGCTGCAAATGAGAGTCCATTTTGTCTCTCTTTTTCTGTCATTGGATTGCTTACCTTCATCTTTGTATTGGGTGAAGTTCCAAATGCTCTTTCGTTTGTGCTTGTCCCGTGTCCACAAACCGAAGATGTGCTCTTATTTCTTTAGATACTTACAGCGATTTTCAACTCTGCAGTTTGCAAAGATGCGGACACCTTTGCATCAATTCTTACATGCGCAGGACAAGGTGTGGAAGAATGACTTTAACGGGATAAGCTGTGAAAAGCAAAGAGGCGAACTCTCCTCCCATGCTATGATGCCGTGGGAAATTTCGTGGAAATTATAGTAAATGGTTTTAAAAGTTTAAACTATTAAACGAAAAAGTATTTTTCTTACCGAATATTTCAAACGATCAGTTCTAATATCATTCATTTTTTGAAACGTTAAAATTGGAGAAAATGATACAAATAGTCTTTGAATTTTGACCCGGTGTGTAATATGATCTTTGAATTTTGAATCTATTCAATATGGTCTTTAGACTTTTGGTACACATTTAATATAGTTTTTGAACTATATGAAAAATTTCAATGTTATCCCTAAATTTGAATTAATGAAAAGACAAGGTTGAACATCTCGATATAATTCATAAATTATAATGAACATGTACCAAAAATTTGAAAATTACATTGAACAAAATAAAAGTTTAGGGATCACATTACACGTTGAGTTAAAATTCATAGATCGTATTGAATGAATTAAAAGTTTAGATATAACATTGCAAATTTAATTAAAGTTTGAGTACCATATGTATTATTATCTCTCAAAACTAACTGTGTAGTTTCATCTTCCTTTTGGCCAGGAGGTGAGTGAGATATTTTATAGAACATCTATAACGACAAAAGGCCGAGAGGTAGGGGCACAGAAAGTAATTAAACACCCGAAATCATCATCATCATCATCATCTTCCCAATCATTCAAATCATTTGCAGCGAGGTGCAGTGGGAGTGCGAGAGTGGGGGAAGATGCCGAGAAGCAGGTTCGCCGGGTCGATCTCGAGCCCCAAGGTGGACGTCGCCATTGACATGGGCAATCCCTTCCTCAACGTCACCGTCGATGGCTTCCTCAAGATCGGCACCGTACCCTTCTCTCCACCTCCTCCTCCTCCTCCTTCTTCTTCTCCATCTTTTCCCTGAATCTACTGTCGGTTTGAAGTTGACATTGGGTCGTTGAATCTCGCAGGTCGCAGCCACCAGAGCAGCCGCGGAAGATGCCTATTTCATCGTCAAGAAAGGTCGTCTTTTTTTGGGCCACCGTTGTTCTCTTCTCAGTTGATTTACCTTCTTTTGAACTTGATATCAGACAGAAAAATCCGATAAAGATAATACATTTGTATGTGTCTGTCTGTCCTATGTTTGCAAAAGTTACCAAGCTGATTTTTTTTTCTTTTTTCTTTTTGGTGTTTGACCCCCAAAACTTGTGTGAATGGAGACATGTTGTATGTCGAGTACGTTCCTAGCGGCTCAGCTGTAAAAGTTCAGCTGGTTGTTCGATCTCTCGTTTCTTTAGCGGGCTCTCGGATCTAAATTTTCAGATTGACAGGTTGTTCCATTGGCTGGAATGGGTGCTAATGTTCGGTGTGGCTTTTTGCAGGGAGTTTTTCGAGTCACAGTTTTGAGGACACGGTGAGTGTTCTTGGACTATGCTGGTCAATTCGATCTTTGATGCTGAGATATATCCTCTTTTCCTGCCAAATTATGCGGGGGATGTGTGCTATTGAATGTAATGAACAGTTTGCATGATCAATCAGTGTGAAGGTTCTAATCCATTCTTCTTAAAATGCTGTCGTTGGTTTACTCAAGTCCGAAATCATCTCGAAAGATTTTGCTTCTTGGAGTTGCTGGTCTGTAGAATCTGCCAAGAGGGATTTCTGTGGCATATTCATTTGCATGGTGCAAAGTTCTAATAAGAGCCATTTTGTCATGCTTATGTGATTACTTGGAAAATGCAGTTGAAGAAGATGTGCAAAGAAGGGGCATACTGGGGTAAGTATTAATCAAGATACAATCTATGCATGCTAAGTTTCTCATAATTGCGCAGGGGAGTGTCTAAAAATTTCTTCTCTTTACAAGAGCAGTGATAATGTAAGGATTTATCCTATGTATAAACAGGGACGGTTGCTGGAGTCTATGCAGGAATGGAGTACGGGGTAGAGAGAATCCGTGGCACCAGAGACTGGGTAATGCTTGCTCTGCCTTGCTCGCAATTTCCATTTCTTCATGGGAATTGGCTTTCTTCAAGAAGGGTTCTTTACATGTTCAAAAGTTTCCTACTAGTCTCGGTAGTGGGAAGGATGATGTTGTTGCAATGTCTTCTGCTTCATTGACCACTAGAAATGCAATTTGAACCATTACATGGATGGTCAGACATGAAAGACTTCTATAGCTGTTGTATGCAAGTCTAGCTGGAAAATTGCTACATCAAGCTTCCTGACTTCCCCTCCCTAGTTACTGATTTACCCAACACACCAATATCTCTCTTATTCACTGAGCGTTTGACCAAAACTCTTTCTCTCCCTTTCAATATGTTGCAGAAAAATGCTATGATAGGCGGTGCTTTCACCGGCCTTACAATATCTGCAGCAAGCAATAATAACAGAGACAGGGTTGTGTTGGATGCCATCACAGGAGGTGCAATCGCAACTGCTGCAGAGTTCCTTAATTATCTGACATGAATAATGGAACAACTTATTCCCGATGCTTTCTTGCCTTATAGGTAGAAAGCATCTAGCATGCTTCTTCTTCTGCTCATCGCCCCTCTCTTGTAAGTAAAACAACTGAAAGTTTGATGTCAAGAACCAAATCGTCATTTTCTCATCTGTAAACTATCGCTCATAAGTTTATTGAGGTTTACGGAGCTATTTTTACAATGGAATTCTTCCTTTCGTCGCAAACTCGAATTCTCTGCGGAGGACTTTAGTGTGAACCTTGTGTGCAAGTGATTGTAGTTACCCTATTTTCTTGAGAGGACCTTGCAGGATAAATTAGCCGAAACCTTCAATATAAATCCTTGTAAATCCATTCATAAGGTAGTTTAAAATAAATGCAGTATTGACATGTCAGTAACTTAAAAAGGAGGAGGTTCTGGTGCAGTTTTTCAATGGAAATTATATCCTGAAGGGAGAACCACATGACCTGGATAATTAATAGGCTACATAGCTATTGATGGTGAGATGTGGATGGTTGATTCAGACTCCAATAACAGAAGAAGATTGTTCCTTTGGGGAAATAGGAGGTCAGCAGTTGGCTCTGTGTGATTCCATTAGCATTAAGCAGCAAGTATAGGTCTCTGGATGTCACCAAGATGGTGGGCCTAGTAGTAAAGATATTATTTGTCTTTCACGGTATCACAAGTTTGATCGTGGATGAACTTTTGAACGGCTCATGCTACGTTACTAGATGCGCATGCCTCGTGTGGAGACACTTACTGATTGCTAGTGTCCTGATAGGGCTACAGTGATGGGATTGTCAACCTTATATTTTCATCTCGTGAATGATGCGGATTAGCTATGACACAAACTTAACATGCCATAGCAAGTGCGAGATACCTTATGGTAGTGTTCACATGAGATTGTTGGCGCTAGTCGCCCCTCCTCACTCTTTTACGTAAAAAAGAAAGAGAGAGAGAGTATAGTTCTCCGGATGTTTACTGACCAGATTGATGATAACAATAGTTTGCTTGTACATGGGTGAGTCTGTGAGGCTAAAAATATCGTGCTTGGAGGTTCCAGTCCTCTTCCATGCATAATATTGAAAAGGATTTCGTTAACGGTGTGTCTCACGGACATGTACCATCCAATTAAGCAAACTTGTTTATTTCCAATGTCTTTCTCGTATCATGTGTGATCAATGCATCGAAAATCATAACATTTCCTCGTTAAGAACTTAACAAGTCTCCATAAACACTCGTCGACAAAACCCAATTTGAAAATACTCACAAGCAATTCCACGAGAGATGTCAGATCGAATCCCAATAGGTCTAGATAGATACGCACTGATAGTAAAACTCCATAGCCATGAATTCAGTCTTCTCCCATGATAACCCACAACAAAGCAAGTGAAGATACAGAGCCACTACACAGCCTTAGAGCATCTACAAGCCCCGGAAAAGGATTTGTCAGATGCTACGGCTGCTTTATTTACTGGTTACATGTGCTTCTTAATAACGAAAAACGGGGTCGCTTTGGGTGGGGGGAGCTTTGTGCTGTTCCTCAGCGGCAGTTGCAGGGATCACACGAGCAGCTGTTTCCGCACTTGCAGCCGTTCTCTGCTCCGAAAGAGCTCATCTCAGACACTTCATGGTACCTGAGAAAGAGAGTAAGATCTTGCGTTATCCACCGAGGACGACAACGTCAAGACGAAAATTGAATGTGATACTCTGCATAATCGGTAATTGGTGTCGAACTGACGCACATCTTTACGGGGGCAACGCCGCCGATGATGGTCTCACGGCTGTTCTCGGCCACGTCGGGATACATACCGCATCTGCCCAAGATTTGACAGAAAAAAGAAGAAAATGGAAACTAGTCAACTAATTGGTGAACTAGAAATAGGATGTCATCGGCTATTAGCGGCACTCGGCTTTCAGGACTAGCAGGCGACTGAATTTGACAATGGTGGAGGAGATTATCCAAATGAAAACAACTGTACTCGCGAGAGTAAATGATGGAGATCTGTTTTACCCGCCGCAGCTGCTGCCGCACTTGCATCCGGAGCCACATCCACAGTTTCCGCCACAGCAAGACATGTTGGTAGTCTCTTTGGATGATTTCTCTGGAACGTACTGAGCTTACAGGATCAAACTCTTGGATGAGTCCTTAGCTCATGAACCAGAGTCCTATTTATATTGTCGACGAGGAGACTGGCGTTGGACATCCGCCGTACACGTGGATGAATCCTGAGGCACTAGAGCCTGATCAAAGAGAAAATTTTGTTCTTTTTTTTATTGCGCAATTGTCTTGAATGACGACTTTTGTGTAGAGTAGAACCATGACAGGCAATAGTTAATAATATTGTATGCCCTGGTTGCGCATAATTATGCAGTAAGATATCATTAACGTGCTTCCATGATTGCTTGCCTCCGGAATCATAACTTGTCTGCTTGTTCTCTCTCTCTTTCCCACAAGAATGACAGTAAAACCAGGATCATACCATGATGCAAGGAAGCTCGGCGACATGATTCGTCGTTAGATACAGCCAGGCCTGAAGGCATGAAGCATGCCTCTGCAAGGATAGTTAGACCATTGCGACGATTAATTTATCAATTCTTCATGTGTGAATATTAAATGGCGACTGCGAGGACCACCCGAAAGAAAACAAAGAGAAGCGGTAGGTGACTGACTCATGGGGGATTCCATCTTGTATACATTCTTCTATGCTGTGCTCGCTTCTAGTTTCGTTTACAAAAGTCAATGGTGCTTCGACTTCATCAAAAGAAATTTTGCAGAGCTGTCTCCGGACCGATTCAATTCTTATGTCAAGAACTTCCGCAATTCATATGCAACCAAGAGCATCGCGAGAAGATAACTGGATCAATGCCAGCAAAAGGGTAACGAAAATTTGGCCGCTAAAGCTTTCTCTATACGTATTTGAGGGGGCGGAAGTCGAGCGGCGCAGAGACTCCGCATCATCTGGCGCAACCCGGTATGCGCAAACAGCTCCCAAGATATGGAATTGGAATCGCATCATCGCTTTTGTACAGAAACAAAAGCAAAAGAAAGGCTCTCAAATGGTGGGTGGGTCTTCAACAGCCCGTCGCCCCTGATTGTGGAGTTTGCTTTAGTCGTGCCTCTTGCCTTTCTTTTTCTTGTGGACCTTAAAGTTAAAGAGGGTGGCGCTATTCACGCATCAAAATATTTCGCATTTGTTCCTGCTGTCTTGAAGAACGCTGCGGAGCATCGGCCAGTAGGTCGAAGACCCTCGGCACGAGCTCCCGCTGTTGCGAAGGGGTTTTGTTTCTACACTCACAAGGAAAATTCTCAATCCCCCAGGCAACAGTAAATTTATTGGGACTGAAAAGCTAAAGATTTCAAACCAATCGCTATCGATTCTTATCGCAGAAAGTTCAAATTCTTTGGGTATCCCTAAAGAACTGGCACAGCACAAAGTATACTGCCGGGTTTGATCTTCATAAGGTTGTCCAGTTGCCATGGCGATGACTCGGGAACCTCAATACCTGTCTCGCTCGACTGGTATGCACTAACCGTTGCCGCCCAATCATGTCTATTCCACAAGGCATCAAGCGCTCGAGCTATTTTGGGATGAAAGTAACGCGGCGAAACATCAAGAACCAAAGTTAGATTGATGGAAGTAGTCAGATATGTCCATGTCTAGTCTATTGTGCAGTGCACAAGCTTAATTATAGGCCAATTTCTTTTTAAATATAACACACGTGGCAATTCCTAATTGGTGGGAGACCACAGTGATACGGAGTCCTGCGACCACCTAAAATGGAAGAACCCATCTTTTTCTTGTAATGAGTCTAGCTTTGTAAATTGACCCACGTCAAGACATACAAAACGACACTATCTCCCACTCAGAAAAGGAAAAACCGAAGAGCCATCGATTGATTTTGACCAATCAGTAATTGGCATTGCCCAACGCAGGAATCACACGTCTAACCGAGAGATTTACAACTGGATTTGACCATCAAACCTGCCTACAGCGAGACCAGACTCGTCGTCTCCAGAAACACAAGTCCAGATCTAAAATACCCTAGGACGCAAAGCCGAAACGAACGGCAACACCGCCACCACCACCACCTCCTCCTAAGCCCTCTCGCCCCTGATCCTCCTAGCAAGCTGAATGTCCTTGGGCATGATGGTGACCCTCTTCGCGTGGATGGCGCAGAGGTTCGTGTCCTCGAAGAGGCCCACCAGGTACGCCTCCGCCGCCTCCTGGAGGGCCGCGACGGCGCTGCTCTGGAACCGGAGGTCGGTCTTGAAGTCCTGGGCGATCTCCCGGACCAGCCTCTGGAACGGGAGCTTCCTTATCAGCAGCTCCGTGCTCTTCTGGTACTTCCTGATCTCCCTCAGCGCCACCGTCCCCGGCCTGAACCTGTGCGGCTTCTTCACGCCGCCGGTCGCAGGGGCCGACTTCCGGGCGGCCTTCGTCGCCAGCTGCTTCCTCGGGGCCTTGCCGCCGGTGGACTTCCGCGCCGTCTGCTTCGTGCGAGCCATTTCTGGTCACGAAGTTAGGGTTTTGTCGTGCCTGGTTTTCGCGAGGAGACGAGGAAGGAATGCGATGGTGGTGGGAATGGAGAGGACGCGAGTGTCGTATTTAAATTGGAATTATTTCGGAAGAGGCGGGAGACTTTCGAAAATTTCGAGGAATAGCTGGCGTGGAATCTCGACCGTCGGCGAGGAGAAGAATCGACGACTGAGAACGAGTGCATTGGTGAGACGGGGATCGTGATCCGCGTCACCTAAACGACAGCCAATAGGATTTTAAAAGTAAAATAATATAAAAAAGATGCGGTCACGAAACCTCCTAGGATGTATTTCAGCTCTCTCACGTAGCAGAGGGAAACCTTAGAAGAAGCTCTGGCAATCAGCTGCTCCAATCTCAATTCCATTCACTCATTCAAACATGAATTACAGACAATGGCGGAGCTAATGAACAAATCAATCTCATCACACTAATACAACCGAACAAATACTTTAACGAATCTATCGACATCTAATCGTAATTCCAGATCTCTCACAACCGTATTAACATATATACGAGAAAAGACAGAAAGAGGAATTCTTCACGGCTTTGCCTCGCTACCCGAATGATTGCCACTACTAGCAAATGATCTAGCATCACTTGAGAAGACGACTCGATCTCATGTTATGCGGGCACAAAACCACCGTATCATGAACAAAACTTGGCGTGCAAGAAAGCGGAAAACGGTAAGCAGGCATCTTACTTCTACCTGCCAACTTGCTTAACTATCAAGGACTTCATCTAAGAGATCATTGAGAATCCAATCCTCCAATTCGAGCGCCACGCACTCCCCTTCCCATTGGAGGTTCAACCAACCGTCTCCCTTCGCCATGTCTCGAGCAATCACATCATCCAATGTTTGGTCCTGCTCCGGCCACGCGCGATACCGGTTCACTCTTTTCCAGACCTCCTCGAGCATGTGCTGACCCTTTGGGATCAGTTTGACGTTCGTACTGAAGGAGAAGGCTTCTGGGAAGTAAGCGGACGATCGCTCGAAGATCTCAAGCAGCGCTTCATTGACTAAATCAAACAGAAGATGGTGGTTGCTATAAGTACCGGCGACCTCATCTGAGCATCCTAGCTCGTGGTCTGCTGCGCAGTCCTCCAAATTGTCTAATAACTTAGGGTTCAGCAGTTGCTCCGCAGTTTGCCACTGTTCAAATTGCTCGCTTTCGAAGATACCGGATAGGTTGATCAAGTGATTTACGTAGTTAAAGTCCACCTCATCCCTTTGATCCAAATGCAGAGGCTTTAAGAAATGGTCTACGACGTTGTTTTTCATCCCGGTGTCCGTATCATTTGAAGCCTCACGAGATACTGACAAAGCTTCCAGGACAGAGCTGCTGGGCAGGTTTGCACGAGAACCCGGCTCCTCCAGATGAACGCAACCTGAAGCGACAATGGATCAATTTTGTCACACCCAACTCTTGCACAAGAGAAAAATAAGTAACAAATTGATGAATAGTGCAAATGCATTACGATAGCAGGGTCTAATCATGAACTTGGAGTGACTGGGATCAAACAAAACATATAACATGTAAGAGAGGATATGAATTGTAAGATCTGCATTCTAGGACATGACTGATCTTAATATGCTTAAGATATGCGATTTCTGTCCCACTCTCGACAGTATAAACCAGGTAATTCCAGGTGAATGATGTGAAAATGGAACTTGTCTTTGAGATGTAGTCGATACCGTTTGAGGGCAAGAACTCCCCTGCCATAGCTTCGTCGTCCTTCGGAGAGGGTTTGGGACTACAAACTGAACTTCGTTTGTCTACTTGACCGACGGCTTCCCATGTGATAGACATCTCCCGTTCATGCAGGGCACCGTTATCCTCCCCTGCTGATTCGACAACATTGTCGCTATATTCAACAGTCTTCTGATCTAAAGCTACAACCGTGCTGGAGCACAGTTCAGTACTAGTCTCTGCATCATCATCATCGCCTTCTTCTTCTTCTTCTCTAATATCCTCAAGGAACTTGACCTCCGGAGTACCATGTGATGGACCACTTCTATCAGGATTCGAAGGAACAGCTGAAGAATTTAATTTGCTGCCCGAATCACCCTCAGCTTTCGCAGAGAAATCCCCATCCTGCCTCACTCGCATGTCTGAAAGAAGAGCATCTAAAGACACCACACCAAGGAGGAAAGATAGGCTTTCAGGATCCGGAAGGGAGAGTCTCCTTCTGAAAGATTTACGCGTATGTCCACCCGAGGAATTCCTGTCTTTGTTCATCAATTTTAGGCTCCTGGAATGAGGCAAGGTAGGCTCCCTCCCATAAGCGCTCTCGAATAACTGAGCATATCTATCGAGCAACTCGTGTAGAGAGGAAGTTCTTTCCATGTGGTGTAGCTTACTCACGGCTGTCCAGTTTTCGCCATCTTGGTACTGGGAATTTTCAGAAATCTCTTTCGTGTCGGCAGGAGAACTAGATCCAGGAGAAATTCTGTCAAGGCGAGCATCTGCTGGCACATTTTCTTTCCTTTCATCTTTAAATGCACGCCTTATTCTACGCTTGATGCGTTTAATCTGATTCATGACCGTCTGATTCCATCCGTGCACATTAATCAGGTGGGAGTTGCCCGAGGAAGAAGCTGTATCTTCTTGCTTCATGGCACTGCTTTGCACTGATTGTATATCGTCATTTTGTAGCAAGTTGGATGAGGTGAGTTTTGGCCCCGGTGTGATTGTTGTCGGCTTTTCACCCTTAGGGAAAGACCACATTTCACTTTGCTTGTGCTTAAGAGTGCTTGGCCTATAATATCTATCCCCTGATGCATCGGCCACCGGAAATGATCGAGACTTTGTGAAGCTTGCTTTTCTAATGGAAGTCTGCTGGCTGTCGTATTGTTTCACAATGCCTGCACGTGAATCTTCTTGTTGGGAGACATTGGTTGGGGAATCCATGTTTACCTTGACTCTCTCCTTCTCGGCCTTATCTTTGTCGTGCCGCTGCAAATTTTTCTCACCCTGCCCAAAATCCATGAGCTTTCGCTCCACTTCTCCACCTCTCTCGAAAAGGTGTGCTCTCTTTCTGGCACCAAGCTCCTCCCCTGTCCTTAGTGAATAAAGGTCTTGCAATGTGGGGATTGGAGTGTCGGCTCCGTCATGAAGGATAATAATAGGATCCGTCCATTCAGCTTTTATTTCATCAAGGATGGTATCGGTGCGGTGATGTCGACGTAGAAGAAAGCTCAAAATCCAATCTTGATAATTCTTTTCCTCGGGCGCATCTTTTGCAGGTAGTTCTCTGGTGCTACTCGCAGGAACATCGTTGAGAGAATTAGCTTCTATGCTAGGCCGTTCCTGCTGAAATATTTCAGAATTAGAAGATATCCGAGTTCATTGTTACATGTGCGCCAGCGAAAGCATTCTGATTAAAGACTGGTGTAATTGAAATGAGAATCCTCCAATATAGCTGGTGATTTGATGATATGAATCGAGAGGTGTACACTGAAATTCAGACGATGCTCTATGTTAAAAACATGAATTTACCAGTAGATGCTCTGCTTCATCTTGCCCTTGACTAGTCTCGCAGCTGAAAGAGATCGTTTTCGGTGTAGCGCAACCTGAAACCAGAGGAAATTAAACTCAGGATAAGAACTGCAAGAGATAGAACAGGAATGTGAGATCCAAAGTTATCATTAGTTAACGCAATCTCTTAAAATGAAACAGCACTGATACCCACAGTTAATGCAGTGTTCCAGAAAAGGAATGTGATTATCTAAAGCTACCCAATCGAGTTGGTAGCATAATCTGAAGTTATCCGGTTCATTGATTAATTCAAGGCGAAAAAATTCCGACGGTGCTAGACATCTTTCATCATCAGAGTTTGTACCATGGATAAGGAAAGCTGGGTAATCGGATTGTCGGCGACGGTGTCAAGAAACAGGATATCTGGAAGAGTACTTAGTCATTGCCAAAAGAGCAGTCACATATCAACATAGAAAACGGTTTCTTAAAACACAGCGACAACCATTGGGAAATGAACAGGTTTTACTTCCCACTTTTTGCGTTATTATAGTGGATAAACGAGATGCAAAAGGCGATAAAACAAGCGACAAGGGAGGATGAGGCAAACTGACATGGCTTACGTCCGCGGCGTTTTCTTCCTCGACGCTCTTTTCCGTGAGGCGCTCTCCTAGCATGACGCCAGTAATGATAGTCAAGGACGTTAAATAGCCCCCACCAGCAACGGGGATGACTGTTCTGCAGTCTGATACCGTGATCTCTGCACTGGATGTCCCCTTCCATCTGTGAGAGATCGAAGCAAGAGTGCGCCTAAAGTCTTGAATAGCCCTTTAGCTATTTACCGACAGTTACGTCACGAGGCCAACTTTATCACTGGAACCTGAATCAACATCGGAACACGCCATGTGAGTAAAGTTCGCATTTTTTAGAGCTGTAAACACAGAGCACCAAAGATTCCTGTGACCTTATCATCGACATCAAGCACCAAGTAAGTTCCGAATTATAATGGTCCAAACACAGAGCTCAAACCTTGGCAACATGAGATGAGAACCAGTTTACTCTCTTTCCCAAGAATATAAAGCACTCTAAAATTCCATGCCTAATTCATTCTTAGCCTTCTAACCAGACGCTCCTGCACCTGATTTCAGACTTCAATGGACATTGAACTACTTCCCTCTTTTAACTACCGATCAAAAGATTGTGTTTCCAACATGTCTAACCGGAGATATTTAGTCTTCATGCAGACATAAGGCGGCAAAATGAATACAGATGTGCAAATTAGACGACAGAAATCAAAATTAAAGAGACAGAAAGGGTTTGCTCAACTCCTTGCCTCATGCTTCAGCAAAAACAGTGAAACCCCCCAGAAGCGAAACGAAGAAGAAACTGGGCATACAAAACAAGCTCTCTCAACATTGAGTTAGCAGCAAAACAGAAGACAACAGACCTCGGAGTTTGCTCCTCCAGGATTGGATGCTTCTTCCTACAGAGTTGAGACAGGGCAAGACTCGGTCTGGTTCAGCGTGGACTGCTCTTAAGAAGGACCAGTAGAGGGTGTCTGAACGCTTGGGCAACCAAGAATTGCAAGAATCAAACTCTCCTAAAACAAAAGTTTGTGTGAAACGCGAAAAGGGTTGGTTTCGCGAGAGGAAAGAGAAGGAGGGAGAGTCGTTAGTGGTGGTTGTCCGAGAAGGCAAACGACTGACCAGCACCCGCAGGTTTTTTGGCGCGCAGTATCCGCTAAAGTAATGATAGAGAACTCCAAGACTGGTCCACCCTCTCTCTCTCTCTCTCTCTCTCTAACCCCCTTTGTTTAGGTCCGGTCCAAATTGCTACAACCACGAAGTCAGCAAATCAAGTCAATGAAGGAAAGTAAAGCTCCATGACGTCCTGCTCGTTACCGCCATAGAAGAAAATAGACAGAAAGGAAGAGAAGAAAGCTATGTGGTTGGTTGGGGAAGGAGAAGGTTCAGCTGACCAACCAAGATTAGCATCTGAAAGGAATAAAGTTCTCTTTTCAGGGTGGCTCGTGAGGAGTTTGATAAACTTGCTCTCCTTTGGACTTAATCCCAATTCTTTACATTGAGAGAGAGAGGGAGAGATGGAGAAACAGAGGGAGATTGGCGATTGTGGAGAGAGAGAGAGAGAGATGGAGGGTCAATGCTAAAACACAATATTGACCTTTGAATTGAGCGTGCAAGTAAATTTTTATTAAGTGCATCTCGCGAAATTGAATAAGGAAAAAAACGTTTAATAAAATTGGGGTCACGAACTTTCTTAACTACTCAAAACCAAAAGAGAAATGATTAGTTGACCGTACCGTCAACACCTCACGTTTTCTCCCACAAAGCTAATATGATATGCATAATTTCCCAATTTGCCCCTCATAAAGCAAAATACTTGAAGCAAAGGTGCCATTCTCCTAACTGAGCCCAAACCAAAATTATTGATAGTTATACATGTGTGCATATACGGTTATGAGATATATTCGAATCGATGGAACGTGATGGGCAAGTGTATTATTCACGTCTGGCTCAATAATGTATCGGTTGTCATGAGATCTTCATGAATGATGTCATGTCCTTGAATCTCCGACGCCCCGATGCTAATTCAACCGAAGCAAAAGCGTGTCAATTTATCCATCAGCCCGTAATGGTTCCCATAAGATTTGTTCGTCGACTCACACAATTGTTAGCCCCTCTCGTACTCCAAAGCGGGGGTCTCTTTCGCAGACATTGAAAGATGGAGAGGTCTTGTGCAAACTAGTGTTTTCACATTGAATTTTTCAAAGTTTCAAAAGGTTGCGTTGGACCGGAATTCCATGTGGATGTTTCAACTCGACTGTGATTGGTGGGGGATTGGGCCTTCGAGAAGCCGGAAAACGACTTGGTTTCTAGGGACAAACATCGTGGGTACTTGTCAACGTTTTCCAAACGAACGTACAAATCCATAATCCACGTAAACACGATCAAATGGAGAAGGAGGAGACTAGTCAAGAGGGTTACGCAGTGTACGCATCGTTTTGAATAGGGATAATTACGAAAAAAAAAAATCATAAATTTATTACAATTATATCAATTCAGTCCTAAGCTCTTTTTTTTTTTTACCAATTGAGTTTTAAATATTTTGCTTTTGCGTTAATTCAGTCCATCCAACCAATTTTGGCTGACTGGTACTAACGTGGTATGACCGGCACTGACATGGATAATTTTTAATAATTTTTTATTTTTCTTCCTTTCTTTTCTTTCTCTCTCTTTTTTTTTTTTTAACTTTCCTTCATTCTTCCTCTAGCAAGTCATTACCACCTCA
>BCNH02000010.1:22095028-22134746 GCA_001662345.2 Metrosideros polymorpha var. glaberrima
CCCCCCCCACAACTATCCTTGTCGTCCTGCCGGCCTCCAGCGAGACGCTTGTCCTTGCCGACGTCGAGCGACCCTCACCCCCGCCTAGGCTGGCAAGGGCAAGGGCCGTCGAAGGCTAGCAAAAGACTTGGTCGGCTGGGGGAGGGGGATGGGGAGGGGAGGGAAAAAGAAAAAAATAGAAAAAGAAAAGTAAAAAAATCAAAAATTAAAAATAAGTGCTTTTTTTTTTACTAAAATACCCTTCTTCGATAGCTAAAAAAGTCGCCGGCCAGTTAGACCCTTATTTGGGATGATTTGGTCACTTCATGCCCTTATTTGAGACGATTTGGCCATTTCAAGCCCTTATTTAAAATGAAGTCCACTTCAAACCCTTATTTGGAATTTTCTCTAAAGAAAATTACCGGTTACGCGCTTCTCAATATGGTTTTGCCCGAACCACTACCTGAACCAACCAAGCTTGCGTTTCGACTGATTAATGAAATTGTCCATGAAGTTGGTGAGGTATTTCGTGAATCAGACATTTACCAAAGTACTTGAAACGAGCTTTCTGACCGTACCAACCCCATAAAGGAATTTCACCAACACTGCGATTAGATATGAATGAGTCTATCCAATGCTTTATTCTTAAAAAAAATTACTTTTCCTGTAAACCCAAAAGAGATTACCTTGCCCTGAATCAACACGTGAAGTGTTCATGCTAGTGTTGCAGTGATCTACATGATTGGAAAAGCAGCATACACCATCTTGATCTTATTGGTAATTGCTGGCTGACGAGTGTTGTAGATTGTAGAGTATGGACTGATCAACAGGGTAGTTAGTATGCAAAGTGTAACGCCGCCAAAGTGGTCCTCCACACATACACACACACCCTCGTGATGTCTCCCATATGGTGATATCCAAGCAATTCAATCTCTCTCTCTCTCTGAGAGGATGATCAGAGGTTTTCGACCTTTGATCGACTCGGTCCAAGGTCGACGAGCTCCCTCTCGAGGCAGTTGATCCAGCTCGGATCCGTGTGGAGAGAGGGACAGAGAGAGAGAGAGGGCGTGTTCGACATCGAGATTAGAGAAATTTGTGACAGCACACGTCCGCGAGAGTCAGCTCTCCCACCTAATAGCAGGCTAACCTAATTCTATAAAGAAATGTAGGAAAGCGTATATAGTTTGTGAAGAGTTGACTAGCTTGGATGGACCTCATGGCTTGTAACTTGTAAGCCATGGTATGCCAGGGCCTCTAATGGTCCTCAGTTCCTGCATAGATCAATCCCACCTCCCCTTTTCAATCATTTCAAGAGAAAGAAGCCATAATCATTCAAAAGCCAGTATAATTATTCAAGCTTACTCGAGTAGATGCTCACCAAACCTCAACTCAATCCATTTTCAGCGAGGAATCCTAGGCCAAATGGTGCCCAAAGCCTTCTCATGCAAGTGCAGAAAACAAAGCAAACCAGAAAGGAATCAGGAAAAGGTTTGACATTATGTGCTCAACAATCATATAAGATTGACCAAGCAGCCTTCAATAATAACTTGCCATGGAGAGATTCATGATTCCATGTCTGAAGACTATTATCCTTATGAACCAAACCCTTGCCTTCATATGATTATGCTCAACACACCTAGTGATGAAAAATTGTTATGTTCTGCTCAACACGGGTTTGACATATGTGTTGACTAATCATGTTGGGTTTGAAATATACATATTTGTCATCAATCCAACACTTGCTTATGCATAGGAGCAATTTCCTCCACTAAGCACTAATGGGTCTTCGAATATTTTTATTTTTTCCCTAATTTGCCCTTCCGAGCCAAAATATATTTTAAAAAAACAGAAGTATAGCAGACTCATTTTTTGGGGGAAATTACCAAAAAAAATCCTAAACCTGTTGTACGGAGCCAATTCAATCTTAATCCTTTCAATTTGGCCAATTTAGTCTTAATCATTTTGATGATTTGTCAATGTAGTCTTTCTAGCCAATTTTGATCGTCGATCGTTGATGTGGACGCCGGCCGTTTTATGTGGCACGACTTATGCTGACATGCATAATTTTTTTTCATTTTTTTTTCCTTCTTCCTCCGTCAGTCGCCAAGGTTGACAATCGACCAAGGAAAAATGAAAAAAGAAAGAAAGAAAAAAATTCAGAAAAATTACGAAAATTGTCCATGCTAGTACTAGCCGTCCTATAACGCCGGCCATACCACGTAAGACGGCTGTTGTCCACATCAGCTATTGCCGGCAAAAATTGATGGGAATGACTACATTGGCAAATTGCTAAAAGATCTAAGGCTAAATTGACCAAATTGAAAGGTTGAGTATTGAATTGGCATATGTATAATAAGTTTAGGACTTTTTTGGTGATTTTCTCCGTTTCGTGCACTATGGGATTTTTTTTAAATGAATTTTCATAAAATTCAAATGTGGACATGGGAATTTTTATGGAGCTACATGTGTAGACAAAGCTTCAGCCATTTGCATGCAATGAGAATCGTCAGTAAACTTCAAAATTAAACTCGAATTACATTAGAAACAAAATCAACACGTTCTGGCCAAGCCATCGATCGAGGCCATGGCTATTGTGTCTAACCAAGATTTGAGATACATCACTGACGTTAATCAATCCTTTTGTGCCTACCTTCCTCGTGAATGATAGATATCTCGAGAGCTTGACGTGGACTTACTTAGCGACGAGAATAGGAAAGGTGATGCATGCTGAATTGGACAAATTATTAGTTAAAATAATACGAAGAGCCACTCTCTATATGCTAAACAATTACCCGTTTCGCAGGCATTTTAGGCCGGCTATGTTATGGTAGATATGATAGACTATAGTCTTTTTTTTTGTTCCTTTTTTGGGATAATGGACCATACCCTATTGCCGTCCAAGACCTTAATTAGAAAGATTTGCCAAATTTTTTCTTAAAAGAAAAGGAAAAAGGAGAGACAAAAGTAGTATGCATATAAACTTTGGAGGTCAAACTTTCTGGAATATTTTGATTAAAATTATGCCCGTGATAGTTTGTATCGAAAATTTAAACCGTTAAAATATGGCGTGATGTGAATTTAACATCCAAACACTCTCGTCATGCTAAGAAGGATATAACGATGAAGACGTCAAGCGTGTAAATCCAACACGTATGAGTAAAAGAACTGTCGAGACTCATCGCGCATAACAAAATCGAAACCCTAAATTTGACGACTGTGATGGCGTACGAAATCGAATTCAAGATCCGCGGTTCTCATACCAACATAACTTGAGATGTTTATAGCGATACGGGATATATTTGAAAAAGGCAATGAGATTGCTGATTAACGTGCTTATTTTTTTTGCAGCATATGAGACTAACCACTGGGGATTAGTTCGATGAGAACCGGTGGTTTCCCTGTAGGGAAGCACGTGCACCATGCATCAAAAGTTACTTAGGAAAGCATGTAAATAAAGCTGGTCTGTCCCGCTTTAAGGAGATCTTATGGTTTTTTGAGCTTCATGTGTCCGACTCGACTCTCCTCTTTTTCTCAGTTCTTTGTTTAACGTGGGTGTCGCCACATATTTGTTGCATCGGATCCTTCGCCGAAGTGGGTTAGAGACATTAGAAATTCTATCCCCCACCCCCACCCTCTCTCTCTCTCTCTCATGATCCACAGCTTCCTCACAGCTAAAATCCAAAGAATCTTGCAAAAAGAATTAACTAATTAAAGACCCAGATTAAAAAAAATGGGTTCTGTTAGTTAAAATGCAGTCTATTCCTGTATTGCAACTCTACTGAGTACACGGCATAAGGTTCTGATTACACGACTATTTGAACTTTCTCGCTCGACTAATTTCAAGAACGTTGCTGCATCGTACGTTAGATAAGACTGTACTCATAGAACGACGGCCATTCGTTCGAAAATTACTTCAAGTGCGAGATACCGCGATTCGACGGCAAAATCTACGGTATCCCAAACTCAATGTTTAATTTAACATTGGGCCGATCTCTTTGAGGGTTAAACATGGGATTCTTACTGAACAAGGTATGTATATATTGAGACATCCATCTATTATATTAATAGCCACCTCCCTTCTTCTTTCCTAGACTTCTCCTTCTCTAGCCTAAACCACTTCCTCTCCTTCTTCTTCTTGTCACTTTGTTTCCAGCAAAGCTCTACAGCTTTTGCCCCCACAGAATTTCTACAAATCCTTGGTTCTTGGTTTCGATCCTGGCTATTTCCAAGTATATATGCTGTCCTGATTTAGTTTAGCTCATAATCTTTCATGGGTACGTCAAGTTCTGAAGTTATCGTCGTCCCAAAGAGAGATCTCAGCGCCATGGAAGACCTCAACAACTTCTTGTCCAGGAAGACCTCGCCGGAATTTCAAGAAGTTGGTGCACAAGAACAACGTGAGCAGGTTATGGAATTGCCATCTCCAGGAGAAGTCGGCAGCGTCGAAGGGGACGACGACGGTTTCAAAACTCCGACACCGACGACGCCGTCGGGCCGGGAAGCGGAAACCCCGGCAGCAGTTCAGTGCCCACCGGCGCCGAGGAAGGCTCAAGCGGTCCGGTCGGCGAAGAGGAAAGACCGCGGCGTGGGAGTTGCTTTGCTTGATCTGACGGACGAGATCGACTCCCTGTTCCCTCCGGCGATCCGGAGACACTTGTACGGTAAGATCAAGAAAGTGAAGCTGGAAAGCAATGCGACCGCCTTGTGTTGAAGATTTGACGTTGTGTAGTTATTCTTCGATGTGCAACTGATTATTCTGCTGATGTTTTGGACCAAAGATCCATCGTACGCTGTTGTCGTTACGTCCTTCTGTCTTAACGAGAATAGAACTCTCTCCTCGGACTTCATTTCCTTTCTTTTCCCTCTTCAGTAATCTTGTTATTTGGTTGACACTGCACTTCCCTCGCGTTCATCCTGAACGATCCACTTTCCTTTTGAAGTCGATTGAGGGCTTAACTCTTCTTCATCGCCAGGGTACTAGCTGTACAATCGGGTATGCGTATCTATCTATATACATCTACTACTCAAACTCGACTGGGAATTCGAACCGCGATGCTTGACTCCAGCTAGATCAAGCTTGATTTTTCGCACTCGAGTTAGGTTATCAAAATCGCTTGCACTGCTTTTGAGAGAATTGAAGTTAAGTCAAACTCGAACCAAATTACAGATGTCAAATTGAAGTATGAAAGTGTAATCAACACTGAGGTCTATTTCACATGCTCATTGCTCAGAAGTAAGCGTGGATGATCTCCTTATTCGAATTTTATATATCTGAACGTACCGGCTAAAGGGTTCGAACTCGATTGGTGCACATACCGATTAACGTAATAACAACACAAGTCCGAGATCTCATACTATGGAAGTCCATAGTTTCGCCAAGGTAATGTTTTCCTCCATCTTCGATTTCCTCCAACCAGGGCATATGATTGGTGAGCTAGAGACACAGGCATCATTCGCTTCCGATTTCAATAAATTTGCAAATGGGTGATATTCATAATTCGTAATCAGAAATGTGGGTTGAAGGAACGAACGTCGTGGAGGCACGGCATATTAAATGGCGAGGGCAATAACACCTCAGATCCAGATGGGATCCTGGTATAACGTGGAGGGATATCCCTCACAACCGGAAGAACCTACGAACATGTCGACCATACCATAGTGTCTGGCATAGGATTCCCCCTCATTCCCGGTGCCACATGCAATCTCTCTCTCTCTCTCTCTCTCTCTCTCTCCTCGTTCAGCATTGACTTTGGCAAGAGAGAGATGCAGACATGCTCCATTTGTTTTTCATTGTATTTTTCTGTTGTTGGTGAACCCTAATGAATGTGGAGGATCTTCATGTTCTCCTTGAAGATGGCACGCCGCGCATTGTCAAAGGTTTCAATAAATGCAGCACAAGTTGCCACTTCCATCCAGGTATCTTTTTGCTGCGTGCGAGCCACGAGTCTCATCTCATCTCACTGTCTTTAATGTTTGAACCCTATGTAGGCCGGCACTCACCATTCTTTATTGCTATACATGGAAAAGAAGTGAAAGAAGAGAAGAATTTTATCTATGGAGCCGATCATCGGGACCTTACATACATTCGAATCCTATATCATTGATTGATATTATTTTCCTTTCTTTCTCTCAACCTTCCTTTTATCTGCGCACTTTGTTTATATCACAATCAAATTGATTTTTTTCTTTTGTTTATGCAAGGTAGATTTCGGTTGCACCGATGGTATCACAAATCATATCTCGATTGCTTTTTTGTATCCACATAATGTGAAACGATGAGTTGGTTATTGGTTCTATAGTTATTAAGTTCGCAGTAAGGACCTCATTCGGTCAGGTGACCTCAACGTGAGATGAGATCATTTACTTCATATAGCATTTCAAACTTAATAAATTGTTTTCATTGTAAGTAAAGCGGACCTCATTTTTTCTAATCTTTATTTTTATAAACGGAAAATTAAATTTATTCTATAGTCAAGTGTAGTTATTATTAGTGACATCATATATTTTGTGGTATACCACATTCACCACTAGTAAAGTGACCCTATTTAACAATAAAAATTATCTCTTTGTAATAAACTTTACTTGTTCATGATAAATTATTTATTCATACAAAACTTTATTTGTTTGATGGCCAGTTCATGATAAGTCTTGTATTTACCAAGAATGACTTATATTTACTAGAAACAATCTGCATTTGTCGTGAATGAATTATATTTTATCAAGAAGAACCGGTATCTATCAAGCAGCGAATAGATAGTTTTATCTATATGTACAATAAACAAGTAATATTTATAAAAATTGTCGTTAGTAAATCTTATTAGCTTGCAATAAACCTTATCTACTCATAGTGAAAAATATACTATATCACAAACGGCTTGCATGTACCACGAACAACGTCTATCTACCTGGAACAACTTGTGCTTATCAAGAATAACTTGCATTTATCGAGAACAAGTTATGCACGTGATAAGCAGCGGTAAACTTTATTTTTTTCATGGTAAACCTTGTCTAATAAACCTCATTCATTCTTTTCACATATTTATTTACCAAGAACAAGAAATTTTTGCCATGTATGACTCAGTTGTTCTTCGTAGTATAAGTTGTTAGTTTGTGGTAAAAATTACTCCTTCCATGTAAATCTGTGGAAAAGTTTACCATGAACAAATAAGATCTACCACTACCAATCATAAACATGGCTTATTCTCGTTAAATGCAAGTAGCTCTATGGCTTCGTTTTTCTCTCGAAAAATAAATGATTTGGAAAACACTTTCCAAAAAATAATTGCTTATATTGTTTGAAATAATTAGTCATTGGAAAATGTTTTTATTATCAATGACAATTTATGACAAAGCATTTTCATGGATGATGAAAATATTTTTCATCGACTAATTAGTTCAAGCGATATAAGCGATAATTATTATGAAAATATTTTCAAATCATTCATTTTTCGCGAAACAAATGGAGCCCTAATAAATACAATTTGTTCATGGTAATCGCTAGTTTCCATAACAGCACATCTTTCTCGGTAAGTGGAACTTCATCTTGGTAAATTACAAGTTGTTTGTCATAAAGGTTAATTCTTTTTTGGTAAAAATTACTTATTTTATATAAATACAAGTATGTGAAAAGAATGACCACGGTTTATCAGATAAGGTTTTACCATTAATAAAGGCAGTATGGCATACGTGATAAAGCTACTGTGAGAATTTATTTAATATTTTTTTCTGCAAAAGTCAAATAAGAATATTTTGGAGTATGAATTTGGGGAATATCAGGTCTTGCGGTAGGTATAGCCCAGAGGAATTAAAGTAAAAGATTCATTGGCACTTGGCTAATTAGCTACGGACCATGCAAGAACCAACAAAGCATTAGAAGTTCGTAGCACTTTTTGACTTTTCTGATAGCGTCATTAAAAAAATTACTAGCCGAACGAAAAGGTTAGAGTCTGTATCAAAGATATCTTTGCAAGAGAGTATCCAATTGTTTCGATGACGATTGAATACATTAAGGCCAGATTTTCAACAACAACAAAAAAACGAATGCCTAGTAGAAAGAAACGGGGACAATTAATTTTAATATTTACACTCGAGCCCTAAAACTTTCATTTCATGCATTTATATCCTCCAATCTATCACATTCTTTTAACTTTAATCATTTCCTTAGCTCCGTTACAATTTAATCGACGGAAACTCTATGTGACATTTTTTTTTATCAACGGCCACCTAGAAATAAATAAATAAAAAGTCACATGGCGGTTTTTGTTTACTTATAACTACGGAGTTAACGAAAGGACTCTAGTGCATCGGTGTTGTGTGAGCTTTAGGATTTAAATGTTCTAAATAAAAGATTTATGATTGAAATGCATTATCGTGATATTGTTTTAAGTCTGCAAATTGTTCGAAAAAAAAAAGTCTGCAAATTGGGTAGCCAAAAGTAACTCGATTGTGGTTTTTGTGGGCCAGCTTGCTTTGTAATGAGGCCTGTCCGTAGTTCGGGCCTACGAGATATAAGCACAAATATTGGGCCAGAACGGGCCCATTAATACCAAAAGGCCATATCCAAACCCGCCCACAACTTCAAAAGGTTGAAGAATTTCACCGGAGCAAGTGTTGGGTCGGGCCGGGTTGGTTTGGGTCACATCTCAAAATCGCAAACTCAGTCTCGTGAATTTTATAAAGCTCACATAACCTTAGAAAGACACAGCTTCTTAGAAAAGAAATCCCCTATAGAGCAAAAGGCTAATATACTTATTCCATCACTTACTTTTATTGGGATATCACATTTTCTCTTCTTCTTTTCCGACTAGCTTACATCCTCGAGCCGAGTCCCAAGTTTGGGCGTGCAGATTTTCTCGGCATAAGAGTCAAATGGTATCTTGAATCAGTTTTCTCGTACCAAATAAGTTTACAGTCAATTCGGTCAAAAATAGGCAAATCCCAAACCAATGTTGAGGAATTCATAAAGAATTACTTCGTGATTCGATCAGAAGTGAATACGTCGAGTAAGAACTGAAGTGAAGATCGTTAGGGGTGATCGGTTCTAGGATGAGTAAGTTCTAGAGCTGGAACTTGGAACCTACCATGTTATAATCGGTTCCCAATTTTTTGAACCTAGAACCTATCCTATTTGCACTGGAACTTGTTTTGGAACCTACTGTGTTTTTTCGATCCAGTTCTAGGGTAAACAGGGTCTTCCCTGTTTTTTATTTTTTTTTATTTTCTGTTTCATTTTTTTCAACAAAACGACATGCAACAATGTCTTTACCTTAATCATTAATAGCTAACTATAACATCTCAGAGCCTATTGAATATAAAACAATGGAAACTTGTAATTAATTTTCGTTGTAAACACATACAACATTGTCATTAGCTTTATGAGAGAGAGAGAGAGAGAGAGGTGATTGAGGGCTATATACACTGAGCTAAGGTTTTTTTTTTTAACAATAGCTAAAAACCGGTTCCAAACCAGTTCAGTTCTCGGGTGGGCCATCACTTGGAACCAGGAATTGGACCTATTTAAATAGGTTCCCAAAAATTGGAATCCGTTCTCAGACCGGTTCAAACAGGAATCAGTTTCCAACCCTATTTTTCAGGTAGGCCGGTCTGGCTCCCAGGTAAATCCGGTCCAGTTGCACACCCCTAAAGATCGCACGCTCTTAATATCCTAATTGTTTCACGAGTCTGACGAGCCCTAACGGTAACGGCGTCGTGAGGCATGACATTGGCTATGGAGAGCTGTTTGATGGGTCATGGGAGGCAAACTTTTATGGAGAAAACTGCTTTAGGACAAAGCAAGGGGAGTTGCAGAGCATGGATTTAACTATATTCTGCATCTTCGGGGGCGTGAATAAAGATATGCGATCCTTCATCCGCCTACTCATCTAAGAACACGAGCCCCCCCGACCATTAACACTCGGTGTTGGCGGAAGACGTTTGTCATCTTGTGAAAAAACAAACATGCTTCCGAAGACTGAAACCTAACTCCCTGTGCTACCTGCGATTTTTTTACTTGAAAAGGCACGCCATGATTCTGTTCCTTCTTCCTTTTCTGGTCAACAAGGTTATCGTAAAGAGCACAGGGAAAAGGCCCACCCAAATCATCAGTCCTCTTACTCAACTTCTCCCTCCTTTTTGACTCTCTCTCTCTCTCTCTCTCTCTCTCTGCGCCGATGCAATTGTTCCTCTCTGTATATAGCCCACCATCTTAGATGATCGATCGACCTGACTCTTTGCTTTTCCAGAGGAGCAACATTGGAGGAAATGTGTCGTGTTTCGCCTCGTGCGAGGGTTTAGAACTGCGAGAAGACAGTCAAGACAGAGTATCCTAGGGACATGGCTCAACAGGTACCTGTTTTCTCTCCCTCTCTTTTTGTTTTTGTCATTCTGTTCTGGGTCTAGATTCTTTGATAAACAAATGTACTTACTGAACTTGACATGCCCGAAGATGGTGCATTACGTTGTTCGTGCAATGTCCTTTCGAAATAGCATTCTCTGTTCCTGTTGAATGGTCTGATCTGATCTATTCGTTTTGCAGAGAGAGGGATGGCCTCTGGGGCTGCAGCCTGTGAATGTGAGGGTTGGGTTGGGGAGGAACAACAGGGAACACTCGGCCGGTTCCATATCTTTCAACACCCTGCTCACTGGCTCTCCCACTTCCTCCACAGACTCTTCCTCAGATTTGGACACTGAGGTCAGTGAAAAATCTGCAGGCAAATTGCCTGGAAATGATGTTGCCCCTACACTACAAACACATTCCTTAGTTGAAGGAAAGATGCCATTTTTGAAAAGTAACATAAAGTAGAGAAAGGCAATGATGTGCTTGTATATGGGTTGTCATGCAAACTTAGCTGGACTGAAAAATCCCATCTGCTATAAGCAGAGTACTTATTCTCTCCAAAAGCATTTGTGGGAACAAAATAGAAGATCTCACATCTGAACAACCTTAATGCTGGTCAAATTCAGTTCGTCGCCCCAGGAATTCATCCGGGCTTCGACAAATCGGCTAGTTCTTGCTAAATTTATTTGAATGAAGGATTTGGCGGTCTCGTGATTTTATGCAAAATTGGACTAGTGAAGCGCTCTCAATTTCACTAACCAAACTGTGTGTCTCATCATTCAGTCCCCAGGATCATTCTTCCATGATAGGAGCATCACGCTCGGGAGCCTAATGGGTGCTTCCACCATGTTAGAGCTCTCTCGGAGATCGACGAGAATCCGGAAACCAGAGTCCATCAAGAACAAGAAAAGCTCCAAGCCCAGAATCTGGTTATTCTCTCTGTGCTCAGGGGTGAGCACTGATGTGGAGAACATGGACAATGCTGCTGCTCAGTCACTCGGCCATTTTCTTGCAGTTGAGAGGAAAGCTGCCAACGAATGCGGGGGAATCGGACAGAGCCCGACAATGTATGGACCTGACGAGATCGCGATAGCCCAGCGCGAGAGCGGGCCATCAAACTCGCTCTTCGTGGATGGCCGGGTCGCCCCTCCTAGAGCAAGTCCAGGAGTAGAGGAAGGTGATGGGCATGGAGGAGTGTCTCTGATTCTCTGCTGTGCGTGTGGGAATGGTTCTCACTGAATGATCTTGATTCTTGACCTTGTGAGTTAAATTTGTGGTGGTGATTTATTTGGTGGGAAGAGAGAATTTGTCTTGGGGATCTTTTCTATCTCTAGACCTTGTTGATAATTTAACTTCTCCTGCTTTCACTTTTACTGTCTTTCCCCCAACAACGCACCGAAAGTAGAAAGCAGACCAGGAGCGAGCAGAGCGGAGTGCCAAACTTAGTTTTGCGAAAACATAGAGTAGACATCGACATGAAAGTATATACAAATTTCTTGTGAAAGTACATGAAGATTCGCTTTGTTTCGAGGGGAAATTATTATGCATTGTCAATCACATATCAATATGACAAGGGTTTTTGCTAGCATAACGGTCTTGGAACCGAGTAAATCTTGCATGCACAACGCAAGTCATTTCATCTCAGTTATTAAATCATGTGGACTCACATGTTTCGGGTGCACACAAGAATTTTCCGCTAGGGCCTCCCCACTTTTTTCCATATTTATAATGACTTCACCACGAATTTTCACGAGGGCAGGGGAAGATAGGGGTTATCTATGTAAAAGGACCTAATTGCACAACCCTGTAGGGGGTAAATTGAAGTGTCTATCTATACACTTATCCAAATAAATTAACATCGCAAAACACGTGGATTATATGAACTATACCACGTGTCCTTAAACTTTTAATTTGTTCAATTTAGTCTCTTAACTTTTGGTAAATGTTCAATCTAGTCCCTGAATTATATGAAAATATTTAAGTTATCCTTCTATTAATTCAAGTTCAGGCACAACATTCAACATTTTCATATAGTATATGGACTAAATTAAACATGTATCAAAAGTTCAAGAACCACATTGAAAAAAAAATTAAAGTAGTGATGATATTGCATATTAGGTTAAAGTTCATAAATTACATTTAAACAAATTAAAAGTTCATGGACGATATTGCCAAATAGACCAAAATCTAGGAACCATTTCTACCATTTTCCCTTGAGAGAAAGATACGGAGATTGCGAGATGGTTAACAATCAACTAATGTGGACATTGCTTTTTGTTGCTAGAACTGAGCGATCCCAAAGCAACCCAATCTTGCATGAATTTTCCATCCTCTTTATCTTCACTCGCGAATCGAATGCTCTCCCACTGCATATATACCCTCTTTCGTCCACCTTTGTCATCGTATCGACCAACTCTCTCACGAGTTTGGGAAAAGTACCCAAAAAAAAAAAGTTTTAAATTTATTATATTAGTACCAATTCAGTCATAAACCTTTCAATTTGATCAATTTAATCCTAAACTTTTGACGATTTATCAATGTAGTCCATCCAATCAATTTTAGCCAAAACTCATTGACATGGACGTTGGACATGGCATGGCCGACGCTGAAATTGAAATTTTTATAAATTTTCTTTTTTATTACGTTTTATTTTTTCTTTTATTTTTTATTTTTTTTTCCCAACAATAGAATGGTGACCTTGCTGACCAAAGTTGTAAAAGAAAAACAAAGAAAAAATTAAAAAAATCATAAAATTGTTTAAAAAATTATATATTTTGTCCACGTTAACTTTGGTCGTATCACATAGGATGGTCAGCGTCCATGTTAGCGATTTTCGACCAAAATTGGCTGGATGAACTACATTGGGAAATCGTAAAAAAGTTTAAGACTAAATAGATCCAATTGAAAAGCTAAATTGGTAGTAATGCAATAGGTTTATGACTTTTTTTTTGTACTTTTTCCCACAAATTTAGTCATTTGCAAGCATTGCTGCATGTTCATTCATCGCCAGTTAATTCAATGCTCTCCGATAGAAAAAGAGAAAACGTCGCTCATTCCAAGCATCTTCGGCGGCCGCTGAACCAACAACGCCTTCAACCTGTTCGACGGCCTCTTTAGCTCCTCCCTCGCTGGGGCGCATGAGGCGTCTGCGTTCACTGTCACGCACGTGAACTAGACGGAGCGCCAGAGGCGAACGTGTTCAAGGTCGACTTGCTTAGGCTGAGGAAGGGTGAGCAGTGGCACCGTGCAAAGCGGAGCAGCGGGAGGTTCGTCCACCGCTCCGGCTGCCGAAGAACGCGAGGTTGGATCGGGTGAGGGCGAGCATGGAGCTCACCATGACGGGCCCCAAGGAGGAGGTGAAGAAGCGGTAGGTCATGTCCATTTAGATCTCCGGTTAATTTTAATTTCTTTTGCGTTTTCTTTTTTCTTTCCCTCATGCATTGAAATGCTTTTATATGTGTCTGTCGGCCACGTGTTGGTGGGTGGTAAAAGGAAAATTCGCTTTTAAAAATATCAATTATTTATTGTGAAAAAAGTCGAGATTTTCACCTGACTCCTCGAAGGCAATAAATCTAAGGACCGAATTGATGTTATTTATATTGATATACTTATAGTATAATACTATATGTCGATTCGAAATTAAATATATATTTGTGTAAATAGAGTCAAAACCTACTGATATGTCGTGAATTAGATTAATAAATTCTGTCTATTATAATAATAACTAAAAAGGTACTTCTGATAGAAAATAACGAGAAAGTTGCGCGACTTTTTGCTTTGATTTGAGTGGGATAGGCCCTCTTCTTATCTTATTCATTGAGAAATTCGGCAGAAATGTGGTTGTGTCAAAGATAGTAATAATTATATTCAAAATTGAACAGTCGATTTCAATGACTTTGGGAGCGCATACGACAAATTTGGCTCTTCGTTAACTTTCATCGCCTTTGCCTTCGTCTTTGACGGTGACTATGGTTGATTTATTGCTATTCCCTACCAAAGAGATCATACTCTTATTAATAAAAAGGTTAATACCATTAGAAATCTCGAACCAATTCAATTCAATTCAAGTGCATTTGTTTCACTGAAAATTTCATGATAAAGAAAAATGTTTTTCATGAAAATTATTTTCAAGGAAAATGGTTAGTTTTCATTTATTTTGTTATTTAAGAAAAATGATTTCCTTCTTATTAGAATGGAAAACCCCCGATCTAAATTTATTATTTTCAGTCCAAAGAAAACATTTTTCGTAGATCAATTAGATTTCCATCGTGCAAACACCGAAAAGTAGGAAAACGATCCTTGAATCAGTTTTCCTTCAAAGAAACAAACCCTTGCCCTATTTTAATTTTCTCCTAATAAAAAATTTCTAAACCGGTACCTTTGATTGAAATCTCTCTATTGGAACTATGCTTAATATCCCATTGAAATGCCTACGAGTCAGTAGACGTAGATGTTCCTAGTTGAACTTATTATTCTCCATGTCATATTTGTCTTGAAATCGTTTATCACGTCATTGACATCTATGCATTTTAAGATCATATTAAACGAATATCTGAAAGCGTTGATATGGGTCAAGGGTGCCACTTTGGGATTTTATGCGAGACAAGAGTTAATTTGGTGTAAATGGGTCGTGGGGGTTGGTTCCAATTTGAAATTTTTAATAGCATCAACCTCTCAAGTAAAAGACTTGTGTTGTCATGCTCGATGCATTGCCCAGTGTTAATTTTGAGATTCGTACTAAACTTGAGTTTCACTATCATGTCCGCTCTTCTCCTCGCTTTAGGTTTAGAACTTTTTATGTAAAACAACTCGGTCAATTTGGAGGTAGTATTCTGACCCAAAAAAAACAATTTTTGGAGGTAGCATTGGACTATGACCGACATTTTGACCTCTTTTTTTTGCAAGAAAAATAAAGGAAAAATGAAACAAATAGTCAATGAATTTTGATTCAATATGCAATGTTGTCCATGAACTTTTAATTTGTTTATTGTGGTTTTTGAACTTTTTAAATATTGTTATATAGTTTAGGTATTCATTCCATTGAACATTTGCCAATAATTCAGGGACTACATTGCACAAACTAAAAGTCCAAGGACAACATTGCACATTGAGCTAAAATTCAGAAATCATGTTGTACAAATTAAAAGTTCAACGGCGACGTTACATATTGAATCAAAGTTCATAAATTATTTATGCTATTATCCCAAAAAATAAACAACGAAACCCCTTCTTTCTATCTTCTGGCAAGATAATCACGGCAAGTAAAAAGCGGTAGGATTACCAATCTTGACGGTTCTTTTTGCCCCTCTTTTTATGGGGAGCTTCTAGGTTTAGACAAGATTTTTGGAACATTTACTGGGCCGAACCGAACTCCGTTCCTCCATGGAATCTACGTCTGATCCAAAGCCACGTGGCCCAAGAGCACTTGAAGATGGGCCTCGTCTATCAAAACAGAGAGTTTCTTGTCGCAATGGCTTTCAAGTTAGAGAGCCGCGCGCGCTCTTTCCTCATAGCGTAGACAGATTGATTCGATTCTTGCTTCCCATTACGTTCAAAGAACTTATTTTCCTGTTTTTTCTTTTTTCCTTTGGAGTTCCGATCATCCGATTGGTGCCATTCCGCCCTCCCGGGTCGTCTCCTATCGCCGTAACAACCTAATCTTCCTTCCAATAATACATATAATTATCCCTACCGAACATTTCACGAGACGAACACATGGAGGATGTTTTGTTCGATAGTACATTTCATTTTGATATACTCCACAATTAGAGCACAGACGAACTCGATGGCTGATGGGGGTGCAAATCGGATGGGGAAGTATAGGACAGTTGGACATCGTTGACGATACGAGAGAGGCCTTGCTGGACAGGGGTTTGGTGTTTCGTGGCTATCAGGTCACCAGCGAGTGATGATATCCCTAGTAGTTGCCCAATTAAAGTAATTGCCATTAAGCTAGCCGAGTGGCAAACTTCTTGCTATGTGGTGGGGTAGTATCTCGTGCGATTTAGACATTTCCTTTAGGGCATCAAGCTGAGTTGTTATCTTGCGGCGCATCACATGCTAGTTAATCCCCTTCGCGCGTGGCCCCCCCGCGGCCTATTCCAGGGCTCTGCCCGAAATCACACCAATCGTGGCTCTTGCTCGATCTGTACCGTTGATCATGTCGGCTTTAGCGTGAATTTCTAGCTATTATTGCAGTATTCAATGAGATGCGGTTTGAGGCACCTATTCGGCATGCTTGGATTTTCAAAATACGATACATCCATACCACACACACACAAAATCGCTAGATCCATTGGCCGATTTTTCTTATTTAATTGCTTAATAACTACTTAAAAATTTTCTTATTAATTCCCTAACAAAGTGCACGCAAAGAAAAAATAATAATAATCTCCCTTTTCAATTATTTGGATGTGCTTTTTCAGCGCAAAGTTTCCTCGAAATGTTCGAGATTACACGTAACTTGGAAGAGGATTAAGTTTAGAGAAGGGTTCCTTGGTGCGGACAAGAAAAAGTGTTCGGGACGAGAGTTTGAATTTGACGGTGGATAGATATCTTTGTATTTTTCGCAACTTCCCATTTTCGGCTTGGGACAGGAACCTGCGCTCCCATCTTGGGCTCCCCAAAATGGACGGTGACGATTCGTTCCGCCAACTCCCAAGACCGGATCGTGCCACGCTGGATACGACAACCATCATCGCCCTCACACATCGACCATGTGCGCCCGCCGCGGTTCGCTCGCTCCTCCGTATGTTTTTTAAAAATTATTTTCTGCTCTTTCGTCAGAGGCTGAGCCTCTCGCTTGTCCGGGAAATTGCGTGAAACAACCACGACGTGGGGACCCACCTTCTTTTCTCTTTTTTGTGGCGTGAAGTAATGCGCATCCCTTTTATCGATTAAGGATAGGTTTGATTTAAATTTACAAATATTAAAAATTTAATATTAATCCCTTTAGTATTGAACTTTCAGAATTTAATCGAAAACTACTTGTCAAACACCCCAGCATTTCTTTAAAGAGCTTTGCAAATTGAAAATTTTTTTAAATTGCTGAACTAAACTCAACCCAAGTCCTGACATTTGGCCCGACTATAACTTCAAATACTTTGTGAGATTCGAACTAATGATCTCTAATTAATTGTGGCAATTTTAAGATCGACGTGGGACTCTGATTCGACCTCCACTAAAGACATCAGCGTGCTCATCTTTTCCATTAAAAATTTCAAAATATACCAAATACCCCATTTCGCTATCAGTGAGAACTTCTGACATTTATTTAATGATGAGATATGAATAGAATCTGCAATTTGAGCAGATGAAGTTCTTCTCAGAGCGATGGGTTCTTGGGATTTTGAAAAGACATGCAATTTTTTTTAACAAGAGTGGAATTGGGACAAAATAAGAAAATACCCCGGGACCCACACGCTTTGCTATCTCCTCTTGCAACCGAGATCGGACGGGTGGGAGCCAACGTTGGTGCCGGCTTGAGCCGATGGATGAAGTCGCAATCGGCTTGTCCATCGGCTCGGCAGAAATTGACGGTCTATCTTTCCGCGAGCACACCAGCGGAGACCAACTCCCACGTGCCCGTGGGCCACGTGTATCTCGGGTTTGATCCGGCGTGGTCTATTCACCCTTTTCTGCCTCGAGCCTGAGCGGTGATGGACGGCTATCATCAACTCCAATTGACACTCGTAGGGCGTGGATTATATGAAGCCGTGTCGCGAGTCAAGCCAATCTCCTTATCTGGACCAGATTCGCAATTTGGGAAGAAGAAAATTATTGGTCCCCCCTCGTACCTTAGGACTGGATTTGGTCTAAGGAAAAGGTAGAATACTCTTTAGGACTCGGGTTCATTGAATCGGATTCATTTCAGCCATCGATCATGTTGACTTTTATTATTGCGCTCATGTGAAAATCACGTAGTCAACGACTCTTAAGAAGAATCCGATATTTCGATTTGGACTAAAATCCTCTCCAAAGGCAAGACGAAAGTTTTCTCTGCCATAATGACATGGTGATGGAATCTCATGTAATTAATTATTTACTTTTTCATCGATATCTTAGCAAATCAAAGATATCGATCTAAGCCAAACGAGGCTAAATATTTGACTTGAGCTAAATGAACTCTGAAATTCGAAGATCGACGCATTCGACGATAGCTCTCGAGCGTGACTAAATAGAAGAGGTCGTCTAGAACTATGTCGCCATCATTTACACAACCTGTCGAAAACCGACTACGTCGTCCCTAACGATGTGGCAAGAGAGATTTTGCCCCGTTCTCCTCATCTCCTTTCAGGCCCACGAGATCCACCCCACGCATAAATGCTGCAACCGGAAGAGGCAGTTGGATCAACGTTGTTTCCCACACTGACGTTTCATGCCCTTTTCCTTGTCCGAACGCTCAATATCCAGCGCTCAATAAGGGCTAATCAAGTCCCAACTTGCATCCTTCCAACTTGGGTGCGCGTGTGGCCTATGCATATGCATAGCGCGTGGTTGAAGACAAAATCAAGCTGAACCACTAATTTTGGAAAGGGCATTGCTAGGTGAAGCCGTACTTAGGATGGATTTATTGCGCGTGCCTAGGGTCTATGTCAGAATAAGTTTAATTATTGCCCCGTTGAGTAAAAAAGAAAAATGATTTTAAACCAAAAATAAAAATAAAAATTGAAAGAACTGACTTACAAGCATCCTAAAAGCATTGGAGTAAGTAATAGTTCACTCTCGAGCCAATGTAATGACCTCGAATCTAATGAACTTTGTACAATACTTTTGCACGAGACTTTAAAAAATAAATCATGGATGGGGCTGATCATGGCGGGTCGAAATTGGATTACTAGGGAGCGGACCGAGGGGTCGCATAGGACCGATCTTCTAGCCAGGAAATGTCAGGAGAATGGTTACATCTAGTTTCAAACCAAACCAATAATTTGAGCGACCTACGCATCATCGTCTTAATTAGTCAAGAGAGGGACCTAGGAATATGGATTTATATCCCAATCCATATATATATACAAAACGATCTGGTGACCGTAGCTATCATTCTTTTTACAACCAACGAGCTAGTCCATGCCAAGCAAGTCGAGCCAAGCCGCTGCAGCCATGCCAGCCTCATGTTTCCTCATCATTTCTCAAAAACAAACAAATAAATAAATAATATCAAGAATAGGGCAAAATTATTAAATACGATCCACTTTTTATAAAAAAAAAGTATCGACTATAATTGACAGCATCACTAAACACATCGACCGTTTTGACATATGAAATATCCTCGAGCACGCAATTTTTTTGCAAGCTGGCCGCGCCATTTCGAACTTACCATTACGCATCGACACGTCGCGTAACGGTAATATATAAATAAGGTAACTCTGAATATTCAAATCGAGGCATTTTCGTAAATAACGTGAAAAAAATCCATCCTGTTATTAGTGTCGCGCAACTGACTATAAAATACTCTCTCTCTCTTTCACATGGAGTACGCGCTCGCCATGGCAGCCTCCTCCTCGAGGTACAGCGCGCGGACTCGCAGTTGATCCGACGCCGCGGGCGCTTGGCCGTCTTGGGCTGGAGAATCCGCTCGTCGGCTGGCCATGGAGGCGGACAGGGCGGCGCTCGCGGAGGGCCTCATCGGGACGGTCGACG
This sequence comes from Metrosideros polymorpha var. glaberrima, assembly GCA_001662345.2. NCBI lineage: Eukaryota > Viridiplantae > Streptophyta > Magnoliopsida > Myrtales > Myrtaceae > Metrosideros > Metrosideros polymorpha. The sequence continues at coordinate 22,114,986 of BCNH02000010.1, forward strand.
AGATCGCCTCCATCTCCGACTACGGGTGCCCGGTGAAGAAGCAGTACTGCAACCTCGCCCGGCGGCTGAAGCTCTTGATCCCGATGTTCGAGGAGGTCCGCGAGTCGAAGCGGCCGGTCAGCGAGGGGACGGCCGGGGCTCTGGCCTCGTTGAAGGGAGCTCTGGATTCGGCCAAGGATTTGCTTCGATTCGGAAGCGAGGGGAGCAAGATTTACATGGTTTGTACGTGGCTTTTTCTTTTTTTTTTTACTCGCTCTGATGCTGTACTGTAATCAATGTGCGCATGTTCTTCGTTGTCGCGCGAGCGCAGTTCTCGGAGTAGTTTCTGTTGATTTTACTCGATTTGGAATAGAGACGAGCGCTGAATCTGCTGATGCCGGAGCTGGAGTTGGTGCTTGCGGCTAGATTTAGGCACCTGCTTATTTACTTGTATAGATCAAATTCCTGATTTCCCAATTTCCGAGCATTCCATTTTTAGTAAAATGCATATCGCGGAACCAAGGGGGATACTGAATGTTTTTTGAACTTAGAGAGGCTGGATCGCTTTCTTCGAATCATCATCTATCGTCAAGTATTTTTGCGTTGGGAAGATTTCCGAGAGACGAAAGGGAAATATACATATGGGAAAATGAGTCAACTGCTCTAGTCAACACACTCCACCTCTGCCCCATTTTTATGAAGTTCATGATCTCTCAGTAAACTTCAGTCCGCAAGCTTGAGTTGGACTTTTTTACTCCTGACCCTCGATCCATTTAACATTAATCTGTAGACAAAATGTACTTCATGGTTTCATTGCTGCTACTTTGTTCTTGAATCTGTCATGTGGTTGTAGTATAATCATTCCTACTTACGGTATTCTATGACTGTCACGAGTTCTTAGTCTTTTGTTATGGCACTACTAAGATCTGCTCATTGGGTTCTTGCTGTCATTCAGGTTTGATCTTTCGTGTTTTACAGGTCCTTGAAAGGGAGCAACTAATGAGCAAGTTTGATGAGGTGACAGTGCATATAGAACGAGCTCTAAGTGCAATTTCCTATGAAGAACTTGATATATCAGACGAAGTTCAGGAACAGGTAGTTTCTACGCAAGTCTCCATTGCCGGTGGTGAGGGACATCGTCAATTAGGAGTTCAATTTAGACTTATCTTCCTTTGATCTGCCATAGTTTCTTGAGCTTCAAGAGTTCATATATCCCTGAGTTCTCTTCGACATTGTGTGGCCTTATTATGATGCTCAATGTCACAAATAGAGCTCGTCAGATAATGCCAACCCTTCAAACCAATGATCATCCTCTGCTGATATCCAGCTAGTAAATGCTTCGGTAAAGCTCAGGTTGTCTCTTAATGTGCCGATATTCACATTGATTTCTTTGTCCAGGTTGAGCTTGTTCTAGCACAGTTTAGAAGAGCCAAAGGACGGACCAATCCACCGGACATGGAACTATATGGAGATCTATTGTCTCTTTATGAGGGCAATGCTGAAGCTGCAGATCCAGCTGTCCTAAGTAGATTGACTGCGAAGTTACAATTGATGGAAATAACTGACCTTACGCAGGAATCTCTTGCTCTACATGAGATGGTTTCTGCTAGTGGTGAAGATCCAGGGAAGAGCATTGAGAAGATGTCGATGCTGTTGAAGAAAATCAAAGATTTTGTTCAGACAGAGAACCCTGAAATGGATCCTCCTACAAAAGTAGAAGGTTCACCACTGCGTTCAGCTGGAGAAGCATCCGCTGATGGAAACCACAAAGCCCCCGTTATCCCCGATGATTTCCGCTGTCCAATATCATTAGAGTTGATGAAGGATCCCGTCATTGTTTCGACAGGACAGGTCAAGGATGCACAATCTTTTCTCTCTGTGATGCCCTGAAATTCGCTTTGCATGATTGCGGAGCATAAAATTAGGATTTAGAATCTCAATTGCCAGTCTCGCCCTCTTTCATCCTGTTCAAGTGACCATAAATAACAAGTATTTGAGTTGGCGTATCACATTCGCATTTTTTGTTCTGCCTGAGGTCCCGTCATTAATAGAGCATATTAGAAACTCTTGCTTCCTCATGCCATTTCATTGCAGTAGCTTAGAGTAGCCTGAAATATTTCGTGACATAACAGAACAAAATTCATCATCTTTTTACGTCCCTCTAATTCAATTCAAAATTGAAGATACATCCAATTCTTTTACCAGGGCGACACGTGTATCTCTTTTTTCTCTGTCCTTTTTTCTCTCTCTTTTGACTAGTAAGAGTCATTTGACTTAATCCCTATCTGCATTTCTACATTAGCATATCCATATGCCTGGTACATGTTACACTGTACATAGAATGATCCTCTTTTTGCCAGTGCAGACCTATGAACGCTCTTGCATTGAGAAATGGCTGGAAGAAGGGCATGGAACATGTCCAAAGACACAACAAACCCTCGCCAGCACCCCCCTCACACCGAACTACATCCTGCGCAGCCTCATAGCTCAGTGGTGTGAAGCAAATGGCATCGAACTGCCTAAACGTCCTGTGAGCTCTCGCCGTAATAAAGCTACTTCTGCCTTGTCCCCTGCAGATCGGACAAAGATTGAAGTTCTTCTCTGTAAACTAATCTCTGGCATCCCCGAAGAGCAGCATTCTGCTGCCGGTGAGATCCGCCTTCTTGCGAAGCGCAATGCAGATAATCGTGTCGCCATTGCTGAAGCCGGTGCAATTCCTCTCCTAGTAAGTCTCCTCTTAACACCAGACTCTCGCACACAGGAGCATGCTGTAACAGCTCTTCTAAACTTATCCATATGCGAAAACAATAAGGGAACCATCGTCTCTTCGGGAGCAGTTCCCGGTATAGTTCACATTCTGAAGAAGGGAAGCATGGAAGCGCGGGAAAATGCAGCAGCGACCCTTTTCAGCCTTTCAGTCGTGGATGAACATAAAGTCACCATTGGTCGTTCAGGTGCTATCCCGCCACTGGTAGCGCTTTTAAGTGAAGGTACCCAAAGAGGGAAGAAAGATGCTGCAACAGCACTTTTCAATTTGTGTATATACCAAGGCAACAAGGGAAAGGCTGTGAGGGCCAGTATCATGCCCACGCTAATGCGACTGCTCACCGAACCTGAGGGTACTATGGTGGATGAGGCTCTAGCCATATTAGCGATACTTGCTAGTCATTCTGAGGGAAAGACAGCCATCGGAGCTGCCGAGGCAGTGCCAGTTCTCGTTGAGTTTATCAGTAGAGGTTCACCGAGAAACAGAGAGAACGCAGCTGCGATTTTGGCGCATCTTTGCTCTGGAGATCAGAGACACCTAGTGAAGGCACAAGACCTCGGAGTGATGGGTCCACTCATGGATTTGGCACAAAACGGGACGGATAGAGGGAAGAGAAAGGCGGCACAATTACTCGAGCGAATAAGCCGCTATGTTGAGCAGAAGAAGCAGGCTCAGGCGCAAGCTGAAGCCAATACTAAGATTCACCATACACAGCTTCCCTCCGAAAGAGATAGCTAACTGCTTATACAATTTTTCGTTCTTCCCTCTTGTTGGGGAATGTTTTGGAAACCCACCTTTCGTTTGTGAAAATCACCTGGCCATGTAAGTTAAATTCTTTTGGAGGCCCGTGGCAAGGACTGCATCATTCTAACAGTTTGTCGGAAGAAATGCGGCAAAAGGTAGCTGCACGGAGTGAGATCAAGGACGGGCTAAGATATTTCTGACATCAGTTTACAATGTATACGAGCAGAATGTACCGTCGTCGTCCTCAGTTTTTTAATGGAAGCGATGTCAGTTCAAAGAACAAACCATTCGACTCGCAAAGATGTCCCGTGTTGTGTCTCGACAGCAAAAGTTCTGTTTCAATGTCATACTTCCTAAATATAAGCAACACCTAGTTATTCAACATCCTTCGGTTGAATTCTCAACCTACTTAAAACCGTCTCGATATGACATGGTCGGACCATGGTCGGACCAGAGTCGGTAGATATCACTTCCCCCCACGAAAATGAAGTAGCAAGTTCAAGAACATACACTCCAGCTGTTATGAAACTCCTTACAGTCATTCAAAATCGAGTTCTACTACAGGTTGTGAGGCGCTGCTTCAAGATTACCAGATAGATCGATGAACTGCTACGTGAGTAGAACTTGAATTCTAAACAGCAAAAGAACCCAAAACACTCCAATGGAACTTCAGCTCTGACAATGAAGTGCTACTGTTAAATTATGAGTTTCCTCAAATAGAAACTTAAACCAAATGAAAAGAACCAATGTACAAAATTTTTCAAATGCGGGAATAGACAAGGACTTGCTGAAATGTTCAGACTCGGAACTGAATCATCTTCTACTTGGCCTCTTCAATTGGAAACTCTTATCAATTTCACCCTACCGCTCTACACAGCTGAACTACTTCCTTCCCCTGTTAAGCCTCTGCAGGTGATAATTAATGCTTCCCCAAGCCGTTCTGTTTCTTCCACTCTGAATCAAACAAGAGCCAAAAAAATAAGGGGGTTCTGCTTAAACATGTGTTCATACAGATATTGGGCTCACACTCGTGCACACACGAGAGAGAGAGAGAGAGAGAGAGATGATAACGACGGATACACAAAGAAAACGCAAAACAAACCTGAGCATCCATGCAAGCACTCAAAAGTTCCTTTTGCCGGACGCATTTATCATCATTGTTCTGGCTTAGTGCCAAGCAGTTGAGAAATGATATCATTTCCTTCATGCAAGGCTTTTGAAGTGACCCAAATTTTTTGGGGCTGATGTACAGTGCGCCTGCTTTTCGGCCCATTGTAATTGGAATCTCACTGCACGTATCCAAACAGTCATTATCAAACACACGAAAGATGAAAGATTTTCAAATATAGTACGATCAACCAGCAGGAAACAGTGAAGCTTAAGAACAACCGTTTTTAATGTAGCAACTTCTATGACAGTTTAAGAAACACTTACTCAGGCAGATAAACTATGAGCAACTGCTAGGCCTTCCTATTGTATTCAAACAACCCAACAATAATGTATACTGCAAGTATCACAGCACTGCACAGAGAGAGAGAGAGAGAGAGAGAGAGGAAAACCGGCCTATGGCATTGATCTAGGAACCAATCGAATAGGGCCTTGCCACACCGCAAAGACGCACCAGCTTTATAACTACAGTCCATTCTGAAGCTAGTACATGATTATGACGCCTAATGACCACAATTTTGCTGAGAAAACATAGATACTCCAAATTGAACAGAATAATTTAAGTGGATATTGGAGTCATTCAGAAAAGTACAACCATAAAAAAAGCAAGTCAAATCCAAAAAGAACATTTTCTCAGAATCCATCACTCCCTTTGAAGGTGAGAAAGTTCTATTCGAATATTCTGCAGATGGGAAAAAGCTAGCTAAGGCCCTAACATTCAACTCCCATTCAATTAGAAAACCAAACCAAAGCACTGAGAACATCCACGCCAACATTTCATTACCACCAGTACCAATTCCATTCTCTACTGCTTTGATGTGATGCTCATACATTCATAAACACCATGTTGGTAGATAATCCAGAAAACAAATAATGCGTCATTGAGCATTGACTTTTCATTATACATGACACTCCACTTCATCTCCACGCTCAGCAATATTTCACCTCCATACTGAGCAATTAATAAGAAATGACTCAACTAGAGAAACACGTAGACATATGCACAAACCAATTCCCGTTCACAGGGTGTATAAAGTGAAGCTGAACACATGTAAAAGTTTTCAAACTATGAAACTCATTAAACCTTAATAAAGTCCACATTAGTAGAACTGCTCAAAGAAGCTAAAGGGCCCACAGGGATCTACTCTAGTTATTGTGAACAAGACCCAACTGAGCAACAAACTCTAAAATTCTTACAGATGAATTAACAGTTCAAAAAAGTATTACGTGATTTACTTTCCTCATGTAGCACAGTGTCAAATAAATCCACTTAATCTATGACTCTCTAAACAATTTCCAGTAACATTGAGGTTTACATTAAAAGAACCTCAACCTGTATATACACAAAGCTCCTGAGGCACTTGACTTTAATTTCCAAATGCTAATCTGCTAATAGTTTTTATTTTATTTTTTAAAAAAAACACCAACTTTGAATATAACCTGCAATACTTCCTTCGTTAAAACAATTAGTAGCCCAATTTGACAAGTGGTTCATCGGCATGGTCTGAGCTATTCTAACAGATGAAATTCACGGGTGCGTTATCCAACAGGGCAAGCAAAGCAAAACCGCTTCTCAAAAGAGATTAAGCTATTGAATAAATCTGTATTTCACTTGGTTCAAAACACAAGAATGAACAAATATCCCCACCAAAATTCCAAAAAGACGGAGCTTTCAAAAGGAACCCAGCAGCAAATCTTTACTTTCGCATTCAACGAGAACGCTGTCATAGATCAAGGGGGCATGATCCTAGAGCAGATAATCGTCCTTGCGATATCTAATTTCGTCATATCCTCGAGGTACCTCAGATTTGAAAGAACAAAAGGAAGCGTACTTCACAGTAGAACTTATTATACAGAGTTAATTCTTGCACTCAAACCTCTGCTTAATGCTTAATCCCTCTTCTTTGTGTAGTCAAAACTATTGAAAGGTCTATATGTTCCTCATTGTGACTTCTAGCATGCAGGCAAGGGTTCCGGTTCATGCTTCGAAAGCAAGAACGGGAACCCGAACTTGAAGTGGATTCAGCATATGCGATCACCCAGAACATCAAGCAATGGAACGGCAACGAAGGAGAAAAGGGCCAGTAGAGCGCAGCGAATTACCTCGGATCTGGACAACTCCGAATCCAGGCGTCCTCAACGTCGACGTCGACGGCTCTTACGTCGAAGGCTCAACTGTAGGAGCGATCTCGCGCGTATGCCGAGTCCGCTCCGGCCGACTCGTGGATGGCTCTGCTCGTGCTGCGCCGGTATCTTCAGGCGGAGCAAGCAGAGGCGGAAGCTGTGGTCGAAGCCCTAAATCATCTTCAAGCTCGAAGAACAGAGAAGAAAACGGAGGCTGTTCTCAGATCACGTTTGATTCGATCTGCTCTCGGGCTTCGACGGCGGTGGCGAGAGAGGAGCGCAATCGAGCGCGAGCACAGCAGATGAGCGAGAGCAGCAGACGAGCAGACGAGCGCTCCAGTAGGGTTTGGTTTCAAGGGCAAAAAAGGAAACTGGCTTTATTTTATTAACTAAGGCTTCAGCATTTTCGAAATGCCGAAAGCTCAGTGAGTTTGGTTCAGCATTTAGAAAGAGCTTTCAGTCTGAATGCTCCTTTATGAAATGCTAAATTGTTTGGCAAGTTTTTTTTCAATGAAGCATTCGGCCAAATGCTAGCTTTGAGAAGGCTGAAATGCTGAATACTGAAAGTTGGAGAGACCAGCATTCAGCATTTCAGCCTTTCCAAAGCCAGCATTTGACCGAATGCTCTTTTGAAAAAAATTTGCTAAACAATTCAGCATTTCGCAAAAAGACATTCAGGCTGAAAGCTTCTTCCAGATACTGAACTAAACCCATCCTAATTCTCAGTAGCTCTGAACTTTCACCTCTTGAAAATAGTTATCAAAAGCCTCAAATTTGCCTCAAAGAATTTTGGTGCCTCGAGAGCTTTTAAAATACCGAACCAAACACAACCTAAATTCTCTCTTCTTCTTCTTTTTTATTCGGGGGAGGTTAGAAAATCTAGGTTCATCTGCCCTCTTCATTTTGGGTCCTTAAGTATATTAAACTAATTCTACGATCTTTTCTCAAAGCGTGAACCGGTATAATCAATCCATCCCTAAAATTCGGGTCAATTGGGGATTTCGGAATGAACGGCGACCGAAACATGAGTGGGATGAATTTGAAGTTGTATTTAGGAAATTCTATGAAACTCAAAACCTCGTCGGAAGCGAATTTATCGGATTGTCCAGCATCCGAACTCGAATAGTCAAACCGATGCGGTGCATTTATTTTCGTATTAAGCATGACGTCATATTGGTTATTATAGTGAACTTCGAACAAAGAAAAAACAATGCCCTAATGGCTGCGAAGTGGAGTTACGAGAGTAGTTAACGAAAAAATTAAGACGACAATCCGCACATCGAAATGTCGTTTAGCGAACGCAATGCGATTATATGCTTTTGTCAAGCCAGAGACATGCATAGAAACATTGCTCTAAGCAATAACATGGTCTTCATTTTAGTCCCCCTAAATGCGACTTATCGGCCTCGAGTAGATTTGAACTCATAATCCTGATCGCCCTTTGCCAAAAGAGGTGTCGGGCTGATTTTTATAAAAAATTTTTTTATCTAATTCTATCTTATCATATTTTTATTATACAAATTACCGTGTGTGCCGGACCGAATTGACTAGCACGATAAATAATAATCAAAAATCGAAAGCTGCATTAATTGTTACAAAATAGAAAGGGAAGAGGGGAAAGAGCTTTCTGCACTGCGCGAGTGGTGGCATAGTCCATATGTTTTTATTACCACAATCACATGCAATAAGCCCAAGACAGCTCAACCCCTATCAATCTCTCTCGCTCTCTTTTAAAGATATGGGCTTTTGCACAGAGTAGGAAGGCATCTAGTAATTAATTAGGAGAGGGCAGACCACAAATTTCGACCACCTCGATTTAGTGAAATACCCAAATTCGATGAGCTTCCTTGCAAGCTACAGTTGCAATACGGGTCACGCTTCTGGTTTCATTTTTTATGAAGAAGATTTCCAGCGCGACACAACCGTCGTCCGTGGCCAGAGGAGCAGCGGAAGGAACACACGACCTCCGACGAGGATGGAGTTCGCAAAACCGCAAGCATCGTTTCAAATTTCAAAAAGCATATCGCCACGCCATTTATAGAAGGGTTAATACTAAGAAAAATGACAAACTGGTACACCTGTAATAAATTTATCCAAAACTAATTTTTTTAATCATGAAAAACCCCAAACTAGTACATCTGTAACAAATTTACTTCAAACTGATTCACCTGTAATAAATTTACCTTTCGTTAGTTTTCGTCAAATTTTACCGTCAAATTGCTAAATTTGATGATACATGATAGTTGACGAACTCTATTAATTTTGGGTTTTACTTTTCGTTTGTCACAAATGTGCTAGTTTGAAATTTTTCGTGGTATTAACTAAATTTAATAGAAATAAAAAGAAAGTAAATTTATCACAAATATACTAATTTTTGGATAAATTTATAATAAACGTATCAATTTAAAATTTTTCATAGTATTAACCATTTACGGAACTAGTACAGTCCTTTGAAGGTACCAAAACGAGAGAAGGGTGGGTGGCAGATTTGAAAATAAATGGATGGGGCCAGCCAAGGAAGATAGATTGATTCGTTCGAGTTTTAAATGCGATGGGCCAACTCTCACATGGAAACATGTTTGCTTCCAAGCTGGTGTCGTGTCCCTCACTACACACATCGTTCGCATTCCGGCTTATCAATGCAAAAACCCACCTTACACACCATACTAAAACGATAGCCCGCAAAAACAAGAGTTTTGATTTCGTAAGATCGATCCGCCCTTTTTTTTTTTTTAGATACAGTTGGTATCACGTCGTCGTATCACGCGTCCTTTTTATAATCGATGGGGTTTTCGGCACGAATCGAAGTTCGGATGGACGACGCGGAAACGAAACTATTCCTCGCTCGGCATTTGGGGCGGTTCACGAAGCACGCGTAAGTTCAGTTTAGCATTTCCATCGATGGAAAAGGTAATATTTTTTCCTCCACTCGCATTTTCATTAATCAATCTCAAAGACTTTTTTTTGGAACTGGTACCCCCTTCACTATTGCAAATCCTTTTTTTTTTAAATTATTATTTTTTAAATATTTTTTTTTCCTTTATATAAAATTTTTGAAAAAGTTGGGGTTGCAAAGGGAATTGATGCTTGAGAGAAGAGAGGGGTGTGGGGGCAAAAAACTTTCGGCCGGATCGCGTGAGCAACAACGACGTTGCTTGTTGCATAGGTAAAAGCTGATGGCCTCTGTTTTCAAAGCCTTTGTCCCTTTTTATTTTCTCTGAACGCGACTTACTCCCCAGGTAACCTTTGAAATCGACCTCTCCCCTGCTCCATGTGCTGGACATTTTGCCCCCTCTGACCTTTCTTCGCGACCCCTGTTTTTTTTTCCCCGTAGTCGTTAAAAGGGTTGGCTCGTATGAGATGGGCGGGACTAACCCCTTCGTCCAAGGCTTGAATTCGAATCGTCACGCTCCCGGGGTTCACTTAAAGAATGCCCAGTCGCAAGAGTTCGATTTCGGCGTGTACCCTTTTCTAGAACGAGTTGGGCAAAGACCGCCGCTACCATCTCTCTCTCTCTCTCTCGCATTTCGACTCCTAATTCGTGCCGAGAAAACGAGAAAGTCTTGCCCTTTGATTGACTTGAACACAAAGGTGACTTGTCGTGTGGCGTGTCGAGTTGGAATTCTCCGCTTTTCACCTTTTCGAGCGGGGATCAAGGTAAGAGCACACCATTAGCTGGACACCATGATGCGTTTGTTTGACGCGTAAATCCAGAAATTCTGTCTATCTTTTTGGTTTTTTTGAGACAAAGTAGGTATTATGGAAGCATCACGTCTTTTCTTAAACATATATGCTCATTACAACAAGCATATGAACTGAGCAAAAATAAAAATAATAATATTTGCAGACGACGATGGTGATGGTCCGACCCTTTTGTGTTTTTCTTTCTCTGGGTCTGCCCTGCCTATTGCCAGCCCCCACATTGGCCCTCCATGAAGATAATGACTTGTCTGGTAACCCCAAAAACAGGAAAAGAAGAAGAAGAAGAAGATGGAGACTTGTCTGTGCGGCTAAAGTTGTTTATGACACCATTTTCGTTCCTTTTCTTTAAGCATATGTGCCCTCGAATCAGATTTTGAGAGAGAGAGAGAGAGAGAGAATTAGAAAGTAGAAGAGAAGTGATTCGAACGCTCTAAAGTGGAAGGGATTTTGCAGTGTTTTTTCTTCTGGTATCGGCTTGAAGCCAGCCAGAGGAGAATCTTTTCTTTTCCGACTGAACATTTTCACACACCCACTTGGAAAAACTAGAGAAAACTACGTGATCTCGTACGTGCTGAGAAGGCTGCAGCGGGCGGCAGGCAGCCCATAATACTTGTCTTCCTTTCTCTGTTTTTTTCTTTTTCTTTCTTTTTCTCTTTTCCCTTGTTCGATTTTTGCCTATCGTGTCCAAAGGCTCCTGGACATCTGAATGATTTAGATGCTGGTAAATTCAGCTAGGAGTCCCCTCACTTGAGCTTTGACGATGACCTCGCCATGATTTTGCATTTCAATGAGCTATAGCATTAAATGCTCAAGGCAAACTCTCCTGCATCTTCGGGTGTGCTTCATGACTCCTTCCTTTTACCCAAATCCCCACATAACAGAAACAGCTAACTCAGAAGGAAACAAGTGCCCTTTTGGATTAAAATAGATTTGACACAATAAGCAATCACATCCCAAGGAAAAAAAAAAATTAAAAAGAAAGAATGAACAAGGACCCATCAGGGCAGAGAGTTCATGGAGATCAATGAACAATCGAGTTCTTATCTAGGGGTCTGAAAGCTGTTGGAGAAGATGCCAGCGGAAGTACTTGGGAAGTGCTTGAAGGAAAATGTGGCCTCACATTCTGAAGAACCTCCCTTTTCTCTCCATTCTTGCACACGATGATCCTCACAAGAGGCTCCTCTTTGTTGTCTCCATCACCACCGCAGGGTTTTGCAAAGCCACATTCTTGACCACCTGCTCTTTTAGCAGCCTCCTCTCTGAGTCTCCTGCACAGTTTCTCCTCTGCATCCCTCAGGAACTTGAACTTCGGCGGCGGCGACGACGCCGGCCGAGCCCAGTCGGCCTCCGCCAAGGACTCGAACAGGGGGTTGTTAAACCCATTGTTGCTGTAACTCTCAAGGGGATTGAGGGATGACGATGACTTGAGTGGAGGTGAGGCCAGAGGAGTGAGGAATGGGGTCTGGTCAAGCGCCAAGATTATGTCGCTCAAGCTCCTGGTCCTTGAGCCTTTCCTGCTCTTATCGCCCCTTGACCTCCCATCCTCAGACTCCAAGTCCTCCCTAGTCTCTTCCTTGATTGTGAAGAGGAACCTTGGTGGGCCATGGAGGTTGTGGAGCCTCATGAGCTCCGAGTCCACACTCTCTTGATCTACAAGGCTCTTCGACAGCGAGTCCTTGCTGTTTCCAACTTCTAGGTCTGACATTTCATGCCCATTTGCACCTAAATCTTTTACATTGGCTGGATTTGTGTTGCTGTCCTTGGTGTTGGTGGGTTGTTGCAACGAAGGGGGCTTTTTCCAGCAGATGAGCTGGAGCAATTCCTTTGCGTATTTGGCGTAGTCTTCTTCTTCTGGGACGTCTGCAATACTACTTGAGGCAACTCTTCTTCTCTTCCACCATAGCACATAGTACGCTTCCGCTACAAAAGCCAAGAAGAGGCAACCGAAGATTATGCTCAGAGCAAGCCCCAGACCACTGAAAGCTGCCATCTTTGTCCCTCTAATTTCACATTCCCAAGCAACTGAGAAGTTTGCTCAGATGATTCAAACTTGTCAACTCCGATAATGACTTCCTAGTGAGCACCGAAAATACCCAAACGGTGAAACTTCACTTTGAACAGAAACAACAGAGCAGAAGCAACAATCAAACTCCAAGACTTGCCCCCAGAAATTAACCACGGAGTAGTAGAGATTTCCTCAAAAGACAAAGCAGGAAAGACCCTCCTTGCTGTCTAATCTTGGAAACCCACAAAGCACGAAGCGACCTCCGGAACACCCAAAGCTTCAGGAACTTCTCGCTCACCACTCACAAGATTTCAAACTCGGGGTTATCTTGCAAGCCTCGACAATTCCATCGCGTGAGAAAAACAGAACCGTTGCAGAGAGAAGAAAAAGGAACAATTACCCAGCAGCCCAAATTCTCAACAGTTTCAAGCCAGAGATGGGGTTGAGATGGAAACAAAAGAATCACGTCCCTTCGAGCTCAAAACCACGGAAAAGGGAAATAGACAGGACGCACGGACCTGAAATTTGCTGAAAAAGACGAAAGAGGGTGAAGGAGAATTGCTTGTTTACGAAGGATATGGGATGGGATGTTTGTGGAAGGTGGGCTGTAAAAAGATGCCGGGGGGGTGTGCGCTTGTGGGGGGGACGAGTATGGGAATACAGTTGGCAAAAATCAGCTCGCAATCACATGGGTTTGCTAAAGGTCGTGTATCATTAAAACCAGAGAGAGAGAGAAGAGAGAGAGAGGGAGTTTTTGGGACAATCTTGCCTAAAAACTAATAGGTGGTCATTGCATCACCCACGCGGGCGACCACGAAAGCAGCTGTGGGATCTTGTTGGGAACGCAAAGCCAGCGGAGGCGGAGGAACACAAACAACGGTCACCTGCGAAAATCTAGCTGGGTCTCGTACGCGCTCCTTTGATTGAACACTGACCCGAGGACCCGAATGTCTTCGTCGCTACCCTTCCCTTCCCTTCCATATTCAACCGTTGCTTTTGCGGGTAATGTCGTGCCCGACAATTTGAATGCACCTTTCCAAATGTTAAATGTTGTTGTTGTTGTTTCAAAAGTAACTCGGTCATTTTTCCCCGTCAAATGCGTGATAGGATGCTCCGCTCGTATCGGGAGGCACAACGAAAGCCCGATATCTCGGTTAGGAAATATCGCTAAAAAGGAGATCAAGCCCGAACCCTGCGGCATACCCAATTGAAAATATTTTCATTAGAAAATTTAAACCAATGAATTATGATTCAAGAGGATATATTGATTGTTTCACGTTATGACGCTCTTTACACTTACATATTAACAAAATCTCCAGCTCGTATGTGAGCCACCTGCTTTAGGCTCACTCCCTCTTAGTCCAGGTTTCCTTCCACACCAATGTTATCAATCTCCATCTTGATTTGGCCAAGTTTGGCGGATACCAGTCAAGACAATATCTATCTTTCGGACTTCACCTTAATCGCCTTGGCCCAACCAAGCTTGGCAGAAAGTTGGAAGACACCATTTGTCACCTCAATGAGGGAGTCACATCTGAGATTTTCTTTTCTTAAGATATTTACTAGACACCAATACATATTGGGAGCGAGTCACCAATCATGCATTGGCTCTAATTCCAATTCTTGCGAAAATCTATGGATCTTGCGATTCATTATCAAACGAGAGAGAACGAGATTACCAAAGACATCAGCAAGGAATAGTGAAAACACCAGAATTTACGTGAATCTTTCCAAGAACTCTATCCCTCCTCCATAAGGAGAGCCCATCACGAAGAAATCAACAATGATTTTGAATAATTACGGAATTATAATAGCTCAATTGTGCATGTGTTTCCTAGTCCTAAATGTGCCGAGGTTTGATCGCGTACTCTTTCTCGATTTTGAACTCCAAGCACGAATATTTGCTTTTGCATAAATGAGAATGCACAACATCAGTATACGAGTGGGGTTACGCTCCCATTTTACGCATAGAATTTCCATCTTGCTTGTTAGTGAGTGCTTTGTGAATTTTCTTGGTGAGAATACTGCAAGAGATTATAAATTTCACACAATGAGGAATCTCTTTAGTGTAATTCCCCATATTAATAGTGGATTTCCTTACAATTGGCTATCTCCATGTAGCACGTAACAACATTCGAGCCGAATCATGTAAATCTCCGACGCCCTTTATCGTTCCTGATAGATTTTTATCTAACAATTTCTGTTTCTTGTATTTGATATTAAAATGCAAGATAAATCGGTTTCGACGTTACTTCATAACAAAATGTGAAAGGTATTTCGATCCTATCTATATCCTAAGCAATCAATACTACTGTTCAATGCAATTTAAAAAGGAAAAAAAAAAAAGGAAGCCGGACTGCATTATTAGTGGAGGCCCAGTGGGCACATCATCGGTTATGACATTAGGCCGGAAACTGAGGGCCGTTGATGAGATAATTAGAGGGGCCCACTTTGGTTCCAGAAAAGCTGAACAACGGGCCCAATGCATCCAAGATCATCACAAGACTCGACTATGACCAGCACGTGATTTCTATTGTCGCCGGAAACTTGACCCGGATCCGGATCACTCGTTGGGCCGTCGTCCGAAGTCAAGCTAGGTCTACTCGAGTCAACTCGATCCATACTGTTCTCGAGTTCGATTCGGCCCGTTTGCTTGGTGCTCAAATTGGAATTTTCGTATAAACACGATTCGGATGGAAAATTGAGATGCTCGAACTTGACTTGACTGGATCACGATCGAGTTACAAGAGAGCTTGAGCTTAGCTCGATTTCAATCTTAATAAACTCAAAGATTCAACCAGTGAATATTAAGGATTTACATGCTCAAGCTTGACTTGATTGAGAGTTTTTGTGAAGAGGGAGGGAAAGAGAGAACAAATCAAGCAATGGAGAGAGAGAGAGAGAAGGCGAAGAGGGAGACGTGAGTGAGTGGAGAGAGAGAGGAGGAGGATATAGGCGCTAGTTTAAAATTTTTGTCTGATAGACAATGGACCCCGCCGCCACGTGTTAGGCCTTCATTAGGTCATCACACCAAGTCAGCAAATGACTTGGCGCCCAACCTGCACCTAATATTTTCTCCAAGTTATACCAAATTAACAAGCTTCCAGACTTGATTGCACTAGTCAAAAGTTTTGAGATCGATCACACCTTTGTGACAGATTTTTCGAATTGCCAACATACTCATCCATAATATATACGGGAAAGAAATCCAACGAAAATGGGTTGCATCATAAATAAATAAAATAAAGTAAAATAAAAACCATTAATGCATGAACCGTGTCAAGTGAAAATCATGCTCTAGAACAAAGTCCGAAGGCTCCCTGCAAGCAGAGGTCGTGCTCGAACTTGAGCAGCAAAGGCCAAAAGGAGGAGGAGACTAGAGAGAGAGAGAGAGTGAGCAGAAGAATAGCGACAAGTTCTCATGATCGGAACCTTCTTACGTGCCAACGTTGCTGCTCCCCCAGCGAGGGCTAAACTCGAGTGGCTCTATATAT
Source organism: Metrosideros polymorpha var. glaberrima (assembly GCA_001662345.2). Lineage (NCBI taxonomy): Eukaryota > Viridiplantae > Streptophyta > Magnoliopsida > Myrtales > Myrtaceae > Metrosideros > Metrosideros polymorpha. Next base: position 22,130,968 of record BCNH02000010.1, read on the forward strand.
ACATACTGAAAACGGTGTCCGGAGCAGGTAATTGTTGACGTGGAATGTCAAAAGCAGCCATTTTCTCCGTTTTAACAAGAGGTTCAGAGAGGAGACACAACGCTCTCTTCGAAACACCCGCCGGTAGAGCTCCGGCAAATCGAAAATCGATCAGTACAAAGCTAGGAGCGTTCGGGTAAATTTCCATATAGATCAGCATCACATCCATCGCAGTGTTGCGTACTGACAAAGGAGTACAGCCGTGGCACCGGTCTCCGTCAGCTTTTAACGACGACGGAGACCCCGTCGACCGCGCATTTCTTTCACGAGTCCATGGTAACCGGTTGGACTCGTGGTGGAATCGAAACGTTGCGTTCTGCGAAACTCACGTATGTTAATTCGACAGAATACGGAACCGATGCACGAGGCACATGATCTCTCCACGGGAATGCACCGCTTGTTTTGAACATGAAATATATATCGATGGGTTATGAAGTGCTTACTTTAGGTTGTTTTAATTTGGGGATGCAATTTATGTTTAATTTAAATTACATTGATTAACTTAAGATGTTAATTTAAATTGTGGTTGTTCTTCTAGATTATCAAAAGTCAAAAGTAACCCTTTCACTTTCTCCGTCGGTAAATATTACCACAAAAATTCTAAACATATTGCAATTATGCCAACTCAATTCTAAGTATTTTTTTTTTGTCAATTGAGTTATAAATCTTTTGTATTTGTAACAATTTAGTCCATCCACTCAATTTTGACTGAAAATCACTAACATGAACGCTAGCCGGCCCACGTAACACGATCAACGTTGACATGGACTTTTGTAAATAATAATTTAATAAAATATTGAATTTTTTTTCTTTTTTCTTTTTTTTCCCTGTATTTAGGGTCGACGACCCTCGCTAGCCACATGCAAGGGCCGCAGCACCCTCACTTAGCCAGATTTGACGAGGGCATCGTGTGGCCCTCACCATATCTAAGTGAGGGGCCATGCACCCTTGCCTATTCCAACAAGGGCATCTGGCCCTAAGTCCAAGGAAAAAATGATTAAAAAAATTAAAACAATTTAAAAAGTTCATATCAATGTCGGTTGTGCCACATAGGACGATTGGCATTCACATCAACGATTTCCAGCTAAAATTGATCGGATGAACTCAATTGGCACAAATGTAAAAAGATTAGGACTTAATTGGCAAAAAAAAAAATCTAAAATTGAGCTTGCACAATTGAAAAATATTTAAGACTTTTTTTTATAATACTTCCTCTCCGTTGGTATGTCATTTTAGAAAGATGCTAGCATGTGGCTCCACTCATGTGTCATCTAGTTCAACAATTTCATGATAAAATTTAACGGAAGCTAATAGAGGATATATATGTCACAAATATATTGATTTGGGGTTTTTGGTAACCCAAAAAATGGTTTTGGGTGAAATTGTCATATATATATATTAATTTGAGATTTATAACTCAAAAATTAATTTAAAATTTTGTTACAAGTATATAGGTTTGTGATTTTCCGTGATATTGATAAAAAATATTAATTTATCACAAAAAAAAAAAACAGTGTATTAGAAATTACTTACTTCCGTTATATAAATTCAGATAAATTGTCGAATCACGATTTTCAACAAAATCCGCATTTCCAGAAGTGGGGAAGCCGACGCGACCTCGTGGTGGGTTGAAGCTTTATCCTCTTGCGCCAATGAGTTTGTCGACCTCGGGACTGATGCATGCAGCTCCATGCATCTCAAGACGTCGTCGTTTCCACGCCATTTCTCAAATGGGAATCGCGACCGATGTGCAGTAAGGCTGGAACTTGGAGGATCTATGTGCTGGCCTCCATTTCCCCATGCCAATAGATTCTGAATTTTCAAATCAGATCAGTCCCCGCCTACTCTTACTTTCGGTAAGGTCCATAATAAAAATCGAAAAAATTACCTCATTAGTTGTAAATTTATCGTATAGACGTCGATTCAGTCGTAAATTCTTTAATTTTATTTTAAACCTTTATGCGAATTTTCAATGTTATTCTTGCGGTCAATTCTTTCCAAAAATGGATGATGTGGCGATTTAGTCATCGTCAACTATCCTACATTGCATATTGTCAAGTTAGCAATTTTTTGCGAAAATTAATCAGAATAGCTACAGTAAAATTTCGTGCAAATATTTAGGATTAAATTGATAAAATTAAAAAGTTTACGACTAAATCAGCATCCATATAATAGATTCATGACTGATTGGACAATTTCCCCAACAGAAATCATCACGTGCATTGTTCGAAACGCTTTTGAATTGAATGCGCAATCGTCTCTTCCTATAAATGTAGATTGTTATATAGGATAGGTACGCGGGTCGCGAATATTCGAACGGCTAGTGATCGGTGCGTCATATATTTCACGACTTTAACGCGTTTACACAACAGTAATGCTTACTGCTTAGGGGAAGTGCCTCTCGACGTGTGCATTTGGTTTTTTGTATTTTGTTTTCATCTTTGGGCATCGTTAACGTCGACCATTAATTAGCTTGCGACATTTACGGTTTGAAGGAAAAACATGATGCCAATGTCCATGCTTGTACAGATGAGATTGCATTTGAATCTTGAATTTTGGGATTTCTCTCAATTTCCTTCGAAAAAGTTAATTGCTAACGTCCCTATATCGTGTTTCCCTATAGGGTACACGTTATTAATTTGACGAAATTAATCAAATATATAAGTTCACTTTTGAATTGCTCAAAACCAAGCATTGCCATTATGGGCATGATAAGGAAAGACCAAAGGGTTAACTTTGTTGTGTTCTGACGTGTTCTACGCGTGTTTCATGTTTAAACTTGTTTCTCGATGGTGTTATCCAGAGGAAATATTACTCAACGAGTCAGAAAATTACTGTACACGCGACAATTCAGTTATGAATTTTTCAATTTTACCAATTTAGTTATAAATATTTGTGCAAAATTCCAATGTAATAGTCCTTTCGGCCAATTTTCTTTGAATAACTTTAGCGTGGCGGTCCAATCATCACCAGCCATCCTACGTGCACACCACCTGGCAAGAAATGGTCGAAAGGACTACAATGGAATTTCGCGCAAATGTTCATAACTACATTGACAAAATTGAAAAGTTTATTATCAAATTGGCATTCGTACAAAAGATTTATACGTGATTGGACAATTTCTCCATTATCTAGGGGTGTAAAAACACTCAAACCAGCTCGAAATTTTATGATCTTTCTAGATTGGGTTTCTTTCCAATTTAGATAATATGTACAAATTTGGAAATAAAGATTCCAATCTCTTCGTTTTAACTAAAATAAAATTGTAAATAATAACAACCAGAAAATATAAAACGTAATTAGCTTAGTAAATTGATTTTTGCAGTTGATTATCAATAATGAAGTTAATGTAGCGTCTAATATGTTAAACTCAGACTTTCCGACATTTGATGTATTTACTTTAATTAGATAAACATGCCTTTTTTCCAAATAATAAAAAAATCTAGAGTTTTCTAAGTAGTAAAAGAGACTTAGAACGTTTAAGGGAATTCAACATTAATTCTTCAAGAAATAAAAGTTTAAAATTTTGGCAAACGAAAGAAGAATCATTTTTAAAAATCTCCATCTAATTACGGACATCGTATTGTATTATAAATTTTCACAATAGTAAAAAAGTGAGCTAGGAACAATGGTTATTTGTAAGAGTAAAATATTTCGAAGTATATGTAATATGTTCTGAATCATTAATTACACATTGTAAACTTCATTGAGAGAATATTGAATCCAAAATCAACCCCCCC
>BCNH02000010.1:22147781-22186794 GCA_001662345.2 Metrosideros polymorpha var. glaberrima
TAATAATTTAAGCGATACAAACGATATTTTTAGAAAGATGTATTTTAAATCACTTATTTTTTACGGGATGAAAGGAGCCTTAATAAATTGGAATACTACTCGAGTTTGATTTTATATAGAGAGATAAAAAAAAAGGGATATTATATAGTTTTTGGGGGCCTTTTCTCCTCCTGTTTGGGCCACTACGAACCTCGCAGTAATTAAGAAAACGGGTTCAGTTTCAAAGCCCACGATTTCGTTTCGCTTCAGCCTCGCCTTCGGTGAATCCGACGATCGATCTTCTTCTCCTCCGACTGCACAGACACGAGCAATCCCGAGAGCTCAGTTGTGCGGCTCCGTCGCCGCAACCCCCATTAATGGCTCGCGCTCTTCCTTCCATCAGTGCGCCAAAATGAAGCTCGCTCGCTCGCAAAAATCCCTCTTCGGCCTCTGCTTTCGGGCCCGAGCAGGACCCTTTTGCAGCAAAGCCTCCGCAGGACCCGGCGACGACGAGAAGGACTCGCGGTTTGTGGCCACCCTCTCGAGCATCGTCCGGGGAAAGAAGAGCTGGAGGGACGCGTTCGACAACCCATTTATATCGAGCTTCTTGACGGCCCGTCACGTCGAGGAGGTACTGATCGGGACCTTGGGCGACTGTAGGTTAGCTCTTCGATTCTTCAATTTCCTGGGTCTCCACAGGGGCTTCGTCCATTCGACCGCGTCGTTCTGCATCTTGATTCACGCCCTCGTCCAGAGCAACCTCTTTTGGCCCGCTTCGTCCCTGTTGCAGACGCTGTTGCTTCGCGAGCTGAGCCCGAGGGACGTTTTTGGGGAGTTTTTGAAGTGTTACGAGGAATGCGGGTTCGCTTCGAGCCTGGGTTTTGATCTGTTGATTCAGAGCTATGTGCAGAAAGGAAGGGTCTTCGATGCCTGTACGGTTTTCGAGCTCACGGCGGAGCACAAATTGCTGCCAGAAACGAGGACTTTGAGTGCCCTTTTAAGCGGGCTTGTGAAAGTTAGGCAGTTTCCGTTGGTTGTGGAATTGTTCGATTTTATTCTGAGCTTAGGCGTCTCGCCGGATGTTTACATGTATACGATGATAATCAGGAGCCTGTGCGAGACAAAGGATTTCGTCAGAGCCGAAGAAGTAATCTGTTTGATGGAGCACTCTGGGTGTCAGTTGAATGTAGTACCTTACAACGTGTTGATTAATGGGCTTTGCAAGAATCAGAGGATTGAGGATGCTGTCGTGATCAAGAATTCTCTCAGAAGAGGTGGACTGCAAGCGGACGTTGTAACATACTGTACATTAGTGCTTGGGCTTTGCAAAGCACAAGAGTATGAGGCTGCATTGGAGTATACGAATGAAATGCTTGAGTTGGGACTTTGTCCAACCGAAGCAGCTCTTTCCGGCCTTGCTGAGGGGCTGAGGAGGAAGGATAAGATTATGGATGCTTATTATTTGGTTGATAGAGTGGGGAAGCTTGGAGTGTTGCCTAACTTGTTTGTTTGTAATGGTTTAATAGGTTCTCTGTGCAAAATCAGCAAGCTGGATCAAGCTAAGTCGCTTCTTGATAAAATGAGGAAGGACGGTCCATCTCCAAATGATGTCACATACACCATTTTTATCGATTTCTTCTGCAAGAAAGGAGAGTTGGAAACTGCTCTCCATTTTCTCAAAGATATGGGCAAGGCAGGAGTAAGAACTACTGTATATACCTACAATTCTTTAATAGGCGGACACTGTAAGCTAGGAAATTTGTCTGCTGCCAAGTTTATCTTTCATGAGATGACTGAGAAGAGATTGACACCAACTGTAATAACTTACTCACTATTAGTTGACGGATACTGTAAAGAAGGACAAATGCACGAGGCATTCCAACTCTACCATGAAATGACCGGGAAGGGTGTAGCACCTAATATATACACCTTTACTGCACTCATTTCTGGTCTATGTCGTGTAAATATGGTTGATGAAGCTTGTAAATTATTTGAAGAAATGATGGGAAAGAATGTTCTCCCAAATGAGGTAACATACAATGTTGTGATTGATGGGTATTGCAAGGTAGGAAATGTAGTTAGAGCCTTCGAATTGTATTATGAAATGCAAAAAAGGGGCCTTGTGCCTGACACATACACATATAGGTCCTTAATTGGTGGACTTTGTGTGATTGGTAGAGTGACTGAGGCCAAAGATTTTTTGGATAACCTATGCCACCGGCATATTAAGTTAAATGAGATGTGCTATGGTACACTTTTACACGGATTTTGCAAGGAAGGAAGATTAGATGAGGCAATGACAACTGTTTCTGAGATGGTCGAAAGAGGTATAAATGTAGATCTCGTGTGTTATGCTGTACTTATATATGGAATTCTCAAAAAGCATGACATAAGGAGCTTACTTTGTGTCCTAAAGGAGATGCATGATCTTGGTTTAAGGCCTGATAGCGTAATATATACCAGCATGATTGATGCCTATGGCAAAGCAGGGAAGTTGAAGGAGGCATTCGGTTTTTGGGATGTGATGATTGGTGAAGGGTGTAGCCCGAACGTGGTGACATACACTGTCCTGATAGATTGCTTATGTAAGGCGGGTTTCATAGATAAAGCTGAGCTTCTTCTAAAGGAAATGCTAGTTACTAATTCCCTCCCGAACCATGTAACATATGGTTGCTTTCTTGACCACTTGACAATAATTGGTGATATGGAAAATGCTGTAAAGCTGCATGAAGCAATGCTTAAAGGGTATTTAGCAAACTCCACCACATACAATATGCTGATCCGTGGTTTCTGCAGATTGGCTAAAATTCGAGAGGCTTCTGAACTTCTAGTTGAGATGACTGCGAACAGCATCTTTCCAGATTGCATATCTTATTCAACCTTGATTTACAGCTATTGTAGAAGGGGTCATTTACAGGAAGCAATCAAATTGTGGGAAAACATGCTGAATGAGGGTCTGAAGCCAGATACACTAGCATATAATTTCTTAATTTATGGTTGTTGTGTGACTGGAAACCTTAAGAAAGCTTTTGAATTGCGTGATGACATGATTAGAAGGGGTGTGACACCAAATCAGGTTACATATAGTAATCTCAGCCATGGAGCTTCTTTTAAGATTTTACCCTAAGAGGAAGTAGCTCGAACTATTTAATGTTCAATGAATCCAAGATGGGATCCTTTGTGAGCTTTGACTGTGAAGTTATCATGTGAGGCACTCTCATGCAGTTGGATCAGAACCATGTGGGTCCAGGTGAGCGCTGCTCTTTCTTGGTTTTAGCATATCAATTGAGTCTGTGATGAAGTAATTTGGTTTCTACTTTGCCTTCCTTTTAGGATTGACTATCTTGTATTCTAACGGTCAAGAAAAAGATGAATTCTAGAATTCGAGGATGACATTCATCCTATGGCTGTGGTTATGAATATTAATTTATCTGATGGTAGACACTCCCACATAAAAAGTGTGCCAACTTTCCTCTCCTGAATTTATTAATTCATATGGCTGGTATGTTCAATTGTTAACCTCAAAACAGTCATTATGCATATAACAGAATTTTGTGGTTCTCTAGGCCATCACATATATGAGTGTTCAATCACCTGCAAGTTTTTCTTATGGCTTACTATTGATTTTACATGGAGTCACTTGCCTGTAATCCCAGGACTGAGCAAATGGCACAACACAATGGTGTTCACTGCTATGGAGAAACCTTTTCCATCTCTCTGTCCAAATGTGCAGGTGAGGTTTTGCATTTCCTCCCTTTTTTTCCCCTGGCTGGTTTGGATCAGTGAAGGTCAAGACTTGCAGATTGCATGCATGTTGAGTTTCTTCTGGGATTTGTTTCCTTATAAGTAGCATTCAGAGTTTTAGCCATTATATTCCTACTTTTGTTTATTTATTTGTCAGAGAAATGCGACTAAACACAAAAGAAGAGTTGGGCATAACAGCTATGAAATTTGAGGGATCGGGCATAAAGAACAGCAAGCTTTTCTAATTTCCAGTTCATTTGCTCGTAATGATGCGAGATTGGTTGAAATGTCATTGCATGATCATAGTGGAATAGATATGTGGATTTCCAAGCATGGAAGCTAGGCATGGGTCGAGTACTGAAGGTATGTCCAGATCCTGTTAATTTAGAATAATTCAGCTATTTTTGAAGTTTGTTTGACTAGTTATCATTCATAGCTTGGTCCTATTTTTGATTTGTTGCTCACAAGTCGAAGGTCAGCTCACACGTTGTTGAAGGCTGTGAATAGCAGGGAATTTTTCTCATCTTCCTTTTCAATGCTATTGGATGTTAATGTCTGTTTTCAATTGAGAGATCTTTTATTTTTACTTTTGTTTGTCGGCACCAACTGTTGGATAGTTCCTCTTGGAGTGATCTATCTCACAAAAATGGATGCAAGTACGACGCTTTCTGGATCTGAAGTTTTTAGGTCTCTGGAATTCTTGAATATCAAAACATAATATTAATTGTATTATTTTAAATGTCTTAGGTCCGTGATGAATGACCTTCAGAAGCACTTTTAGTATATGCTTAGAATGACCAGATGGACTTGTCATGATCTGGACTAATAGTTCCTTCTGTGGGATAGATGCACATCACACAATTGTTGCTACACAAGCGGTGATCTCATCATTATATCAGTGATTTTTTCCTTGGGAAGCTGCAATTGCTATATGATTTAGTGCAGTTTACACAGTTTATCTCAGATATTATAGGAAGAGGGTTCTAGCAAGATGGATCGTCACTCAGCATCTTTTACTCCATGCTTATCTTGGAACAAAAGCTTATCTGCCTCTAAGGAGTTTGAAGCGGACCTACACATCGATCATCTCTGTTGATACTCTAAGCAGGTCGTGGAGGGAAGTTGACATTGTGGTGGAATCTGCAAAAGACTAGAGGGTGTAAAAGCCCACCATGATTGACGATTGTTCTCTAGAAGGCACGGCATCAAATTGGAATACGTACGAATCTGTTCTACACAGATTCAGATTAGGATTTTACGGCTCATATTTTAGAGCTGCAACATCCCGAAGTTTAGTGAAGTATTTCCATAAAAGCAACTGTGAGATGTTGCGGTCATGAGGGTGCTACTGTGAGGTAATAGTGTTTGTCAATGACCTTGTAGAAGTTAAAAATACTGTAATTGCTGCGAAGAATTTGTACGAACCACGATCTTACGGTGGTTATGTTCTTCATGGTCAAGAGAACAACTTCATTGCAATTTCCGAAATATATAAGGATTGTGCTGCTTTAATCTCAAAGATTGAGAATGAACTTCGTTCAATGCAGTACAGTATATTGGAAAATTGTATAGATTTCCTATGGAAGCACATAGATGCAGAACAATGAGGTTAAGATAACAGGTTTTTCATGCTCTGCACTACGAAAATCATGGCTTGGAAATTGAAAAACGGCGTTGTCACACGTTGCGATTTTGTCGTGTAAAATTTCGGCATGCACCGGGCACACATATCGTCTCTTAGATCATATGAAAAACCTTCACAAGCCATTTGCCTGGATGAACTTGCATTTCCTGGGATTTCCCAGAGAGCTCCCCATCCACATTGATGTTCACAATCTGGATATTGGAGTACCACATCCAAAATGAATGTCATTAGGATGTATAGGGGAGGGAAAACCAGCCCAACAATCAATTCCTAGTGGAATATATTGACATCTTCAATTTCTCTAAAAATAACATTGTTACATAATACATTACCAAAATGAGATTTTACAATTCATTTTTCTCTCTCCCTCTCTATTTTTTTTTTTTTTTGGTTTTTACTAGAGGAAAAAAAATTGATTTAAAAAAAAAAATCGAATAGAAGTATATTAGTTAGGGAGTAGTGGGCAAAGATTTAACGAAAAGTCCAAGAATTGAAATTTTCACATGCTTTAATGGCGGAAAATAAGCAAAACAAACGAACGTGGTAATTCTTCAACGGGAGAAAAAAAACAAGAACTTCTCTCAGTAATACCGCACTGTCAAGGAGGAGTCGCTTTGATAGGCTCTGGAGCGGACGATGCAGGGCTTGGGTGGTCGCATCGCTCGTCGCTCACTTGCCTCCCCTCTCGCCGGAGGGGTATTGTCTCGCGGTTCTTGCACCAAATTGTTCGTCGGAGGTTCCACCCTCTTATCTTTTCTCGATCCCTGTCCCGGGTTCTCTTTAAATTCTCTCTTCCGCATCTGTTTCGAATCGATTCCGTCCCGATCTTGAAGGTCCCCTCTGTTTCTTCTTTTTAACTGTGATTGGACGTTGACGTTCCACTTGAGAGCTATGCTATGCCGAATTTGACCGTGTTTAATGCTTGAGCTTACTGCTGATGATGGAGAGAATGCTGCGTCCAAAGTTCAAACCACGATTGTGGGTTACTGGGTTTTTTGTGAAATGTGCTCTGTCGAGCGTGAACATCGAAGCAAATTGTTAGGCATTAGGTAGGCTGAATATACCTACGCTTGAATGTTTGTGTATGTTCTAATGTTCATGAATGTCGCGGCGAACTTGATCTGTTTTCGCATATATAAGCTAAACAAGTATCGGACTCGCATGGAGCTGCGGAACCCGGACATGTGAAGATATGTCGCATACCTCTTCTTTAAACCGCATGGCTTTTCAAAACAATTGCTTTCGAACATGTTCCTTCTTCTGTTCACGAATCAGCGAATGCTTTATTCTTCTTCCTAGTGCTGGTTATGTCTGGACGATCTGTGAAACATGTGCATGCTGAGGCTTGGCCAATTTGTTGGAATCCTTTATCGGTCGATGAATGAAGTGTGTGCATGGCCAACTATTCTACGGACAGTCTTCAAGCTTTGTTGTTCTTTGTTCTCTTAAAACCAGTGTTGTTCGAGCTGCAGGACTTTCTTATGATACTAATGAACCTGTTCTAAAGGATGCTTTTCGCCTATTTGGTGATATAATTGAAGGTACGTCAGAAGAAAGATTTGAACACCATGTGTTCTCTTCTCATGGTGGCTTGAACTTTGTCGAGGTAACTAAATTGGTGGTTTTGGCAGTCAAGGTGATATGTGATCACGTGAGTGGAAAATCCAGAGGGTATGGGTTCGTGCAGTTCAAATCTGAAGCTGCGGCCAGCATGGCTCTGAATGAAATGGATGGTAAGGTAAGTTATTTCCGACTTACTTATTTTACTGTTGACATTTGTCAGTGTGTTGAGTCCATTGTCAATGTACAAAACTGGTACTGATTAGATTTTCTCATGGCAGTCATTAGACGGAAGGGACATTCGTGTACACTATGTGCAGAAGAGAAATGGCGGACTATGATGATCTTAGTATTTTGATATAGGTAAGTATCTTTCACTTCCATGAACTGCTCTTTGGCTGATGATGTTTTTGTTTGTACTGGACTGAATGTTCCATAAGACCACACTTAATGAAACCTGTGAAAGCAAATTGGATGGTGGTATAGGAATTGTAGGTGGCCTTTTCTATTTTCTCATCTGTCAGCACAATTTACCAGTATAAATTTTTCTTTTGATCAAGCACAAGTAATTACGGTAATTGTCGGTGCCCTCTTCTGTTTTCTCATGTGTCGGCACAATTTACCATTATACAATTTTTCTTTTGATCAAGTGAGTAATAACGGTCTCTAGCAAAATCCCCAATCCCCCCCCGGCTCTTTCTTCTTTTCCCTTTTCCCAATACATATATGAACGGTATAGGAACTGGGATTGCATGTTCATTCTGTGAAAGCACTTTTAAATGCACTTTTGCTTGAGTAGCTGATCTCTCCCATGCTACAACACGAGGAATCGGTTTTCATTCGCTGTGCACTACAATTAATGTACCTATCTTTGTGATAAATCTGCTAGGTTTATCAAACGAGAGCAGTATTGCATTCTTTTACTCTGGAGGTCTCAAGGGTAGCTGGGCAAAATATGCGTTAGGTGGTGAGGCTTCTAAGACCATCATTGATTGCAGTTCTAAAGGAAAAGGCTTTGGAGATTTATTAAGTTATTCTGTGCTTTTGATGGCTGATTCAATCAAGTGATAGAGCAAATACTACAGGCATTGATGTTTTCCAGTGTCATATATTCCTCATTCATAATGTTGACTAGAAAACAAACATTGCAGTAAAGTTGGAAAGATATAGATTCTGAGTCTGACTGCGTCGTTCGTTCTTTGTAAGCACATTGTGGTCATTTGTTCTTTTGGGTTGGGATTTGGGGATGAACTATTCATTTTTAACAAATCTAGTGAGAGTATTTCCTCGTGCATTCGCCAGCAGCTCCATTCCTGGCGGCTGGCTCTAGAAGGTTCATAAAGCTTGACCACGGAGAACTCTCACTCGTGTTATTTTGCTGGCTTATGCAGTCCCCATCCCGGTTCAAGATATCATTTAAATTTTAAGGAAGTGCTTCATAGATGCAAGGACACATGAATGCGGGATCTTCTTATGAGGGAGAAGCACAGCAATCTGGACACTGAGCATCAATTCAAGCATTACATTCAGGAAGTGTTCATTGCAGGCTCAATGAAGTATCTTTTCTAAGTCTCTAAATTTGAAGAATGCAATGACTGTGCGTATTCACCATCCCAGGTAGCGAGCAAGGTCTTAATATGCATTCTAGATTATTTGGTGGTGCAACTCCTGCTTCTTGTTGAAGGAAAAATTGTACTCCCATACACGACATTATAGTTTTTGAACAGTGTATATGAACAAGAGCAATGTTTTTGGTTATTTTGGAGGGTTGTGATGATCTCTATGTTTTGCATGAGAGCCACTCTACTTTTACCAATAATTGAACTACCTTTCTACTTTGTCAGTTGAGTTTCCAGGAAAAACATTGAAAATCTTCTCTTTGAAGACCTCTCACAAATGTCGGCAGACAAGAAGATATGCATGCGTGGAAATGAATAACAAAATCAAGACGTGGTCCGAAAAAGGATTCTCAAACAAAGAACTGTTTGTTTAGTAAGATGAATGGTATTATTGCTTTTCAGTTAATACTCCTCCGATGAAATTATGACATTCTATAAGTTCTAACACCAGAGAGATTGCAAATTAGGCATAATGATGTTCTCATGGAGGAATGGGGTGTGCAACTCTGCCCCTGGGGTCAAGCCCAGCACAGGTGTGTTACATCTCTATTTTGTAGTGGAAGATGAGACGGGGTGCACTTGTTTAGATACTCTCTTTGTGACGATAAGACGGAGTGCACTTAGATCCGATCGGGGAAATCAATATGATGTCTGAGAAAACAGTCGATGAACTTGTTCCTCGATCCTCCATAACAAGCTGATATAAGCTTTTGGGTAAAGAATTGCCGCTGCAGGCAGCGCACTAACCCTTTTTGAGAGGCAATTAGGAGTTTCTCTGGAAACTGAAGGCTAATTAGGTCGGCAATCCTCAGTTATCAATTCAAATGGCCTGGAATGGATACTCTAAATTTTAGAATTTCCAACAGCACAAACGAAACTACGTTGAACAAAATGGGAGGAAACATTAGTTGCATCGAGGGGAGTACACTCAATGTAGCCATGTCCTTAGATCATGTAGGACCTATGCCCACCAAATCCAAAGATGGAGGATGTATTGGGTGCACCTCGCATCGCACCCAAAAAACTCTCAAGAAATAGGGGAGTACTGCACAAGTTGTTGAGTCAAGTGCGGAACACACCGCTGCGCAAAGCAAATATGTTATGAAAGATGATTCAGAGAACTTCGAAGTCGGAACAAAATCTGCAAGGCTCAAATTTTGAACCTTAAAGCAGAACCGAGAAGGCAAGCTCAGCCGGCAATATCCTGGTCTCTTAGACGAGGATATCAAGTTGGTCATCTTTTGAACCAACGGGGATCATGGGAAAATCCATCGATTGTTTTTGTTGGCACGTCAACATTGCTTTGGCATGTTCTTGTTTCTTGAGTAATGGGAAGTTTCATTCTATTGAAAGGAGGAAAGGAAAATTAATCCCAGAGAAATAATGCACATTGCAATCAAGTTTTGTCTTGAAAACCCTCAGAACCTGACTGCAGTGAATAGGTCCCACTGAAGGTGGATATAACCATCAGCATCAGATCCCAATCTTTTACATGTAACATCAGCATCAGATCCTAATCTTTTTGCTCTTATTAGCACTTGAGGAAACTTTGCTGGAGGTTTATACTAAAAGGATCTGAGATTCCATTTCCTTTTGGTGCCTCGGAAAGAATACTCTTCAACCAATATTAGCCTGATGCATCTTCTCGAGAGTCGGCAGCCTTCTCAGGTCCTCTAGCTTGTGCAAATTCCACGAAGATCAGCCTTCCATCAACAATCTGCATACAATATCAGCACCAATCATTAAGCTTAAGCTCTCACAAGTGCATGCTCAGTCCTGCCCAGCGAGGAGAAGCGAGAGTATCATTGAATTCTTGATTGCCCAACAGAAGGATGTCCGTGTTTCAGCTTCTTTTCAAGAAAAAACACTTGCAAGGAACATATCTCTCAAAGTACGGACACTGAGTGAGAAATCAAAGTAGAAGCAGAACTAAATAAGAGGAGTACATTACATCCTGCAAAAGATGGACGAAAGCAACTTCACCCAAATTATAAAAAAGCCACCCTAAATCTCAACATCCATAATAATATTCGAGTACTCTGCATAATTTCATTATAAGTAGCAACTATAGGAACACTAGCTGGATATTGGATACGAGAGTAGGGCATAATAAGCATTTATGACACACTTCACATTGTGCGTGTGGCGCAATTCAATAGGACAGAACAATGCCTCCTCAATCGAGGAGGCAATTCATTCCCATTCCTTCAAACTTGAAACAATTCAGTTACTGTATGACTTAAAATACCTAGTAAGACTTTAACCAGAGTTCCTATTTCATTTTGCCTAGCGTTGCCGTATTGAGGAAGAAGAGTTTCACAGAGCCGCGGCGCTTATTGAACAGAAGCTCCATGGAAAAGGAGAAGTTTGGCTCCCTAGTATCTAACCACTCATGACAACCCATCTTACTAGAGAACACATTTGAAATACATAACCACCTGAACTAATCCAAACTGATAATATAGACTAAGGGCATTTTAGCTTCCCAACAAAAAATGATCACAGAGATGACAATGCAACCACCCCTCATATCAATGAACCATTTGCGGGCACGAAGATATCAAGGGAGTCGGAGACTCCAAGTCACGACATATCCGTCTGGCCATGATGAAATTCATTCCAGGCTCAAGCTCCGACTTTATATCCATAACAGACGTAAGAAAGGCTTCCTAATATGTTCCGACGTGCCCGATGATTCCAGAGACAAGGGAACATCGTCAGTTCACTATACCCGGAAAATTCCACCATTGCCGAGATAAACCACTTCTAGACAAACCATCAAGCACGTGGTGACCGTAAATTTAATCAATGGGGATACGAAAGGGGAGAAGACGAAGAAGAATACCCTTCCGTTCAAGGCCTTCAATGCCCTATCCGCTTCGACCTCCGACTCGTAAGCAACAAAGCCGAAACCTTTGGGCCTTCGAGTGCTTGGGTCTTTAATCAACCTGACTGCAAACACCAGCCAACGTGTCGGCCAAACCTGAAAGAACAAATTAAAAGTGGTGCTCTCTGATAAGGACCGAGCCGGACTCACCTTCCTTAATCGAACCGAACGGTGAAAACAGTCTTCTGAGTCCTTCCTCCGTGGTGTAGAACGACAATCCTAAAAATTTTGTAAGGGAAAGAAAGAACCGAATCAGAGAGAGTCAGAACAGGAAGGGAATTAAAATGGTGATTGACTCGGGATGATGAGGAGTTTTACTGCTGACGAACAGCTCGGAGCAGAGCCGCTTTGCCATGTGCGATGGTGGTTATGATGATGGTCTTCTCGAGCGAGCGAGACAGAGACAGAAAGAGGGAGGGGGCTGCAAGAAGAGGACGAGCGTTGGGGCGTGTTGACGACGGGCCGAGACAACGCGCACCTCACCATAAGAATTTGAGAATCACGTGAGGATGTCCGAAGCTATACTTTCACTTGCTTCGATAAATGGAAAGAGTAGGCCACAGGATTTTCCAATTGTACCGCATCTAAGCTCCTAAATTAGGGGATGTGCTACCTTGTTTTGAGATAACGAGGACCCCTCGTATCTACTTTCGAAGTTTCACAAGAAGTTATATTTTACTTTCTTCAAGCATATGATATTTCTTGAAGCCCCGATTTTTTTGTCTCCAACTTATGGAGTTCGCAATACTAAATTCTCCCGTCAACTCGTCCAACGCTGTTTGGATTTGCTAGAATCATCGCCAAAGTTGCCGAAAACGTGACCGTAGTTCGCGATTGTTTTTTTTTTTTCCTATTTTTCCCTTTTGAGGATTTAAATACCGAATTTAGATCACTTGAATCCATCCCAAATTCGGATTAAACCCCTCAACATGTAAGCAATAGCAACACAAATCACCTTCAAAGCATCCAAGAACGCGAACAATGGCAAGATACCCTCCCCTCCGTAGCTGCTGCTTCTCCTTCCTTCCGACATGAACCCGCCTCAGGTAACATCAAACATTAGTCTCTTCGAAAGGTGCAACAAATGGGCATCGAATACATCATAACAGATAACCCTTTTCCTCAAATTCTCCAAAAGGACTGGAGTAACTTCACACTAGCTGCTGCCCTCAACTTCGCAGTAACAGCAGAGCCACAACACCACAGTCTCCATCTTAAAAGACCATGTCTTTCATCGAACGCAGGCCTTTGTAAATGGAAGGAATCATCTAAAGAAACTCCCAAGAGAAGCCCCATCAGTCGTGCTGATAAGCAACCCCCCAAATTCCATACCTGATTTGGCCACCTCATCCAACTCCGAAGGCTTAAAATAGACTCGACGCCTACCAAACATTTGTATTCACAATCTGCTCAATACATAATAACCCATCAGTTGTGAACAAGCTCTCTCAAGTGCTGGGGCTGTGTTTCAAGAATTGGACAAATTGCATACCTCAATGCAGTCGAAGGATTAGGACGAGCTTTGATGGTTCCAAGACAAAGCCTGAAAGAAAGAGTTGTTTCACAAAATACTCCAACTAAGGCACCAACCCTTCCTACATCTCAGCCACAATCTTAAAAAGTACCGAAATTCATTCCAATTTTCATGACAAATTCCAACGAAAAGAGTTAAGAGAACGCGAAGCAGCAAAGAAAGCCGAGTCAAGAGCAATCGTAATGGATCTATCATCGATCATTCATCGCCATTCACAGCAGGAATCTAAGACAGGACCCGAACTTCACAAAGTGCTTCATAAGCACGCAAATCACCAAAAGTACAATCGAGAAGAATCCAAACCCTAACAAACGAAAAATTAAGCCTATCTACCAAACACCAGCCCCCCACGACCCACAGATCCATCGCCACGGTACATATCCCTCGCTCACGAGCTCGTGAACTTGGTCACCGCCTTCGTTCCCTCGGAGACGGCGTGCTTGGCGAGCTCGCCGGGGAGCACCAGCCGGACCGCGGTCTGGATCTCCCGGGAAGTGATCGTTGGCTTCTTGTTGTACCTGGCGAGCCTAGAGGCCTCCTGGGCGAGCTTCTCGAAGATGTCGTTGATGAAGCTGTTCATGATGCCCATGGCCTTGCTGGAGATCCCGATGTCGGGGTGAACCTGCTTCAGCACCTTGAAGATGTAGATCTTGTACGTCTCCACGCTCTTCTTCACCCTCTTCTTCTTCTTGTCCGCCGCGCCGGCCCCGCCCTCCTTCGGGAGCTTCTTGCCGGCCTTGGGCTTCTTCTCCGCCGGGGCCTTCTCGGCCACCGCCGACTTCTTCTCCTCCGCCGGCTTCTTCTCCGCGGGCTTCTTCTCTGCCTTCGGGGCCATCAGGAATTAGCGGCAGGAGGGAAATGAATCGGGAAGAGGGATGACTTCACAGAGGAGGACGATGGAATCGATCGGAGTTTGCGGGGATAACCTCGAGATGAAGGTGTGACGAGAGTTGCGAAGAGGTTATATAGCAGGAAGAGATGAGACCTGATTGGATCGGAGGGGAGCTCGCGGATAGGTGACTTGGCGGTTTTTGGAGCGTCGGATTGAGGCGGACTGGACTTTTGTGTGGAGGGTTCAGATTCGGTTTAGATATAAGTGAGGCTCGGGCTGGGTATGTGTCGATGTTGTCCACGAGGCGGGAACCAAAAATTCTGATGCCAGGGTCCGCGCAGAAAATTTTGGGGCCCCACTTTCCTTCCGAAATTTCAGAAACTCGTTTTTAAATTCCAAAAGATTATGAAAGTTATATAATTAAGAACATTAGGCGTTTCACATTAGTTAAACCTGGAGAGTGGCAAGCTTTGCAATTTGGACATTCGCAATTTGTCTTCTATTTGACATTAAAAGACTCGAAACATTTAAGCAAAAATA
Source organism: Metrosideros polymorpha var. glaberrima (assembly GCA_001662345.2). NCBI lineage: Eukaryota > Viridiplantae > Streptophyta > Magnoliopsida > Myrtales > Myrtaceae > Metrosideros > Metrosideros polymorpha. The sequence continues at coordinate 22,162,122 of BCNH02000010.1, forward strand.
TAAACATCGTAATGAATAAAAAATTAAAATACTTTTTGGGTTTTCACATCTTGAAAAAAAGTAAATAAGTAATCAAACGAGCTTATTAGTTTGCAAAACTAGCAAATTAGGTGACATGATAATTGGATATTGAATGTGACCATTAATTTCGATATGCAAATTATAGTTTCTCGCGTGATTTAAGTTACCGGTTTTATAAATCAGGTGTGCTTATCCTTAAATTACTGAAAGTGAGCTAATGCCAATATATCCCATCGAATTCTTCTCCACGCCCAATTTTTATAAAAAAAAATATCGACATCTTTGGCAAAAAGTGAGAAAATACTGCTGTTCTTTGATATTTATCTATAATATTGTCTTTGAACTCTTTTCTCGACTAATTAGATCTTTAAATTATGTTTGGTTTTTTTTTTATCAGAACGACTTTTTCAGAATTAGATCGTAACTAAAAACGATGCTTGAGGATGAGGAAAGAAGGTCGGCGGGCGATCGGAAAGCGAGAACATTTGACAAGGGTCTTCGTTCATATCGGTGATGGTTCCACCGCCTAGCTTGCTCTTCATGTAAATGGAAGCATCACCTTGCGTCAAGAGACCCCATTTAACCGAAAAATAAAAAACATTTAAAGACAACATTGAACAATGAAGCGACCCAACAAGTGTTGTGTGATTATTTAAATAGAAATTCTTATTGTAGTTTGCACGCAAGGGTCACTTGTCATGAACAGATTGCCAAGTCATCAATCTAAAGAGACAAGGCTCGTCGGATTGAAGGGTGGAGCTCTATCTCCACCATTGGATCGCGAGAGGAGGATTAATATCCATCAAGGTGTGTCTCTATCGTCGAATTTCTACCGTGATGGATAGATGGGAGTGAATTTCTATCGATAGATTGATAGGTGAGATTAGCTTGTGAGAGTAGATATTTACCGTTAGATGAGAGGTGAAATCAACAATTGTAATTTGAAGGACTCTTATATAAATAGGGATCGCTACCTTCATTTATATCATTCTTCTCTCCCAAGGTGCTCGTTGGCCACCAATCGGATTCTTCTCTTCGGAGACCTTTTTTCATAAATGTGAACGAGCAAAGAAGATGTGCCAGTAAGTAATAGGACTTTCGAGTTCATGCTCCTCGACATATTGCAGCACACTGTAAAGCTTAAACACCAGTTAAGTGGCACAATAAGCACAGAAAGCCTATCCATCATACCCAGAAAACCATACTCTCGACACTTAACAAAACTCCACTCAAGGATCAATGCTTCCGTTTTGCTTTTGGCGCCTTGGAAGAATACTCTTCAAGTGAAATTAACGTCAAGCATCTTCTCATGAGTCGGCAGTCTTTTTAGGTACTCCAGCCCGTGCCAATTCCCCGAGATATGCCTTCCATCAACAATCTGCATACAAGCTTAAAGTTCTCACAACTGCCTACTCAAAAAGGAGGAGAGAGTATTACCGCAATCTCGATTGCCCAACAGGAAGGAGCATGGGAATGTTTCAGCTTCTTTTTAAGCAAAAACGTTCGAGGAACATATTCCTAAGCTCATAGAATGAGAGAGTAGAAGCAGAAAAGCATGACTAAACAATAGAAGGATAATGATGTATTCCGTCCTGTGAACGGTAAGAGCAAATCAACCTCACATATATTCCAATAGAACCATCCAAATCACATCCACTATCATCACAAGCAGTCGTGACAATGAGGAGGACAATTGTTGAATCATGGAAATGAGATTAGGGCATCATAAGTATAGCTTCGACACCCTCCTGCTGCTTATATTGAATATTCAAAATAACACGAAGGAGGCAATTTCTCCTCATTCTCGCAAATGTTGCAATCACCCCTCTATTGAGATACCATTTGCAGATACAAGCTGTTGCCCAACACTCGAAATCATGAAATATCACACCCGGTACATCCCATTCTCGTGCTCCAACAAGTCATCCATAATCGCCTAAAAAGGCTTACTTAGATAGTTTCGACGATCCTCCAAAAATAAAAAGAGGATAGTTTCAACATGAATTGAGTATTCCAGAGACCTAGTAATTCCACAAAATTTACTATACCCAGAAAAATTTCTGCAGGTTTCATTTTTCTGTCACATAAATCGCTCATACACAAACTATCAAGACATTGGTGACACCAAACTCAATTGATAGGAACCAAGATTTGCGTAGAAAACAATCACGTCCAATGGCACGTGAAAGCAAGAAGAGAAGAAGAACACCCTTCTGCTTTCGGTGCTCTGTCCACTGTGACCTCTGACTCATATGCAGCGAAATCGAAACCTTTCGGGGCCTCCCAGTACTTGAGTACTCGATCAGCCTGACTACAAAGACCAGATATCAAGGTCAATAAAGCCTCAAAGTTGTGCTCTCTGATAAGAATCAAGCCACCCGACCCAAAAAAAAAAAGAAAAAAAGATCAGGATCAAGCCAGACGTACCAAGCTGAATGGTGAAAACAATCTTCTCAGTCCTTCCTCCAAGGTTAGGATGACAATACTAAATAATTAAATACTGGAAAGAATGAAGTAAGGCAGAGTTAGATCTGCACGAGACTAAAGGGTGACTAACTCATGATAATTGAATCGGAGACAGAGAGGGAGGGAGTGAGTTTTACTACTGACAAATAGCTCGCAGCAGGGTCGTTTGGCCATATGTGACGATGATGATCTTCAGAATCAAGCAGGTTTAGATCATTTAAAAGAGTAGGGGTCAGAGTGTTCTAAAATGACAAGGTCTGGCCAAAGAAAATGGAGCTCCACTGAGTCCATCCTGCTGAGTCAAAACTTCACTTCTGAGGTTTCTTGCGTCTTCAGAAAAGAAGAATTCACATGTAATTTCTTCAAGTGTATCCCAGATTTAGGGTTTAAGCCCAAGATTTAGATCAGACCCCGCACACATGTTCTTTTTACAGCAACAGACATGTAATTTTAAAATTAATCCCAAAATCAGATTTCCCCCTTAAACAAGTAAGGCAATAGCAACATAAATCAACTTCCTTGAAACCCCTTTCAGCAAGATATCCTTTCTTTATAGCTGCTTATCCCTCTAAGCATTCCATAAAACCGCCCCGTCATGAAAGCACCTCAGAAAGTCACTAGTCTCTTCACATGGTGCAACAAAAGGCATCAAGGACCAAAAAAGAGACACCCCTTTTGTTCAAAGGGGAGAATATATGCTGCTCTCCACTTTGCAGCAACAGCAGTCTCAAACATAGACGACACGTCTTTCACCGACCCTAGGCCCCAGCAAATGGAAGAAACCATCCAACCAAATTCCCAAGAGAAACCCATCAATTGAATAATGATTCAGCAAGCCCCAGCTTCCCAACTTCTTTACCCGACCTTTCACATCATGCAATCCAGCAATGAAAGATTGCACACATGAATTGAATTGGAGTTGCAGTTTAAAGGACTAGGGTGGTAATTATCGTTTAAAAAGATGTCTACAAGAGCTGTTTCACAAAATACTCCAATCAAAGCACCAACCTTCAATAAAGAGATGAGAAATTGCAACTTTCATTGATCATTTCACACCTCGAAGAGCTAAAAGAGCTTGGGGATGCAAGGAAAGTCGAGCCAAAGAGTAATTATTAAAGTAAGGTGTTGTAACAGATCCGTGATCGACCAATAATCCATATACCATTCACAACAGGATCCGAACTTCATATGAAACTTTGTAAAAACGAAAAAAAAAAGAAGAGGAAAAAGAGAAACGGCCAGGCTAAATTCAAAACCCTAATCAGCTAAAAGTTAAGCCTATCTACCGAACGCCGCCGCAGTCCACGATGATCCGCCGCCACGGAACTCACCCCCCTCGCTCAAGAGCTTGTGAACTTGGTCACGGCCTTGGTTCCCTCGGAGACGGCGTGCTTGGCGAGCTCGCCGGGGAGCACGAGCCGGACCGCGGTCTGGATCTCCCGGGAGGTGATCGTCGGCTTCTTGTTGTACCTCGCGAGCCTGGAGGCCTCTTGGGCGAGCTTCTCGAAGATATCGTTGATGAAGCTGTTCATGATGCCCATGGCCTTGCTGGAGATCCCGATGTCCGGATGGACCTGCTTCAGCACCTTGAAAATGTAGATCTTGTACGTCTCCACGTTCTTCTTCGCCCTCTTCTTCTTGTCCGCGCCGCCTTCCTTGGGGAGCTTCTTCCCAGCCTTGGGCTTCTTCTCCGCCGGAGCCTTCTCGGCCGCCGCCGACTTCTTCTCCTCCGCGGGCTTCTTCTCCGCGGGCTTCTTCTCCGCCTTCGGGGCCATCAGGAATCAGCAGATATCGAATCGGGATGAGAAATTAATGGAGATGGTAGCGAAGTTGATCGAAGTGTGTGGTGACCTTGAGACGAAGGAAGGATGGGCTTTGTCAAGAGATTATATAGGAGCAAGAGATTGGATCTGATTGGTGTAAGGGGAGCTCGCGGATCTCTGACTTGGCGGCTTTAAGAACGTCGGATTGAGACTGAGGGACACTTGTATTGAGGGCTAGGATTAACTTTACATATATAAGTGGGACGAGGATTGGTTGACTTGTCATTGGATGAGGCGGACCAAACTTCAGCGTCAAAGCAAGATTATTTGGGGTATTTTTTAATTTCCCTTAAAAAATTAAAAACTAAATTTTGTAAATTTTCACATGTTACCGTATATATATATTAAAACTTAAAATATTTTTCACTATATAATATTTTTATTATCACGGGAGTTTGCAAAATTCGCATCGCCTTAAAAATCCTCCGTGTATAATGTGTTTCGTTGATATGAGTATGATTATGATTATGACTTATACATTTTTGCAGTTAATTCTCAGTGTACTTTCACAACAAAATTGGCTTCAATTTTCAAGCATACCAAATAAGACACATACTCTTACTCGAGAGATAAAAATAGACATTCTTAACGTCTGCTCATCTAATAAATAAATAAATAAAAGGCCTGCTCAAAAGAGATTATTGTCCTTAGGCGTGGCAAATGACATTGATGTGCATATCAAATGCGCAAAAAGAGAAAACAATGTGATTTTACTCGATCATTAAATGGTGTCGTTTCTTCCCAAAAGCATGGAAATGGCGTTGTTTCGATCATTCAAACTGGCTTGTTAATAACATCTATTTCAGTTGGTGCCGAATTAGAGAAGAGAGATGAAATGAACATTGAAAGAAGAACTGCAAAAAAGCAAAACGTTGCAGAAAGAATAGCTTTGAAGCCGCCTTTATAATGGGATTCCAACTCAGCCCTTTTTTAAAAGAATTTCTCTTTGGAGAGCATAGTATGATGAAAGTCGGTTGTTGTAGGAATGAGATTCTTAATGTTCATAGACACTTAGATACTAACCGTTGAAATTCACTCTCTTTTTTTTCTTTTTTTTTTTGATCGTGCATAATGGTGCTTCGCGGTTACCACGGGTCTTCAAAAGGAATGGCTAAGGTTTAGGATCAAAGCTCCTATAGCTAATGGTGGAGTTCGATTAGGGTTTCGATCTGGAGCCATCACTCAGAAAAATAAATCAATTGTGCTATTAGATGGCTTGAGGCCCTTAATATTGCACTCAATCAATCCCATTTGTAAATGCAATCTTGAATATTTTAGATTTGTGAAGTGCGAGAAAAACTTACTTTTTCAATTCTTTCCTAATTTGTATCCAATTTGTGAAATCATAATTTGGGTGGTCCAAATTTTTTGAGCATAAATGACTTTTTTTCTAATTTTGTTATTGGGAACAAAGAAGTGGGTTTTTTTTTTTTTTGGCCTTTTGTTTCTGTTCCAAATATGTTCATGGGAATATAAATGTTCAAATTCTGTTTCAAGAATAGAAAAACTAATTGATGTTACCAAATAAATTTTAATTCTTTTTCTGTTCTCGGGAACAAATGAACACAAATTAGAAAAACACGAGCACTACCAAACAGGCCTTTAGTAACTTTTTTCAGGCGTAGAGGTTAACGATTACCATTTTTTTCCACCAAGTAAGGGTACGTGCATATTTTGGATCATTTGGAAAAATGCAGCAAAATTTCTCTCGATATAAGTTCGCGATTTTTCTCATTTGGCTCCTTTTATATTCATCATATTATTTTGTATCTATTACTTTTTGCTGACACTCAAAAATCGAAATCGTTAATCAGACAAGATCTCTTCGTGACATATAAATCTCGTCATGATTATAAATGTCGAGTTTGTTTTTTTTTCGTGACTACACAGAATTGATAAATTAAACGATGTCAAAACTCCGATTAAATGTTGAACATGACCTATTTGTTTCAATGTCTATCTACAGCCTGCTATGCTGATTAGTATATCAGTTCTACGGATTATTCCTATCATACATAGCATTCTTGGAGTCAAATGGTGCAAATAATTCCACCCACGTACTAAGTTTAGATAAGATTTTCATATATATTATTCAAAAATAAATGTCGATATCTCTAGAAAAAGGAGATAAGGGCATCAATATCGTATGAATATTTACATGTTACTCAAGCATCATTTATTTCGTGAAAAATGAACTATTCGAAAAATATTTTTTTTTAAAATGATCATTTGTATCGCTTACAAAAATGAATGAACGAAAATAATTTCATCTTCTGTGAAAACATTTAAACACAAATTGCTGTAGAATTTCAAGGGATATAAATAATATTTTTAAAAAATTATTTTTTAAATTATTCATTTTTCGCGAGATAAAAGAAGCTTGAATTTATGGGGTGTGTATGTTCTCATGACCATGCTAGTGCAACGAGGGTGCATCCGGTGAAGGGAAAACGGAGAGAGAGAGCGAGAGAGAGCGAGCCAGCCCTCCCCAGCCCCCTCTTTCTCTCTCTTGCCTAGCTAAACAAATGCACCAACTCCTAAAAAATTGTTAATAAATGACTTAATTAGAAGAAAAAAAAAACATGTTTTTCACTATCCTCATTTGGAGGTAAATCTTTTAATTGATGGGACACAAACATGAATCTCACCCAAATTTGTTTTGGCTAAATTTGCTTGTGAGCATCATTTATAATTTATAACCCATCAATCAACCTCATGCTTAAAGGAAATTTTCTCGATTAGAAATGGAGTAAACTATAGTGTAAAGAACTAAGGGTATGTGAAGACAGGAACAGTGAATATAAGTACTCATGTCATTACGCTTTTCAAATGAAACATCTTGGGTGCTATAAAAATAATTAAGAAAATATTTTGTCTAATATCAATAATTTCTACTGTTAGGGTTATGCTTTTGGCTCATATAGTCTGTAGCTATTTACTCTGTTTGTTTCACGAAAAACGAATGATTTAAAAAACATTTTTTTTCTAAAAATAATCATTTGCATCGCTTAAAATAATTAGTCAATGAAAACGTTTCATCATCAACAACGATTTACGTCTAAACATTTTTGTAGGATGAAGAAAAATATTTTCGTTTATTTTTTAAGGGGTTATTTTTAGAAAAATATTTTCCAAAGCATTTATTTTCCACGAAACAATCGCACCTTTATGATTGATAAATATGGATTGCATTGTTTACATACAACCTATCGATGATATTCGCCTATACAATGTGCCACAAAGAACAAAGTAGGAGAATTGTTTTCCTTTCTCTTTTGGCTCATGTGCGTCCCAGTTGATCCATTGGCTTTCCCAGAATATGGGATTGAACCCCATATGCGTTTGAACGTGTACGATCACTAGACTTGATCATGAGCCCGACCGTCATGGATCTACCAAGGCCATCGAGGGCCAAATTGGGCCAACGACCACTTCTAAATGGGCTTTAATAAACATTTTTGGCATATTATTATTTCCTTCTAATGCCAACCGACCATACATGTAACACAAAGTTCAATCCATTGATCACCAAGCTGTAGTTCACAGTGCAGGTTTGCATAGAGAACCATGTCCATCACAAGTACAGATCAGGAGATATGCTCTTTCATGTCCTTCCACCTCCTTGTAAACTCTATACCCTTTGCCGTGTCAAGCCTCGTCGGCCCACGGGAATCGAATCCCGCCGCTACGACTAACGTTAGACTAATCTAAGTCCCCATTTGCTCGGACTACCGCAACAAAATTTTATCACGTCAGAAGTGCCAAAGGATGTCCAAATTCGCACTAATTAGGCCCACACACACATCAAAGAGGCTCATAGCTTTAGAAACACGACCAAATCCGAACGTGATTCGAGAGGCAGCTAACGATATTACAGTCGACCCATGATAATATTACATCCGGGTTCGAGGAAAAACAAATTCGAACGTAATTGGTCAACTGCTGCTTTTAATGATCGAAATCAACAATACAAAACGAAACCATCCTAGAAACTGGAGTCGAGAGAGAAGAAAGAACATTGGCCGAACCGACCTGATAATAATACACGGACAAAATGCCAAAGGGTCCTTCGTTGCCCAAAAATCACGAACGCCTACTACAGAGCTACTGTTCTTTTAAAAAACAGCATCCGCCACGGTTGCTGCTGCCGCTGCTGCAGATCCCGGCGCTGTTGATAGACCACGCTGCGATCGATTGCTCTTCGCTGGAGATGCGGGTGAGAGCAGGATTTTGGATGGGAATGGAAGCCACTGGGAAAGGGATTCCCAGGGGCTCAGAGAGAGTGACAACAATGGAGGTTCCTGAGCTTTAAAAAGGGGAAAGAAAGGGGAAAAGAGAGAGAGAGAGACGGAAGGGGGATCTTCTGAAGCATATGCTTGAAGCATTACCAATCTAATCTGATTGCCGACCCATCTTCGTCTTCCAATTACCTTTTCGTTTTGTTAATTTACTCTTTGTGAACTCGTGATTAGGATTGATTGGAAAAGATGGGCTCTCTCAAAAGTTGTTGCAACCTCTTTGCCACTACCCACACTTCGGGTCCATTGCCTCGTTTCGGTTCTATTCGAACCGATTATCATGTTTGTGTTCTTTCTTACAAGTGTTGTTTTTTCATCAGATGCGTTATTTTCGTCTTCTTTAATCCAACACCGAAAGAGATAACATGCATCAATCGACCTTTGGGCGACTAGAATCGAGTCACGAGCCGTCGATAATTCTAGGGGAAAGAGATTCAACCAAAAGTTCGAGAGAGCAAGGCGCCCGAAACAATTTCAGTAAAAAAATAGTCTTTTTATCGTATTGATGAACTGAAATGTGCCCCTTTTTTTATTTATAGTTTTTATAGTGTATGTGAAATTCACAGATTAAGTGGATTTTTTTTTCTTTTATAAATGTGCGCATCTTCTTTTTTTACGCACGTTGTCCACCACAAAAGGCTCAGCTTTTCATCCACTCAAACTTTTTGGATAGGCATGCGGAGTAAAAAGAATGGACGGATGTGTGACACCCGGGTGAGCAATTATTTATTTATTCGAAAAGGGCATTTTTTTTCTAATCAGATGAAAATAAGAAGTCCCGTGAAAATTTGTAATATTAGTCAGAATCAGAAAGTTGTAAAAAATCACATGTAATTCTACATATCAACATTTGACTATTGTGAAAAAAAATCCTATTGTGTCAACCGCGAAATTTAAAGAATTAAATGATCAAAAGCAAGGAAATCAGTTATCCATATCATTGATTGGAGAATCATTATCATGTATAGACCTTTATATACATACTTCGCCTTAGGTGGTTGGTTCACAGGTATAATCGTCGTGACTTCATGGTAGAGCCATGGATTGGCCCGTTCCTATTTGGAAGGATGCAACTTCTTAACCGCACACAATTTCTAATCCTTCTAATAGTTTAGCACGTTCATTGTTGTTATTACGAGTAACTGAAGCACAAGGAGATTTTACTTGTTTTTAGGCGGTATGTGGACTTTTGTGTCTCTCCACAATACTTTCAGACTAATAGGTTTCATGTTACGTCAATTTGAACTTGTTTGATTTGTTTAATTGTGACTTTATAATGCAATCGCATTCTCTTGTGATATATATTATTTTTTTATTTTTTTAGAAAAGCAGGCAATAGCAGGCCAGTCAGCATGCTTTATGCAAAGAAAATACACCAATCGTGGTTCTGACCAGAAGATCACTCTGCATAATCCAATCATTTTACATGGAGCATATATTTTTTTATTCGCCATATTATATTATTTCTCCTATATAAAGAAATGGACCCTTGTGTTGGGTTTTGCCATCATGCTTCTTACCTGCTCGAGGGAGTCAACTACTGCATTGATTAAGGAAAAGCAAAATGAGAAGAGAACCAATGGAAAGAAACCGGTTGCAATGTTCGAGCATACAAGAAGTTTTAGTAGATGAAAAATAACCAAAAAAATGCATGAAATTGCATTGCATGAAAAGTTGATATGATACAATTTGTAATAAATTGATTGAGAGGTGAAGCGCACAATTTGGATGCAGCCTATTCTATATTTGAATTATAATATATCCCACTCAATATAACATCAATTAGGCCATGTCCACACCTCTGTCGGTCAAGTTTAACCCAATATGCATATGGGTGGTACGATTTGCATGCATTTATAAGAATTAATTAATTCAAAGGTTTGAATTCTTTGCGCTATAAAAAGGAAAACAAATGAATAGCAGATGTTAAGCACTATTTGCTTGGGATAATAGTCCAAAAATTCATAGACCTATTGTACGATGATTACTTCAATCCCAAACCTTTTAATTCCGTCAATTTAGTCATAAACTTTTTTACGATTTGCCAATTTCAACCAAAAAATCGCTAACATGGATGCCTTCTATCTTATGTAATATGGCTAGCACTGACATGGACAATTGTTGCAAATTTTTCATTGAAATTTTTTTCTTTTTTCTTTTTTTCCCCTATTGAGGGCTAGCGGCCCCCTGTCGACCACTGATCAAGGCTTGGTGACCCCCAACCACTGGGCAAGGGTCACGGCCCTTGCCACATTTGGGCAAGGGTCGTGACACCATCATTTGTGGTCAACGAGGGAAGGTGAGAGACTCCTTCGACTTCCGCTGGTAGAGGGAAATAGGAAAAAAGAAAAAAAGAAAGAAAAGAATCAATAAATCAATAAAAATTTCAGAAAAAATATGGAAAATTGAAAAAATTATTCATGTCAGCGCCAACTATGCCATGAAAGATGGCTAGCGTCCATGTCAATGATTTTTAGCTAAAATTAGTTGGAAGTACTATATTAACAAATCGTCAAAAGGTTTAGGATTGAATTGGTCACCACTTAATATGTTTATAATTTTTTGGACAATTTTTCCCTGTATGCTCCAAAGACTAGTACTTGTCAACCTATTCCCTCTCGTTCCCTTTCTCTTTCTCCAGAGAATTTAATCTGTTCGTTTCCAATTACCAAATTGCAAAATGCAATTTAAGCTGGGATTAGGACCAATACTTAGATGTTTTAGGTGCACGTAAGCTCATTGTATACTCGTTGTCGCATTATATGGACCTGGCATAGGATCCACGTGATCCAATGATTGAGGCTAATTGGGCCCACTTACTAGTTTTTTGAGACAATGGCACTGCCAATCCTCCTGTTTTTTCAATTTGTTCAATATTGTTTTGTACTTCTTTTTTTGTTAAGGTGGTGTCTAAACTAAGTGCTTGTTTTTCAAGTTAATCTTTTTTTAAAAGTATGACCGTTTAATTGTCATGCTGTGCTGACGTGGCATCTTACGGAGCTTTTAATTTTTTTCTTTAACTACAAAACAGAGATAAAAATGTATTTAAAATTAAAAAGTTTGAAATTGGAAAAAGAGAGAGACCACCAACCCTCGCTAGCACCAGCGCCACTTGCTAGGGCCAGGGGTTGTTAGGGTCGCAACAACCTCGACAGAGGCCGACCAAGGTTGGTTGACCTCGCTTCAAGCGGCCTTGATGGTGGTTGGAGCCACCATCACTTCTCTCTCTCTCTGTCCTTGTCTACGCGTGTGATTTGATCGAGGTAGTGATGGCCTTGCTGTGGTTGGCTAGAGGCTAGCAAGCACTCAGTGGTCCTCATCGATGCTTGGGCAAAGCTGCCGCTGGCGCTTCGCGTTCGAGGGGTTCTCTTTTTTCTCTCTAAGAAAGTCTATAATGTATTGACATGGCGCTCATATTGTGATCCAAAGCCATTCCCATTTTGCATTTGCACTTATTTCGCCGGAATATCTCCCGCAACGAAATATCTTTTACTGAAAGTCATTTTTTGATTTTTAATTAAAGAAAATAATTACGTGGCAACTCCTGACGGGAAATATCTAAGTAAATAAGGAAATCAACGGCTTTACTTCGAATGGAACTATACAAATACAAGCGATGTCGGAATTTAATCGACGGCACAGTTTGGAAAATATAGACTTCAAAGCAAGACAAAATGGAAACAAACTATACCAGAATTTAATTGATGACAAAGCTTGAAAACACTAAGATATTACGTCGGAATTTAATTGACTTCGTAACACCCATAATAGAGATACATGCTTGAATTAATCGACGGTGCGAGTCTGAAAGATAAAAGTACAGTGCAGGAAAGTAAAGATAGTAAAATTGATTGATTTATGCACGGGGGCATTTTGATAGATGGTTGGTGGTATTTATAATGATTAAGTTATAACTGCTCCCTAGCAGTTCTCAGTGGTTGCACTCTTCTCAAATGGTTTCCATCGGTTGCTTCCATGTGCTTGCATCCTTGAAAGTCTTGTGCTCATACTTTCACGATCTCTTTGGCTGCGTTTGGTCGTCAGGATAAAAGTCATATCTTATTCTGTGTTTGGTAAGTGTCTATGACGTGATAGAATAGGACATAGATGAGACAAAATAATCTTAGGGAAGAGGTGGGATAAGGTAAAATATGATTTCACTTCCCTTTATTTGATGAGAATTCTACCCTAACCTCTACACCATCGCTTGCAGTAGCCACCCTCCCCCATCGCCCGTCATCTGTCGCCACGGCCGCCACTCACCACCTCCAACCGTCAGCCGGGTGCCTTTAACCAGAATTCTCCCCCCAACCTCCATACCGTCATCGCCCACCGCCAGTTGCTGTCGGCACCCACCTCTAACCATAACTCTACCCTAACCTTCTAGCCACCCCGCCTTTGACCAAAATTCTCTCCCCAACCTCTTTGTCGCCCACCACCACCGTTGGCCGCCCGTCGCCACCATTGTTGAGCCTTCGTCACCAAAGCCTCACCGACAACTATTCTAAGGAAATGAAAACTAAAAAAGTAGCTTTAACTTATTCGTTTTCAAGATGTCAAGTTGTATATCTGATTTTAAATTCACCGTTCACCAAACAGTAGATAGGATATGACAAAATCTCAGGATTTCTTATCCTATTTTATCCAGTCCTATTATGACCAGAAAGCCGGACGATCAAACGCAGCCTTTGAATTTGTCCTCAAGCGGTTCTTCCTTTAATCATGCATGCTAATTGTCCCATGATTCCAAGCAGTTGTCCCTCTGTTCTTCCATTTCGAAAATCTTGTATCCGCGTTGCCATGATCCTGCTTCCAAGCGGTTGTCTTTCTTGAGAGTTTATGTTAACTGTCCCATGATCCTACTTTCAAGTGGTTGTTTCCTCAAAAGTGCATGCTGATGGCTTCACGACCTCATCTGCCTTGTTGGTGTCGAATTTGTAATTGTGCTTTCAATACTTCTTATGTGAACATTTGCCAATTGCTCCATTGTCTCGATTGCTCTGTCCCCTAGTGACCTTGAACTTCGAATTGCCCCTCAATGCTTTCCATGTATCAAAAAATCTTGACGATTTACTGTCTCACGCTCATCAGTATCATTAGTCATTAGTCATTTGTTATCGTATATCGGTAATTGATCGGCAGTTCCCATCAACATGTGTCGCCGATGTGTGTCAACATCAATTATCAGTAATGATCCTTGTGGTTGTCGACAAGGTATCATGTGTATGATAATGTCTATGCATTAGTCATGTGATTGTCCATGCCCAATTAGTCACGTGTCCGTCCATGTTGACGACTTGGTATTTTTTTGATGTAACAGCACCAGAAGGCTGACTTGAAAGAGAAAAAAAAAAAACACTGCATAGGGAACCCATCAGGGATGAAGATTGAGTAAAATGAAGAATACCGCCACACTAACGGCACCGTTACGTCCCTAGTTGATGACCGGCATCAATGAGGAGACAACGTCGTGGTCCGAGAAGCATGTCCGGTCTGGTCTGGTCAAAGTTGACTTAGGCTCTCTCTATTGAGGAAATGGTAAAAACGACCCAACCGTCGCAAAGCCCAGGCCCACATTGCAATGTTGCGACGCGACCATTTCAAATTTCGATGCTCGGTCTTCGTTCGGGCTATAAGCGAGACTGTTTCAATGCGAACCGGCTTGGATCATGCAAGCGCTCCACCTAATACTTGCTGTCCATAGAATACAATTTGATTCCGATCCTTTTTCGGGTTGCTTCAGTTGCCACGCTGAGAAAGGGAAAGCGAAAATTCCGAAGTTCTCGGGTGTTTTTGGTTGATCTAGATAAGTGGTAGGGATTTCGCGTCGCTGGACGGGACATTCCACGTCGGAAAGGGTTGGGTGATTTGGCCGGCAAATTACGAAAAACCAATACCGAGTCGAAAAGTCGGGAGATGAAATTGCGTGTTACGAATCAATACGAGACGCGTCATGAGAATTGTCACTCTTCTCAAATTTTTGTACTCTTCTTAATGAATATCTGTTTTGGTGGCACATGGTGTCAATTTAGTTGATAATTGGGTGGGGAGAGAGAGAGAGAAGGGGGAGGGAAGTCTCAGGAGAAGGGATTGGTGGGTGGGTGGGAGGCCAGAGTTGCTATAGTGCGCAAGGGGGCGACTTGCGCGCCCGCGTGTTGCGTAAGAAGAAAAGAAAGTGGGGAAAAACAAGAAAATGGGCCAAATTCCATAAAAAACCCCAAACTTTAGGTTCAGTCCCAAAAATATCCCGAACTTTTTTTTGTCTCGAAAAAAATCTCAAACTTTAGGTCAAGTCCCAAATCTGCCCCAAACTTTTTTGAAATTTTGTGATTTTTTTTTTGGACAAAACAAAATCCGGGGTAGATTTGGGACTGGACTTAAAGTTTAGGGTTTTTTCTGAGACAAAAGAAAAGTTTGGGACAGATTTGGGACTTGACCTAAAGTTTGGGGTTTTTTCCGAGACAAAAAAAAGTTCGGGGTATTTTTGAGACTTGACCTAAAATTGGAGGTTTTTTAGGGAATTCGGCCCAAGAAAATGTCCTTTTCTTTAGATAAAAATAAAAATAAAAATAAAAATAATGAAACGAGCGCACAAAGGCACAAGGTGCGCATTTTAGCCAGCCCACCATTGTCGGAGCAGCTTCGCTTGCGCCTAGCGGGTGGTGAACCGATCAAGGTTGTTCCCCCCTATTTTGGCCCTCTCCCTCTCACTCTCTCTCTAAATCTGCATGGACCTCCATTTCTGACACTTGGAGACCTTCGCTCTCCCTCTCCTTCTCTCTCTCTCTCTCTAGAATCTCTTCGTCTCCGATCCGGTCTCTCCCTCTCTTTCTCTCTCTTCTGCGATTCGATTATGTCTGTGCTGGTTCTTCCATCGATTTGCCGTGGCTTCTGTCTTAATGCGCGTGTCCGAATTGTGGCGCAGGTACCTGGAATTGGAATGGCAGCTCCACCAGCGAGGGCACGAGCCGATTACGATTACCTCATCAAGCTCTTGTTGATTGGCGATAGCGGTAATCCTCTCTCTCTCTCTCTCTGTGTCTAGGGCAAGAAATCGGAGCATATGAGTCGCAGATCTCCCTCTGCGCTACCTGATTTTGATCTTAGATGTGGAAATGTTTGCACGGCTTGATCGCGGGAAGACTGGTCTCAGCCTCGGTCCGTCTTTTTTTTTTTTTCTAATTAGAAAGAGGTTGTGCAACTCTGCGCTTTGGTATGGATCTGTTGATATTGGGGATTCAACATCAGGAAATGCCGGCATTAATCGAAATTGCTGATGAAGTCTTGTTTTCTGAGCGACATTAGATGAATTCGACCCTAGTTTGCACGCGGATAATCATCATTGGTTCACGTGGGTGGGTGGGATACATCATGCTTCTAGTTGTAGAATAGAGGGAGTCCAGGCACTTGTCTTCTACCATTGTGCTTGTGTTACTGGCTGTGTTGTTGGATTCCATACATCGCCACTCTGAGAAAATTATGGTTGTGACTCAGTGGGAAGGCGGAATTATTCGCTATATGCCATTTAGGAGGGACCTATATCGCCTCATGCAGTGGGAGCTGGCCTTCATGGTGTTTAGGAGGATGGGAGTGGGGTTTAGGGGTTGGGAAGAATTTCGGCAGTAGGGCCGAACTTGCTTCGAAATTTACAGCTGGTATGTTGAATCTGGCGTGTTGTCACTGCTATAGTGAGTTGTCAATTGGAATGAGTCGTGATTCTATCAAGATTGACCTCCATTTTGATATTTGGATCTTCAATGCTGTTTGACTATGATTTGGAGCTTGCTGTTGCTAGCTTTATCCTTAGTGCTTCTATAGCTCTGTGGTTAGAAATCATATGAATTCAACCTCATCTTTGAGATCTGTAATCATTTTGCTAACGTGGGATCCTGATTATGATTTTTTTTGCTCCAAATGCATCCTCACATGGTACTATGTACCTTGACCAGGTGTGGGAAAGAGTTGTCTCCTTTTGCGATTCTCAGATGGTTCGTTCACAACAAGTTTTATCACCACAATTGGGTGTGTATTCTTTGAACTCAGTTCCTTTTTCCCATAAGCTTTTCACTGATCCTCGCATGTCATTTGTACCTAATGCAGCATAGATTTTAAGATAAGAACTATAGAGCTTGATGGAAAAAGAATCAAGCTTCAAATATGGGATACTGCTGGTCAGGAGCGATTTCGCACAATCACCACTGGTAAGGTTTTGCAAATATTGGAAAGTGGACTCCACTACAGAAGATTAAGATAGCTCTAAAAGCTGGCCAAAGCCAAAACCTTTTTGTGTGGAATACTGGAATCTGGAAATTATACAGATTATGGTGCCAAGTTAATTCTCCTGAATAATAGTAGACAAAGAATTGGTTGGCTTTAACTTCTGGATAAATTGTGCCGAGAAAAAGTGGGCAATTCAATGCAAAGTTGGCCTTATTGTACTGTGGATTTTGTTGGAAAGATTGTCCCATAGAAGTGTGGACATTTTAAACCTAATTTCGTGGAAAGTTAGTAGACCTCTGGGAGAGATCCTGTTACGGTTAAAACATAGAAGGCACAACTCCAGCTTAAGTGCAGCTAAAATATAATCAAAGAAAAATAAACCTTGTTGGTTGCCAGCTTGTCTGTAATTTGATTTAGGGGTGTATTGCTCTCAGGTTGATATATTGCTTTGTTTGAGCTTTTGCGGCTCTCTTTGAGTATAGGGGCCAGGGTTTTCTGGCTGAGCTCTTGCTGTTCAAGAAAATGGCCAAGACATGCCTCATCGATGTATTGGTCAAGATTTTCACTTTCACCGATAGTTGCCTTTTGACCGGCCTTTGAGATGTAATTAGAGTTACTTGCCTAGTGGTAAACGCGTCCTAGTCTCTGCATTGGATGTTGGGTATTAGGGCATTGGACACATGGCACTACAGTCCTGTGGTTGCTCCTTGCAGAATGTGTCCTATTCAGGTAGCGATGAGGTTCAATTTTTTATAATTTGATTTGATATAAGCTGCATCACTAGCATTAAGTTGTGGACGTGGTGGTGCTAGATCCTTGTTTGTACTAAGTTTGCAGTTATTTGATTTATTTCTCATACTTGAACCTCGCTTTGGATTGCTGCTTCACTATTTAAGTTTCTCTTTTCTATCATAAGATAAATTATATTCAAAATTTGCACTCATATATCCTACATTTGTTTCCACTACCTTCCAGCTTACTATCGAGGAGCCATGGGTATTTTGCTGGTTTACGATGTGACTGACGAATCATCTTTCAACAGTAACTTTCCTTCCCTCCCTTGTTGTAGCAGACTTTGCACGTTGGTGTTAAGTCTGTTTGCATCTTTCTTTCTGTGTTTACTGCCTTGATCTGATGTGTATTAAGTTGGTACATGTTGCTTTTAAACTTTCTGTAGCTTGTTTGAATTTTTTTGGGATTTTTATCTCATTATAGATATGGCATTATATCATTTTTCAGACATAAGGAACTGGATCCGCAACATTGAACAGCACGCATCTGACAATGTTAATAAGATACTGGTTGGGAACAAAGCTGACATGGACGAGAGCAAAAGGGTATGTTGCATCTTACGCTTATTATCTCTCAAAATCTCTTTGGTTATATTATGCATCCTAGCACAGAGATGAGAGTGCTTTTGCTGCAAGTTCAATAGAAAACACAATTGCCTTCACTCTAGCATCACTCTGGCGATGCTTTTCTGAATAATCTATCATCCATGTCTGGCTATCATGCTTGGCTAATAAGCTTTTTGATATTTCTTCAGAAAAAGGAAAAAAAAAATAGGGAAAGAAGGATACGAATCTTTTAAATCCACCCACTTGCTCATTGTCTTCCTCGTGATATTTCTGATCATGTTTAGGCTGTGCCTACCGCCAAGGGCCAAGCACTTGCTGATGAGTATGGAATTAAGTTCTTCGAGACTGTAAGTAGAAGCTTGCAGATGGCTTTACCTAATTGGAAGTCCTAGTTGTACACTGAAACATATTTTCCTGCAGAGTGCTAAAACAAATCTTAATGTGGAACAAGTATTCTTTTCGATAGCGAGGGATATAAAGCAGAGGCTCTCAGACACAGATTCCAAGGCTGAGGTATCTTCATTCTCTACTCTACTCAGGAAACTCTTTCTGAACTAAATCCGGCAACTATGTTTTTTAATTTCCTTCCTTTGGTTCTGTAATTACAGCATCCTTCAACAATTAAGATTAACCAACCGGACCAAGCATCTGGAGCTGGTCAGTCTGCACCGAGATCTGCTTGCTGTGGCTCGTAAGATGCAAGAAGTGGGAGCTTGTGATGGCTTTGATGCTGGCTTGAAAAGGGAGAAAAGGGCCAGGGGAAAAACTAATTGTGATGACAAGATCACGGTGTTTGTAATTTCCTAATTGTGATTCTTTCCGGATGGACTTATAGTGTGTGGAAAGTAGGTTCACGAATTCTAAACATTTTTACTTTGTGGCGGCAGACGAATGTGTTTATTCTATATAGCCGATGTTCCCTCTTCTCTTGCTCTCTCTGCCTGTTGTGGAATGAAAAAGGGTTTTTTTTTTTTTTTTGTGCGTGTCAAGAACGAAATACGAGACTGATGCTGATACAAATACGAGAGTTTCTCTGGGTTTTCTCATAACCCTCCTATGTTGAGCAAACGCTGACGTATAATCGACAAATGAACTCTGATTTAGTCACTTTTTGTTGCTTCGGAGGGCGCTGAAGCATCTAGCAACGAGCCGACGGCTCGTGATTGCCCCAAATAAAAGCCAGTGGGTCTCTGTGCGACACCGTCATCGGCGGTGACTTAGAAATGGGGAAGCGGTTCTTAAGAAACAAAGCTGTGAAGCAGAATAAACGACAGAGTTTTTAGTAGTCTCCTCTTCCTACTAGGCAAAAAGTGAGCACCTCCCGAAGGAGCGTCAAGATTACCCGAACCGAAAAATTCGGATTTTTTGCAGGTCGGATCTCATCTGATTCGGGTGGTAAGTAAAGAAAATAGTGGCTTGGGTCGGTTCAGGTCATAAGCACTGAATTGGGGGAAGCATCGTGGGAGATCTATGCAGACTTATGGATTTTACAAAGGGACGCATCGTCGCAATCTCGAGATGGTCCATGGTGATGTGTTCGGAGCACGTTATTGTACAGAGATAGGTGAAGAAAAAGAAGGGATGTGAAGAAGAAAGGGGAAAAGGAAAAATGAAAAACACACGCACACAAAACCGGTAACCCAATTTGAACCGTCATTTCGGTTTGATTTCTATATAGTTCAAGTCTTGGGTCGGGTCACTAAAACATATATCTCATTCGTGTTCGGATCGGCTTGGGTATCAGTGAAAATCCAACCCGAACCACCCGTTGATTCGAAAATTCCACGAGCCTCGAAGGGTTCAAGAAAAAAAAAAGGTGCAAGAAAATTGCAGTTTGAGAATTATAAATCAAATGAGAACCTCTCTAGCTGCTGTCAACTTAAGCCTCTACTGTACCAAGTATCGACCCTAGCAGTTCGACAATGAAGCGCGGTGCCCTGTTCTGAAATCAACCGTACGTACCAAATATATTCCATGACTTCATCCATATCTGTTGAACAGGATTATCAAAAAAGTCTTTAATCTATTTTAATTATGCCAATTCAGTTTTTAATTTTTTTTTGCCAATTCAATCCTAAATCTTTATTTATGCCAATTCAGTCCATTTGATGGCCAAAGCTGACATGGCATGCTGATGCTGGCGTGGACTTTTTTCAAATAATAATTTAATAAGTTTTTGAAAATTTTTTTTCCTGAACCTAAAACTTTTGCATTTGTGCCAATTTACTCCATTTGGCCGACTGACGTTGAATCATATTGAATATTTGACGATACATTAGACTTTTTTAAATAATATTTTAAATTCTTTATAAAAAATATCTTTTCTTTAGTTTTTCTTTTTTCCCCTGAAGTTAGGGTCGGGACGCCTTTGCCTGTGGCTGACAAGTAGACTTATCAAATGAGTGGGTTGGGTTAGATCATAAATGGTTCGACTCAAAATGATCCATTAACCTGTTTATGACCTATTTATCAGTAATGTAAATTCCTTGATCCATACTTGACCCAACCTATACTTAACCCATACCCGACTCGACCCAACTCAACTCATACTGTTAAAACACTTCTATATTTAATTAAAAATATAGGAAAGCTTGTTTCTTATGATTTTTTTTTAAAATCATATTGCTAAAACAATTCTGTGCAATACAAATCTAATGAAAAATTTTTATAATTTTTTTCTTTGAAAAATCAATTTTTTTATTTTTTATTTTTTCTCTTTGGTCGGTTGCCATGGTCGGTGACTAACCATCTCAAGTGAGGCCGAGCTCGCCCGACGTCGGCGAGCTCGAGCTTCGCCAATCGGCCACCGGTAGAGAAGAAGACTAAAAAAAAGAAAGAAAAGAAAAGAAGAAAAGATTAAAAAAAAAATATTAAAAAAAAGAAAATGGCTAGTGGCCAATTTATGACTCACTTGAATGAGTTAGCATGTTTAACCCATTTATGAATCATTTAAAACCCATTTATGACCCACTAAATTTTTAACTAACCCATTTAGGACCACTTAAGCCTTTAAAGCCACTTATTTATGACCCATTAGCCTTAAATATGGACTGAATATGGGTTTATGACCCATATTGCCACCTCTACCAACAAGGGTCGGTCAGTGACCCTTGCCGGCCCTAACTTCAAGAAAAAAAAGAAAAACTAAAGAAAAGAGATTTTTTATTATAAAGAATTCAAAAAATTATTAATAAAAGTCAACATCAACATCGGTCGGCCAAATGGATTGAATTGACACAAATGCAAATTTTTTTGAATTGAATTGATAAGAAAAAAAGATTTAATTTGAATCAACACAATTGTAGTAGATCGAGATCCTTTTTTGGTATTTCTCCCCGGCTTTCCATTAGTCAGGATTTTGACAAGACCATTCTAGCTCCAGAGATTCTTGTACTGCAAAAAATGCAGTAGCATGTCATGTAATAAGATTGACAGAAACAAACAAAGCAAATTCTGGGCTCATCAATCAACCATTATCCCGTGCCATCCCGAGAGATGCCTTGTGGACCTTCAAATGTCGGACAATCAAAATTATACAGTGGATCGCCGATGGTGCGATACGCCCCAGCCGACGATTGTCACTCAATTAGGGCAGACCCATCAAAGAGTGAATGCAGCACTGCTTGCCAGTTGCCACACAAGCTGATGTCATGACAAATTTGCAGAAATGAAAGGTCACGCCATAAAGACTTGTCCAAAGGTTTTCGTTATTAGAGCAATTTACATACCTTCACTTGCAAGTAGCTATATATCGTTTCACAGTCCACTACCAGGCTATCATGTGATTCATCTAAAACATGGACGCACTGCCTCTTTTTCAATTGTAGCTACTTGTCCACAGAAGAAGCTAATGTAAGGGGAAACTAAAATAACCAAGAAGGCACAGAACAAGTGAAGATTGACATACTTTATGCACAAGGGCCACATCCAGATTGCACTATATTACAAGTTGACTTCCTCGAGACTCACATAGGAGACTCCTTTCACAGTTTCAACTCCTCCTTCCCATAAATTCGTTGAAGCTCACGAGTTGCTGCTTGGTAAGATTCTGGAAAACAGGAAAATGAACTTATCGGACTAGCAAAGAAGGTACAATTCGCCGAAACAACAGAAATTCTTAAACTTGACATAAAAACTTGCGGCGTCTTAATGAGAAGTTTCCATGGTAACTGTATGGGAAAACTCCCCCATTTTCCAGAAAGTTATGGAAAAGCAAACTTGTAGTTATTGAATAGAGTGCCTCCTTCCTGAGATTGTAAGGAAAAATTAGGAGAATATCATACAAGCAAGGAGGGATACTCATACTTATCCTGGTAAAAGGTTAAACGTTAATCTATAAAATTCATCGGCTCATCCACAGTACCTATTCCAGAATTTCGACCTGAACAGAAGCAATGATTTTCTCGACTTTACACCTGAGCAGTCACAAGTTATTATCATTCTACTAGGCAAAATAACAAAAGTGTTACCACTCATCCACATAATATATTATAGGATACGAGACGTAAGGAAGAAAAGAGTTGTCCCATAGTTTCTGATATCAAAATAACATGCAAATCCTTATATATAATCTGTAGGACAAAGGACCTTTTGCGGTAATTAAAAAAGATCAAAGGATTCCTTGAACATCTGTCAGGAGTTGATTTTATTATTTATTGACCTTGTTGGTAGATGCTCTCCATATATGAGTAAAACTCTTGACTTCTTGAATGATAAACGATTAGAAATATCTAGCTGGTATACAATCACCTTCTAGTCCGAGTTCGAGATGCTTGGACTCATTTGCACATCCATATTATCAATGTGTGCACAAATTTTTGAATTTATGTTTACGTGTGTGTGTGTGAAGGTGGGTGGAGAGAGAGAGAGAGAGAGAGAGAGAGAGAGAGAGATGAATGATCTTTCTTTAATAAACTGGATATAATACTGAGAAAGATATCTATTTTACCTTTCCAAATGCGAAAAGATTTCTGATTAATTGGTGCACCAAACACAGTCTGAATTATTTCAAACAGCATGCTCTCAGGAGTGCTCCGTAGTTCTTGAACTATTTGATAGATGGTCTTCCCATTCTCAAAGTATATATGATTGTTTGGATGCTTTGTCTTGCAACTGGCATGTCGCTCGAATTCATAGGCATTAAGCACCTTACATCAAAAATTGACAAAGTATAAGCTCTCTATAGAGTATGACTCCATGATCTCCTTACACAGCAGTAAATGTCTTACCTTCAAATAATTGCATGATCGACAGCCACAAAGATAGCCAGAACCCTTTATGATTCCCCGAAGCTCCTTATTGGGGTATTATGACTATAAGTCACTCAGCAGCAATGAACGGAAAGGAATGAATGGAAACAATCTAAGGCAGGTTACCTCACGTGACACAGAAACGTACTTTACTGGAACACCGTCAAGCATGCCAGTGGATATCAAGCTTCTGACATTTGAAGGGAAGCTATTGGGGGATTCTTTTCTAGATGGTTTTGACTCTGGCTTATTCTTGGAAACAAAATCACTTCTAGACTTGACCACCCTTGCGACATTGACATCCGCAGCAGCCACTTGCTTCCTACTATCTGCTTTTGATATTTGAAGCGAAGACCGACTGTTTGACTCATCTAAGCCACCAACTGATCTTCCTACAGGGATAATGTCCGTTTCATCGTTAAAACCGTCAAAGGAGATAATGTTGCCTTCCTCCTTATATGCATCAGCTACGGAGACAACAGTAGGAACTTCCTTGTAATATGTAGAGTCCCTTGATCTGATTTGCACACTTTCCTCATATGTGTGCCTCATTAGATTCTCGATGTCCTTATTGTAGGCCTGTCCCATCTCATCTTGCCTGTCATATGCCAGAGCACTGTGCATATCGATCTGATTTTCCCTGTCAAAGCTATTCATCTTCAAGCCGTAGATTCCAGTTTCAGAATCCTTAACCTGATCAACCTTAACTTTTCTAATTCCATTGTAGCTAAGACACATCTCTGGGTCGTCCATGGATTGAGATATGGACAAACCTACAGATATGTCATCCTCGAACTGCTCCTCTGAATCCTTTTCACTCAAATTTGCCCCACCTGCTTCTACAAGAGAAATACTCCTTTCAGCGAAGTCGACAGGCCTTATAGTTTTGGATCCAAACAACCTGTCAACGAATTGGTTGGATGTGGGCTGAAAACTGGCTAGACTCTCCCATGCAGGATTGTTGGAATATAAAATTCTGGGAATTGACTGGGCACTTGGAGATTGCACTGCATGCTTCTTGCTAGAGAAAATCTCTGCCTCACCAGAATCCGCTAACCATTGATGAGTCCGTTTTGTCTCAATTCTGGAGGGGTTATCAAATCTTGGATCTCTTTCAGCGCCTTTGGCCATCCAAAAACTCTTATCCTGAAATGACCAGCCAAACAACACAATCACCAATGATGGTTTAATCTTAAAGTTTTAATAAGCCTTCACATTCCGTTGCAAGTATCGGTGGT